>CM060561.1:31794293-33009803 GCA_030625065.1 Alectoris magna
CTGCAATACCTGCATAAATATGTATTTAATTCAGTACCCTCTCTAGCTTCCACTAAGCTCTTTCTTTCAAAGAAATGTTTACATGTAGGGGATTATATAGTTCAAAATATCTAAGTTACTCAAGCAGCATTTCCCTCTTACACAGTATCTCTTTCCTCATATTATCAGCATTGGACCATTTAGAATTTGTTATATCCCTGCAAAGGGAGATGTACGTGCATAACCTCAGAAATAGAGTAGTTTATAAGTGAATGGACAGTAAGGCAGCAATGTACAAGTCCAGGCTTTAGCCTTCCACTTCTTTTTAAATATGACAGAGCTGGAGCTAAATGCTTTTGCTTCCCCCTTTTGGTAAGTTGAAGAGAACTCGCTAGGAGGAAAGCTTCAAGTCAAAAGTTTCAGAGGATTGAGATGACAATGAAAAACAGAAGTAGCATCACTGTTCTCTCAGAGCTGGATGCTGGAAATCTGCTGTACAGAAGGATCTTCTTATCACAGAACTTCGTGGTGCCTGATCATCATCTTGCTCTGTTCAACAACTGAACCTGGGAGGAGTCACCAGGAATTATGCTGAGGTACAACACTAATACCTGTCTATTCAGCAGAGTTGAATAGTCTGCCTGACTTCACGTTCAGGCAGAATAATAGATATAAGAAATCTCAATCCATCCTGAAATAATTTGTACAGTAGTTTTATTGAATACTATTCTATGATCTAAAAACACATGTGCTGATACTTCACTTAAGCTTCATTGTAAAACATTAAGGAAAAAAACCCTTTTGCTTAAAAGGGGTGAAGCAACAGCTTAATCTTGCACTAACTAAACATTTTTCAAATCTGGATCCTGACATAAAGGAAAAGAACTCCCTGTCTGCAGAAGTTCTGTTTCAGTAATTGACAAGTGCAGCCAAGTAAGTTACTCTTGCAACAGACTGGCAAGAAAGATACTGCTATACTACTGCTACAGTTTTATGCATCTGCAAATTATAGTAAACCAGAGCTGGCTTGTTTCAAACTGAGAATGGATTTTGTCCCTATGTTTTCAATATCAGAAGCATTCAAGTTATCACAGCATGAAATAACAGGTTTTTAATACTGCAATGGATTTTATGCTGTGGAAATTGCTACATGATGCATTGGTGACATGTTTATATAGAACACACATAGGAAGGCTTATACAAATCACGGATGTCAGCAAAATGGAAAGCATCTGTTTAGGCTGTGGTATGCTGCTAAAGCTCTCCTTACTGCCAGTTTGTGATATGGTACACAGCCCCGTTGGAGTCACAACAGCAAACCAGTGACAGGCTTTTGTTTTATTGCCTACTGCAGAGGTTCAGCAGCCTTCAAATCGCAGCTGCTCACAGAAAACAAGTTCAGTTCACCTGCACTGAGAACATGCAATCAACTCCATTTCAGAGGCTTCAAGGGGACAGTGTCACAGTTCCATTTGACATTTTTACATAGAATCACACTGAGGCTTATTAGTGATCAAAGTATGAGGGAAAATGTACTGTGTTACACAGGAGAGAGAGGAAAAAGAAATAACAGAAAAACCAAAAAGACCCCAAAAGCACAAACACTGAACTACTGAGCAATATGACACTGAAGATTCATGTCAATACAAAATCCTTTTACAGCTTTTTGGATGAAACATCCTTCTAGAATAGTTAGAAGTCTACATAATGCTCCAGAGTATTTGCTTTGCTTTTGGACCACCAGTTTAGCTGAAATGGAAAAGTCTAGCTGCATAAGACTTCACACATCTAGACAGATTGTTTTATTTAAGTCAGCACTGACTTGCATTAAAAAAAAAAATTGGCTTCAAATCAGCTGATTCAGATACTATCTTATGAATTAAGTATTATTATTTTCTAATACAAGTCCACCCACTGTTGGCCAAGCCAGTCTTTTCTGAGATCAGGAAGGGGAAGACTAGGAAAAAGCTTTGCCAAGAGCAAAAAAATAAATAAAAGGAAAAGCAAAGCAGGACACAGGATCTGCAGGAAGCATACATATGAACAGACTCTCTGGTAAATAGAACTACTCCTTAGAAGATTACACCAAGATCTCAATTTCCACAGTTCAGATCTTAAAGAAAAAAGTAATCTAAAAAGATATAGTTAAAGTTATTTGATACTAACATTTAGAGATGAATGAAACTTACAGAAATAACAGTCACAGCAATACTAGACTAAGCTTAATATTTAATTACTGTAAAAGAACACACACAGGATGCTTTAAAAAGATCTCCGAAACAATGTTACAAATAAGTGTATGACTTAGGCCTGAAGGAAGAACAGCTGGAGAATTTAGGATCCTCCCATATTTTAATTTGTGGTGATGTCATAATTTAGAGTTCTTGGAAACTTTGTCAATTCTGCTTTTAAACCACATCAATAACAGTCATTAAATCCAGTGTACATCTCTGTTTGCTTCAGCATCAGTTTCACTTTTATGAAGGGAACATGCAGAACTCTTAGCTATTGCTAGGTCTTATGCACTTTTTCAAAGCTTTCAAATTGCCCAAATTGCCTTAAAAAAATACTTTAATAGTTTCTAAACAATCTCATGTGCATTGAAGTTTAAGCACATTCTCTGCAAGCTTTACAATACATTGGAAAAAGACTGCTCTGCCATTAAGTATTTCACAGCGCAGATTTGAAGGGGCTCCTTTAGGGTTATGAAACAGCATTTAACTTCCATGTTAAAGAGCCCCAGGTTTTTGAGGCCCTTCTAAGTTTTACAGAGGAGGATTTTACAAAATTTTATCATCCAAAGGTAAGAACAGCCAAAGAAAGCTCAAGTTGAAGCGTTTTTCAGATTGCTTAATCTTTTGATTGTTATGCAAGTGTATTTCATAACACTATTTGAAGGACCAAAGAACAGTTCAATACTAACAATGGGCTCAGTCTGACAGCTAATGCTAACCCGAGTGTGCATCATGTCCTCCTTCAACATACTGACTTACATAGCTCCACACTACAGTGAGATTTAAAATAAAACTTGCAGGCAAACAAGATTCAGGCAGATGAGAAGAACAAGGTCAAATAGCTTCATCAAATAACTTCTCCTTGATAACAACCTGCTAGTTACAGAAACAGTATCACCTCAAAATCAACTTTGAAGATTTTTCTTACTTCTACCAGTAGCCCCAGGAGAAAGCTATGATGACAAATACACAGGATTCCCAAAAAAGTGTTCTTGGCTTGATTTCTTGGCCTTTCATCCCAGCCACCAAAAGCAACAATTTGCCTCCAAGGCAATTCAAACAAGATCTCCAGCAGGGCTTCTAATAAGCCTCTTTCTCCAAAAGTGTGCAACTTTGCCATTGCAACTATCATCAAAACAGCATCTTAAAGCTGCTGACGTTCTGCTCTAAGACTACAGGAGGAAGAAAAGTCATTCCTTCATAACAACAACCTTTAATGTAAACTCAGAAGTTATGATTGCAACAGATTTCAAATCTGGAGCTAAATAAGTGTATAAGATTGTGAACCCAAGATTTTAAGAGCACAGAGTCAATTCAAAGCAATTTATTAATAACTTTAATACCCACCATTACCTGTTAGACAGAAAGGTAAAATTAAAAAAGAAGCCTACGAAGTAGAGAGCTTGCAAATGAAAGGGACCAAGTGCAAAACCCAAGGAGACAGGAATTAAGCAACAGCAGTTGATTCCTTCAAATTAACTGACCGAAAAGGTAGTATGAATGAGAACATAGTTACCCAGAAATGCGCGTGACAGTTGACCATCATGGTCCTCTCAATCAGCTCATCGGGACACTCCAAAAGGTGGTGCCCAGAGACCACGCCAGCGTTGTTAACCAGGACAGAAACCTCTCCAACCTCTTTGCGGACCCTCTCCGCTGTTGTGTAGACATTTTCTCTTTTGCCCACATCACAGGTGTATGTGTAAACCTGCAAGCTGCAATGGGGCAGTGCATCTTTCTCTCCATCTCCAACTACTAGGGAATACAGAGGAAAGAAAAAACGTTCTTAGGTGGATTCCAGCAGGCAAATACAGAATTGAGCAAAAGAGCAAACTTACTTCCAACGCACTAAAACTTCTGTTTACTTTGGTGTCACCGTGGTACACAAGAACTCGCCTGCTTGCTATCGCTGCCAGCTCTGAGAGCCGAGAGCCGCGGCAGGGACGAAGGGACACTCGGGACACGGCCCGCCGTCCCGCCCGGATCAATGACAGGGGGGGCCTTCACCTAGCGCCGTCCCGGGGCGGGAGCTCCCCTGGGAAGGACGGCCGCAGGTGGGCTCCGAGGGGCAGCGCCCAGCCCCGCTTACCTTTGGGGGCGGCCTCGGAAAGCTCGCGGTAGATGTGTCGCACCATGCCCGCCGTCTCCTCGTTGCTCTGCGTGTTGATGTCCCACAGCACCAGCAGCGCCCGGCGCCGGGCAAACTCCAAGGCGAAGAGACGGCCCAGGCCGCTGCCCGCCCCGGTGATCAGGCACACCTGCCCCGCCACACTCTTCTCCTTGGGCCGCACCAGCCACTTGGCAGCGGCCAGCACGAACGCCCACAGCACTCGGAAGGTGACCACGAACAGCTCCAGCAGGATGTTCATGCTGGCAGCCCCTCACCCCCGCCCGCAGCGGCGGGCACAGCGCGGAGCGGAGCCTTCCTTCGCCTGGCTCCGCACCTGGGGCCGCTGTTCTCGTTGGGACAGCCCGGCACCGGGGGAGCTCCTACTGCCGGGGCTGCCCCGCTCCGCCCGCCGCCGCTCGGGACGCCCCGTGCTCGGTCCCGCACCCCACGCCCAGCAAAGGAGCACAGGGAAGGAGACCGCAGCCCGCCCCGTCCCCACACGCCCGCGGCCCCGCTGTTGGCAGTGAGCATCTTGCTCGCACGGCGCCCTATATAGGGCGGGCCGGGCGGCGCGGCCCCTCCTCCCGGGCTCCCCAGCCCTCCCCCGGGCCCGCCCCGCATTCCCGGGACCCCCACCCCCTCCGCGGCCCCTCCTCGCCCCACTCTCCCGCCCCGCTGCCGGGGGAGGGTCCGGTGGCCGCGCCAGGCCGGGCCTGCCGGCAGCGGCGCCCCCGCAGCGGCTTCCCCCTCCCCAGCGGCGCGGCCGGACGCCAGACCGAGCCCGCCCCCTGACTACATGTCCCAGCGTGCACCGCCCCGCGCGCTGCAGCGTCACCTTGAGGCAGCGGCTGGAATGCCGCGCTACTGGTCCGCCGGAGGAGGGCGGAGGGCGGAGGGCGCTCTACAGCCGCCGGAGGGGAAAGCGGGTTCTGCGCTTACACCCGATTTTATTGGTGTTTTATCGCACATCTGCGTGCTGGTGGATGTTATTTACTTTCCCCGCTATGGTTATAATGAGATCGGTGGGATATAGCCTGGCTTAGGAACACGCGTAGATGTTCGCAGCGCAGCGAGCAGCGAGAGGAAACTTCCCGCACACCGGGCGCCACGCGGGGCTGTGCTGTGCAGCGGGAGGCGGCGCCCCGCGTGCCCTCAGTGTCGAGCGCGGCATTTAAGGCTGAAGCCCGGAAAGGTCGCACAACGCACCACACACCCAAGCGACGCAGGCATTCACGGGTCATCCCGGGCTCTGCACCGTAGTCCGGCACTGCCGAGGACACCCAAACTCGGGGTCCTTCCGCAGCGCAAGGCCCTGGCCGCGCAGGCAGGCAGGCGGCTTGCGTTGTCCCCGCGCATGCGCCTGCTCTCTCTCTTCCGGCGCCGACCATGGCGGACAAGGAGTAAGTGGCCGCCCTGCCCTGCGACAATCCGCTGCCATCCGCGGCTGTGGCGGTGCCTGCCGGCAGCCTCCGCTGTCGGGACGCTGTTTGCCTTTCACTGGCTGCAGGGCCTCTGCTAGTGACTTGGAGGGCGACCTGGGAGCGGCGGGAGGCTGGGGCTGAGCGCGGTGGGGATGCGGCTGCCGCCTTCTCTGTCCCTTCCTTTCTGTGGGCTGCCGTGTAGCCCGTGGTGAGGTGGGATGAGGAGGTAGAGTTGGCATCGGACACGGCTGTGCGGGGTGGGGGAATTGCGGGGCTGAGTGCAGTCGTGGCCGTGCTGGGTTGGAAGGACTCGCAGGCGCTGGTAATGCAGGAGCAGGCCCGAGCTGTTAGTATTGTATAAACGCCGGTCTCACACGTGTTAAAACATCAAGGAGTTTCAAATACAAGTAGGCGTGAACGTCATGAAAGTAAAATTTGATTATTATCAGGCTTTTCTCTTTCTAAAGCTACTTCCTAAATACTTCATGAAGTTGAATTATTAGTTATTTTTCATAGGTGTGTAGAAACTGAGCTATAATATGTCAGACTTCCTTGTGTTAGTACAAAAGGTGGTGATCTTTTCAGGCTGTATCGAAGCTTGGTGACAGTGAGGACAAGTTGTATGCCTCAGTAAACTGGCTGGAGACAATGAGGCCTGTGTATGTGTTGTCTTTCGTTGCTTTTGGTGTTTATGATGTGCTGGTTTTAGTAAGCATAGGTTTTAAAAGTGTTTTTCTTGTCACTTAGGGCAAAGAAGGTGCCATCTGTCCCGGAAAGCCTCCTGAAGAGGCGACAGGCTTATGCAGCTGCAAAAGCCAAACGTTTGAAGAGGCTGTTGGCTCAGAAAAAGGTGAGTATTGCATGACTCCTTGCTTGGATTGCTCTTTTGTAGGCAGGTCAGCAAGCTGCTGGCACTGCTGACAGAAAGCAGTCAGGAACTTTACAGTGTTTATATCGTAGAATCATAGAATGGCCTGGGTTGAAAAGGACCACAGTGCTCAGTTGTTGCAACCCCCCTGCTATGTGCAGGGTCACCAACCACCAGATGAGGCTGCCCAGAGCCACATCCAGCCTGGCCTTGAATGCCTCCAGGGATGGGGCATCCACAACCTCCTTGGGCAACCTGTTCCAGTGCATTACCACCCTCTGTGTGAAAACCTTCCTCCTAATATTTAACCTAAACCTCACCTGTCTCAGTTTAAAACCATTCCCCCTTGTCCTATCACTATCCACCCTTGTAAACAGCTGTTCCCCCTCCTGTTTATATGCTCCCTTCAAGTATTGGAAGGCCATGGTATTTTCTGAATATTTAGATCTGAAATATTCACTAGAAGGGGTCAAAATTGTGTATAAAGAACTAGATGTAGGCAGAGCTGAGACAAAACATTCGTAAATGTTAATGCTCATCAAGAAAAGATACTGCAGTGTTTGCGAGGAGAAGCATGATATGTGGTAATATATTGCTCAAAATAAGGCATTACTGCAGTGTGACGGAGTTCTCCACTGATGGTCATCCTGAAGTCCACGTTACAGACAGATGTGCCTGGTATCTGTGGGTAGTTCAGGAATATGCTGCATGATTTGAAGTTGATTTTTGTGTATTAATATGCATTATATAGTCTTAAGTAACATTTGGTTTATTCCAGTTTCGTAAAGCGCAAAGGAAAATCATCTATGAAAGAGCCAAAGCTTACCATAAGGAGTACAGACACATGTACAGACAGGAGATCCGCATGGCCAGGATGGCCCGAAAAGCTGGTAATTACTATGTTCCAGCTGAACCCAAGCTTGCATTTGTCATCAGGATAAGAGGGTAAGATTAAGAATACATTGTTTATATTCAGAAGCACTGAAATTGTCTCTTTTTTTTTTTTTTGTCACCTCCCTTGTTTTGTGAGCTTAAACGTGTAAATAAATCCAAGCTTTTGACAGAATGCTTGGGAAAGTACTGGCCATCATGTTGATGATATATAGTGACATAGTTCAGTGTGAAGTCTTTTTGCTTTGTGTGTCCTGCCATTGGGAATCCTCGATTTATTAAAACAACGAACAAAGCAGAACGAGACTGCAAACCGTTAGTCTGTTTGAGTTCATCTTGATACAATTATATACTAGTGTTCCGTACTGTTCCGTACTGAGTGTTATTAGAAGTGCTTATTTAACTGTGTTTTGGTCAAAGTGTTAGAGAAAACTGAAGAGAAATTATATGTAGGAGAACACAAGGATGTGTAGTTAATAAGTGCAATTTTTGTTTGAATTATTTTCATGGAGTTAAATCTGCTTTAATCCTAAAATACATAAATATGATGACATACTAAGTTTATTTTGTGAAAAGTGGTGATGCGCTTTAAGGTAGGAGGACGTTACTGTTTATTTTTCTGTTTGGGTTTTTGTTTCTTTAACGCTTGTTATTGCTGCAATGATACCTATATGTTTTCAGATGTAGATAACTGAGGTTTTTTGCTGTGTTCCTCTAGTATCAATGGTGTCAGCCCCAAGGTCCGGAAGGTGTTACAGCTTCTTCGCCTACGTCAGATTTTTAATGGCACCTTTGTGAAGCTCAACAAAGCTTCTATCAACATGCTGCGGATTGTTGAGCCCTATATTGCATGGGGGTGAGTAACGTGCTCAATTCTATCGAAGTAATGAAAGTGTTGATTGGCTTGGATTTTGCTACACTAGTCTTGCACATTTTCCTGTGCTCAAACTGTTTTGAAATCAAAGCATGAAAACATAGTTAAGGCAGTGCTTGCTATGTATGATTATTCTTTTGCCAGCACTGTTGTGAGCTCGGTAGGAGTAAGGTTTACTTCTGTGTTACTTCTGTGTTTCCTTTTGGGATGTGCTGGAATTACCTTGAATTGTCTGCTATTGAAATTCCATGTGGCCTCCAGCTTGTACAGTTTAATAATTCTTAACTGTTATTTCAGTTATCCCAATCTGAAGTCTGTGCATGATTTGATCTACAAGCGTGGTTATGGCAAGATCAACAGGAAGCGCATTGCTCTGACTGATAACTCCCTGATTCGGAAGCGCCTTGGTAAATACAACTTCACTCTACAAAACAAAAACAGAACTAGTTGCAGTTGGACAACTAAGCTGGACAAGTGTCCTTATTTGTCTCTTGGGAATAGCAGTGATTAGTTAACTGGTTCTATTTCTCTATTAATACAAAGCATGCAGTAATTTTCATTAGGAAGTATTGAAGTAAAAGTGTTGAGAATCAAGTTTAGATTTTAGATTTGTAAGTTTTGACTGTAATTTCCTTGACCTTTAATAGGATGGTAGATATTTCTTCCTGCTCCAGCACTTTTTCCTTGCGGAAAGTTCATTATACATTGCTGTGAAGTTTCAAATTTAGTATTTGGATCTGCTTACATCTTAGACCTTCATGCTCTGGTAAACAGGCCTTTTAATGTTCCTGTGAGAAGAAGTAGCTATTAAAACCATCAGTGTACTTTGTCAGAGCACACATGGTGGTCTGTTGTAGGGAAGTAGATTGAAATCTGAGGCTCCTTTTTTCCCAGTCGTACCAAGAAATAGTGAAGTTTCTCTCGTCTAAGTCTCCCTTCCAGTCAGAAGTGTTGTGCTTTATGCTTTCAGATTCTGAAGGTACAGGTACGATGTTGTTACCACCTGCCTTTTTAGCATTGTATTTTATGAAGTTCACTTGTTACAAGTCACTGAAGACTTTGGAATGACGTGAAGAAAACGCTATTGCATCATTCAACAATGCAAATTGTTTACTGAATTTCCCTGAGCTATGTGTAACTTGTATTCATGTGTATTTAAAAGTCTATTTTCTGAAGATCCGCTGAGCAGTTGCTGTGTTCCTCATTGCTAGACACAAATACAAAGAAAGTGTCAATGAAAGAATGTTGAATCAGCTGCAACTGATGCATTTGTGTTGGAAAAGTCAGTCATGGGCTGTATTGACAAAGTGGATGCTTTTTCACTTAGTGAATTTTGTTAAGCTAGATATGGCAGTAAGAAATAGATAATCTTTAGCTTGTCCTTGGTAGTGGCTCTGTAGACCTTCTAGAAACAACTTTTCTGAATTCTAGGAAAACTTGGCATCATCTGCATGGAGGATGTGATCCATGAAATTTACACTGTTGGCAAGAACTTCAAAGTTGTGAACAACTTCCTTTGGCCCTTCAAGTTATCCTCTCCTCGGGGTGGAATGAAGAAGAAAACGATCCACTTTGTGGAGGGTGGAGATGCTGGTAACAGAGAAGATCAGATAAACAGACTCATAAGGAGAATGAACTAATGGTAAGATACTACCAAATGTTAACATTATCCACTATTCTATCTCTGTTATGTAGGCTGGAGTTGTTACTAGTTGACAGTTCGTTTGTGCTTGAGTGGTTGGTACCTGGAATAGCCAATTAGAGCAGTCTTTGTGAAGTTAAATGTTGATTATAGATGATACATTTATGAAGTAGAAGCATTACTTGTAATTTGTTTTCCCTTCACTAGTTGCATGTTTGAAAGCATTGTTTGGATGTTATGATGGGAGGCCTTCAGATTTTTGCTACAGTTTTCAGTTCTCATTAATAAGCTTTTCATACAGTTACTGTTGTGATTGCAATGGAGTATTTCTTCATATTGTCTGATTTCTGCAAAAAGGAAGGGAGTTTATTTAGGATTGGGGGAAACTAAATTCTCAATTTACAGCATTTTAATGGTCTAAAGTTTCAGCCTAAGGTTTCATTCAGAACGATTCAACGCAAGCTTTCATATTAACTAAGACTTTAACTTAGACTAATTTGCCAATTTGAATACGCTGTCCTTTAGAAATGGGAAGTTTTATTGACATGTCACTTACAGCAGTTCAGATGCCGAAGCCTGAAATCAGTACCTGCTTCAAACTGTCTGTCCTATCATTTATTGTTGTCATTCTGCTGTTCTTGTTTTGGTGAGAAATCTTGACCATTCAAAGACAGCTTTTTTTTTTCAGAAGTCTCGTATTTCCTATCTTTCCAGCTTTCTCACACACTAAGCCAGCGTCAGTGTTGCCCTTATCAATTTTCCCTTAAGGATAAATGCCTTTTTGGTACATCAGATATTCTGGAATTTAAGAAAGCTTTGTTGTTTCAGAATGGTTGGAAAAACTAGCAGGAAAAACTAGCAGTTTACCCCAAGCTCCTCAAAGGCAAGAAGCTTTTGGTTTGCTTAAGAACTAGTAACTTCCAAGGGCTTGGTTAATAAAAATAGCAGGTAGTAATGAGATTTTAGAGCTAAAAATTGGAGTAGAAGCTGTTTGTTGTTAAAATGATGATTAGCATATTTATTAAAATTACAATAAATTGTTGTTAGAAACATGTTTTTGAAGGGCAGGTGTTCTCTGCTTGTTAATCAAGCTTGGCTGTTGTGTTTTGTTTTGTTTTTTCTTTAAGCAAATTGAGCTTTTTCATACCTACTCTCTGTGCAAGAAGCCAGAGACAGCCTCGTGAGAGATAACCTTCCAATTGTCAGGCTGAGCTGTTTTATTGAAGGCTGTTCTTCCTCTGTTCTCACTCTTCCAGACTTCTTGCATATTGTTTTGTTTGTCCTGTTGTATGAAGCGGTGGACCTTTAAAGTACTGATTACACAGCACATGGAAACCTGGCACTTCAGGAAAATAGTTGATTACCAGGGACAATGTTCCCTTAAAGCTTCTTAGCTTGCCTATACGAAGAACTAATTTTGAGTAAGCAAGCTGCTCTAATATTTGTTGCCTTGGGTGGTTTTACGTTGCTCTTGGTAGCATTCTCTAGAAATTTTATGTGCTTACAGGTACTTCTCTAAAGCTAATCTGTGAGTCTTCAGTAGAAAGATTGAGCATTGCTATTATGTTTCTATGTGGTTCTTGAGCATAAGATGAAAAAAACTATATTTAATTCAAACTTTGCAACTTATCTGTCAGCATAGATCCTTTGCCCTCCATCTTCACTGTCAAGCATCTGAACAGTACTGGCAGATATCAGGGCCTTACTCTGTCATTCATTTTAAATTACTGGGTGCTATTAGCTCTTAAGCAGACTTTAAAAGAAACTTGAGACAAGTTTTCTTTTTGTTTTAATTATTTTGTGTAAACAGTCCCCAAAACTTACTGAAAACAGGGTTATTGGAGAAGATATTAAATACATGCGGTGCCTCAGGGTATCTTCACGTACAGAATTGTCTTCTGCTATGCTTTCAGAAAAATAGGAAGAGAGAGCAATACTTCAAGGTAGAAGTGTTTTATTCAGTTAGTTCTGACAATGGAAGTTGGTGTTTTCAGTGCAGAGATGTCAGTTTAGAAGTCAAAGTTAGCAAGACTATTGAAGTTCTAAGTCTGGTAAAGAAAAAGTAGTGTTTTTAATCTGCATTAAGTGTAAGAGTGTATGAACTCTTTGGGTGGCCAAAGTAGTTTCAGATCTGTGTGAGTCTAATGATACTTCTTTCTTTCTGTTTCAGATTCAGATGCCCAGCTGCAGTTTTTCAGAGTCTGGTCTGTTAATAAAATCTTCTTGCACAAAACAGTGTCACCTCAGTTGTTCTTTCGGTAACCATTTTTCATAGCAGCATTAGTTGATAAGACAATGTGGAGCAATGTCATTAAAACAATGAATTACTCTCTGAATTGCCGGTATACAGGTAATACTGTTTTCAGCTTCAGACAGGCAAGGGATTAATTATTTTTTTGAGTGACAACAAGTATGTGAGAATTTTTTTTATGTGAAGAATAGTCAAGGTTAGATCTATTGTTCTTAAAACATTAAGATGCTGTTTTTAATGTCATAGTATTTACTTCAAGCTCTTAACAATTTCAGATTATTATTTTTTTTACCAAAGGAAAAATAAAATGCGATCTGCAAAAAGTATTTTAAACATTCTGAGTAATTACTCTGCTTTACCTAATACATTTGCAGTGTTTTATTTTGGATATTGCAGAATTGGAGACCACAAGATTTGTTTGGATTAGGACAATTGTTGCTGATGGATAGGACTGCCAGAGTCTTACAGAGGGATTGTTAAAATTGCAGAACTCTTGACTGGAACTTGTATTCAAACTGACATTATGAATGCCCCGTCCGTGGAGGCATTCAAGGCTGGGCTGGATGGGGCTCTGAGCAGCCTGGTGTGGAGGGAGGTGTCCCCGCCTATAGCGGGGGTTGGAACTGCGTGGTCTTGGAAGGTCCCTTCCAACCCAAACCAATCAGTGATAACACTGTAGGATCTTAACCTGCTGAGACATTTAGTACAATAGATACGCAGATTGCATCTGTTCTGTCTGAATGTTTTTCTCAGGGTGAGCTATCTTTGTGTATTGCACTAACAAAGGATACTGATTTTAAGATTACTGGCGCTGACTTTTTTTTCCATTTTTTTCCCCAAAAGCTTGTAACAGGAGTGCCAGTTTGGTAAAGCTTGCCAAAGGCTAATTTTGTTACATCTTTTGTAAATGGCTCAGGAAGTGAAGGTAGTGGCTTCACTGGAAATAGTTGAGTGCTTTCAGTAGTTACTAGGAAAAAATTGCTGAAAGGGCTGAGTGTCATTTGCTAACAAGTGTTTACAGATGGAACCACTAAATTATGAAACCTGAAGATACGTGACAGTTCCCCTGCTGTGACTTTGCAGCTCCAAAATGTATTAACACAGTTCATTGTGACTAAGGTGAAAGTAACATCGCCTGTATCCAATTAAGCTGATCTCTGTACTAAATCGGACCGTTCCTTAGATTTTTCAGTGCAAGTAAATAAATATTATGGACAAATAAGTGGATTTGCGGGTGAGTGAATTGAAAACCATTGAAGTACTTTGTTTTTGAATATCTAATGTGATAAGCAGTCTGATTTGCAGTAAGAAAGCATTGTCATGAAGCTGTTGGATGAAGGGAAAGCTGTCTTCCCGTGGAAATTAAACATGCGCTATTAGAATCATGGGAAACCTCTGTTCTCATCTGGATCTTGTCATGCTGTAGGCTTAATTCTGTTAGTTTAAAGCTGCACGGATAGGCAGTAAGATTCAGGGGTTGGTCACCCCTTATGCTAGCACAAATTCAAGGATTTTAATTATGCTCACCGGGCGTGTTCCATAGTGTGCAATTAGAGAAACAGCTCGTGGTTGGATAGTTACGGTCAGAATTTGTACTGGAAATGAGGCATGATCCACTTACACAATGCGTGAATAATACATCTTGGAGCATTTACAAAGTAATATGAGTTAAATGTAGATGCTGAAGAAAATCACTTGGTCCCTAAACAATAAAAAATGTAAATCCTTTATGATAAAGTTCGGGTTCTTGTAAACATGTTACTTTCTCACTGTTTACAACTGCCAGAGTCTGACACGTTCTGGAATAAAAGTTCTGTGAACTCTTATCCTCTTTTGGAATGGCCGTCATCCTGTTTCTTTTTTGCTCAGAACTGAAGCCAGAAGCTTTACCTAACAGCCATTGGAACAGCAACGGGAAACTTCTGAAACGCTAACAACTTGCTTGTAAAGTTTTCAGGCATGCTAAGGTTTATAGGCTTTACAGTTAATTGGTGTTCCTTTGCTGGTGTCCAGCTCATACAGCCTGCTTCAGTATCACCAAGTGTAAAGTCATACATCTGGAAACGGAATGGGAGCCCATCCCAGGCATCAGCATTTTGAGGAAAAGTTTGGAGACATGATGGATAGTCAGCTGAACATGAGCTCCCACTTGGCCAAATGCAACTTTTGGATGCTTTAGAAAGGGAATATCAAATGGTATGGGGGAGGTAATATTACTTTTGTTCCAGTAGTGCTTGTGCTAGTGCCAAATGCAGTATCCAGTTCTCATGCCAAGAATCAAGAACATGCTTTATAATACTAAGAGAGATTAATTTATTCAGTTTAAAGACGGACGTGGTTACAAAATGAGTATCTACCTATAATTACCTCCGTGGAGAAAAATAGTTTGATAAAAGAATTCTTTGATCTAGCAAAGTTATAATACTATAATGTTTTGAATTTGAGGCCAGATAAAATTTGGCTTCAAATTAAGCATTTTTAATGGCAGATAATTAGCCACTGGAACACTTAATTGGTAGTGCGCCAGGTCCTTTGTCAGTGGTCATTTCTAAATCAAAGTTTGTTTCTTTTTTTTCCCCCCCTTAAAACATGCTGTATTTCCAAGAGATTTGTAGACAGCAGTCGTGGAGCCTCTCACTCAGTAGAAGTTACTAATGCAGGCTCTTCAGGTTCTCAAAGGACGCAAGTTAGACCCTTGCTTCCAGATAACTGCAACTCACAGCAGAGTTCAGAACTACAGCAGTAGATACGTGCTTGGGAGGGATTTGGAATTAGGCAGCACACACAGTGGGAAGTCACCCAGCTATGTCTTAGCAGTACGTAGTGCTCACGAGAAGGATGGCAAGCTTTTGCCTGTCTTTAATGGGTTTTGTTGATTCTGCCTGTTTGGCATGCAGATCTTGCAGCTCTCACTGGAAGACTGGGACCAATTTTATTTATTTCTTTATTATTTTTAGAGAATTAGCAGGGTTCACCATCGGTTCTGAGTCTCCAGTAAGGAAAGAGGATGGAGTCCTCGTGCAATAACTGTCTTATACCTCAGAAGCTGGATGCGTGTGTTTTGTTCAGAACATTCCTTCCATCCCCCAGTGTTCAGAGTAATGTCCACAGACTTGTAGGTGAGAAAATCTCTGCGCTGCTCCTTATTGAAGTTGCATGCAAGTCTATAGCAGCGAGAAGATCTGGATTTTTAGCTTAAGTTTGAAAACTACAGAGCGGACAGAGATCTGAAAAGAGTCAAGCTTAGAAGGGAGCAAAATTTCAGTCTCCCAGATCCTAGAAAATATATTCTGCCAAACTAGTTTTGTTCAGTAGGTTGCAGTAGGAATTTTTTTCTTTAGTGATGTTTAAATTGTTTGTACCTTTTGTGGAGCTCCCACCCTTCCTGGCATTCTTGTTTATTTTCTAAAAGCTTTTGTACCACACCAGTCTATGGGTATCTGGGATCCCAAAAGTATCTTCATGGTGCTTAAAGGTGAGTTTTGATGTAAACAGGCTCTTAAGCAGCGTTTCTCATCACCAAAGAGTCTGAAAAATCAAGCATAAAGTTTATGAATTGTGGGTGCTGAGAACAGAGAAGCTCAGAAACACTTCTCCACACCAAGATTCCTTCATTTTTTAAGTTGTCCCTATGTGGTGATACCAGATATTGCTGCTCTTATCCATGAACACTGCAAGTATTTGTGACTTCTGTCATATTGCAAGCAAGCAAATGTTCAAAGATCAGGGTTCTAAGCAATTTTCCCTGAATTATTTTTCTAAAGATAAGAAACTCCCCAAAAATTTATTTATTTTTTTTTAAATCTACTAAGTATTTCTTCATATAAATTCCTCATTGTACTTAATGTCTTACGTTATGAAATAACAACATATGTGGTTAGGAGAAAACAGTAAGAAGTAAGGGAGCAAACTGTCATAGGGCCATATGTTGTAAATAAGGAAGAGACTACATGCAAAGTAGTATGCACGGTACAGGAGGAAAAGGGAGCAGGGGGAGGTACAAACAGCAGTGCTACTCTTCAGTTGCTTAGTGCAATCTTGGCAATACAAAGTGGCTGTAAGTCCAGTATAGCCAGCATGCTGCATGCTCTATGTCCTTCCCATCCTGAGCTGAAGATGTTTGGTACAACTTAACCAGGCTTGTGCTGCCCACCTCTGCAGCAGCATTGTACCCGTGGTACATGGGTACCATGTTTGTATCCATAGCACGTGTTTCCACTCCTACTGCACTTTGTTAGGAGTTACACTGGGATTATCATGCTTGTACCTGAGGGCAGCTGTTATTGCAAATCTGCTCTCTCTTAACTTCCCAGTAAAATTCAATGGAAGTTTTCAGGTCTCAGTCATTCTGAGCATCTAATATATAGAATACCACAACAAGATCTAATAACTGTGATGTTTAAAGTTTTGATACTAATACTGTATATCACACATCATGATAAGGCCTCCAAGATAGAAACAAATACACTTTGAGCCAAGACATCAAAAAATGACCGTCAAGCCAGGCTCCAAACATCTCTAATTTTAGTTTGGAAAACAGGTGGACTCTTTATCGTCTTTTGCCAGGCATCATTTAATATGACTGAACTGTAGGACATGTCTAAGTGTTAAATTGTAATACTGGCTTTTTTTATTTTTTTAATAATACTTTATAATCTTCTGCTTGTTGTATTTTGCTAATATCTTCTAATACTGAAATATCCTTTGGCGAAAGGAGGAAGGAAAATTGTGGTAAGCCTTTCTTTTTATAGACCGCCTATTGATATATCCCATCTTTCTGAGAGAAGCCAGAAGGATTGAAATCATCATAAATAATGGGTGATGGTACAGTTGTTTTGAATTAGGCATAGGAACTGCTATTAAGGTGTTAAGAAGAAATTAAATCAGTTATTTGGCAGTACAGAGCACTAGACTCTTTACTCTAGAAGACTAGGGGATCTAGGATGCAAGTGTTGCATTTGTTTATAACCCAAAGTGTTGAAGGTGAGGAGGCCTTAGCTCTGACTTGAGTACAGTGTTAACTGGTAGGTGGCATTGCTTTTATTGTTATTGTGGTTTGGTTTTAATGATCACTTTGTTAGATTGGAGCCTGGTGTTTTGGGGGGCTTCTGCATGATCTTTTCTGTTTTATTTCACATTACTACCTCTGAAACTGCTGCTCTCAAGTAAGTGTTTTGAGGGCGTAAACCTTGGTAAACAAAAAGTCTAAAACAAAAACAAAACCTCATTTAATCTTTTATTTTCCTTGCCGCATATAATTAAGAATGATCTAGCTCAGTGTAGGAAGAAGTGAATGACTCCAGAGGCATGCATTTTGAATAGTACTTTAGGCTAGCTCGTTCCCAACACCTGGAAGGACTGAGTTAACTTTCTGCTAGCCTGTCTGCCTGACATTTGGCTTCCTGCTGTCAAGCTGTTCGTTTCTTCTCTTTTGGATTACAATCACTGGCTGTATGAAATGAACTACTGTTCTACAGCTTCCGTTGCTAAAGCCTTTGTATGACAGCGCTTTTCTTAGCAGACTTTGAAGTAATTATCTGATATCAGTACTACTGACTTCTTTCTGCTACGAGAAAAGCCTAAATCTAAAACGCAATTTGCCAAAGTTTACATGGCAGGCTAGTAGCTGAGCCAGGACTCATCCCAAAAGAGCAGGAGTGGAATCTACAGCCTGGAATTATGGAATTAAGCTTCCGTGTGCTGCTGGGGAGCAGGTAGCTGTACCTAGTGAAGGGATTTGTGCCAGCTGGTGTACTATGGCCAGGGAGGGCTCTGACGCCTGGTCGTTACAGTCACAAATGAGGGGAGTTAGACCTCAAAACCTAGCATTATAAAACTGTGGTTGCTTCCTCTCTTCCCGCAGCTGCACAATTTAACTATCTTTGCAGGTGGAGTGGGGACTGCCCAGAATCCTGTCCCAGATTTAGTTTTCTCAAACATGAAACTAGGGTAGGTTTTCAAAAGTACCTGGATAGGTGGTAACTGCTCCTCTTAACAGATTGGCGGAGCGTACTTACAATAATATTTTGTGATTGAGATGGGTTTGATTTCACATCTGTCTGCCTACAGCAAAAATGACATACACTTCTTAGAAAAGTTCGTATTTCTGGATAGTGGCAATGCTTTCTTTTGGCCTCAGCATTACATATGGTATAAGTTAACTTACTGGCTTAAGTATCTTTTGGTCTACAGATTCGTATTGTGAATGTTAAGCAAATTTAGACTGAGATTCTTTCCCCTGCCAAAATGTTCATTACCTGCAACAAGCATGGTAGGAGAATTTTAGGTGACACTTCTGGCTCTTGTACTCTGGGACTAAGCTTGTAGGTATATGTACCCAGTCAAATACCAATGCAGGTACCTATTTTCAAAAAAAAAAAAACTGGATCCAGAGACAGATCTGAGTCAGTGAAATTTTCAGCTGCAGAGAGGATTGGGCTGGAACAGCAAAGGGGCAGCATCCTTGGAGTATACAACTGGGCTATCAAGATACTTTCTGGCAGAGAACTTCCTCTGTCCTCCTTTTCCACTGAATCTGAAGGTAGCTGTACTGTAGAACAGAGCCCCTCCAGCCAATCCTGCATGAAAACAGTGAACTTGTGCCATACTGTGTACGACTAAGAAAAAGCCATATCTTGCATATCTTTCTGCACTGACCTAATTACTGCTTGGACTGCACAATCTCTAGTGAATGCTCACTGCCTTCTTCCTACCTTGGCAAAAAGGTAAGTTATCAGCAGTGACTGTGTTCACAGATACTACAGAATCCAGCGAGACATGTTGAGGACCATGAGCATTGCCTTGCATGGAACCAAACTGGCACTAATTCCTGGTAACCACTCCTCTGATGCTGCAACAATAGTCAGCAGTGGGTCTGGCAAAGACTGCAAATAACCCTTACTTGTTCAGTCAAAATCCCACGATACATCAATTTATTTTTGTCTTTATTGCATGAGATAAATCCTCTTTTCAGACAACAGTGCCCACATTCATATTGACTGAGAAACTTTTTGCCCAAATTAGCAGATGATCCTTACTTTGTGACTGAAGGAAAAACTGCAAACATGTACATCTCTCTACAGACTCATTTGCAGGGCAGGAACTATCTTTGCCCAGACTATTGCTGATGAAAGGTGTCCATTCGACATAAAAAGTGAAAGCAATTATAGGAACCGCATTCTGTTTCAGTGATTTATTACCATCGTAATGACCTGCAAAGAGAGAATGAGACAGATGTAAATGTATGCAGACAGTGTCTTTGCCATTATCAGCTGTTCAATGTGAATAACTGCACTAAGTGATATGGCAGCTCTAGTTCTGCTACAGTATTCCTCTATGATCACTGGCAAAGCACTGAGCCAGATAAACACTCATAGTGCAATGTCAAATAGTAGGACATTATCTCTAGCCTCAGAGCAACACTGAAATGTGATTTATGTAGCAAGAGTGTGCTCTGTAATGACAATAAGATAATTTTTAAGTAAATGGTAATCTCAGTAGACAATAGAGATGAAAAAATAGGTTGAATGAGAGCTCTTGAAGTCAATCACCTGCTAAAAGTACAATAACCTCAAAGTTAGCTCAGGCTGCTCAGAGCCTTGTTGCTAGAGTTCTCCAGGGATGGAGGCGTTACAGCTTCTCTCCATATCACCCAACTACTCTCATGTAACTAGTTTTACTTCTTGGAGCTTATGGCATTTGCTTCTTGTGCTTTTACTGTGTGCCTCCATGAAGTCTGAATGTGGCTCCATCTTCTCTGCAGTATCTAAGTAGCCCTAACTAGAGACGGTTAAAGTCCCCTCTGCCTTCTCCTTTAGACTTGTCTCTTGCAAACAAAACAAACTCATTTCCTCCAGTCTCTCATAAAAAAAAATGTGCCATCATCTTCCTAAATATCTCAGTGACCCTCTTCTACACTTTCTCCAGTTTCTTGGCATATCTTTTGAGAGGCCCCAAACTGGGCCCAGTTCTCCAGATGTAGTCCAGTACCAAATAGAGAGGAAGAATCAACTTACTTCTTCAGTCTACTGGACATGCTCTTGCTAACACAGGTCAGTATACAGCAAGACTTCACCACTGCAAGGGTACACTGGTCGGCTCATGCCTCTTGGGATCCCCACATCTTTTTCTGAAGAAATGATTCTTAAACCTTGTATAAAGCCCACATCACAAGGTTAGCAGGTCTGTTGGCAAATATGCTCTTTCTCCACATTTTGAAGTGGACCCTATCTTTCCTTGGCAGTTCTCATTCTTCAGAGTCTGATAGTCATAGAGGCCAAAACCCTTCTAATAACATTGGTCACACAGATAACGAGCAGTATTTCCACACATCCCAGAGTATTCACAGAGTATTATGGCCTCAAGTTGCACCTGGGGAGATTCAGGTTGGATGCTAGGAAAAAGTTGTTCCCTAAAAGAATGGTTAGGTGCTGGAATGAGCTGCCCAGGGAGGTGATGGAGTCACTGTCCCTGGAGGTGCTCAAGAAACATGAAGCTGTTGTACAAGGGACATGGTTTAGTGGGGAAGTATTGGTGGTAGGAAGATGGTTAAACTAAATGATATGGAGGTCTTTTTCAGCCTTGGTAATTTTATGAGTCTATGATTCCTTTGACAAGAAGGCTGAGGAAAATGCTTCCTGGAGCTCCATACCCTTCACTCTCGCCCCTGAGAGGACTGCAGTAATTTGCTCAAGGACTGCACCAGGAGAATAATATCATTAGTGTCCACGCAGGTGTGGACGAGAGGCAAGAATAGTAGATCAAACCAATATTACTCAGCAAGGTCTCCACAGTGTCCAGGTACAGGCCTCAGGCAAGCAGCAACCCTCTGGAGATAGCAGCTCAGTGCAACATATAGGGACTTCTGTCTTTCTCAGAAGGTAATCATCCAGCAAGCACTATCACACATTGTTTCCTTTCTTGGGGCTTTTTTTTTTCCTTTTTATTTTATTTTATTTTTTTTCACTGATTCCAATCTGTCAGGCCTGACTGGCCCAGCTGCCTCCTCTTGCAGAGCTTGTTCCTCCTCTTGTCTGAGGGCCTTCTTGCTGCTCTCAAACCAAACTGCTGTTGTTGGAAAAAATCTTCTTCCTTGTTCTGGGAATCACAAGATTCCAGTGTCCACCTCATCTTCTGCAAGAAGCGTATCTTCTGCATCTTTCTCCCCCTGCAAAACAGGTGGCTTTGTCTCTGCTAAGGTTCTGTCTTATTTTTCATCTTCTCTCATGCTACAATCTGTGACTCACTCAGGACAGTTCTCCAGCAGGTGACACTGCTGTTGCCCCAGCCCTCATCTCCGGGAGGAGCACCCAGCACACCCTGCAGCCTGTAGGGCTGCATCCTCACTTCCATGTTCTTCCTAAGGGTCAGCCTCTCACCAATACACCTCATGGCTTCAACTGCCCACGCTAAGGTGACAGCTCCTGTATTATGTGTTTGATTCTAGACAGACATCTCACAAGTAAAACTTGACTTCAACCCATTCTGAACTGTGTTGGTTTTAATTACGTGATCAACTTCAGGTGTTTGCCATTGTGTGTCAGAGGCACTTCAACTCACTGTTCTGTGACCTCCTTCCCCTTTTTCCCATGAATTCTCTTCTAAGCTCTCAAGTTTGTTCACACCTGTTGCATCTAGCAATGATGGTAAGTGAGATATGGGTGTGCTGGAAGAGAAAGATCTCAGTTAATTTTACTTTAGTCTAAAGAATTGAATTCTACTGCATTTGAATGACTTATACTTCCTTACTTTCTATGTGCCTGGCTGGAGATCTCAGGCTTTTACTTGAAAAAGCTATCAGAACTTGCAGTAAGAGCAATGAGATCTGTATTTTATCATATAAAGGCCTATTCATCGCAAATACTTTGAGTAAACCAGATCCAGAATGCCACAGGTTAGGCAACCAAAACTAGCAGATAATTTCAAATGTAATCTTTGTGTGGTGTAACTCCTCGTCTATAACAACAGTAAAATAATTTGCTTTGTGAGACACACGTGTGCACCCCAGTGAGGAAAACTCCTAACAGTCTTCATAGCTCTGTCTTGAAAACAATATGCAGTAAATCAGTTTGAAGGCCACACAATGAGTAAGCAAGGGAGAACAGTACTGAATCGTTGTTCATTGAGTGAATGTCCTTTATCTGCTACACCAAATGAGGCAAGAGTGCTGCTGAATAAAAAGCTTAGGACTGTATAATGATGTGACAACTTAATAGCTTGTGCTAATGGTCAGTGAACAAAGAATCTGACTTCCATGATATAAACTTTAGTACAGTTATGTTATGGAGCCATTAAAACAGAAAGAAGCTGCTCATCAAAAGCATCACTGATCGTTTAACAGCCTTCCCTGCTAATCACCATTAAACATTTCCATCCTTCGTAATTTATCAACCTTAATTCATCTGAGGAAGACAACAGTGATGAAAGCATAACTGTTCAGAAGGAGGCAGTAAGATCATCTGCCTAATCAGCTGGAGGAGATGCCTGCTTTCCAGGGGGCTGGTGTTTGTGGCTGAGCTTTTTTGGACCATACATGTCTATCAAACTTTGCCACTTTATATGGCCAAAAGCCTTATAAACCTAAACATTTTCTGCCTTCTTGCTGCCTGTTTCTGACTGGTTGCTTTTTCATACTATTATAGAATTTTTTGAGTTGGAAGAGATCTTTAAAGGCCATCTAGTCCAACTCTCCTGCAATGAACAGGGACACCTACAGCTACATCAGGTTGCTCAGAGCCCGAGTTCAGCCTGACCTTGAGTGCCTCCAGGGTCAGGGCATCCACCACTCTCTGTGCAACCTGTTTCAGTTCTTCACTATCCTTATTGTAAAAAACATTTTTCTTATATCCAATCTAATCTCTCATCTTTTAGTTTGAAGTCCTTTCCCCTTGTCCTATCACAACAGACCCTGCTAAAGAGTCACCTTCTTTCTCACAGGCCCCCTTTAAATACTGAAACATTGCTCTCAGGTCTCCCTATAGCCTTCTATTCTCCAGGCTGAACAAGCCCAGCTCTCTCAGCCTGTCCTTGTGGGGCAGGTGCTCCATTCCTTGGATCATTTTTGTGGCCCTCCTCTGGACACACTTCAACAGGTCCGTGTCTCTCCTATACAGAAGATTCCACATCTCGATGCTTCATCATTGTCATTATCTTCCTCCAACTTGAGTGAATTTGATTTACTTATCAATGATGAAGGATGAAAAACAGGAAAATGATGACAGTTATCTCGTCCAGGTGATGATCTTGCTCCTGCCTCTTCACCTCTCATGGCACTCACACTGTCCTCGTGTGTATAAATTGTACTTAAGTCTGTGTTTGCATCTCCCATCTGTAACAGTCATTCTTATGGGGAAAAAAAAAAAAAAAAGCTTTGATATTTGCTAACTTGTTATTAACAGCACTTTTTAGGAACATGGTCTTCACGGATGGAGGGGAAAGACTGTATCAAACTAACCAGAGGGATAACTGCTTTGTGAAGTTGTGATAGATGAAAATATTGTTACACTAATATTTTTCACCATCTTCTTAAACCTGTTGATACAAGGAAGTAAATAATCTTTCATCACCTCAGGCAAAGTAGACCAGCTCCATTTATCCAACAGTGAAGGTGGTTTCAGACTAGGGAGCATTCTCGTGCATGGTTTTGCAGGAAGCTGTAAAGGTTCCAGATGGTGGACAGTGACAACTAGCTAAGAGCAGAAAGTGGCTGTTTTCCTAAAGATTTATAGCAATGATCCTTTAAAGCTGACCTTTTCTACCAGTAGGAAGCAGAACAAATTATAAAGGGAACACAAGCCCAATTTACTTTTTGTTGTTATTTTTCTACTTTTTTTTTTTTTTCTTTTCTTTTTTCTTAATGGATTCGTAACAGTCCAAAGACAGGAACTGACAGCACTTACCTACTGATGCAGGGTACTCAACTACTGTAATGAGTATTACAAAGACTCAAAAACTCATGTTACCCTTTAGTACCCGAGTTCACAATGCTGCAGGGTCTGTGGTTGCTTCCTCTCCTACGCGATGAAGGAAGAATACCAATTGTAAATATCTCTTTTGAAAACAGAGGTGTACTTTATTTTTGGAACACACAAATACAAGTAGGATGAGGTACTTTCCATAATCTTCATTTTTCTGGAGAACTCGGTGTTTGTAAAGATTTTTTTATCTGATCCATATTTACACAGAATATATGTAATTAGAGGTTGAGACAAAGAAGGTTTTAAGTAAACAAAATAACCCAGCAAAGAATTAAAGCTAGGTTTAGCAATTCTTGCTGCATTTCTTGTTCCAAGAAAGAAGCAACCCGGTCTTTACTCTTGTGGCACCAGAAGTACAAGTACAATAACAGAGAAGTTGGGCTGATGTCAGTGTTTTCCATAATAGTTTCCTTGAGATGGTCTTTTTAGCAGTTGGGCCTTATTGCAAGATTGCAACTCTAGTACTGTTGAGAGAGAAAGAACACACACAGACACCCTTCTGGGAAGTGGGCAAATGATAGCCTGGTTTTCTTCCAGCAAATAAACCAACAGCAGCTAGATTTCAGTCTGCTGTAGAGATTTCTCACAAGCAGATTCTCCCCTCAGTGGAATCAGGTTAACTCCTTCTGCTTGTTCAGTGTTTTCTTTTTAAAAACTGCATTGCTTTACATAGGAAATTGTGTTTACAGCATGGTTAAACACACCCCTGAAATGGCAATTTGCACATTTTGTACTGACGTATACAAAAACCTCTGAGTACACAGAGTAGTAAGTGCTGCATTGCCTCCAACCATGCAGACAAAAACTGTGAAAACATGGTGTCTAAGAGAGAAGTTATGGACAGCATGAAGCAGATACCTCTGAGTAGCTATGCATTGAGATGGCTCAACCTGAACTGAATATTGTTGTGCTAATTCTTGCTTAATGTTGGAACTTGAAAGTAGGTGTTGTACAGAAACACTGTGGGCTGTCCCTTGTGCTACCCAGCACACCACAGAAGATTTGTTATTCTATGCAGAATCCCAGACTAGGGCTTGCTGAAAAAAATCACACGATACAGAGGGTAAATAAATAAGTCTTATGGGAACTTAAAGGCCAGAGGAGAATAGCACAGACAAGAGGAATATGAATAGCTCCAGCAAACTGCTGCTGGGACTGACTCATTACAACCCACTGCAATCAAACTGCACTCGTAGAATCATAGAATGGCTTGGATTGGAAGGGACCTCAAGGATCATCAGGTTCCAACAACCCTGCCACGGGCAGGGTTGCCAGCTGCTAGATCAAACGCTAGATCAGATTGCCCAGGGCCCAATCCAACTTGGCCTTAAACACCTCCAGGGATAGGGCATCCATAACCTCTCTGAGCAACTTGCTCTAGCACTTCACCACTCTCGGTAACAAACTTCCTCCTCTAAATTAGAGATTTAGCATAAATCTCCCTTCCTTTAGTTTAAAACCATTCCCTCTTGTCATATCACTACCTACCCACATAAAAAGTTGGTTTTCCTCATGTTTATAAACTCCATTTAAATACTGGAAGGCCACAATGAGTTCTCCCAGCAATCTTCTCTGATCCAGGCAGAACAGGCTCAGTTCTTTCAGCCTGTCTTCATAGGAGAGTGCTCCAGACCCTGATTCATCTTCGTGGCCCTCCTCTGGACTCTGTCAAAAAGCTCCACATCTTTCCTGTTCTGGAGGCCCCAGACTTGGGTGCAGCATTCAGGCTGGGGCCTCACAAGGGTAGAGTAGAGAGGGACAATCACTTCCCTCACCCTGCTGGCTACCCTTCTTCTGATGGAACCCAATATACTGTTGGCCTTCTGGGCTGCAAGCACACACTGGTGGCTCATATTAACTTTTTCATCAACCAGGAACCCTAAGTCCTTCTCAGCAGGAGTACTCTTAAGGAGTTCTCCCAGTTTGTATATATATCTGGGTGCAAAACCTTGCACTTGGCCTTGTTGAACTTCATCAGACTCACAAGGGCCCACCACTTGAGTTTATTGAGGTCCCTCTGGATGGCATCCCTTCCTTCTTCTGTATCAGCCGCACTGCTCAGCTTGCTGTCATCAGCAAACTTGCTGAGGGTGCACTCAATTCCACCACCTATGTCACTGATAAAGATGTTAAGGAGTATTGGTTCCAAGACAGACCTCTGGAGGGTACTGCTCATCACTGGCCTCCACCTGCGCATGTAGCCATTGACCTCAACCCTCTGGCTGCAACCATCCAACCAATTCCTCATTCATTGAATAGTCCACCCTTCAAAGCTTTATCACTCCAATTTAGAGATAAGGATGTGGTGGGGGGACCATGTCAAAGGCCTTGCAGAGGTCCAAGTAGATGACATTAGCTGCCTTTCCTTTGTCCACCAATGTGAGTTCACACAGAACCCTTTTGCACTGATAAAATCTTCCTCTGCAGTACCCTTCTCCAACTATGCATAGAACCAGCTCAAGGAACAACAAGGCTAAATCTGTAATCATGGCAATGCTGAAATCCAAACAACTCTTTAGTTCTTGTGAATACTGTGGTAGTTAGAATGGCCAGAAATAAGTTGGCTCTTAATGAAGTCACTTCTGGGCATGGTTGACATATGTACCACAAATAAACTCAATAACTGAAGGCTGAGTGTTGTATATTGCCTATTTTTTGTGACCAACTTTAAAATATTACTAATGTTTCACTAAGTTCATATTTGTAAAAGCTACAAATCCTAATAAATGCAAGATTTGCAGCATCTAGGAAAGATCAGCATGTGTAATCTGCAAAAGCACGACGCAGTAAAGTCAACTTTATATGGATTTGTGAGGAAAGAATGAAAACAAACATAGAGCTGCATCTTAATAATAAATTAAGAGTTGTTTCCCTGGTTGCGGATTAACAGTACTATAGACAAATGGCAGTCTGGTTAAAATTAGCCACATTTAGTAATTAAGGATGGATCCATGCTAGTATGCTGCTATTAGGGCAGGTTTTCAATGTGTGGAACTCCAGAGACCCACCTACAGTACTCTGCTATTGCCTCATACTATTCTTTGAAAGAAGTTTCTTTTAAGAAGAGCTTACAAATACAAGTTTTGTCTAGCTAGTGTATATAAAAAACATACATCTGTATGTGTAGAGGAAAAAAAAACAACAAAAAAAACCCCAAACAGAATAATCCTGACAAAAAATAGTTACGATAGTAGAAAGCAAAAGACCATTAATGAAAGATAATGAGGTAGAAGCATGCTATTTCACATATTAAAAAACAAAAACAAAAGCAAAAAAAAGGTGGGGGACAAAAGCTGGGAAACAATGAGGAAAAGCCTTCACTTTTTAAAGACTTTTTTTCTCATAGGATTCCAAAATATTTCAAGTAATGTTCAGTTCAAATGTCAAAATGGAATCACATAATCACAGAATCACAGAATGGCCTGGGTAGGAAGGGATCTCAAGGATCAGGAATCTCCAACACCCCCCCTGCCACAGGCAGGGCCACCAACCTCCACATTTAATACTAGATCAGGTTGTCCAGGGCCCCATCCAACCTGGCCTTGAACACCTCCAGGGACATTCACTAACTTTCTGGGCAGCCTGTTCCAGCACCTCACCACTCTCATAGTAAAGAACTTTCCTCTGACATCCAACCTAAATCTTCCCTCCTTCAACTTAAAACCATTTCCCTTTGTCCTGCTATTATCTACTATTTCAAAAAGTTGACTCCCCTCCTGTTTATAGGCTCCCTTTAGGTACTGAAAGGCTGCAATGAGGTCACCCTGCAGCCTCCTTTTCTCCAGGCTGAACAAGCCCAGCTCCCTCAGCCTGTCTTTGTAGGGGAGTTGCTCCAGCCCTCTGATCATCTTTGTGGCCCTCCTCTGGACCCTCTCCAACAGCTCCCTGTCTTTCTTGTGTTTGGGGGGGTCCAGACTTGGACACAGTACTCCTGATGGGGCCTCACAAGAGCAGAGTAGAGAGGGACAATTACCTTCCTGTCCCCACTGGACACCCCTCTTCTGATGGAGAGGAAGGAAGGCCGATGGTCATTTACATTTTTGTTTTGAAAAAAAATCTTTTTGACAATGAAATAATTTGTATTTAAAGCAAACAGAACCCTTATCTTTGATGGAAGATCCTGATTAGGAAGGCACAACCTGGTATCCTTATCCACCTCCATGAAGGCCAAACCTACTCAATCCGAGATGGTTTGTCATGAGATTGCCTTTAAAATACACTTTACACCAAAGATTCTCCATCTCAAGTATTCCCTCCCTCACATTCCAAACTTGACAGTAAAAAACTCCCAACTTTCTTTTTTCTTCATCTATTCCTACGTTTCCTCCTTTTGCACACACACCCCTGTAATTTTGGTGAGACATGAGACATAAATAGAGCTTAGAAAATTGAAGTTGTGGTGATTTTCTGAAGCAGTTTTGCTGTCCTACTTACCCAAATAAATCTAAATGCTGTTGCCAGTTATTTATTTGGGAATTGCTCTAAATAGAACCATTCAGTTCATGCATCTATCTGGCACAGATTCAGGGAAACTCAGATACTGAACTTGATCAGATTTTCATCATTTTAAATGTACTAAGCATTTTAGAATATTTTTTAAAGCAATTTGCCTAATACAGGTCAATGCAAAAGCTTATATAATGACAAGGAAACGTTATTTGGGGATATTGTCTATCAATTCTTGATCGTCTTGTTTAAAAAAAAAAACAAAACAAAAACAAGAACAAAAAACCCCTAAAAACAAACATGCATGAAGATAGAGTGAATGTTCTTTAAACAAAAGAATCAGCATGAAAACTCTGAGCATATTATACAACTAAAATCATTAGAAATTCTGTTGGTGTCTTTAATGTTTATTATAAGGCTGTATCTATTTCTAGTTTGACAGACTCAAGACTGTTAAGGCATCAGATTTCTTAGTTTCTTGAGATAGGCCACTTATTTCAATATTGTTAAACAACAATTCAATCATCTTATTGAGAACCAGCTGTTAAAAATTATTCTCCACAGTTTCCACAAAAGTTTTCTAGATTCCAGCAAGAAACTTAGGAAAATAAATCTCCCCCCCCCCCCTTTTGTTTATAAGGATTACAGCATAGCAGCTATTTCAATTAAAAAGCCAACAGCTTCTAATCATGCTAAAACACCCTACAATTAGCACTAAAAAGACTTTTTTAATAATCAAATTCAGTCTATAAAAGAAAACTACACAATTATTTGGCTAAGCCAAGTCCTGAAACTCATCTCATTTAAGGATAGTTGTACAGCAGTACCTGGATATTAATGTCCTAGATATTCTAGGAAAGACTCATAGAAAAAGAAAGATCTTCTGTGTCACAGTGAAGGGTTCATCCCAGGACAGAAAATTATTGATAAAGTCATGGAATTGTGGAATCACCAAGGTTGGGAAAGATCTCCAAGATCACCTCGTCCATCTATCCACCTGCCACCAATACAACCCCACTAAACCCTGTCCCTTAAGTGCAAACTGTGGCATTCACTGTTTCAAAGATTTAGACTTACATACTGGGCATCTGTAGTAGAATTTGGAATAAATGACTCCTGCACCTCTACTTAATGAAGAAGCCCATGTCGAATAGTAAGAAAGTTTTTCAGGAAAGAGATTGTTCTGAGTGTCCATAATTTGACTTGGTTGAGGTTCAGACTCCTGAGAAGACTGCCACATATTACAGTTAGACAGTTGATGAGAATTACAGTGACGAGATAATTATCTGAAATTCAGAAGAGCCAGAGCAAAATGATAAATACTTCAACTACAGAAAAGAAAAACTTTACTTCTTGGCATGAAATATATGAAAAGAAACATCCTTTTATTGCTGCAATGAGACTAAATCACGGACCATGTGTTCAGAGATTGATTATAAGAGTTTTCTGAACCTGGATTTCATAGTCAGACATGCAAATTCCACAGAAACGTTATTGGAAAACATTAAACAGATAATGTTTTTGACTTGAACTGGAACATAATTTAATACAACTATCTGTATTTCAATTGGTGTTTTGAGTTTTAGCGGACAGAAAGATGTCAACATCCAACTCTGTTAAATGCAAGAAATAGTTCCTCGTGAAAAGAAGAAACAAAAGAGAGAGAAGAAGACGTCTTTCAACTTTAAGACCATCGGAGCACTAGTTCAGCATCTCTGTTCAAGCCCTTGTGTCCAGGCAGACATGCTCTTCAACTACATTTGTACAAGATAGCAAAATTTTTGGTAAAGCTTCTGAAAACATAGACCTGCCCAGAAGTTGTGATGAACTGTCACGAATGAAGTGTTTTTCTTATTTTAAGCTAACTAGATAGAAGAATCAGCTGTAGAGGAAATACCCTGCAAAAACTAAATGGAGTTTATTATGCATGTTACACATTGGCAAGACATCAAAACTAAAATGTCAGAAAAAGAGATCATAGTAATCCAAGCAAATAGAAAAAAAAAATCTTGTCAAAGTCTGATACAAGTACAAATTCAGCATGTTAGAGATTGGCCATATCCACTTGGAAGATTCACACGCCTTGAAACAAATCCAGACAAAAGTATATGAAGATCTTGAGATACATGGGACAGTGGATAAAAAAACTAAGACAAGAAAGTACAGGTTTTTCAAATTATAAAACCCCAGGCCTGCTTAGACACTCGATTCTTTTTTTTTTTGGCAAACTTCCCTGGAGATAATTTTGAATATCATCCTTAAGTATCCTGTGTAGCTCCATTGCAAGAGGAAATAAAAAAAAACAAAACCTGAAAAGAAAAACCCTGCAACTTTAATAGCTGAGTCATCAAATACTCTCACAGAGAAGGACAGAAGGTTCATAGTGTGATTTGTGAATACACATTACTGTAATACTGAGATACAAAGAATAGTGTGTATACACATTTATATCACAGTTGGCAAGGTATCACAATGCAATTCACACACTTTTACCTGCTCTGCTTTCTTATATGACCCATAGATGAAGGCCTAAAATGGAATATGAGGCCTGCTCTGAAAGAAATCCATCCTAATTTATTATGCTGGCATATGACATCAGAGGAAGATGTTGGTGGTAAGCCAGTAGAGGCTGAACCTTCCCATCAATAGTATATTTCATTTTGTTGCCGTGTGACAGATGGCAGCAGAGGGGTAATCTGACAAAACGATGTTTGACACAGAAGTGTGTACAGAGCAATGCTGTGGAATTGAATTTCTCTATTTGGAAAAAAAAAAAATTGCACCCATTGACAGTCATAGACCCTTGCTGAACATTTATGGAGAGCAAACAGTGGATGTAAGTACAGTGAGGTGGTGGGTGATGTGTTTCAGCAGTGGTGACAGTGGTCTGAAAGATAAGCCATGTTCTAGACCACCATGCACAGCTGTTACACCACAAAATGAAGAGCATCTTGATCAGCTCATCCACATGAACTGGGAGATTACAACCAGGGAACTGTATATGGAGCTGAATATCAGCTTCAGTGTGTTAGAAACAATGGTGCCAATGCTAGAATATTCCAAAGTTTGAGCCAGGTGGATCCCCCATGTTCTCATACAAGAACAGAAACACTGTATGTCAGTTTGTCAGGACCCACTGTACATGAGGCTGAAGAGGACAATTTCCTGGATTGTATCATTGCTGGTGACAAAGATACATAGCTAATGATGGTGACTGTTGAAAAATAGAGTTTTATAGCTGAGAATTTATTCTGTCCAATAGTGCTATTGTGCTCTTTGTGGTTGTTGTAGTTTCCATGGAAAAAAAATAGGAGGCATTACTTTCAGAATGACCTACGTACATTTATACTTCCTAGCTTTACAGAAGAATAGCTATTCAGCAAGCAAAATCTATTTTTTTCTGTCTAGCGAGACCTGAAAATTTATTCACCGTACTTGCTTCCCTTGATAGTAGTTGAATTCTAGAACTTAAGGGAGAAGCAAAGATTTATCACCCTAACATCAGATTGACTACCTGCAGGCCTTTTTACTCAACACATTGTCCAGTCACTTGAAAAATTCACCCCGTAGACATACCAACTTTGGGATGTTCTTTGGATGCACATTCCACAAAATAAGTATTTCATTTTGTACTAACGTGTGCATCTAGAATTGGTGGAAGGATCCCATTTTCTAATCTTGCACCACTATAACATTATACATGAATAAAAGTTGGACTAATTTACTATGCTTTTCGCGTTCTTTATCTGTCACCTCAATTTCTGGGTTCTAAGATATAATAAGTATTTACTATCCTCCAAAATACCACCACATTTCTAAATATTCACTGAAAATGCTTAGCAAATGCTTACCATCCACTGATTTGTTATATAGACTTGTAGGAATTTCAAAACTGCTAAGAACCTGCAGCTCCTACAGAATGCTGCAGAAATCAGAATGAAGCTTTTCATGACTTTCCAAAGGCTGCCATCCACATAGAGAAACTCAGTATATTTATTTCCTCACATTTTGGCACTGTGCATTAAAAAAGATGTGTTATTTTCCTAAACCAGCTAAAGGTAGGGTGACACATTTGTCAGCGCTTATGAGCTCTGAAAGGCTCTCAAGGCAACTATTGTGTTTTGCCAAATTTGTTTGCAGATCATGATATTTTTCTGCAAATCATGCCACATCTTCTGCTTAATTGCAGGACATCAATAAAGAAGTTATTCACTAAATACAATATTTCTTAAAAAGTTTTCAGATCAAAGATAAAGACCAATTATTTGGCAATAAAGAGTTTGTCTAGCAGCAGCATGCAGCATTGAAGGAGCACCTCATTTTCAAAGCAGATATGTGCAGATATGGAATATTTAACAGAGGTTCATTGCTGTCCTACCCATCCTATCCGAAATACCACCTTGAACCATAAATGGCCATAAATGGGAGGAGATGATTAAAGTCTGTACTCTTTTGAGATTTCTTCCAACATAAATGCAAGTTTCTTTTATTGTGTTCAGTAGCAGCTTTGGGTGCCAGTATTCTGGAGCTAATAGAAAGAGACTCAAATGTCTGTTGCCTGGTCCTTGTACAGTACAGTTCTTAGATATTTTTTCCTCCATTATTTATTTGCTGCTGTTTTCATTAATACTGCCTTCTCAGTAAAAGGCTTTATAAAACACAAGACAATTTGCATCAAGTATGCTGGCTTCCCCAGATGCCTGGGATAGAAAAGGAGAAAACAGAAGAAACGCGCTTAGCAATTCTTCTCAGAATAGTCTTGAAAAACTTAAGTCAGAGACTGTTTGTAGACTGCCATAAATAGACAGAAGAAGCACACTCCAGAGAGAACATTCTCTTACCATCTATGCCACCAGTGCAATAACAATAGTTGTCCAAGAGGCAGAGAAGCTCTAAGTTCCAAGTTTACTGGAGAGTCACATAGTTTGGAGGAGAATCACATTTACTGGATTGTTACATGGGAGACACAATGCCACCCAGTGGAAGTTTAAAGAAGAAAATGTGCTGCAGTGAAGAGAGGGGAGAGGATTTCCCCGATGTTTCAAAAAGTCAGAAAAAAAAAACCTATTTATCTGTGTAAATACAAAGCTATTATAGAGCAAATTTACCAGCAAAGTAATTCACCAGCAGACTGGATTTAATATGGTGCAGATATATATATATATATGTGTGTGTATATATATATACATATAGATATAAAATATGCATCACCCAATTGTGATATTTATGAAATACATTGGTAGAGCTTTAAGGAAAAAAATTGCTGAGTATAATACAGCAAGGAAGTAATTTTGGGATTTGAACAGCAAAAAACCAACTATGTTCACAAAGTAACATTTTGAAGAACTTGATTTTGCCAGTTAGCTGGTCTTTCTGTCTCTTACTATATTTATTTTCTCCTTTATTCTCAGAAAGAAATGTAGTCCATCAGTCCTGGCACACAATATGTGGTGTATTTGTGTGCTTATTAAAGCATCACAGTGAATAAATGATAACTTGTATTTTAATTGGATAAATGTATGATAAATGTATTTTAATAGGACTACCCATACACTTTCCCAAATTTTGCCTACCTCATGCAAAATGTGGAATATTAAGTGATGTTTCTAGACTAGATGACCAGTGAATAGATGACTAGTGACTAGATGACATTCCGAGTGCTAAATATCCTGAATCACAATTATTATGTCTTGCATTCAGTCTCTTCCCACTGCAACTACAAAAAAGCACAATCGTTTTCTTCACCGTTTTTAAAACAGACTGCTATTTAGAATATTCTTATAGCCAATCTTAGGAAGAGACAAGAAGGAAAACACAATGATAACAAGGAAAACTCTTTTTAAAAAAAGGAAATTTATATCTATGCATTGAAGCCTTCTCTTTTATACATAATATTACATTAAAAGTGGATTTCACAGCATTGACTCTTAAGCCACATAAAAATTTATTTTCACAGTTTATTAAAAATAACATCACTGAAATGAATATGTTTAATTATCTCTTAGAAACCGTATCACAAATTAATGGCTATTGCAGTTATTACAGAATTCTGTTTTTTATAAGGAGCTGATTTAAGTAAGAGAGACTTTTAAAAACAGATATAACACACAGCTTTTTTACCAAGTTTTGTGGTAGGGTTCTTTTGAAAGTGACAACAGTCTAGAAATGTTATTTTTCATGGACCCATGGTTGTGTTAAAACAAGAAGCCTTAAGATTAACTTCACATGTTAGCGTTGTACTTAAACGCAAAGTACAAACAGCTATGCCTGGAGTTGTTCTCTGTAGCTCCACTGTTTCCTGCAGAGCTCATGGCTACTTAAGAAGCTCTTGTGAGGAATTTCCTTCCTTTCTAGCTATGGATTTCACTCCTGTACAGCACTCAATGCCTCTCAGGTATGTGCTGAATCTCTAAGCCAGTGTTAAGCCTGGTGTCAATTAAATCATCATGGTTTAGAAAATCTCCCAGTGCTTCATTAATACGTGTCCATACTGTGAACCAGAAACAGTTGCATCCACTTTATCTGCTAGAATAGACTTGATTTCCTTTATTTTTTCTGATGGGGTACTTAGATGAAGGATATTGACTGTTGTTCAGTACGGCCTCTTACCCATGTAAAATTGCATTCAATGTCCTCGTCAAATTCCAGACGGGGAAATTATAGCTCAGCACACCCCAGAGATTTCTGTGTTGCTAAACAGAGTATTAAAGCCAAACCGAAGATGACAGAATTTTCTATGGTATGTCTTCTATTGGCAAAAAAAAATAATAAAAAATCAAACAAACACAAAACCAAAAAACAACACGTCCCCACAGCAATAACAAAAGCACAGAGTCACTGTTATTTTTGTAGGAGCTCTTCTTTCCTCACAACAGTTCTACTGTATTTCTTACAGATTCTTTTCTCATTTTACTCTTCCCAAATTTTTCTAGATATTATAGTGCAGATATAGAGTGTAGCAGAAGGGAGATTTTCTGGCACTCCTCTGAGCAGTGAGCCTATCTAGAGAATCAAACTCGCAAAAAACTATTTGCTATTTCTCTCTCGTAGCTTGTCCCCAGTTTCCTGCAATGTTCTGCTATCTAATATTCTATTCATATATAATATAACATAAAGTTATTATATGCCTTGCTACAAATTATTTACCTCCAGTTTTCCATCTCTTCTCCTCCTCTGTGCATACCTGCAGTCCCCTCTGTGCCAAAGTACCAGGATGCTTTGCTCCCATCACAGATACACTTCTCTGCAGAAAGAAGTAGTGTGATAGTGTGCTCCTCCCTTCCCCTTCTTTCTTTCTCTCAGCTTTCTCCTTTGGCCTGGCTTTGCACAGAAGGCCTTGCACAGGAGGGCAATGAGCAACAGCGCTCATAACACTCTGGCTAGAACAGATTAACAACCATAAATCTGTCTCAGACTGGGGAGCTGAAAGAACTGATAGCAGACACCTGGTTCAACAACTGAAGACCAGTTGAGCATGAGTCTAAAAAGGAACCCTGCGACTGAGTCAGTCATCTCACTCCATTAACAGTGAGCAGCCCAAGAGCCCCCGGAGCTGTGCTGCGTGGCAGCTGGCTGCATGACAGGAACTCCGCTTGAGCCAGCAAGCCTCTCGAGGTTACACCTGTACACTTGATGGCGTGATATCTTGCCAACACAAATCTTCGGTAAGTGACTAACAGTTAGTTTTAGACTTTGTTAGCTTTGCAAAGATTATATCTTAAATTAACCATGCACGAATAATCATTAGACATAAACAATTGACCAGCTCTGGGACTAGGAGTGGATTCAGCCACGCCTAGGCTCCTTACCTCCGTGGTTCAGGGTGTGTTGGAACCAGGAGGGTCCACTCTGAACCTTGCACCTCAACAAGAGGGTCACCTACGTGAGTGTATGTACTCTGCCCTCCGTGCAATTAATAATCAAGTGTATCCAGATGTCTCTAATCTTGTTAAGTAGCTGCCTTATTTACAATTAAACTTTGTGAAATCACTATATTATATCTGTATTGTATCAATAAATATAGTCTAGCTTCCCTTGCATGAGTACAGCATAGTGTAGCTGTTTCAATTCATGACGAGTGGTCTTTCAGAAAGTAACAAAAGAGGATTAGATTTTAATCTTCACTACAGTTATGAAGAAAACACGTGTGGTCATTCTGTTTCTCACCATTGCTACCTTTCCAACAAAGACAGAATGGATGACTTATATGAGCATGTGCCTCCCTGTTTGTGATTATCACAAAGAACAGCTTTGAAGCATGAACTGTCCTATTGTTTCAGCAGGAACAGTGAAGAGGAAGTCAGCATAGATTACTTAATGCTTAAAACAAGCAGGTTAAGAGGAGAGGTTTTGTGATGACTCTCAGAAAGGCCAGCACATTCATCAGTGACATGTATGTGTGAAGGGGCAGCAAGGCAGTGTGCCCTGTTTCACAGGAGTGGGTAATACTGAACCCTGTCTCAAAAGAAATTTGGGTAAACAGCTGAAAAGTTGTTTTACTCAGATTATCAAAAACCCGGAATGCCCCTGGTACTAGTAATAAAACTGGAGAGAAAGGTGGAGGCCAGCTATTATTTGGATTTTCCTGGGCAAGTGTTATCAGCATAGCAATGTCTTCTTGTCAGTGTGAACATGAAAAGAAAGGAACTGAATTTCCTTGGACATTGAAGCTGGCATAGATGGTACTGGAGAAGTTATTTCATTGCTGCATTGAATACTTTGGATCACACAAATATATCATCTGATCTGGAATATTGCTGTCAATTATCAGAAAGGAAAACAAATTAAAAACCCCAAATGCTTCTTCATAATAAGATTCACGCTAATCACATGAAAAGCCTGGTCTGGTGGCTGGCAACCCTGCACATAGCAGGGGGGGTTTGAAACTGGATGATCATTGTGATCCTTTTCAACCCAGGCCATTCTATGATGATTCTATGATGATGGAAAAGTTTTACTACAAGAAGTGTGTACGTACTTCACATGAACCTAACTGACTTTTTAATGAACAGAGCAATGCTTGCATAAATAATTTAATGTACAGTAATGCATGTGTGTTTAACATAAGGAAAGCAGCAGAGCTGGTTAAAAGAGCTTCTGGTCTCCAGCCTTCAACCCTACTTTTTGTGTCTTGCCTCCATGCTGATCTGCCAGCAGGGAGCACCACGAACTGGGTCAGGGAGACAATCTGGAAGAAAAACGTGAGAACTTTAAAACACTGAAATGCACCAGAAGAGAGAGCTGTCCTACATGCAGGTAGAGCTACAGGTCCACAGATTGAGTTGTTCTCTCCCTGTTGAGATAGAAACTTGTTTTTCCACAAGCCGTTCATTCAGCACAACACAAAAGCACTGATACATTCACAGAGCTTTAGGAGCTTATTAAGACCTTTGTTTCGTAAGGTTTTGAAGAAAGAATGAAGGAAGTACTGAGCATGCTCCATCACTTAGTCCAAGGCCTGGCCTGCCTTGTACTCTTTTGTCAAGATGGCTGAACAATGACATCCTACAAAGGATATGTTATTACAGAAAAACACTTTTTTTTTCTTTCTTTTCTTTCTTTTTTTTTTTTTTAATGTAAAATGCCTGTAAGAACAAAGAGAAAAAATCCTGCTGGAGTAGCAGAAGTACACTAACAGCAAGCAGTGCAATTCTGGCAGTTTGTCTGCTGGTCTGTCCGTGGCTTCTCTTGTAGCAGTGCTGTTTAAGAGCCAAGCTCATGAAGATAGACTGAATTGCATGACACTATTAACTTAATCTGGAAATTAGAGATTAGAACGTACTATGGGATTTGTTCTGTTTTGGAAGGGAAAGGTAAATTTTATCATCTTTTCACTGGCTCCACAGAAACGTATTTTCAGAATTATGTATCCAGCATAACTGCTATTCTTCTATAAACATCACTCAAGAGTAAAACGATAATATAGCTATACATTTAGCTTGGTATCCTATGCATGTAATAACTGAGACTGCAGGATTAAGCACCTACAGGGAGTTACGACAGATAGCAAAGCAGTATCATTCATGCTGCATTTGATCCGTAAAAAACTGACATGTGTATATACCTACATTATATCTGTATGCTCTTAGTATATATAGAGTACCATGCAGGAAATCAGAGCACCAGACCTTGGTATTTTGTTTTTTTTTTTTCCCTGAAGAAAGAAAAAAGATGGGATGGCTTGGCAGCTCTAGAGACTTAAAGTAAGACAAGGTACTGCATCACTCTGCTCACTATGCCTCAAGAAAAAAAGCGGAAGTATATTCTGCTCAAAATGAATATTTAGAGAGACACATATGGGGCATTAACATTAGATCATAATAATGACATCGGATATATTTAAAAGCATCAGTGAACTAACTCCTATTAAAGTCCTTTTATAAATTTGAAACGAGTGGTATGTTATTTTGAGAAAGAGGCCTTTCATGTGCTGGTCTTGCAATGCTGAGATACTTGGTTATGAGCAACTTCTTTCACTTGTCTGAATTCATCTATTGAACGTGCGGGAGACGTGTGCACCTTTTTTTGCCACTAATATCATGCCAAATGCACTGCTTCTCCACCTGGAGATGATATGTAATCACTTTCTACCTTATTTCTATCAAAACATGAGTGAAGTTAGTATAAAGTGATAGTTTTCTGCTAAAATGGCTTGTTGTGATTGCTCAGGGAGTTACCCATGAGCGAAGAAGGGAGCAGTGAGGCAGCAGTGGGTGTCAGCCTTCAGCAGGGGACAGTGACACATCGGCTTGAGGTGGGTGCGCAGCCAACCTACAGTGCCTTATGGGCAGACACTGCAGGATCCTGCAAGGGAAATGCAGAATTCACATTGAAAGGCTCCTTCATGCCAAGGAATGCACTTGGAAAAGCAGAGCCCACATGTGTAGATACATTAGAGCAGGGCTATTCAAAGCTCACTTCTTCTCAGATTACAATACACAAGTGTGTTCATTTTTATCTCCAAGACAATGTATGTATGTCAGTAAAATGCAAAGGGAAGGAAAAGGTGTGGGAAATAGTGAAGAAATTCAGAATTCAGCAGTCCTCCCCTGAATCCATCCCCAGGAAATCTGTATTTACTCGCCCCCTAACCTTCTGAAATAAAAGTATGTATGTGTGTATCTACTATAACATGACACATAGTGGTACCAATAAATGCAGCGAAAAGGCAGAAACTGTTTCACAACACACAACAGTAAGCACATCAGTTACTGACAGGCACGCAAATAAATAGGTTCTTCAAGCCCTCCACATTTGTTTGCCCTGCTATCCTTCTGGCTGATCTTTTTTCAGTGGCTAAATTTTTTCAACAAGTCAAAAGATTTGTGGATCATAATAGCAAAAGACTGTCAACAAGAAAGGGTGACTTGATTTTTTTATTTTATGACAATGTCTATTGACTGCTCAAGCAAGAGGGGGATTCAACATATTTTAAATGGAAAAAATAAATTTGAACTTATCAATGAAGTTTTCCTTCTATAGCTTAATGCTTTTATGTACACCTCTGTACTTTCTGGATAAGTCATTTATATTCCATAAATCCAAATGAAGCATGGTTGAGTAAATGATTTCCATAAATGTAAATGACCCACATTGATTCAGAACCACAACAACCCTTTCCATAAAAACTTTATGTAATGATGAAGTGTTCTACCAGTTAGTATGGACTGTCATTAAAAACACTGGGACACCAGCAAAGGGATTAAAAATTAGATATGAGTTTTCAAAGAAAGATCTCTGTGATTTCAGCAGAGGAGGATAGAAAACTTTTAAAGCTAGCTGAAATTATTTATAAAACCCTTTGTTCTTCAAAAACGTACCCTGTAACACATCCTGAAATCCTCTGGATATCGGTTTTGTATTCTTTATGAGTAAGACCCTCTATGAGGCTGACTGTGCTTTATATTGTTTTTATTGTAATGCCAGCACACTATTCCAGCGAGAACAGAGGATGCTGACAGATAGGATTACTTCAGATATATATTGGGGAAAGACTAGACCAGCATAGAAAATAGTGATAAAGCAGCCATTAAGGTGATTCTACATCACCCTCAGACATTAAACAAATAGTTAGAAGACTGGCATGTTAATGGAAAATTGTTTAAGTTAATAAAAAGAAAAGCTATTAAAAAACTCATAATGTCAAGAAATTCTTTAAGCTCTTTGTGATGGGAAACAGAATCACCCAGTGGAATGCAAACAAATGTTTCTGTCAGCTATAAAGAGATCTGGTCTCCATTACCAAGGCTGTCATGACATCTTGTATTTGTGAGGTGGATTTTTGAAGATGTCAGGTGTGATTGTCAACAACATGTGCCTCCTAACCAGCAGGTACCATCTGGATCAGCCAGATCTCTGAATCATCCACGCTGCTTTTGAGAGGAACAAATCTTGCCTTTTTAATCATGCTGCCTGTCCAGCAGAAATTTTTGCTTCTGACCCACATAGGCAGTAACACAGAATTATTGCGGCCAGAGACAAGTCTGATCATTGAGGGTGGCCTTCTGTTTTTTAGAATTCCATGTCTGCCTGAACTGATTGCAACACCAAGGATCCACAAAGCAAAGCAGTTGAGAATGCTCATTTCTGAGGTATACAAATATCAGTGAGAGTTCACAAATCTTTTAATTGGGCATATATTTCATCACAGTCTAACAAAGTTCGAGAAGACATGAGTAATGACAGGAAAACATGCAGTGTTGTCCTTTAAGTTTTAATAAGCATTGTGTTTCCTTCTTGTTTAATTTTTGAAAGAGTCTTAACGGACCAAATGCCACTTGTGACATTTACATGAGTCTGTTCCTGGAAATGGGGACATGCACATAGACAGAAGTGGAAGAAATGAAGATTGTACATTCTCAAAAATTTAACTTTATCGTGGTGCATACAATAACATAACTAAATAAATACAAAGCAAACAAAAAAACCGCATTACTACCAGCACCAACAAAGCCCAATATCCAAACAACTAAAAACCACTGCTGTGTTTTGGATCTAGTGAACGTGCAACCATGGATTAGCTGATCCAGGAGAACTCCCTCTGGGGAAGAAGATTTAGTTTCCTGTGGCACTGGCCACCTAAACAGACTAATTCTGAAGTCACACAGACTTGAGGTGGGATGCAAGTGAAACACAGGGAGCTGGCAGCAAGGACTAGAGCACAAACTGCAGATGGAGGGTAAACTGTAGAGATTCTGCTCTGTTTGGCAGCAGCTCACCATCACGTTGTTTAACTGTAACATAACACCACAACCTCGGCCCGAAAGGATGCAGTGCAAAAAATTACAATCTGTCTGCCATAAACGCCTCTCTAAATTTCTAGAATTATATCACCACGTTTTGAAAAGCAGATTGCAGGAAGAGGAGAAGACTTGGAAAGAGCAAGAAGCAAAAAACATGCTCCTATCCTTCCCCAGACTGAAAACCTGGGACATCATCACGCTTGCACATTTCTCCTTTTCACACTGCATGGTGGAATGCTGTCATAATGCTAAATCTTAATACAAGCCAGTAACAATGGTGATCCAGTCTTCTGATTTGAAACACAGAACTGCCTCTTTCACGGAAATGATCTACAGCAAAGCAGCAGCTTGATGAGCTCAGAGAACCCCTGTGTCCAACTTTAGTACAACAGACTCTGCATCTCTAAACGCACTCTAAATAGCTCTGCTATATTCTTGGATGGTCTCTAACTAAAAAAGAAGATTGTCTTTGCTTTTTTTTCCTATATCCATTGATATCTTTATGTTTATATTACATAACAATAATAAAACACTTATATTTAATGACAAAAATGAAGATCTTGGGGAATTTTTTGCATACGATTTTGAAATGCAGAAGGAAATAAAGAAAAATTCCAGAAAGCCACCTCTAAATATTAAAATAAAACATAAGCCTTAATGATATTTAAGAAAAAAAAATAAACATTAGTTAATTCTAAAAGTTAAATCATCACCAGCTTCTGCACTGTGCCAACAGGCTTTAAGGTTTGCTTTCCGTAAGATCCTGCTCCCAGTAATTATATACTATCCTCTCTTTCAAACATACTGGGTTTCCAACTGCACATATGATAGCCATGCTTGACTTGGCTTTCCAGGTTGTTGTACAGCATTCTGTACACCACTGTGATGTTTCACACTCCTCTAACAGGCTGAGTTTCCAGTTACTCCAATTTATCTCACAATAAATCACTCCATATTTCTAAGTATAGCTGTATTTTGACGAGGCCTCCTAGGCCTCTACCACTTCTTCCTCTCTTCTTTTGCAAAGGAAGAACAAAGTGCTCAACCCCCTCAACAAGAGGTACTCAATAATACAGCCAGCAGGTAAGCTGACAGGTTCCAGGACAGTGCAAGATGAGGGAAGAGAGCCTTATTCCCCCTTCCCATCGTCTCATCTCAAGCACTTCACAACCCTGAATAATCAGAGAGAACCTTGAGTGGTCTTCCCCCACACCTTACCAGACAGAAGACAAAAACTTGATCTTCTACCTGTGATAACCCTAGTCTGGTGATCCCAAGGAATTCCCACACTGGGGTAGAGTTTGTGGTGCCGTCCATAAATATAGGGTTAGATCATGATGAGGCCTTTGTACTCTGCTTTAAGGAAGCTGCAAGCCAAGGTCAAGAACTGCTGTGGGATATTGGGATCAAACTTGGTCTGCGGTAGTGGTATTTGAGTGACTGGATGTTGGGTATTTTAGAAGCACCTTTGGAGTAATATATTCTGTTGCTCTAGGGAATCTTATCAGAAGACAGGTTATACATTTTTAACAGGCTCAGTAATCTTTTTGTTTTTCATTGTTTTCCCCAAGTTCAAATAGCAAAGAGACTTCTACCCTATTGTACTTAGATGCAATGAAGAGCCCGCTGTCACAAGATGATCTCTCCACAGTGAAACCTGAAATTCCAGTGACTATCATCTCCTAACTCACAGGCTGGTGAAACACATCCTTTGTGTGCATACGATTATCTGTTCTAATCCTAGTTTTTAACTTGCTTTTCTGTTCTGCTGTGCATGCTGTTGCAGTAGCATTGTTCACAACTGGGACATGGAGTAAAGTTAGAGAAAAATAATAGGAAACAGATTCTCATTGTAACATGTAATTACATCATTTCCTCAGATAATATTTCAGCAAAATACTGTAAATTCACTATTTTCCCATGAAAATATTTGTATGATAACGGTGTTGTATCTCTGACCCATAAAAACTATTTTTACATTGAAAATGGATATTAATTTTTTCTGGCATCAGGTATTTTTAGGACCCTTTAGAAGAGATATCAAGTTCTGCTTGTCTGCTTCTTGGGGCCTGGCTTCAAAAATCATCTGTGGCAAGATCTTGTCCTTTTGAAACCTCCTACATGACTCCATTAGCAGTCAGGATTGTGAGGAAAAAAAAACCAAATACAAACATGTACAATATATTCCTGTGTTTGGTTACTTCTGGCAACACCATGAAAAAATCATTCATTAAAATTTACTTCTAGAAGTATTGTAAGCTCGTTTTATTTCTTTGAATGTGAGCCAGAAGAAAACACTTAGCACTCTAATGTGCTTTCTTGCTAACCCAGGCAGGCACACTTGATCGACTTGAGGTGGATGCTTGCTGGGAAATATGTGATTTTGCTTTTGCCTGAGGAGCTGTCAAGCGTGTTAATAGCAGATTCACCAAAAATGAGGTTTTCAAATGCTTAGCAGCTTTGGCAATCCTCTGAATGTGTGAAAAAAAAAAATCATTACAGAAGTATGGAGAACTGGAGGCTCAGGGGAGACCTTACTGCTCTCTATAACTACCTGAAGGGAGGTTTTACTGAGCTGGGGATCAGCCTCTTCTCTCACGTAGGAGAGAAGATAGAAGTAGATCGTGTAGAAGAGAGATAGGGCTAGAGGGAATGGCCTCAAGCTGTGCCAGGGGAGATTTAGGCTGGATGTTAGGAAATACTACTTCTCTGAAAGAGTGGTCAGGCAGTGGAATGGGCTGCCCAGGGAGGTGGTGGAGTCACCAACCTTGGAGGTGTTTAAGAAGCATTTAGATGTTGTGTTGAGGGACATGGTTTAGTGAGAACTTTTGGTGATGGGTGGACAGTTAGACTGGATGATCTTGTAGGTCTTTTTCAACCTTGGAGATTCTGTGATTCTATGAGTGTGATAAGAAGTGGAAGTTACTTGGCTGTGTTGGTGCTGCTTACAACGTTAAAATGAAAATGCAAATTCTCTGAATCGTGGAAGCCTCTGAGCCTGCAGGAGAACCTAAATGTGACACCTGTAGTTCAATGGCATGAACAATTTTTCTTTGTATGTAAATAAATAATGCGACTGCAATGAGGTCCCACAATACTTTATTACTCTTTTCAGATCAGCTTAGTGTCATTAATGTTTTGGCCCCTGCTCATGTGCTAGAAAACCGATTCCTATGAGAACTTATTGTTCAGTTTCCTGAATGCATGTTTTCAGATCAATATTATGGGAGTATTTCCTGTACTTTGGGAGAAAAATAGACATGGGTGTAATACCTGCAATCCAGTGTTCTGCACAGATCAGACAAGTTTTAATAGCATTTATGAAAGAATTATGTAGGAAAAGACACAGAGGACCATAGAATCATTTGGGTGGGAAGGGATCCTTCATCTAGTTCAACTCCCCTGCAATGAACGGGGACATCCACACCTACCTCTGGTTGCTTAGAGCCCTGTTCAGCTTGACATGGAGTACCTACAGGGATGACTCCCACCTTCATCTGCAGACCAGAACAGCTCCTAACTCCTCTGCTGTTGTCACTGTGAACTACCACCGCTTTTGAAGCAAAAATGCTGTTGACTTCAAAACATTCAGCCTACCCCAAATTTTCATTTCTTCCATGCCAGGAAAAATCTTTGCTTTGTAGGGAGAAGTGAACATTATACTAATCCTTGTCTGAGACAGAGCATTCATGCATTTTCTTTTAGGGGTAATTAGGATTGTTATCTGATCATTGGTACTTTTATTATCACTTGGCAAATTGTAACTGTTTTGAGGTGTTCCAATTTATTTATTCTTTGTTTTTTTTCCTTAAATGGAGAGCTCAGGAAAAGGCATACATGAAGCCAGAATATCAGAAAGCACTGGGAGCACAAAAGACCTCACCGCAGCAAAAGGACTCACTCTTTCTATAGTTTTCCTCAGCACTCCCTGCACACATTCCCTGGCATACTTGCTCTCTCCTGCTGTTTCCAGTCCCCAAAGGCCTCAGGTGGCAGGTGGGTGTGTTCTGTGAGCAGTGTGAGGTGATGGGTGCCGAGCACTGACAACTTGGGCTGATTAAAGCAGGGTCATGGTAGAACAGATAGATAGCTCAGAAAAGTGTGGAGGTTTACTGGGCAAGATGGGAAATGAGGCCAAGAAAAATGAAAATGGAAGGCAAATGGGAACAATATATAGGAGAGAAGATAAAAGCATTAAATCTGTAATAAGATTTTATCTTTTCCATCCTCCAACACTTAGTTATCAGACACCACTGCAAACTAAAATTAATCACCCAAGTTAAAGCACCGCATAGCCAGGAAATGCCACTGACATGGTAGCATTCCTAACAGGATTTTTACAGAATCATTACCTTGTGATTTTCCACTTTACTGGTTTGATACCACAGGCCTGTGGTGCACCCCCTGAAACCCAGAACCACTGAGCAGTTTAAATGTCGCTAGAAACTTCCTTAATGGTGACACTTTGCAAAATGTCCAGACTTCAGATGGAGGCGGGCAAGCAAATTTCTGGGAAAGTATATCGAAGGGGTTCTGGAGTAGTGAACTGCTGGAGGGTTGAAATCATGGCCTGTAAAGTATGGGCCCTTTGTGTTGCCTCATTGTGGCAAAAAGGTAATGCTTTCTTTGGAAATCATTAGGAAGGCGTGCTTTCCCAGTAAATGATCCTTACTAGTTGCTTTTGAACAATAATACATTTAGCATAAGAATTTAGACTCTGGAGTAACTGAACTTTATGAGGTTGGCTTCGTTTCACTGTGGAACTCTTAGCTTAGAGCATTTCAGAGTTCTGGCTTTGTAAACACATCTGCGAACAAACTTGCCAAAAATAGAAGCGAGATGCCACTCCATGTTTTCTTAAATTATTTTCTATCACTAAGTGTTTCAAGAATCTTTCTGCCATAGCAACAAAAGAAAAAGGCTTGCTTATTAGATTTTATATGTCACAGAGGGGAAATAAAACCAAACAAATATTATGCTGCACATCAAACCATGCACATACCCAGCATATTAAATAGGGAAAAAATCTAATAAAGCTGGATTCTCTCTCATGAAACAGAGAAGCAAAATTGTTAGAGATACTGCCCAGATATTCAGATTCAGCCATCCAAGGCTATCCCTGGGGGGCCTATGCATTGAAACAGGACAGTTACTCGGAGTGTATAAGATAAATGTTGAACTCATGACAGAAATAGGTGTTGTATAAAAGTCTGAAATAGAGATTTTTCCATTGTCATTAGGTGTTAGAACACATCCTTAGGGTTCTAAGAGTTTTCTTCAGCAAATAAGTGCTTTCAGTGTCCTTAATGCCATTCTACCTAGCAATTGCAGTCTCATTGTACAAACAGTGCTCTATATGCAGTATCATTACATTCTACACTTTAAAACCGTGGATGGACTCTCTGGGTTCTGTCAGTCAGGCTTTTTGAGAAGGTTGCTCAAGAACTGTAAGACAAGAATGTATTTCTAAAGATATTCTAAAAATCATTTGGTAAATTTATTTAAAGGCAAGGAAATAACAGGTTTAAAAGATTTTAATGTCAGTTTACAGTTTGTGATGTGCCTCAAACCTGCAAGCTTTTTAGATTTAGTCTTACCACTATAATTGTTAAAATTAATTTTCTCTAATTGCTAGGCTCTCTAGCTGGTACGGCAGTCTTCCCGCTAACATCACTGCAATCTTTGGCCTGCTGCTCTTCATCTAGCAACTAATTTTAGTTAGAAAGAACTGGTTCCAGTTTTAAGAGGAACCCTATATAATCATCAGGAGGAAGCAGGAGCTTACACAGAAAGTTTAATAAGAAGGAGGAGGAACCTTTTCCCATTTGCCCACAGGTCACAGATTTTCTCTTATTAAAACTGGAGATAATAATACCTATCATCTACCTTTCAGGTGAAGTAATAAGTAGTAGCTAACTGCTGAAATAAAGAATGTCCTCAAAAGCTGTATGATATTAGCATTCAGGTGAAGGAAAAAAAACACTTCAGAGTGAGACATTAAAGGGTATAGAAACTTCATGGAAAGAAAACACCGGTCTGTAATCAGAGAACGAAGTAGGGGACCTATCATACTGAGAACTCAGAGCTCCCACTGAAATCACTATGAGCCTTAGATGTTTAATATATCTTAAAATCAAGTCCAATAGTTGTGTATTTATAAGAAGCAGCAGCAATAGCACGTGGGAGGCAAAGAGCAACTTCTCCGTTAGTAAAGAAAGATGTCTTTGTTACTCAAACTGTAAAAAAGCAGAGTTAAACCTTCATTCATCTGAAATATAACACACTGACATCTTGCTATCTCTCTCAACAACTTAGGGGAGGAGGTGGTATGCTTTATTTCAACTTTTAGAAATGTGTTAGGCAGCTTTTTGCTAAGACAAATGTTCAGTACTTGGCAGAATAAGGCATGCTTCTAGATGCTTGAAAAGTTTGAAATTTCTGGTGGACATGGTAGCTTTCTGTGCCACCAAGGTTCATACTAAGCACTTAATTATTAGTTATTAATTATTAATATATTTTATATTAATATATTTTATATTAATAATATTAATTATTAGATCCGGGGAACTACAGGCCTGTTAGCCTGACCTCGGTACCAGGGAAGGTAATGGAACGGATTGTCTTGAGGGAGATCACGCGGCAGGTGTGGGATGACCAGGAGATCGGACCTAGCCAGCATGGGTTCGTGAAGGGCAGGTCCTGCTTGACCAATCTGATCTCCTACTGCAATCCTGTGACCCGTCTGATGGATGAAGGAAAGGCGGTTGATGTGGTCTACTTAGACTTCAGCAAAGCCTTTGACACTGTCTCCCATGCTATTCTCCTGCAGAAGCTGGCAGCCCGTGGCTTGGATGGGTACACTCTCGGCTGGGTAAGGAGCTGGCTGGAAGGCCGGGCCCAGAGAGTGGTGGTAAATGGAGTCAAATCCAGTTGGAGACCAGTCATGAGTGGTGTTCCCCAGGGGTCGGTGCTGGGGCCTGTCCTTTTCAACATCTTTATTGATGACTTGGATGAGGGCATTGAGTGCGCCCTCAGTAAGCTCGCAGATGACACCAAATTGGCAGGGAGTGTCGATCTGCCTGAGGGTAGCGAGGCCCTGCAGAGGGATCTGGATAGACTGGTGAGCTGGGTCGAAGCCAATGGGATGAGGTTCAACAGGACCAAATGCCGGGTCCTGCACTTTGGCCACAACAACCCCAGGCAGCGCTATAGGCTTGGGGCGGAGTGGCTGGAGGACTGTGTTGAGGAAACAGACCTGGGGGTACTGATTGATGCTTGGCTGAACATGAGCCGACAGTGTGCCCGGGTGGCCAAGAAGGCCAACGGCATCCTGGCTTGCATCAAAAACAGTGTTACTAGCAGGAACAGGGAGGTAATTGTCCCCCTGTACTCGGCATTGGTGCGGCTGCACCTCGAGTACTGTGTTCAGTTTTGGGCCCCTCACTGCAAGAAAGACATTGAGGCCCTGGAACGTGTTCAGAGGAGGGCTACGAAGCTGGTGAGGGGTCTGGAGCACAGGCCTTATGAGGAGCGGTTGAGGGAGCTGGGATTGTTCAGCCTGGAGAAGAGGAGGCTCGGGGGAGACCTTATTGCTCTCTATAACTTCCTGAAGGGAGGTTGTGGTGAGCTGGGGGTCGGCCTCTTCTCTCGTGTAATCAGTGATAGAACTAGAGGGAATGGTTTCAAGCTGCGCCAGGGGAGGTTCAGGCTGGACATTAGGAAGTATTACTACTCGGAAAGGGTAGTCAGGCATTGGAATGCACTGCCCAGGGAGGTGGTGGAGTCACCGACCATGGGAGTGTTCAAGAAACGTTTGGATGTTGCGTTGAGGGGTATGATTTAGCTGGGAAGTATTGGTAATGGTTGGACTGGATGATCTTTTTCTATCGAGGTCTTTTCCAACCTCGATAATTCTGTGATTCTGTGATTCTGTAATTCTTTTTCTATGTCCAGTGGTAGTCCACCATACATTTAAATGCAAATAACACATCGATGTCTGAATCCACAACTTGCTCACGTTAACCTATTAACACATGGCAGCTAAAATTAAGAGTTCAGTGCCCCCTTACTACTGATACCAGTGGAGGGAAACAGGGCACTGGTGATACAGACATGGACTGTTACCTGCATGAGAAAATTAAACACAAAGTTCTAGACACCACAAGAACTTTTTAGGCTGATGGGTGATGAACATGTGGCCATGTGGCTACTCCGGTGCTTCTGTTCTTATGTATTCTCAGGTTTTTCCAAAAACTTGTGCACATTCAAAGATCAACCGAATCAGAGTGAATGCCAGAGTTTTCTTACGGTGTTATGGGTTCCCAGAACAGCACTGTGAGCTGGCATGCTTGTGGGGAGTCTCTTATGAGTGGAAGGCAATTGCACCTATGGAGCACACAAGGTACTATCAAAGTCAAAGCATTTAGTATAGTAGTTGCTAAGAAATCTGTAAGAAAGTAGTGCAGATAGAGAATGGAACAGACCAACTTCTCCTCTGCTCCTCAAAGCGTGTTATCCAGAGAAGCTGTGGATGCCCCATCAGAGCAAATGTTCAAGGCCACATTGCATAGGGCCCTGGGCAGCCTGATCTAGAGCGTGGCAGCCCTGCCCATGGCAGTGAGGTTGGAATGGATCGTCTTTAAGGTCCCTTCCAACCCAAGCCACTCTATGATTTTAAGCCTACTAAGAGGGAGGGCAGTCACTGTGTCTCCGTTACTGCTGCTTGCAAGAGAAGGAGTTTATCACACGTTCCCTTTATTTTAGTTTCCAGTAGTTAATATGAATTATCAACTAAAGAGCCAGATGTATTAAATGAAACAAGCTGACTGTGGAAGAAATTCAGCCTCTTATGCTTACTAAGGATGTAGCCAACATTATTCAGTGTCAGGATATGGACGTTGTAACACATTAGGTCAGATTTCTGGCACAATTTTTATGCACTGGTGGTTTCAGACATCAAAGGGAATTGCAATAGTTATTTCCACAGAAAGCAGTTTCTCCCACCAGTTTCATACTGTCCTGAGTTACTGACATGTGCTACCCAATTGTTAGCCACATATGCAGTAGACATGCCTGAGCTACCCTCAGCACCTGAGGAAAAAAAGTTGCATATTCTTCCTAAAAAAAGATAAATAAAAAAGAGCTGTTTTCAGAGTAGCAGCCATGTAATGGATTTAGCTTGTCCTGAATAAAAGGCAACAAGATTTGACATAAGACTGCAGAGTACACAAAGTATTGAAGACTTGCAGACTCATTTTCATGTTTGTCAGCATTTGCACACCTTTCATTGACTGCGCTGAAAATGCTTTGATGAGTAGCAGTCTGACAGTGGGAGTGAAGGGTCTGCAGTGTTATGTACCTTAATTATTAATTACAAATAAAGTCTGAGCCAGCACTTTTTTCTTAACTCCTCTGTCGTTGTCTGTCATGATGATACATTTCCAGGCTTAATTTGTTTAGATCTACATAGATTTTGATAAACAGTAGGTAGATGCTGTTGCATGAGAAGGATAAGATGCTCATGAACAGCAGGTACTTAATAAACATCAGGTGTTGTACAAACAATGTCTACAGAGCAGAGTTCAGGAATCAGAAAGAACATAAATCCCGATGTATTTGAACTTCTCCTTGGAAGACTGCGGTGGAATTATCCACACGAGTATTTAACTGAGAACCAGATAAGTGTAGCAGTCATGCTCCAGGGAGCATAAAGCATCAGTAATAACCCCACCAGTTTCAACATGCCAGTCTGTCAATTGCCAGTCTGGCAATTTTTAAACTCTAATATATCTTCCAAGAGAAGGACAAATCTCAAAGGGAGTTAAAATGTGTCACTTTGGAATGACATAGAGAAAGACTTGGTCTTAATTTTTGTTTTTGTTTATTAGCATACAAAGAACATTTCTCAAGTTACTTAGTGAACTCTGATGATCACTGAAAAAAATGTTACAGATCTCAGTCCAAGCCATACTTGCCTGAATGATTTCTGTAACCACACTGAATGCAAAAAGACGAGTTTCCTTGCATTTACATTTGGTTCAGATAAACCTCCTAGAGAAATCTTCAGAAAACTTATCAGTCTGATAACATGCCCATCTTTCAACATGCTGGCAGAAAACAACAAGAAAAAATAGGGACTGTTCTGATTCTTTCTTGAGGAAAGAAAGATAGCAAGGCAACAAATAAAATAAAAAAGCCTCTCATTCCCTCCTTGCCAACTTGTTTGCTGGGGCCATGGAGTAAATAGTATGATACAAAGAAGACACATTTCCATGGATTGAGCAGTTTAAATGTGAAGAAAGTACACAGGTTGGTTATTAGCTTACCAATGTCTATCTATGAAGTGATGAAGTCAATACCCCCCTGCTACCTCCAGGAAGTGGTGGTGATGATGGCTTTTGCATAGGTCTGTGATTTCTCTAGATATCTCATTTGTTCTGGTTCCTGCAGGAATTATCTCTCTGTCTAGCTTGTATTCTGAGCCTTTCTCAAGCTGGATAGGCATAGTCACTACATGCATGCTGTGAGGTCTATTTTACTCTCAGTTTATTCACTGCACAGATTATGTGATACTGCCGCAGCTCCCTCATGTTTTTGGCACTTGCCTGGGCTGATACAGTGAATTCAGCTGCATTATAAGGGTGAAATCACACTTCATCAATACCCATTGTAAGGTTTTCTCATTTCACCGACCATATGCAAAACCAGTGTGGTCCAACTGCCAGCATGCAAGTCAGATATGGGTAGCTGGATGCTTCCCCTGCTTCACTGCTGATTCCTCAGAGCAAGCAGAGAAGGGGCTTCTGGCTCTCTGAACAAACAACTGGCTGTAGTTAACCAGCCACTTGTGCTATGTGAGTAAAGGAAGCTCCAAATTCATCTCCTGATGCATGTCTGCATGTGTACACTCTTCTGGTTTCAGAATCTAGGGGCTATGAAAGCTGCACCAGAAGTCCTGAAGAAAGTGTCCTCATACTGGGATGTACCCTATTGCCAGAGGCATTGCTCTCAGTTCAGAGCTCTTCAGCCCAGCGCATTTTCATTACTTCAGGCATTGATTTCAGGACATTTTCTGAAACAGAAATGCTCTTCAGTCACTGATACAGAGGCAAATAATCCCCTAAAATCTGACAAATCTCACATGATAATTGCTGCTATAATGGCAATTTTCTGGCAAAGCATCATTTGACAACCTTTCCACTTCAATCAATCAATCAATCAGTTATTTTCTGTCAACTGTACTGTCAATGGTTATGGACTGTACTTATCTCACAACAGATTTAACTTAAATTCTATGGATCGTGCCCCAAGATCTACTTAATGCCTAAAGATTCAGTTATTTTAATCCTTAGATTACAAAAAATCTCCCCTTGAGTCAGTCCTAGATTCTAAGGTTTTCCATTTTTTTCCCCCCAGTCATTATTATTTTTTAAATTTCATTTTCACTCAGTCTATTTCACAATTTGGTTGTTGGTAGGTTCCTGATTTCCCAATTTTAGTACGTTATTTGTGGATCTGTTTGTTCACATTTCCCAATAAACAAATAAATATATAATTCTGCGAATGTGATTTTCCTCAATAAACACACTTCTAATTTTCCAGCCTAATTGCTATTTCTCTTCCCTTTCACAATTCCCTTCCAAGAGATCCTTCCTGCTCTATGACACGCTACTCTTTGAAGTCCAAGGTCCGTGACAGATTTAAATGTGACCATTTTCAGTAACTGAGCTTTACTTATTACCTTTACTTATTCCACTTTAATTGTCCCATCTAAATTCTTTCACTTTACCAACAAGGATGTGCCTGTTTGTCAGCCTGTGACCTTTTCCATTGGCTTCCCTGAATGCATTTCTTTCCCTTGTTAGGACTAGGTCTAGTGAATCCATTGTGGGATTCCCACATTTCCCACTGGATGAACTGGACACCATTCCTGCCTGCCCTATTCCTTTCAAGACAGAAAACCAAAGGTATTTCCTCTCCTTGCTTGCAACTCTTTATTACTGCTTTTTTTCTCTTTACCTTCACCACAGTCAGTCAAGTCTGCCTCTTCTTTCTCTTCCATATGGAAGGGTCATAAAGTCAAGACGTACATTCTGTCCGTACAGTAGAACACTTACTACTTTTTTTATCCTTTTTCTTCCCCATCCTGCTATATCTTTCCATGCCAGTACCTTGTGGCTGGTGCTGGACTTTGTCAGAGACAGCAGAGCAGACTAGATTAATCGTGTCTGATCCCTGCTTGAGGTAACTGCATCTTCCTTTTGAACTTTTTTTTTTTTTAATTTATGGGAGCCTTTTTTTTTTTTCCCCCCCAATAGAGATGCACCTATATAACGACTTTGGTTTTACTGAAAATAGATTTGCTATTCATGGCTATAGACAGCTTAGAAGCAGCTCCAGAATGAAAGAAGTCTGCAGAAAAGTTGTAAACTAAAGGCACAGATAATGTATATGTGTTTGGGCCCAATCCTAGAGAAAACTCCCATTAAACGCACCTGCACAAGGAATGGAAGATTTTCCCCAATCAAGTTTTATAGGAAATCTAACCCCACCCACAAAAAGAAAGTGTTTCCAGTCTTTGTTTCATATAATTATTTCTATCTGTCTTCTAGAACATGTGTGTTTCTTATGACTACAGTATATTCGGTTGTAGTTTAAACAGTGATAAGTATATTTATAGATCTGTGTAAAACAAAATATTACTAGCATGTCAGCATTTGGTTGATCTTCACATTCTTGGCTTCAGAACAGTTTAAAATAAAACATACACACAAAGCAGGGTTGTTTTTTGGCTCTGGTTTCCTCATTTTTGCCCACAACAGACCTGGCAGATGTGGGATAGCTGGAATGTGCATATCTAACAATTCTCTTCTGTGCCATCATTTGAAGCTGTAGGAGTGCAGCTATTTGGCTGTAGCACGAATAGAGTGATGAATGTGATGAAATACAGATTTCATTTATGACCAGGGGATAAACGCTATTCAGGTCACAAAAACAGATTAGGGCACGGGGACAGAAAGTTCATGAAGAATTCTTTTTTGGAGGTGGAGGGAAGAGTACTAAAGAGCTGCAGTGATTAAACTGAAATGACTTGGTAGTTACTGGGAGTATATAAAAACAAATACAAAACAGGAACCACGAAAGGATGCAGGCTTCTTAATTGCTGTGGCCTTGGGATGGCCTTGCTGGAGAATCACAGCCTGATTAATCACGATAACACGGAAACTCGATTGCTTCACAGAAGATTTTACATTCGGAATTTTGTGGAAAAGTTTAAAACTGTTTCAGGGGCCTCATGCCCAAGACAAACCCAAAACAAATGAAAGGAAATCAGAGAGCTGTAAAAATGAATTATGAACCAAGACCTTCTTAGATGACTATTAAGCCTTGATCAGTTTATAACAGATCAAAGAAAGTTCTTCCCGGCATAGGCAAGACTGTTACAAGCACAAGAAATTGTGCTCTTACCAGAGCCAAACCCTTATCCTGAGTTCAGATGTAGATGCAAGCTTGATAAATGAATCTATTTTTAAAGTTGACCGCTCACAAATCTAAATGTGAGCAAAGGTGTTTTAAAGATGGATTCATAGCATATAATGCTCTGCATCTGTATGTTGGATCAACTTAAAAATAGAGGTTTAAAAAAAAATAATAATCACAAAACAAACAAAAAACCCAACAAACCGAAAAGCACCAACAAACCCCCAGAACTAGAAAAACACTCATCACCATTTCAGGAACAGCAGGTCAATCTGCATTTTTCATCAAAATGAGTTCAGGAGGAGTTTTTCTTAGGTAAGAGCTTCAGTAATAAATAGATATCTCACGGATCAGATGGAAACATCACAGAGATCTTTGTTTAAAAATAAACCCATTTTCCAGTACATCTATCAACTTTTTCTGCAGTTTGAATATTCCTTCCAGGAGGCACCATCTACACAGCATTTCGCATCAAGCAGGGCTCAGTGACTGGCGAGGCAGAGAAACTACAACTTTCCACATAAGAAGCAAGGAAATGATAAATACTTTCTGAAAAGCCTCCACTGTGTCCCACGTAGTTCAAAAAGGGTGCGTCTTACTGGAAAAGCCTTCGTGGCAGAGGCTGACCTGAGTGTGTGAGGTCCTTCTCACAGATGTCCAGGTGGGGAAAAGACTTGGCAGCTAATACCGGAATGATATGACCTAGCAAAAGACAGGAGATAGAGGTTTTTTCCTGCCAGGCTGGAAAGTTTAAATACTGTTTTGCCTCTCATAAAAAATGCCGTGGATCTGGGAGGGGAAGAGAGCAAGCCTTTTCTCGCTGTGGGAAGGTGGATGCGGGTGTGGAGAGGGGAGCAGAGGGCAAGGAGAGATGAAGGACTTTCAGCCTGTTCTGAACTTTCCTGCAGCTTTGGGCTCTCCAGAGGAGTTGTTTATCTCTGTCACAGCCACATAATGGTGACAGCTTCAGTAACTCAGCCTGAGTTCCACTGATGCCATCTCCCGAGGCATCTCTGGTATCACAGAAACCAGCCATCGGCCACCATTCTGAGAGCTCTGCCCTTTACAAAGGGATATTCACCAAGGATGAGTCCCATTGGTACTGTGACTCATTTCCACATCTCCAGAGACCATCTGGGTGTGCAGAAATACTTTACAGTTGTATAAAGAAAGTTTTTCAAAGCATCAAGGCATGGTATCTTGCTGTTTCAATATAAAATGAAGCACAGGAAGGACATGACTCTGGGTTGAAGGAACTCTGTTAGCTCCTAATTTCTCCACTGGCTTTGGTGGAGTTAGTCCAGGTTTTTACTGAGCAACATGCAGCATCTGGCAGAGTCTGCAAAACTTGTCTAATCAGATCCACTCTGATTTGCTGTTTTCAGCAGCTGAGACATTAAACTATTTCACCGCAGTCACCAGCTCCAGGATTCATAAGCAGAGAGTGAAGACATGACTTGTTCTGTAATGTCATGCATTCCCATGGGGAAGTATATGTCTTTCCATGCTTTTTTCCTCCTCAGTTGCTTAAGCTATTCCTTGACCTGTGCTCTATAGTCAATTAGTTCGACATGCATTTGTTACACTACTTCTGAGTCTAAGATTTTTTTAATCATCTAATGATGATGGCTGTCCTCCTCCAAAAACACTTAAATACAATCTGATCCAATTGGTCGGCTTCATTGGAGTGCTGAGCCAGCAAGTTGTTTGAGTGCCAAGAGTCAATGAAGCCAAAAATAGGGGTCAAAAGTTGCTTTTAGCTGGCACATACCTTTGGCAGGCTTTGTAGAATATCCTGATTAAAGCACTTGTTAAGCCTTGACAGAATTCTTTTTCCTCTTATAAATACAGTTTTTTCAGATTTAATTTTTTACTTTCCCCATGCATTTGGGAAGAGGCCTGTGGTCAGGAGGATGGAGTAACAACCTGAAGCAAAAAGCAGGATTTTTGTCACTCTAGATTAGTAACTGATCTGACGATGGGTGCTACCTTCTGCATTATCCCAGGACCATTTGCAAGGTACATCTCCACCACCGCACCACAACAAAGAATGAAGCAATCTTGGAATCTGCTGCACTTAGTCCAAAAGTCCACCAGATGGTGCAAAGAAATAAATCACCGTCAGAGGGAAATCTCACAGCGGAGCTCCTTTCAGCTTGAGCCCCCGCCCAGCAAAGCTTCACCTGAATCCAGTGGAGATAGAATTGAGCGTCGTTGAAAGTAAACAGATATGATTTAGTAGGCTATTACAGCAGTGCAGGCAGATCAGTGGCTGTTTAGCACTGCTTTCACGTGCTGAGATGCTAAATTCAGGTACAATAAAGTAGGCAGAAAGAGCAACTGGATTTATTTTATTTTATTTTTTTCCTCCAGATTGCAATGGAGCTCCTTGTATGTCGAAATGTGGAAGGCAGGAAAAGGCATGCAGAATCCAGTCATATTCACTTATATTTGAGTTCAAGTAAATCCAGGATTAATTGATGGGTGAAGTTTCTGCCCCCACATGGTGAAAATGCAGCTCTGGTGCAGTTGATACTGCTTGGGTTGGGACTGGAAGAAACCTGACAAGTTCAGCATTTCTAATTTGTGCTTGGCCCCGAATCAACAGTGTGAAGTTCAGCTCATTAAGCGTGAATCGAACCTATCATCCAGGCACACGACATTTGGCTTTCGGGTGTTATTTAGAATCATAACTGATCGAATACGACACAGAGCGTGCACATAAAGAAGATGAACTCCTCTTCAGGTTATGGTCATTTTATGTAGTATGTGTAATATTGGGCCTGCTGTCAATGCTGTATTATACTGGAATATAGTACAATTATTACTAATGCTGCTGCCATTGCATTTGCCATAATAATACTACATTTGTGTATCGCAGGATATTCTGCCACTCCACTAAGTTAAATATCTCTGGAATGGGACAACAACACAGCTAAACTGTGGTGAGGATTAGACCGCTATGGAAAGCTTCTGTTATTATAATACAGGTTTTCATGGGCCATCACCCAACTCAGATGGACAACCTTCAATCTGGCACAAGAGAGCAGCCTAGGTAGCATGTGTCTATGAACCATGAGGCAGCAAGTTAAACTGCACCATTTCTTTTTCTGGTGGACAAAGACAGGACTTTCAGGAATTCAGACTACTTAAAGCCAGACTCTTGCACAGGTCGGCTCCATATAGCATCTAAAACTCTTCCCGATTGCAGGAGGATTACCTGAATACCTCCCACAATGCACATTTTCTACTCCTTTCTTGAACTTTTCAATTTTCAGTGGGCTGTAGTAAAATAGAAGACAAGCTTATAGGTATTTTTTTTTAACTTTTCTTTTGGGAACAATCTTTAATAGCTGCTGCAGAAAAGAAATGTTGAATTGCAACTAACTAGGATTCTTTATTCCTAAGAACTTAAGAGGGCAAGTATTCATTCGGTAACCATCTATCAATGCACTTCTCCCTCTTAGAAGTTCATCCTTGTAAACACTGGATAAAAATAACTTCTTTTCCATCTTTCCTTAGTTTATTCAAACACCAAGTTGCCTGTCTCCTTTGGAAGAACCACAGGAGAATCAGAAACCATTACAACACAGCCTGGACTTTTCCAGGAGCAGTTGCATTTTACTGTTGATTTACACCCTCCCAAGAGGGAAACTCATTTTCTGTGACCATTAACTGCAAAAGCAGTCTTAAAAACCACACTCATAAGCTGAGAAGTTTCAGCAGTACCTGAAAATTTATCTAACTAGTGACATTTAAAGAATCAATTCAAATGTCATCTTTTCTATAGAAAATAATAGATATATTTATAGTACAATTAACAGAATAAGAAAATAAGCTAGATATTTATGCAAAATCCGATGAAAGAATACATATGTGGAATAATCTTTTTCCCCTCAAAGTAGTCCATTTAGACGTAGCCTTCAGAAAGTTTCTTTCCACTTAGATCTTTGAAAGCCCTTGGTAAAAACCTCCAGCTATCCTAGATGTAAAACCTCTCTTTGATTTTTTTCCTTTTCTTCAGGAAAGAATTCATTCTTTCACAGTGCTGCTGAAGAGGAAAGAAGCTGATTCTTGATGTCAGGAAGAAATAATGAAATCTTTAAATATTTCAGTTCTCTCAACACATTTAAGAACTATATTTTATTGCAATGGGGAAAAGATAAGTAAGCACTCCGCATCAAAAATATCTGAATGTTTTCAAACCTGATTATGAAAACTGGATCTGTACCCATTTCATATTCTTATTTGTGAACACATGTCTAACAATAGGTGATGTCATTTTTAGCGTAACTGAATGATGTTAAATACAAGTAAGTAACATGCTGTTAAACATGATCCAAGCAAATAATGGGAGAAATGACAAAATCGGCACAACTTTCCCAGAGAGGCTGTGACATCTCTTCCTTGGAGATCTTCAGAGCTGCCTGGATATGGACCTGGGTGCTCTGCTCTGAGTGCCGGTGCCTGAGTAGAGGTTGGGCCAGATGGACCGAGAGGTCCTTTCCCACCTCAGTTATTGTGTAGTCCTGTGATCCTGTGAAGACACAATATTGTGAACCACACATCTTCCCTGAAGTAGCATGTGCTTTATCATAAATATCTTTGCTTTCTCACTTTTCCAGAAGTCATATTTCCAGAGACAGCCTTGGGTAAAAACTAGTTTCATGGCAAATTAAGCCACTGCAGCAATATAGAAGCAGTGGAGTTTAGAATTGGCTTAAAGAAAACATTCTCAAACTGCTTGAGAAGTTAGTACCTTATGCTGTCCCTGAATGAGCACAAGAGCAGAAGAGGTTAGTCACAAAACAAGTTCCTTCCCTCTACCTTCCAAGAAGGACCTGACTAATTTTCTCAGCCCTGTTTGCCAGATGGCTCTGAAGTATGACATGCAAGTATACCCACCTTGTGGGTGACAAAAATCCCAGCTGTCAGAAGCATCGCTTGGAGCACCCTGATGTACAGCTGGGTATACTGGATGTATATTAGGTTCACTACATAAAATGATGAGTGACAAAGTATTAACTACTCTAAAACAGCAACACAATCCTTTATTTTCTACCATCAAAGTGCAAACGCTCCCCTGCAAAGAAAAGGACAAAGCAACTACATTAGCATAAGGTAAGCAACCCCTCAGGGACCAGCCCTCAGGCTGAAGTTCATGCCTTCTAGTGTTCAAGGTCTTTGATGGTCTGATGATGGAGGAACTTTTGTGTTTACTGCTTCTTCTGAATTGGTTAAAAAGCAGCAAAATACACTCTGAGAAGTTTTTGTCTACCAAATTTATGCACACGAACTGCACTTGAAGACTACAAGACAAATTCTCAGCTGGAACATGGCCTCACAGAGTGCTGCAGCGCCATGTTGATTCATATTTCTTGAGGATACAGCTTGCTCACCAGGAATATTTTGAAGAAGGCAGTCTTCCTTCACTGAGCTTTTCAGTTTAAGTTATTGAAGAATTCTTTGACTGAATGGTATTGTGTTGTAAGATGTACTAAAAAAAAAAAAAAAAAAAGTTATGTAATTTCATTAAAAGTCATCCTTTGAATCTCCACCCAGATAGGTACAAATCCTCAGAGGGACTGGGGAACCACTGTCAGCATCCAAAAAAACACAAAGGCTGTAACTAAAGAAAAAAAAACAACAAAAAAAAACCTGATGAAAACATAGAAAGAATTGACTTCAACAGTTTGCAGAGAAATATTCAAAATTGCAGATGCCTCAGGTAGTGGCTTAGGGCCCTGCCAGCTCCTATTGGAGAATATAGCAAAACTGATCTGACGTCAGAATTGGCTTTTAAATAACCTATTCCCTTTCTTCATGCATACATCCAAACACTTCAGATGGTATAACACAACTTATTGAAGCTGTGAGTACCAGTGTTTATTAGGAAAAATCTTCAGACAGACAGATTCTCATTGAAGAAATAGTAAGCTGTCAGAGGAACTTCCCTGACTCCTTAGTCATTATTCCTTGACTACACAACTGCCGCTCCCTATAAATAATTCAGCTTTTTAGAATGATTGTATGATTCATAAAAACATGCTGTGCTTCCAGAAGGCATGCGGGATGTTTGCACGTGGCATTAAAGATTTAAAGTGCGTGGGATCTGGCTGAAGGACAAAGGTCTTGTGAAGTTCCAGTTTGTCCAACCCTCAGCACAAAATAAATAGAGCTTCAGGAGAGAGCTGCACTCATGCAAAGGTGATGTTGTTAACAGGATTAAGAAAAAGCGGTGCCATTGATAAGGCCATAGAAGAGTAATGCCACTTGTAGGCCCTTGGAAGCAGTGAAATTGCCTCTAACAAGTTCTTCAATATACCAGGCAAAGTGTTATTAGAAATATCAATAATCATATATAGGAAAAAATTGACTCATCCAACTGGTGATAGGATCACTAGCTACAGACCACTCCTTCTCAGGAAGGGGCCTTCATCCAGAAAATGTTCTCCTTTCAGAGGTTAGGACTTAAATGGGGTCAGGAAGGGGTGGACTCATTCTGAACATAGGAGAAGCACAAATGAATTGCTTACACCTGTACTTCCTGGGCCAGCCACCTCTTCACCAGGTGCTCAATCCTCAGGTCAGGCCATGGCACAACAGCTCCCTTACATCACTGAATTAAAAGATGGGTAATTCTTCAAAGGCTGTGATCTGAAAGGTAAAGGTTGCTCTCCACATGAACACCTAAGGAGCATTCAAGCGCTTGGATAATCTGTCCGGCTCCACTCCCCAGTGTCTGTGTTAAACATCAGACACAAAGGTAAGCAGCTGAAACCACTGAACAGCAGAGACTCATTGAGTATGTTTGCTCCTGCAAACAGTTTTAGCCAATCAGAACATGAGTCTGTTCCCCTTGCAACAACATTGCTTACTTAAGATAAGACTGCTAGTACTGAGAACTGCTGGCACCTGTGTATAGTAAAAGGCAGCAGTGACAGTACCTTCTAAGGGGTAGAAGGTACTGTCCTTCTACCAGCAATTGATGATACCTCAAAAGGAGCGCAACCCCTATCCAGAAAGATACGAATCCCTTGGTTGCTAACTCTTAAATGAGGGTGAGGAGGGGTGGATCCAGGCTTCAACCCCACTGGTCCCTCAGGTGTATTATTTGCATCTGAGCTCCCTGGGTTAGCCATGCCTTCTCACCTAGTATTCAGCCATTGGTTCCGGCTGTGACCTGGTAATTCCGCTGTAACCTGTTAATACATTCATAGATAACTAACCCAGCTTTGTGCATGCATCTCTCTTGGTTAAACTCCTTTTGTTCCAGTTCTTTCAGACCTTTTGCCAATGGAAATGTAACAGTTACAACTTGTTTCATATTTGCTAAATGGTAACCAGAATTTCATCAAAAGATGATGTACAAAATTTGCCATATTTTTCCTTGCCACCTCCCATAAAACCCAGTATGGTCTGGGGAAAGCATGCTAGAACAGATGGTTTGTTTCTATAACTGTGCTAATATCTACCTGTAGCTACTGTTGCCTATAGAGTTTTTTGCAAATAAACATGAGTTCTCTTTCCCTGGACTCTCACTGGGCATAAATCTCATGGCTACGTTATTGTGGTACTGAACCCCAGCTGACAGAGGGTATTTTAGTACTAGCTCAGGAATGCGTTTAGCCCAGCAACATGGTTCCCAGTCAGTAGGCAGTGTAAGCTTGTGACTGCCCTCAAATGATTGTGCAGACATTTTCTATTGCAGTTCTGTAAGGCTGAGAAAAGAAGTTGAATTATAACCATAAATGACATAAACGCATGAACAGTCACTGAAATCTTAGTGGCTAATTCCATCTTTCCTGGTATCTTTGGTATTTCAACCCAATCCTTTCTAAGGGTGACATTTGTTTATAAAGCATGCAAAACTCACAGATCCTTCAATTCATGTGACTTTGTCAAGTTACAAGTTTCCTCTCCATCCATCCAAATATATCTTTGTTTCAGAGCAGACAAAAATCTATATTTGAGCAACAGTAACAAAAGTAAATATCCAAACACATTTCGATACCTTCTGTATCTTAAAGATTTTTCTCTTCCTTCTCAATTCCAACTACTTTGTCTCAGCCATCTCTCAGTAATTCTATCAATACTATTAGTTATCTACTCTTCCTGAACATTACACTTTGAATTTCAAGATAGTTCAAGCAACTTTATGCTGGATAACAGCTCAACCTTTGTACTTGCTGACAAACACTCCTGGATGTGTTTAAGAGCCGTTTGGATGTGGTGCTCAGAGATATGATTTAGCAGAGGGTTGTTAGAGTTAGGGCACTATGGTTAGGCTGCAGTTGGACTTGATGATCTTTAAGGTCTCTTCCAACCTGAGTAATTCTATGATTCTATGATTCTATGTTGCAGGGAACAATAGAGCTAATGGAACCTGGTGAGAAGTGGGCCACTGCTACGTCCACACATATGGACTGAACACATCTTTCTAAAGGTCTGTTGTGCTGCTAGAATCATATACAGTGGGAATGTTTTGCCCACTTCTAATCCTTGCAGGAACTTCCACTGCTTCTGGAAGGTATTTACCTCTGGGCAAAGAGCATTCATGTACGTAAGATTGGTCCAGGACACTTTGGAACAATACATATATACATTCTGGAATAAAGTTGAAGGAAAGTTGTTAATTGCTGTCCTGCAGAGAAAAGGAAACATTATTGGCATAGGAAAGAGTATTGCAAAAGGTGGTCTGGCATCTTATTTGCAGCATATTTGAATGCCATTTCTTTCTTTATGATCAGGGATCATGTTGGATATTTTTCTTCATATGAAGGGCATACGTTAAATGCAACATGAACTCTCAGTTCTGAATTCCTCTGTAGTAATGGAAATCCAGAGTTAACTCTACAGCCTTTTGAATCTGGTATATAGAGCTTAGTCAAAAGAGCTTCATAGCTCTTCTCATGTATTTAAGAGGATTGTAATATAAATGAAGGAAAAAGTGGGTCACAACTTTGGCAACCCTTTTTCCTTCCCTCTATTTTTGGTCTCAGAGTTAAAGCCTTCAACATTTCCTTGTATGGACAAAACAATTAATAAAAAAAACCCCAAACCTTACAATGGGGGCAACCATACAACTAAAATTGCTTTATTTTACCAGTGAGGAAAATTCATAAAAATGGGCAACAGCCCGTAAAAACCCCAATATCATACCACATATGGTGTGAACTGATAAAATTAGCGTAGGTGATCTGCAGATAATGTCTGGGAAATGTTAACAGTAAAACTGTATGCGCTGAAGGCCTCCGAAGTTTAAATAAATATTCCTAGTAAATGTTATGAAAACCTCTACTCCTTTCATGAGAACGTGTTCCAAAAAGGCTAAAGGAGATATGGTTTATTTACATGAATCCCATTTTGATCTTCAATAAAAATAACGTACGGGCTGTGTTGGACAGGATGGTACTGCACACCAAGCAGGACAAAGGACAAATCCCATTCATCTCAGCCTGTGGAAGCAGGAGATAATATCCTCCTAGGAAAGCAAGCAAAATTTTGTTCCATGTATGCTCCAGTTTTGCAATCTCCAGAGCACCTGAATATGAAGTTACAATTGATTCTTCTACAGGAGGGAATCCAGTTCAATTCATTTCCCTTATAAAAAGTATAAGAACTACATAAACCAAAAGAGAAGGAAGCATGATTGGAATTGCTGTGTTTGCATGTAAGGCTGAAAATATTCCCTGGTGAGCAAGGAGAGCGTTCCTCTGATCATGGCACAGCAGAACAGCGCTCTTCACTCTGTAGACCTAAGGTTTGTCCTGGGTTAAGCATGGTCCAGCGTGGCAACAAAAACAGAAGAGGTTTGGTGAGCTCAGGCCAAGGAGCTGGGGTGGTGAAATGGGTCTGTGATGTTTCTTGGGCTGGTAGACCTAACAAAGCTTTAGGTGGGGATACAGACAAGAAGTTTCAGATGCTGCAAATGGCAAAATTTTCAAGAAAGTACATGAATGAAGTTTCCTACCTCATCTTGCATCTTCCCAAGAACTGTTTCCCTCACAGAAATCTCCAGCCACCCTCCTGCATCTCCCTGTTTCTGCAGCATGTGTGGCCAGAGGAAGAGGCAGGAGGAAGGAAAAGTGACCGTTCCCCCTTTACTGCTACACAGGGCCAAACTAGCTGGAGGAGGAGGCTTCCTGCCAGACTGCTGAGGGCTGCCATCCAAACCATGAGCTTATCTCACTTTTGTAGCATTTTTAACTTTGCTTTTTACTTTAAAAATGAGAATTTGCTTTTGATTGATAAGTTTTAGCTTAGTTACATAACTGTGTCAGTTATCTTTCTTACTTGAAATGAAATGGCAGAGAAAATACGTGTCTCATGAGAGCCACGTAAATTGTTCCATTAATGGAACTGGATAAGCAAATTGCTCTTTCAATTTTTTTTGCTATGTGACTTAGGTGGAACACCTAAAGACAGGAAATAAATAAAAGGAAATAACATTTTATTCTTTGCCAGGCTGTGTGTCTATCTATAAGCAGGTCACATGGAGGGGGGAAATAACAATGAAAAATGTTTGAAATACCAGTCTTTCTCTTCTTGCTTGTGCTCATACCTGTCTTGTGCATGATCCAGCTTTTAAAACATGAATGCTAAAGACAATATGAACTGTACAATGTCTCTGCTAATGTCATAGGATGACAAAATCACTTTATTTTTTCTTTATTATTAACCAATCAATTGCTGTTTTTTTTTACACAGGTAAGGCAGGATTGTGTATTAACTTATTTGTCTTCATTGTTACATCTGTTATTCCCAGATAATTCACTGCATATGAAAATTTTACTATGAGATGAAGCATCTTTGACAAAAGATGAAGTTGTGAAAAGCTGGTAGTTTCCCAGCAGTCCCTTGTAATATTTACAGGCTGCCAACCTCAATGATCTAGGGTTAAAAAATATTAAGTGGAAATAAACTAAAAATATCAACAACTTGAGTATTACTTAAAAATCTTGTTTCCCTTGACGCAAAAGCAATTTCATTTATCTGCACCATTTCCTTCCATTTTTATTAGCTGCCCAAATCTTGGAGGCAGCTTCGTAAGTCCCAGTCTTACTTTTATCAGTTTGATAGGTCACACTGAAAATAGATAAAAGATGCCGTGTTTTTTATCCTGCTGTATTTGCAGTTCTGCCAGCCACAAGTGTAAAGAAAACAGGAATATAATACTCATATCCTCGAAATAGTGTAGAAGTCATGAAGAAAAAAAACCCACTGTTTATTTGTAAGCGACTTGGGACTTTTCAGCTCTGAGGGTGTACTCATCTCATTCTTTTCATACCTTGTCCACAAGTGAAAAGGACAGAAGCCTTTCTTTTTATGCAAAAGGACATTCTTATGAAATAGGAAAGTTTTAGCTTTCAGGGAGAATCTTGAGACTTTAAGGAAAAACATTAGACATAGTAAGACTTGTGATGAAATTCTGAGAGCTGGCAACACCTCAGTCAGGCTTGTTCTTCATTTCTATTGAAGCTGAAATGAAAAATGCCAAAAAGTGATAAAGTGAAAGATGCCAAAAACCTGATAAACCAGCAGGAAACAGTCTTGCCCAGTCAGCTTTTTTTTTTTTTTTTTTTTTTTTCCCCCTGAAATAAAAGACAAATCTCTTATAAAAAATCTACTCACAGTTTCAATGAAGTCAAATTGCAAGATCAGTTCTCACTGACTCCAGCATTAAAACAGCACGCTCACTTAAGGGTTTGCTCAAGGGAACAGTGAGTACTCTAGTACCAAGTTTAATTTTGAATATCCTTGGACTTGATAAGCCTATACCTCTTGAGAAGCGTGCTGATGTAGACAAATATTTTTCTTACTGTTTCCTTATCAAGATGAATTTCTGCTTATTTGCTTTGTTGTGGAATATTTGAAACTCACACTGAACATTGTGCTTCTATTTATGATTAAGATAAGCTGGTTTTTGCACATTAAATTGAAATTTTGAAAATTATTCAAGAAAGTGAGTTTACTGGGTAAAGGCTACAAACCTAATAGGATGAAATAAGTTAAAACATTGTAACTTTAAAGCACTCTGATAAAGAGTATGTAGGACTGTGTATTCGGTATCCTTTAAACGAGATGGTGATGCTAGCACCAAGTCAGATTTGACATCACAAAATGCTTTCTCCAGATAGTATCTTTGGCTAACGCAAGGTCCCATTACCATGAGCAATGCCTGTGCTGCCATACGTACTTCAGCTGTGTGTGCCCACCAAGTCTCTCTCATTAGCACTGGCAATCAAGCAGGCTCAGAGCTGCTAAATCTCCTTGTACAGTTGCCTGACAATCAAATCAGGTCATTAAATAAATAAAGATCAACATTTATCTGACTCTGTAAGCTGACCTGTACCTCTATTACTTGTCCCAAATGTTAGACACCATAGCAGGTTCAGGCTGGACATTAGGAAGTATTACTACTCGGAAAGGGTAGTCAGGCATTGGAATGCTCTGCCCAGGGAGGTGGTGGAGTCACCGACCATGGGAGTGTTCAAGAAACGTTTGGATGTTGCATTGAGGGGTATGATTTAGCTGGGAAGTATTGGTAATGGTTGGACTGGATGATCTTCTAGGTCTTTTCCAACCTCGATAATTCTGTGATTCTGTGAAGTATGCATGGAGTGACGGTGGAAAGGTAGGACTACCCTTTCAGCAGAAACCTTAAAAAAGGTTAAGCTAATCCTGAAAATGAACCCTGACGTTACAAGTTTGTCCAGGCCAGAAAGTTGTGTGTGGTTTGAATGGTTCTGCTTTTCCATTGCCTTGCCCTTTAGGAAACCCTTCCAGCCTGCAGGACCTGGGCTTAAGGAACAGAGCAGCTGAACTGACAGGTCTCATTTGGCAGTGTTTCACTTTTTCTTCCTGCAGGTGTAAATCAATCCACCAGATGCTAAGCGGAAAGCACAAGGGCTGAATTCATTTTTCTTCCTTAGGTCTACTTTTTACTACTGCGATAAAAATGGATGTGATCACTGCAAAGAACATTTTGGAAGTCACGACAGCATCTAGCACTGCATTAGCTTTCTTCATGATACTATTTTCATTTATTAAGATGCGTATTTGGCCTTAGTGTTATTTTACTTTCACCTACCTAAAATCAAATGAATTTTAATACTATAGACAAGATTTCCATTAGGAACCAAATGAACAATCCGAGGTTGCTGCCAACACAGCATTTTGTAACTTACGGTAGCAGAGACTTGCACACATTTAATGAAAATTTTAAGCAGTTGATTTAAAAGCATATATGTATCACAAAGCAAATTCCCCACCACTCTCCTTGATAGTAAGCAATAACCAGTGCTTGAAAAATAAAGGAAGGATTTTTTTTCTATGATCTAGCATGAAATTCTTCTGTGGAACAGAAAATTCATCTATCTGTGTTGCATTTGTCTTTGAGCATGGGGAAAAATCTAATGAATACTGCAGTGGTTTCTACCTTGTTGCTGTAAATGAGGGGCATGATGTCAAAGTAAACCGTGTTTACTGCAGCTGTAAGCTCAGATACATCAACAGCTGTTTAATATGAGCAACTGAATATACAGCAGTTCAGTACACCTAGACACACAGTTTTCAGGAAACGGCTGTTTTTCCTTGTTGATGCTGACTATATCCTTGATAAATAATTGAGCAATTAAAATGCATTCTAAGACAAAGAATGCTTTTTGGGCAAACATCGTCAGCTCAAAATGGACAACTTACGGGATGTTGCAAGTCCTTCTGACAGTGCAGTTTAGTGCTTGTGGGGTATCAGGTGATTATTTTTATTTCATCCCTAGATTCACACTCATCACTAGCTTTTTCATAAGAAAATGAGATGGATCCGTTTTGTTGTTTTTATCTTTTGATCCCTCCTCATAATTCCAGAAGACTTGGTTAATCTTGGCAGGAGACAGACTCTCTTCCAGCAGTTGTACTTCAGTGATGAAACATGGATTTCTGTTCAGACTAAGCAAAAGAAACTAGTGATGAGACTAGAGGGAATGGCCTCAAGTTGCACCAGGGGAGGCTCAGGTTGGTCAGGCACTGGAATGGGCTGCCCAGGGAGGTGGTGGAGTCACCGACCCTGGAGGTGTTCAAGGAACGGTTAGATGTCATGTTGAGGGATATGGTTTAGTGAGGAAATATTGGTGGTAGGTAGTTGGTTGGGCTAGATGATCTTGGAGGTCTTTTCTCACTTTGGTGATTCTGTGATTCTATTCCATGAGAAAAAAAAATAAACAAATTCTGCTAATGATTTGATTTTTTATTTTTATTTTTTTCCCAATAGTTTGGACTGTGAGGGAAATAGAAATGGGAATAGGCAATCTTGTTGTAATAATGACTGCAAATACAAACCAGCACTGAATTCCAGGTCAAGTCAAATTAAAGAGATGAAGAAAAGACAAGTAGGCTAAGAAACTGAACAAAATACTCCAGCTAAGTTTGAAAAATGTTTTATGCATGTCCTCGTTTGTAAAACCAATGCACTGCCCATCTCAGGCAAACTACTGATCATTTTTTTCCAAATTCTATCATCACTTACTTACCTTGGGAGAAAATGTTTGCTGGAACTTGCTGTACTTCTACCAGACCTTTAATTATCCAACTGGGATGCAATTTACAGCCAGCATTTTAAGGCGAGTCTTGGAGGTGTGGTTTCCATTAGCATTAATAAAGTGCGCATAGTGTGAAGATAAGTATAATCCTTTTGCGGATTAAACACTTGGTGCTGTCAAAACTTTTCCTAATGTTCTAAATCTGAAGGCATTCCTTCAAAATGGGTGAGTATACATTTGTTTACATATGAGCAATTGTAGTAGTTATGACTGTGTAGGGTGAATAGAAATATCTCTCCAAGACTGATGTTGGTCTGCCAGAAAACATACTTCTGAATGGGTGGCATGGATGGCGTAGGTGTTTGGGACTTTTGGAAGTCACACTGAAGGGTCTTTGAATTATATAATGAATTTGAAGTGTATTTTAAGTTTCAAAAGTTAATTCTTCATGCAAATAGACAGTTAGATTGCTAACTTAAAAAAAAAGAAGACAACAACAAAACAAAACCCAGCCCAATCTGCATGGATATACATTGAGTGCAGCAGTCGGATGGTTTTGTGAGCCTCGTGAATTGTAGACACAGAATGCGATCCCATGAGAAAAGTCCTTTCTCTCCCTCTGAAACATAAACCTCTGCATGTGATAGATCCAGTTTTGCTCTCAGTCAATATCTTATATCTCTAGCTGTATAAAAAAACCTATGTAAAGAGTTTCAACATCAGACTCGTAGAAATGCAGTGCTGCTGCAAATAAAATAAAATTCATGTGCAGATAATTGCATGAGGAATTGAAAAACATGTTTCAAATATAGAGGTATACAACAGCAGGTACCCGTTGCCCTGTAGACCTCCACTTTTGCTACTACACCAATATGAGAATCCAGAGAGACAGAAATACAGCTGAAATCTTCAAGCTAGGTAGCAAAAGAAGGCATTTAAGAAAAAGAAATAAGCAGATCAAGAAACAATGTGGCCCTAAAATCAACTTTCCCTTTAATGTTATGCAGCTGTATACATAATACATACATTTAAACACAGATATCTTGAGATAAATTCATGCCCGTGAATAAGTGGGTCTCCTGGATGGGAAAAGCTGGCACTCGTGCTGGCACTGGCTGATGAGATATCTATTCTGCTCCATCTGCAGCAGGAAAGCTGAGCTGCCACCTGTCTAGTACAGGGCTGGACTGCCTTTACCACCCATCCTCCCCAGCAGGGTGTGAATCCTTGCCATGTTATTGCCTGTGTGGACATTGCCTTTCTTCATCCAGCCATGCAGTGACAACAAACTGCAAACTAATTCTTAAGGGCCATAGAAAGATCTAGTTTTTTTCAAACCTCTGCTTTCATGCTATCACATTTTTAAAGTGTAGCTTGTCTTTATTTCTTTTTTTTTTCCAAATTATTTAACTATCGACATGTTAGACTTAGTTTGTCTGAAGTTTCTTACTTCCAAACTGCGTGGTTTCAACAGAAATTTAGTGCTTGCGAGGTCCTTACCTTATTTCAATCCCACCTTTTATCAGTAGGTTCAGACAAAAATGGAAAGAGCAGTAAGTCTGTCCTAACTCATCAGAAAACATAAGCACACACTTAAGTTGAAGCATATGATTATTTGATTAAGATCAATGGATAGCTTTTATTTATATGCAGGCTGAGCCAAGGCTTTGTTCGCTTTTGATGGGACCAGTGTGAAATCGAGTACATGCAGAAGCTGGAGGAAGGTATTTCCCAACTCTCTAATAATATTTGAAAATTCGTTCTGAAAAAGAGACTTGAGATACAGTTATTGCACAGCAGGAAGAACACAAGGAAGAATCCCAGATTTACTTAGGGACTTTCTATGAAGCAGAAAGCATCCAGAAAATTTCTTAGTATGTGATCTAGTCAAAATGTTGAGTGTCATATACTAAAATAGCATATTCCCATGGAAGTCACGTGGATTGAGGCCAGCTGAGGCTGGACATTGACCTCTTCTTTGAAGATTGTGTTCTTTATTTTTAAATAATACCCAGGTTGTGGAAGTTGAACTGCAGAACGCTCAAAAATATCTACATTTGCAGCAGGGGAACCTTTTGGATTCTGTGATCATCACTCCTGCCTGCACTTTCAGTTAATCCTTCAAGCAAGGAAGTACCTTTCACTGACAACTCAGAAAATGAAGCACGTAGTAGCACTGACGGTGAGTGAGTGCTACGAAAACACAAATTCTGTCTCAGGTTCCTCACATGCTCTCCTCTTGTCTTTGAGGGGGCACTTAAGTCCACAAGGAGAGTATTCAAAGCAGAGGAGTGATGTAGCTTGCCAGGCAACTGATCATTCGGGGTCTCTGCTTAAATGTTCCTCGAGTTCAGCTGACTACCTCTACCCACGAGCCACAAACGAAGGATAAGGAATGCACAGGGCCCTTGGGCAGTCCAAATACTTGTGGTTCTCTGGTAGCTTAGTCTGAGGATATTGCGATCAAGACAGATTTGAACACAAGAAAGAAGTGGTAATGACTGGACTAACCCCATACTTCTGAGCTTCCCTTGCCTACAGAAACACCTGCATATCCCTTGGGGACCTACAAGTCCTACCTCTGGAACTAGAAGGTGGAAGACTATACTCAGATCCTGTAGTATATGAAAGGCTGGAGTGGGCAGTGGAGTTAAAAGTCTGAACCTCCAATGAAGGCAAACACCAGAGCTAATCTGCACAGCACCTCTTCTCTTTGCTTGCCAGCTCAATCCCAGCTGAAGCACTGTAACAGATTTGGTAGTTATGTTACAGGAAGGATTCAGGGGTGGCTGGCTGAAGCTACGTGTATCAAAACATGGCTATTTGGATTACCATGGAATCTGGTGACTTCTCCATTATTTCCCACCTCTAAACCGGTGCTTCATTTCCGCACTAAAGGGTTTCTCTGCTTAAGTGGTTATCAGCTTGTGACCTCTGTGGCTATTCTATGTACTATTTCTAAGATTAAGAAAAGTAAACTTTTCTTTGCTAGATATGGTGAGATTTCTGTAAAGATCTATGCATTTATGGCAATATTTTAGGCATCATAACTTGAAAAAGATTGAAAATGTCTGCTACTTTAAAGTATAGCGACTTTCACCATAAATCTTCTATCTCTGCATAGAAATTATGTTGTGAAGTGTTGAATGCCTGCATTGTACAGATGGCAAATGACTGGAAATAACCTTTATTAAAACCTCTGTCTGATACACTTGGGTTCTTTTACTGAAAAGAGCATCAGGAAACATCAGCTAGAACTGGTCCTAAACTTGACATGTCTTACTTTTCTGAACAGCTGCTTCTGCAGTACTTGTCACCACAGTGCTGGATGAACTTGCATCGCTGTACTTAACAGCAGGAATAACATTTGTCTTATTTTAGTTTATTTTATTTTTGGTTAGATGAGTTACAGAGAGTTGTCTCATCAAAAATCTGACTTTATTGATTCCATCATCTGACTCAAAAGCTTTGTTCATTATTCTTCAGCAGCAAGATATGTGTGGCATTTGGATAGATGAAATCATTCAGAATACTCTAGACGCTGCGCAGGTTAGGTGTGTGTAGTTCAGAATACTTCCCTGCAGCCTGAGAGCCAAAATTGGCCCCTCTACACTGGCACAATTCCCCTGACTTAGGTGAAGTGACAAAGCTGTAACTAATTGGACTAAGCATGCAAACATTTGCTCTGCACAGCCAAAGAATAACCCTGGCTCCAAATGTTTCTTCCTGAATACATTTTCATGGTACCTGGCCTCATTTTAGCCCGAACAATACATTTTTTATCTACAGACACTAAAAATAGCTCAAGTACTAATTAAAAAAGAAAAACAAGCTGTGACAGAAAACAATAACGGCAAGGAAATGTGAAAGCATTTTTACATAGCCAGCAGCTTCCCTGGCACCATTTCTAGCTATGAAGAGGGTTATTAGCAAGCCCAGAATTATATAAACAGCTTCCCCTGCCAGCTCCTGGACAACAGAATCATCATTTACTTACAAATTATTCAAGTCAGCAAAATCCACCTTTTCATTAGACCGGTGGAAAGATTGGCAGAGGTTTCTAAAAGTGGGATTATGATTAGAAAAAAATGACTTTCTCAACAGTTCAGTGTCCTAATTCCATCCACTCACTGCTGTTCCTGCTTTCCTCACTGACAGGACAGGGTGTTTATTGCTGTGAACACAGCGTGCCCATCAGCTGCAGGAGGGGTAACTGCATTCCTCCCTGATAAATGCACCAATGTCAAAATTGTTCACTAGCTCCAAGATGCTGGATCTTTGCCACTAGAAGTGAAAATGGAGAAAGTAGTAAACAGATTCAGTTTGGGACTATGTTAAAAATGGTTAGAGTTTAAACCAGCAAGCAATGCCAAGGTGATCTGGAGTTAATGAGGAATTTTGCATGGTTTTAAATGATGACTTTCAGGATAAGCTACGCATCTCTTCAGCTTTGTAACCTGCTGCAAAAGCAGGAAAAAGGGCCAACACCAGGGCTCCCATTTGCAGTGAGTGACAGAGCAGCATGCATGCTCTCAGATGCCATGGGAACAGAGGTTGGCATATGGGAAATTGTGGCACTGGGAGCCCTCAGGCAAAGCAGGAGGCCCTGGTTCAGAAAATCACATAACTTGGAAGGAGCAAACAGTCCTACCGGTGGGGTGTAATCAGGTTATGCCTGTGCTCAAGTGCTTTGCAGGATAGTGGCTGTATCTCTCAGTACTGCTGGCTCCTATCTTCAAGTGGTAATAATGATACCTCCATCAAGATAAGAAGTAATTGATTTTGTCACAGCTACAGAAGAGATGAGGCCTGTAGCTACAAAACAACTCAATAGCAGGAGAAATAGGGAAGTATGTGAAGTAATATCTCGGGGTGCTAATTTTTATGAGTATTCCTGTTTTTAAGAGTGATTGTGTTAAATACTCACCTTCTCTTACTCTGGCTGAACATGTGCATTTGAAAAAGAAAACCACCTGATAAACTCTGCAGATAACAAAGGGGAATCAAGTGGCTTTGCTCATCATGCAGCGAGAGTAGATGCCTTCACACCTGAGCGAAGTTTCTGAAAACACTGTTTGGCCTGAAGAATCAGGACAAGCTGACTCTCCAGGACCAGGAGTTAGCAAAGTCATCATTTTATGCATCACTGCTTCAGCTACAAACATTCTGTGTCAAACATAGCCAGGTATTTACTGTGCTCTCCTAAAAGCAATCCCTGGGGAATATTCTTTTCAACATCACCGAGACAAAAAAAAACAACAACAAACCAAACCAAATAAAACAACAACAACAACAACAAAAAACCAACCAGAACTGGAATGGCCTCATGATGGCATTTCTAGATTATAGCTGCATTTAGGATTACAATAAAATAAGAACTAACATGCAGAAGTATACTTAGAGTTGAGCTACTATTACTTCATAATCCACAGTCTCTTTAGTCAGACAAAAGATATATCTGTGGCTTGGTAGACTGAGGGAAAAGTCCTACAAGAGGGTCAAGCCAGTGTAACTGAATTGCTGCCCTGCAGCAGTCCTGCTTCCCATCATCTTGCTGCCCTGGGCTGCCTCCCCATCCTCGTACTAGCTCACATACTTCAGCTCAACTCTCTGAACCTGAGAAAGGCAAACTCCCAAAGAAGCCACAGCAGAGATAATTTTCAACCTTTCTTAGACTGAGCGTACAGATTTGCCTGACATTTTTTGCTCAGCAGTAGTTTTGTGTTGATTCTAATACTTGGAAATTTCTTCAGTAACTTTCAAGGAGGGTGAAGACCTCTAGAAACCAGCTAAAATTATCCTGACAGATAGCTCAGCTCTGCTCCCACTAACCTCCAGAACTCAAGCAATTTCATGCATCATTACCAGTCCCAGACAAAATCAATGGTTGTAATTGAGATGTAGCATGTAAATGTGGCTCCCATGACAGGACTCCATCTGTCAGGGCTTCCAGGGCAAAGCGGATACAAGGTAAAGGCTGTTTCTACAGCAGATGACTTTTCCCCAGGTATTTAGCATGCTCTCTTACAGCAGTTCAGTGCACAACAGCTCAAGCTAGTCATTGAATATCTAACAGTATGGACTATGAAACCATAAAAACTTTCTTTTATGTCATCTACAGTGTTCCTACAGTGACTGGCTGTTACTGAAGATAAATTGCTCCTCATTTTTCTTGCCTATGAAATGGTGCTGTTGCTTTAAGTAACGTCAGCAACACCATGCTTTGGCTATTCACCTGAGTGAGGATTAATTCTTATCAGGAGAAAGTCTGCTTTTCCAGAACAATGGGAACAAAGGCCTCTGAAGCCAGTGCAGGCTGTGGCTGACTGGTGTTCCCAAGCACCATACCTCTGCAGAACAGAGACAGTCCACAGCCTTTGTGGTCACATCATTCATTGCGTAGTCCCGATTTAAAATTGAAGCAGGTTGCTTTCAGAAGGGCATTTCTGTAAAATAAATAAAGAACTGTGTGCAAACACAGGTCTAAAAGAAAAAGAAATGCCCTGCAAGATCTTTGAAGTATTCTCATTTAGTTGCCTTCAGATTAACCTCCTACCAGCAAACAAAAATGAGGTCCATTCGTGCAAGTCAGGACTTTCCAGAGAGTTTGCTCGTGAGGAGGTGTGGGCATGAGGAATGCTACTTGCTGACAGATAATATATCTGAAAAGGACTTTGAAGTTGCACTGAATAGTCCCTATATCAGGCCTTCAAAGGCACAGTGGCTGCAAGCTAAACCTGAAAAATAAACAAAAGGTATTTTATTATCAAACATATATTTTGTTCCCAGACTTTTCCAGTTGCAGGTGTTGTCAGTCTTCTGCCTGATGTTACAGGTAGAGGTGCTCAATGGGGATGGACAGAGTGTGGCTCTGCTTTACACTCTTCTTTCAGAGTAGAAGTACCACGGCAAAGAGGAGAGTTGGTAAGCATGGTAAATAATTGAGACTAGTTCTCTTCCTAATTTACTGTTGGGACTCATTTGTCTCAGTTTTGTCCTTGTGGTATTAAAAACTAAGGAGAACTCCATTTAAGGCAATGGGAACAATTTGCTTGGAAGTACAAAAACAATGGAATGAGGCTCATTGGAACCATTTACATATAAGAGAAACTACTTGGAAAACATGTTTCAGTCTTGCTTTTTCTGCCCTCTTACCACACACTTCTGCAGTTATGTTATAGTTTTGGAACTTCCCTTTTGAAGAGCAAAAGCTAAAATAGGGCAGAAATTATAGAAAAACACAAAAATGGATGGCAACTTGAGCTTGAGAGGGTTTTCAAAATCCCATAGCTAGTAGCGATGTCTTGTTTTCAGAGAGCTACAGCACAGTTCTGAGATTCGTCCCCACCACTGGGAGCAAGGCAAATTCTTTTGGCACCAAAAACATGTGCAGAACAGACCAGTGACTCGCTTCACTGCTTGTAGTGCTCCTCCATGGCTTACAATGAGGACAGGGCAAAGGCTTTGCTCATTCCATAAGCTTACCTACACATCCTGTTTACGTCTGCCTTTCCAAAACTACTTTTCCTTATAATTAAAGATGTCTCCATGGCAAAAAGATAACCAATGGCAGGGTATGGGCAACACCACTTTTCTGGGGACCCCCTCATGTCAAGAGAAAGAGATCTCTGCCTGTTCTGCTGGAATTGCCAGTAGGGGTTTCTGTGCTGCTTCAGTGCCCCAGAACACATTGCTATGTTTTTGTCCTTCACACCCAGAAGCTGCCCGGCGCTGCCCTTAATAGCAGGGAACTGGAACAGGGAAAAAAGCAAGGTATTTGCTAGAATAAAGTGAGTATTTTTCTATCCTGTAATTAAGAGTCCTCTTTCTGGATGCAATGAAGAAATCACTTTACTGCACCTAGTAGAAAAGTTGACACTTTTCATTCCTTTTCTGTCTTCTTGTAATAGGCCATTGCAGAAGCAGATTTTTGGTGTTTTTTCTTTTCCTTCATATCCTCTAAGATAAAGTTGCTCTTCACTCTGTTCCCAACTCATCCAAATTTTACTGAATTATCTCTTTAGCATAAGTCTTCTGCACACAATCAGCTTATAAAGGCAGTTTCTACATCTATTTGCTAATACTGTGCCTTTTAGGTGAACCACAGGAATCCCATAACAGAAAGGAAAACACAGTGAGGCCTTCTTGTTCATACACTGCCTTTAAGGACGGCAGGCTGCACATCTTGCTCTTCTCTCACCCACCACAGGAACTCCCCCGACTTACCTCTGTTCATAGGGTCAACTTTTAGGCTGGCAGAAGTCCAGTGACTTCATTAGTGGCACACCGGAGAGCAGCACAGCCACAGCCCTCTGGGCTTTAAATTACACTTTAACGTTGGTGTTGTGACTGCTAGAAGAAATTAAACTCTGGCTGGCCCGAGCTGTCTCGGGGGATCCAAGTACCCACATATAGCAGATAATATAACAGACTGTTACCTCCTGTCTCTGCACAGCTTTGGGAGACCAGATGTCTCTAGCCTTAGTAGCTAAGTATCTGCAAATGGAAGTGTGCAAAGCTAACATAATTTCACACTCACATCACCACTTGCTTTCGGGATTTGATTTTTGGCTAAAAAGATCACGTCCCATTAATCCTGGAGACCACTCAGAGCTGGAGATAACTGAAAACCAGAACCTGAACCTTCATGTTTCAGGAAGTTATTTGGGTTTTATCTCCCTTTCCTTGTGCACCTGCAAGTACAGCTTGCTTTGTCTGTTCAGGAAAGAGAGCTTTTCTTTTTAAAAAATAAAAAAATAAAAAAAAAAAGAAAGAAAGAAAACATATCAGAATCAAGTGCTCCTGGCTGTGTGGGATGTGCCCTGAAATGAGAAGTGCCTGTACCAATAAAGCATGTCCGGTGCCCCCAGGTCATCCTGGCTGTGTAGAAGTGGACAGGGATGTTCATGGGCAGCTGTGCAGGTCATGACTGCATGAGTCATTACTGTGCAGAATACTGCTGTGTGGGACATAGCTGTGTGGGATGTCACTGTGTAGGACACTGCTATGTGGGGTGCTGCTGTGAGTCATCAGGGTGTGGGCACTGCTGTGAGGGATGTAGCTGTGGGAGTAAGTACAATGCGGGACCTTGCTTTGAAGGACATCTTTGTGCAGGATGCTTGCTGTGGAGAACACTGTGGGTTGCCACTGTAGGTCTCTGTGGTGCATGTCACTGCTGTGTGGGACATGTGGGACATGTGAGTAGGACAAAGTGGGCTACAGCTGTGTGGGACATTGCAGTATGTATCAGTACAGCTGGGGACACCACTGCAAAGGTCAACACTGTGTGTGCAGTGTATGGGACATTGCTCTGAGGGTCTCTGCTGTGTGGGACATTGCTGTGGGTGTCATCACTGTGTACGATGTTGCTTTGAGGGACGTCGCTTGGCAAACATGACTTAATTTCCTGGGCAACCTGCTGTAAGTGGCACTGTTTGAACAATGGGCTAGATCATCTGACCTCTAGAGATCCCTTCCAACCTCAGTTATTCCACGGTTCTATGATACTGACATGCTGGAGGGAAGTGATGCCACCCAGAGGGAACAACATGCCGTTCAGCAAGGCGAAGTGCAAGGTGCTGTACCCAGCTCTGGGCAATCCCAAACTTATCCAGTCTGGGTGAGGATAGAGGAGCCTAGAGATAGAGAAGGACTTGGGGGTCCTGGTAGATGAAAAGCTTGATGTGACCCAGCAGTGTGTTCTTGCAGCCCAGAAGGCCAGCAGTATCCTGAGCTGCATCAAAAGAGGGGTTCAGGGTGAGGGAGGTGAATGCCCCCCTCTACTTTGCCCTTGTGAGGCCCCATCTAGAGTACTGTCTCCAGACCTGTAGCCCCTGGCATGAGAAAGATGTAGAGTTGTTGGAGTGGGTTTGTAGGAGAGCCTTGAGGATAATCAGAGGGCTGCAGCGCCTCTCCTATGAAGACAGGCTGCTGGTGCTGGGCTTATTCAGCCTGGAGAGAAAGCTCTAGGGAGACCTCCTTGAGGCCCTCCAGTACTTACTTAAAAGGGGTCTACAGGAAAGATGGGGAAGGACTCTTTTATCAGCAAGGGTATGATAGCCTAAGGAATAATGGCTTTACAGTGAAAGAGAGTGGCTTTGGAAGAAATTATTCACTCAGGGATTGATGAGGCCATAGCACAGGCTGCCTTGAGGAGGTGTAGATGCCCCCATCCCCGGAGTCGTTCAGGGCCAGGTTGGATGGGGCCCTGGGCAGCCTGAGCTGGTGGGTGACAACCAGCCCATGGCAGGGGGTTGGAACTGCTGCGTGGGCGTTAAGGTCCCTTCCAACCCCTCTGTGATTCTATGACGATGACTATTCGATGCAGGGTCATGGCTATGGAGGACGTCTCAGTGCGGTACACCACCGTGCAGGTCACTATCGTGCCTGACCCTCCAGCGACACGCACTCCAACCCCACGGCTCCCAAATCCCTCCGCTTTGCACAGCGCCGGCAGCCGTCTCCGTCGGGGCAGGGAGGGCCGGGCAGAGAAGGGCCGGGCAGAGCCTCCCCGGCCGCCACCCCCCCGCCCCGCCGCCCGCCCGCCTGCCCAGCCCGCCCCGCGCCTCCGGGTGTCGGTGTCGGCCGTCGGGGCTATGGGCGTCGCGGTGCTGAGCGGAGCGCTGTGCCTTGGGCTGCTGTGGCGGCTGTGGGCCGGGGCCGGCGGGAGCTGCTCGGAGCGGTGCTGCCAGGGCCGGGACGCGGCGTGTGTCAGCAGCGGCTGGAGGGAGGACGGGGGCTACGGGAGCTGCTACTGCGACGGAGGATGCCGGCGCACCCGGGACTGCTGCCACGACCACGGCCAGGCGTGCCCGGGTAAGTGCCGCGGGCCAGCCCCGTCCCGTGCCCCGGCTGGGATCACCGCGAGAGTGGCCGTGAGTGGGCTGCCCGGGAGGAGCTCGCTGCCTCTGGGGCTCCGCGGGCTGGGAGATCTCCTGGGTGCGTAGCAGCCTCTTCGGGCTGTAGGAGACACGTCGGACCCTGCTGTCAGCAGTCCAGGGGCGAGGGCACGGCCAGGAGAAGGCAGGTGCTCGATGAGAAGGCACTGGAGACTTGTTGCAGGGCTGCCACGCTGCGTGCTGGCCAGGTTTGATGGTCAGCTCTGCCTGAGCTCTGCTGTCAAACGTTGTTTCCCCTCCAAAATGCAGCGCTCCTTCCTTCTTGCTTGCACTCATCCCCAGTGCACAGCCATTAGAGTGGGGTCACGGGACTGCTGTGTTGCTGAGCTTATTCCTCATGTGCTGCCAAACAAACAGCAAACGTCTTGGGGAACCCCAGAGAGAGGCCCCATTTGTGGGGGCAGGAGCTGGCAAGGGGAGGCCGGGCTGCCTGGACACTGCTGCCCACGAGCGGAGGTGGTCTGCTTTTGACCCGCCACCACACAGGATGCTGCCCTCGTGTTCTGGCACAGAGCAAGGCCTCAGGCAGCCTGGCAGCCCTTCCGAGCCGGCTGGAGGTGTGCCAGCCTGCATCTGTCAGGGCATCGCCCGGGCAGCGCGGTGCTGCCAGTTGGGGCGTATCAGCAGGCTTGGCGCCACATTGGCCACGCTGCGGGACCTGAGGCGGCCTATGGCTGCCTGGCATGGGGAGTGGGCATGGCTGTTCGAGCAGCAGAGCTGACACCAGAGCTCTGAAGATGTGTGTGAAAAGTTCTGGTCGGACAGTTTTCCTTCCATAACTCCAATCAGGTACCTTGTTATTATCTATGTGGTATTTTTTGTCTTGAGCTTAGTGGTGGTGGCCTCGCACTGTGTGATGTGTTTATGCTGCCTTTGATCAATGCCCCTTGGGGACAGTGGGTACTCTGGGTCTGGGCAGGAAGGCAAAGTCTTAGTGAGACTTCAGAGAGCCTCTCAGAGTCTGTCCATCTGTCTCTGCCTGTCTGCCTGCCTGCACTAGAGTGGAGGTCTCTGGTGGGCCAGTTTGGGAAGCTGATGCTGTTTGTTGCTGTGTCTTTTTCTGACTGGTCTAAGTCCCTTGTTGCCTGGCTCCACGAGCACCAGTACTAGTGCAGCCATGGGCAGCTGGATGTTTGTGAGTGTGGTATGGGAGGACAGCATTTTGGCAGCCCAGCCAGGCAGTCCTATAGCTCATATATCCCTAAACTGCAAAATGGATCATCAGAAACCATTCTTTAGAGGGTAAATGGTGAGATACTTTCTATTGAAAGCAGTAGTATGTCTGGTGCAAACAAAAATCCTGATGAAGTGCAATGGGAGTCTTCGTCAATGTAAACAAGGATGGTCTACACGTTTAAAGTAGCTTTTGTTCCTGTTGGATTTTGGTATTTCACCATGATGCCTTTCTTGGTTCAGCCTGTGTTGAGGGAAACCAAGGGTGCTTATGGCTTAGTTCACTCTGAAATGCTGTTCTGAATGCAGAGGTAAAACGTGTTCAAATAGAAACGCGGGGAAGGGTGGCCAGCTGTTCTTGTGCTACAGCTTTTTTGTCGTCCTGTTCACCATGACTTCAGCACAAGCAGAAATGACATTTCATCAGTTTGCAAATACTTTACGGGACAGAGTATTTGGGGAAAGCGTAAAATACCTACATTCTCAAATATATTTGATCAAGGAATCGTGCAAAAGCAGTGCTCCAAAACTTTAGAAACCAGTGGAAGGCAGGGAGTTCTGCCAACGCTATGGTTGAATTTTCTCATGCCTAAAAGTCATTCTGTGCCCGGTACTGTATAAATAGGTGGCTCAGAAGGAGTCTGGGGGCTGCCAAACCTATGGCCAACAGTTTTTTAAGCAAATTTCCTTACCCTTCTTTTAAAATTTCCTTATAGTTCTAGAAATGAACAAAGACTTTTTGTAAATACTGTCCAGTAAGAAAGCCTGAAAAAAGAACGACCATGTCACTCATATGGAAATGATTATTCTAAGAAAATCCACAGACCTGTATGTGTTATGATGCATGTTTTGCAGTGACTCAGTGAAGATACTGTAATGAGTAAAGAGACGGGAGAAAATGAAATACAGAGCAACTCAGAAAAAAAAAAAAGAATCTATGATTTGCAGTACTTAATACATATATATGTATTAAAAAGTCCTGAGCACTCAAGTTATGCTTCATAGGACAGCAAAGCAGTTTTTTTGGTATATCTTTGAAATTCCAAGTCCCTTATTAGCATGCACATTTTGGTATGTACCTGAGCACAGATCTCATCTTTCACATTCCTTTGTCTTGTATCTTTCTCTTCCAAATTAGTCCTCATTCTTTCAGTGAATGATCATCTGTCAGTGTTGGGTTGACTAAACTGGACCTGTGAAAACACAGACAGAGAACACGAAGACGTAGATTTGGGTCTCTGATAATTTGTTTTACTTATTTTATTTCAAGAAATGGCACCATTCCTTATATGGCAGTGCTGGGACCAATTCCTCTGTTATGTTGGAGAACTTGACATCTTTCCAGTGAGGCACAGAATTGATGTACTGCCCCTTAATGATTTCTGGGTATTGACTGCAAGTGACATGATTATTATCCCTCTGGCTGAATTCCATTCTGGCAACCCAATTTTCTTATTGTTTCACATGACTGAGGCAATTCAGATTTCTTGTTCTAAATCTCTATGATCATAAAATTGCCATATATAATGCTACAGATGACCAGTATTTCACTGTCAGCTTGGTTTAATTCCAGGAAGACATAAAGTCATCCCTTTATTTGTTATGCAGCTGCTAAATCCCTTTGGGAGTTTTCTGTGTGGAAAATGTGATGCAGCCTTGATGTTATCTGCATGTGAGGGTGCTAATGTGGGATTAAAATTACATGGAAATTCTTACTTCTGCAGGTCATTAATAGCCAGCTTGGAACAGAGTCAGCAGATAAGGAAGCCAGGCTAGATGACGGCTGTATCCTGCACTCTGGGTGGTGTTAAGCTGTGGGAAGCATCAACATCAATGCTTGTGCAGTTAAATAAAAAGACACATTGCTTTTATAGTCACGGAGAGCGTGTGATGTGCTTTGGGGTACAACCTGAGGGCTCTAGAGGTGCTGGAGCACGAGGCTGGAGTGCCCGATGAAGCAATGTCTGATGCAGTTTTTCCCATCCCAGCTTCCTTCGCTGTTCTACAGATCGTACCCGGGTTGTTGGGGAAAGTGTTTATCAGTAAGTAGAAGCAAATGCCAGGGGATGCCGATGATTAATCTGGGTGGACAACCAGTGGTTGAGGATCCAAGGATGCTCTTTGGTTCTCTTTCAGTTCGCGGTATCAAGCTGTAAAGCTCCTTGAAGGTGAGGTGCAGCATCCCTGGCCACTTGCATGCCCGTGGCTGTCAGGTCACCCATAAAGGGGGCAGGTTGGTCCAGTGCAAAGTGAGAGGAGTGCAGGGGAACTGTAATAGTGCGGTATGGACATCTGCCAGCTAGCCTCTGTCAGGGGTTTTACCTGCTTTATGATGTCTGTAGTGCTGAGAAATTAGAGAATTACTGAGAGAGCAAGCCCAGAGATTTCTGTCATACACAACCAGTCACAAACACCAGAGGTTATTGCATGTTATTGCTTCTTCCCAGTGTCTCATACTGGCAGCATCCCAGAGGGCATGCATTATTTTTCTGAATGACCATGTCGGTCCCATCGGTTTCCTGCAACGCTGATGAAAGAGCGAAGCTAACGGTTAAGCTGTAAAGCTTCCTGGGGATTTAAGTTGTAATCAGGAAATTTGGGAAAAAACGTGATCCAAAACATGTGATATATTCCCATTGCATGTTAGTGGAAAAGGCAAAAGCTTCATTTAGCTATAGTTAAAGAGAGGCATGATTCAAAACAATTCAGAACCAATTTAAGATATCCCAACCACTGATAATAACATATTTTGTACTATTACCAAAATTGCATGCTGAAGACCTGCCTTTAAAAGACTGAGAAAGCAAAGTAAAATGTGATTCATACTGCACAAAAAAATGATTTTAAGCCTCTTTGCAATGTGCAGTGAAAACACTGAAGAACTGGGGAATTTCCAAATCAATGAGAGACTCTAATATTAACACAGACATGTTCAGGTTTTTATAAAACTACTTCTGATAGCATTTCAATTACATCAGGTTAATTGTAATTTAATTGAAAAAAATAAGCCTATCAGAGGACAAAAAAGCAGCTAATGATGATAGGGGAAGCAGCGTGGATTAGTACACAGTACTTCACAACTGAGGTAAGCAGGAGACACGGCCTTTCTCGGCTCACCCAGGACCATGGTGTGCAGGTACCAGACAGATGCATTTACAAGAAGACAAATGGCCCAGTGGAATACGTCTGCTGTGCCTGGGTCACCTTTCCACATGGCTCACAGGAAAAGTGGCTGCTGCCAGTGGGCTGCTGCTCGGGTTAAAGGTCCTGGGAGGACACAGGTTAGGCTCTTCATGTAGAGAAACAACTGCTTGTCCTCAGAGGAGTCTTCATGATGGACGCCCATGCTTGAGCCATTTTTCTTACCTATACTTTTACTGCCCTGCCTGCTATGGTTGTGTGGACACGGAGTTCCTCCCTGGAGGAGCTGCACTCGTTCTGTCACTAAGCACCCCAGTATTATACTCATCCAGTCCTGGGGGATCAGCGCTCAGAACCATTTTGAAGAGCTACAGTGTTCTCTTTGACTGCTAAAAATGAAGTTGTTGGGCCACAGAGTTTTTAAAACCTGGGGCTTGTGAAGGTGAAGTTAAGGGAAATTCAGTCTCATGAAGACATGTGACGTGGTTGTTGTGTTTGGTTCTGGGAGGTTGATGGACAAATAAAGTGAAGATTTGCTTGTCTCGGAGCTTCATACTCAGGAACAACGTTTCCATCACCTCTTTCCTGGGAATCAGACCACAAAACATTTTATTCTAGTGAAGAGTATCTACATCTACATGGAAGATAGCTGACATATTGGTTGTGTTTACACTGGCTAGGTTAAGACAGAGCTACTGTTTTGCCAGAATATAAACGGAAAACTCAAGGCAAGGGAGAAGTATAAATTGGAAAAATGGTTATCCTGCTTAATGTAAATGAGAGCATCAAGGATTACACCATTGTTGGTAGACACACCACAGAAAATAAAATGAAGGAAATGGCTAGAAGGTAACAAATATGTTAGATCTTGAGTGTTTCAGTTTCGACAGCACCAAAACCAGCAGGCGCAGACCATACTGATGGTCTGTCATTTCCGTTTCTCCTGAAAAGGCTGTGAAAAGCCACAAACATGAAATCACAGCGCAGTCTCTACATTATACGATCACAGAATCACAGAATCACCAAGGTTGGAAAAGACATACAAGATCATCCAGTCCAACCATCCACCTATCAATCACCAATAGTTCTCACTAAACCACGTCTCTCAACGCAACATCTAAATGTTCCGTGAACACCTCCAGGGTTGGTGACTCCCCCACCTCCATGGGCAGCCCATTCAAGCACCTGACCACTCTTTCAGAGAAGTAGTATTTCCTAACGTCCAGCCTGAACCTCCCCTGATGCAACTTGAGGCCATTCCCTCTAGTCCTGTCACTGTTACATGAGAGAAGAGGCCAACCCCCAACTCACTACAACCTCCCTTCAGGTAGTTACAGAGAGCAGTAAGGTCTCCCCTGAGCCTCCTCTTCTCCAGGCTGAATAATCTCAGCTCTGTCAGCCGCTCCTCCTAAGACTTAGATCCCTCACAGCTTCATTGCCCTTCTCTGAACACACTCCAGGGCCTCAATGTCTTTCTTGCAGCGAGGGGCCCAACACTGAACACAGTGCTTGAGGTGCAGCCTTACCAATGATGATGCCACTGTGTTACTTACTTAGAGAAGTGAAGGCTAATAGAGTGGATTATCAGCCTTCACAAATATATTTATGATTTAGCTGAGGAAAAATAAAGTTCTTAAGATATGATACAAAATATCAGTTGCTGTGCTTTATATCTTCTTTTAATGACAAGAGATTCACCTGCTGTTTGTTTTCACCATCATGTCAGGCAAGTTATAGCTAAGTTTTGCCCTAACAATTTCCACTCAAATACAGAAATCTATACCTTACCTGAAATGGAAACTGAATAAGTACGCCCATCGTGAGGCTGAAGAGGAGCTTGAGAGCTATAGGTTGTTGGGCTGTGTATGGGAAACTGTTAATCACAGCCTGAACCTCTGATTAAGCATCTGAGGCAAATGATGGGTCAGCTGTGGGAGCACAGGTGAAGGTAATTCAGCTGTGCTCCCGGAAGGGGTGGAGCTTGACTCCACCTCTCCTAGATCCCATTTAAGGACTGACCACCATTGAGGCAGCATCTCTTTTGGAAATTGCTCCTGTGTGGAGTTCCTTGTGGTGAGCATCCATCCTAGCTGTGAGCCTCAGTGTGGGTGAGTTGTTCCTCTATAACCTCTGGTTATTTGTCTATTACAACCTTGTATAATAGCAACTATACAGGCTGTTAATGTGGTATGGATATTCATAAAAGCTTGGGCAGTAATTCACATTGTTGCATTTTTCATGGTGTCAGTAGGGTGCTAGTGTGAGTCTCTGAGCACCTGTAGGGAATAACTTGGGCGTATTCTCTATCATATTTGAAAAGTCTTGGTTGTCAGATGGAGTCCCCAGTGACTGGAAAAGGGGAAACATCACTCCCATTTTTAAGAAAGGAAGAAAAGATGATCCAGGGACTACAGACTTTTCAAATCTCATCTCTGTGGCTGGGAAGATCATAGAGTTATAGAATGGTTTGTGTTGGAAGGGTCCTTTAAGATCGTGTAGTTCCAACTCCCTGCTATAGGCAGGGACATCTCCCTCTAGATCAGGTTGCTCAAAGCCCCATCCAGCCTGGCCTTGAATGCTTCTAGGAAGAGGCCATCCACAACCTTACTGGGCAACCTGTTCCAGTGTCTCATCACCCTCACAGTAAAGATTTTCTTCCTGATATCTAGTCTAAATTGACCTTCTTCCATTTAAAGCCATTTCCCCTGATCCTGTCACTACATGCCTGACCAGTCTGGTGGCATTCTACAATGAAGTGATGGCATCAGTGGACAATGGAAGGGCAACTGATGTTATCTGCGTGGACTTCTGCAAGGCTTTTGACATGGTCTGACACAACATCCTTGTTACTAAATTAGAGAGATGGATTTGAAGAGTGGGCTATTCAGTGGATATATAACTGGTTGGCTGGTTGCAGTGAGAGGGCTGTGATCAATGGCTCCATGTCCAGATGGAGGCTGATGACGTGTGGTGTACCCCAGGGGTCTGTCTTAGGACTAGTACACTTTAACATCTTTATCAATGACATAGAGCGTGTTGTGGGATGTGGGACAGGATGCTTAAGGCAGTCATTGTCCGACCTCACTGAGTATTGGGTGGCCTTTATCTGGTGCCTGCGTATGGCACAGCTCAGCTGCTTCTTTGCCCACCAGAGCGCACAGCCATAGCAAAGCTTCTTGAGACAGGGGTCACATACATAGGCTGCATTTGTGAGACTGTGCCCATAGAAGGGGCAGGTTCAATCTGATGGCATCTCCATGGCCCCAGGCCATATGGCGGGCTGGGGAGAGCTGAGGTCAGGAAGCTGCCTCCTCACTTATGCTGCAGTGGGTGGCAGACATGCGAACTGAAGAAGAGGCAGGCAGGCCATGGTCATTCTGTCTCTGGGGCAGCAATGCCCCAGTCCCTCAGCAGCAAATCCACATGGCCCTTGCTCCCCTCTGGCCATCTTGGGGCTGTGTCCTCCCAGTGTTTACCTCTGCTGCTGCAAGCGTACCCTGTGGGGACCTGGTGGCCTGAGCCAGGCAGGGCTGGGGTAACACTGGTGATGCTGTGGGATGGGCATCAAGAGCTGCCAGCAGCCCCGCAGCACAACCCAACCAAGGCCTCATTGGGCCTGTCCTCTTCAATATCTTTATTGATGACCTGGATGAGGGCATTGAGTGCACCCTCAGTAAGTTTGCAGATGACACCAAATTGGCTGGGAGTGTGGTGGCTAGGGGGTAGCGAGGCCCTACAGAGGGATCTGGACAGGCTGGAGAGTTGGGCCGAAGCCAGTGGGATGAGTTTCAACAAGACCAAATACCGGTTCCTACACTTTGGCTACAACAACCCCAGGCAGTGCTACAGGCTTGGGGTGGAGTGGCTGGAAGACCGTGTAGAGGAAATGGACCTGGGGGTATTGATTGATGCTCAGCTGAACATGAGCTGACAGTGTGCCCAGGTGGCCAAGAAGGCCAAGGGCATCCTGGCTTGCATCAGAAACAGTGTTGCCAGCAGGAGCAGAGAGGTGATTGTCCCCCTGTACTCAGCACTGGTGAGGCCGCACCTCGAGTACTGTGTCCAGTTTTGGGCCCCTCACTGCAAGAAAGACATCAAGGTCCTGGAACATCTTCAAAGAAGGGCAACAAAGCTGGTGAGGGGTCTGGAGCACAGGCCATATGAGGAGAGGCTGAAGGAGCTGGGAATGTTCAGCCTGGAGAAGAGGAGGCTCAGGGGAGACCTTATTGCTCTTCTATCCCTTCCTGAAGGGAGGTTGTGGTGAGCTGGGGGTTGGCCTCTTCTCTCGTGTCATTAGTGATAGGACTAGAGGCAATGGTTTCAAGCTGCGGCAGGGGAGATTCAGGCTGGACAGTAGGAAATATTACTTCTCAGAAAGGATGGTCAGGCACTGGAATGGGCTGCCCAGGGAGGTGGTGGAGTCACCGACCCTGGGGGTGTTCAAGGAATAATTGGATGTTGTGTTGAGGGACGTGATTTAGTGGGAGCTATTGGTGATAGGTGAACAGTTGGACTGGATGATCCTGTAGGTCTTTTCCAACCTTGGTGGTTCTATGATTCTATGAGTGCTCCAAGTTTCACACATGCACTCACCTGGAGTCTGGGCATGAGTCCATGCTGGTCTCTGCCAGTATTATACATGAGGGTCAGCAGGGTCACATAGTGCTGATGTCACAACCCCTTCATCGGTGTCCTAAGGGTCCGTCACTGAGTGTATTTGGGCATCAGCCTAGGCTTCCATCACTATCCATCATTCAGTGATTTCCCTTTCTAAAGCTGATATATTTGGGAAGCTAAAAATTGTCTATGTTTACTATCTCTGCAGTAATCCATCTTCCATGAACCATCTACACTTTCTGAAATTTAGAGAGATGCATTTTTGCCTGTTCTGGTTTGGATGTGGTACAAATTGGTGGCAGTCTCTATGTCAGGCTTGCTTTTTATACCAAGTGCTCATATCACAGCAGGTTGTTTGCTCACGCTTTCCTATGCAACCTACTCCACGGGACCTGCTTTAGCAGGGACTTAGACAAAGCGATCTGCAGAGGTCCTTTCTATGATTCTGTGATTTATAAACCTGCATGGTTTTTAATAAGAAAGGTGCCAACATCTCAAAATAAGTTAAAGGTTTCAACAGACATCAGAAAAATAGCACAGAATACTTAACCATGTATTTTTTTCTTTCTTCTTCATTCAGAACTCTGCGTGGTCATGTAGTATGTATCAATATTAGCAGGTTTAGGTGAGACCAACTATATAAGCAAATGGTACCTGTGCTCTTGATGCTTTGCCTGAGTTTCTTGTGATTCAGAGTTTCCTTTCAACATAATGGCAGTTTCCCCATAACATTTTGAAACACATTTGGGTCAAGCTCATAGAAAGTCCGTGATCCATGAGGACTAGAATTCAAATATACAGTGGACTGTTCTCTCATTGGGAAGCAGAAGAAAAGAATCTTGAGGTTACATTTCTAAGTATTTTATTTATTACATTTAATTATCTTCATCTGTATTTATGCAAACACACAACTGTGATGCACACATCACTGCATTGTTTTGAGAGTAAAGAAAACTAAAGAAAACCAAAATTGCATGTAAGAAACGCCACATTTTTCTTGTCTTATTACTTAAGATTTGATGAGCAATTAGGATCAAGCAGAAGGAGTCTTGACTATTAGTTATGTGTTTACTACTGCTTTTCAGCTCATCCATGCATCGTGGGGGAGTGGAGTCATTGGAGTGGCTGTGCAGAACAGTGTAAACCCAGCCTGCGAATACGTAGGCGCTATGTACAACAGGAACCTACAAATGCTGGGGAACCTTGTCCTGCTCTGGAGGAGAAGGCTGGATGCTTGGAATACCTGACTTATCAGGGGCAGGACTGTGGACATGAACATGGTATTTTCTCTTTATCTGGACACCTGTCCCCATCAGCCTTTATGTGTAGTTCCCATTAACGTAAAGAAGTTGAAAAAAGCAGCAATCTGCAGTTATTTGATTGAAAATGCAACTTAGAATTACAGAGTGGCTTAGGTTGGAAGGGTTCTAAAATATCACCTGGTTCCAAGCCAGCTGCTGTGGGCAGAGTTGCCACTCACTGGATCAGTTTGCCAAGGGCCCCATCCAACCTGAACACCTCCATCCTTATTTTCTGCTGTCATGTTGCTGCTTACTTTTGATTAATTTCTATTAAATAGACAACTGAGCCGCACACATTTCTTTCAGTTTCTTGGTTTAAGCCCCACATTAAGTATCAAGTTATCTCTGCAAAGTTAGAACATAAGTTCAGTGCAAAACAGGAAACAGAGCTCACTGTAACATTCCAGCCCATCCTGTTTCCTTGTGGACTAGATGGCAGCCATTTCTAGATGATACATTATACAGAGAGAACTCAGCTGTAAGGAATGGGGCTGAGGTCCGGTGCTGTCAATCCTTTAGCACTTTTTCAATATGTTTGTCAACATCACCATCCACAAGTTCCTGATTCGTGTATTTGCTGTTACACTGATTGAAATGTGACTCAGCTGTGTCTTGCTGCCTTACTGTTTTCTTCCCCAGTTCCTGCTTTCATAACTACCTCTGAATATGGTAAAGAAAGAGAACTGAGAGCAGCGTCTTCCCCCTGGCCTTCTGACAAGGAAACTGGGTAATCCATTTACTGCATGCATGTGGGTCATCTTGTTTCATAGTCAATATCTGTCTACAGAGAAAAACTTAATTAAATTTGCCATAATTCAGCAGGCTACAGCTTGTATTGTTTTTGTCTCCTGCAGATCATTTGCATTTTCTAGATGTTTTTTGTTACTTGCTAATTGTCCCGAATTAGGTATTGAGGTCACAGCAAATTTGAGAACAGATGCTTCTGAAAGCAAATCCTTAAATAAGGCTAAACCAAAACTGAATATATCTATAAGTTTAAGCCTGAGAAATTAGATCTCTGAACAAACAAAATGGGCTAAACTCAGTGTGTCTTAAGAGCTTGTTTTTAACAAAAAAAATGAAAAGCAGTGAAGATCTCTTTCGGATACCAGCAGAGTGTTATCACTGGTTCCGTAGCGCTCATAATGCTTTGCCCAGAACAATAAAGCCTATGGGCACTCCTGAAGCCTTTTCTCCATTTTCTCTTCTGGCAGTCATGAAAGAAAAAATACAGGTTACTGAGATATGTTCTCCAACATAATTTAAGAATATGGAACACAACCAGAAAGTGAGATAAAACATAAAGTACTGGACAGGGGAATGGAACATGAGAAACATTTTGCTTAATATTTTTAAGAACCCATTAATTAGGTTGGGGTCAGAAACAAACTTTTTAGCTGTGAGTCTTCAAACTTGCACTTCACTTCATCAATTCCACCTGAATGACATGTAAGCATGTTTCGAATTTGTCTAGCTTGTGCTTTATCTGTTGTAGATAACTTAATTCTCTCCCTTATGAGCAGATACTGTGTAGAATTTAAAACAGAATCACTTTCCCATGACTGCGCTTTGGAGAACCGGCCATATGCTCGCTGGATGCAATACCTCCGAGAAGGACATACAGTTTGTGTAGCGTGCCAGCCTCCAGCTATGAACACTGACACACACCGTTGTTCCGGAGATGGCCATAATGCAGATGGGTAAAGAAAACATTTCTTTGCTGTCTCTTCTGTATTGGAGCCTAGCATGGAACTTTGGACTTAGAAAAAATGTACTTCCCACCATAATCCAAATCAGATTTCAGCTTTAAACTGCATATATTGTTTCTAGAATGGTGATACTGAAATAAGACATTTACTATTGGCAACAGATTTTTTTATTTAGTGTATATCTTTTGTACATATGTCTATATACATTTATTAAGATGCTACACAATACATATACAACCATTCACTCAGCCAACCATCCTGTATACTAAGGAATACAGTGCCTGCTCTAGAATACTTGCAGGTATCATGACAGCAAAAGCATTTTAAGACCAAGATGAGCTAATTCAAGTCTTAATTCTAGTCTTGTGTTCAGTGATGCTGTTGAACTTACGTATAATTTTTTGGTTCTTTGTAAATGCACCGATTTTTTTTTTATTCCTCATTTACTGTCACATTTCAGAGGTAAAATCTTACACTGGGAAGCAGTTGGCAACTCCCAGTGCCGAGGAACCTGGAAGAAGATACGGCAACTGAAGCAGTGCTCGTGTCCCCTTGTGCACAGTTTTATTTTTACATAAGTTTAAAAGACCTTTAAACAGCATCAGGAAAAAAGAATTAAGAAGATCAGCACAAGTGCCAAGAAACCTGCATCTTCATCTGTATTTTGTGGAGACTGAATGAACTTTAAAGGAGTCAGACCTCTGGAAGAAGCATTTTCTGGAACTCTTTTTGCCTTAATAGAGAACACTAAGACTGACAATTCTATTACAATGCTGTAAGCAAATTTCCATATTTCTCTTTTGTGATTAAAGAGCAAATGTTTCTAACAACTGTAGTAGCTTCTTTTCCTAAGGTTCTTGTTCTTTACATGCTATACTCCTGCATACAGGCATTGATCCTATTCAGCAGTGAGCCAGCCAAACATTCTCAAGTCTGGAAATAGTTACTGTCATCATTAAGTTGTAATGGGTGAATAAAAATGAATGTTTGAGAGCTAAAAACCAGACTTCAGTTTAGATCCTTTGTTCCTTCCCAATATCATCTAGACAGTTGTTTATAGTATGAATGTGTAAGTATTTCTTCATCTGCATTGCAGTTTCCCTGCTTAGCCACCCTCATAAAAACGTGAGACTAGTCAGGGTTGTTAATGAAGCAGTCTTGCTAAGAACTTCACATCACTAGCATACAGTGTGAATTTTATGGCAGACAAACCTAAACAAGACTTCCATAAATAAATTAAGTCTTGAAGAGACTCATTTCCTTAATGAATGGTATTTATTGTAAACTGCCTTGAGTAGAATTTTATTACAGCAATTAGCAAGCCACAACCTAAAATAAAAAAAAATCTTACATACAAGAATAAACAATCATAACTAGAGCTTTGGCAACAGTCAGAAAAATCACTTACTGCTAGTTAAACCTGCTCATGTGCAGTGATTAATACAGAAACCTGCAATATTAGAATGCAGGCAAGGCTGCTATGCACATAGCTCTGATCCTTGTTTTCTTACCTATTGTTCATGTTGAGTTATTGTCACAGCATTGAAGAGACAATGCACACTGCAGGCTTTATCACTTAACACGCACGTGCTGTGATTTCGGTTTTGTTTTGAATTGCTCACTTACAGCTGCTCTAGCATTCTTTGTGAAGTACATAAACCGTATTTTATCGAGATTCTGAGATTCACCAGGTTTACAGAAAAAAAATGATGCCTTAAGGCTGAGAAAATTTACTGTTGAGACACAGGGCATCTCTGCGGAACCTTACAGCAACTGCTTAGCACAGCTGTAAGAAGAAACGTTAGAATTAGGAAGGTGAGGTCCTGTATGCATTCAGAATAGGACAAAACTTTGTAATAGTTGATCATTATTTAATCTTAATGCAAGAAGGCCTGTAAGGATGCTACAATACCTGGTATCTAGATTCACACCAGTACAATAGTGGAAAGCATACGTGTTTTTTGAGGTTCTGGGATTGTCTTCTATACAATCTGAAACATCTCAGAGTCTCTCAGGAGCAGAATGTTTAGTGATCAACTGAAACTTTTATGTGGGTAGCCAACCAGAAGAGGGTGTCTTTGCTTGCTAGCACTGCAGAGACAACAGCACAGATGAAACATGTTTCATGGTGTGTGCTATTACTGCCAAAACAGAGCCCCACTTGGACTGTTCAGGAAAGGAGCTTTCCCTTTCCTGCTGATCTAGAATAATGCCACTGCTCAAGACAAGGTAGGTGGCATAAGATGATCAAGAGACGTTAAGAGCTAGCATCATGCTATCACTTCTCCCATCTTTTTCACTCTCTTCTGCAAGATAAGAACTGTTATAACGCCAATGTGAATAATTTCAAAGTAATTTTCTAGAACTTAAGCTTGATTCAAAAATAAAAGAATTCCCATATCTTCTCTCCGATATATACGTAGCACTTTTACTACTTGTAAATATAAATCCACGTGGGGCATTCCTTTTTTTGCTGAAGTTAGAAATGTAATTTGTTAGATCAGCAATGACAGTATGTACATATTTTTTTGTATAACTTGCTGAAAGAGATGACAAGTCAGACCAGTGTTTCAAAGTGAAGTAAATAGATTAGTATAGGCTATAGCAGAAAACAAAATGATAGGAGTTCTACTTGACTGCATATAAAACCCTGCACTGATAAAACCCTTTAAGAATACAGAGCACTTGACTTTTCATTAAAGAGCATCTATGAAGTTAGTTAATATGTTGCTACTTAAGACTCCTATCTACATAATCACCCTAAGCATTTCCGCACTGCATAAATGAACCTACCTCTTGCATGCAGACAGAAGGCCAGACTTTAAGTCATTATTACACCTTTTCATGTTTTAGTGCAGTCTTTTTGGATACTCTTGAGACTATGAATTCATCGTTCTTAACAGCTAGACTAGGTCCTTATGTAGGGAAAGCTCAAAAATAATCAAATGCTATGTTCCAAGTATCCTTATTTGATCTTGCACAGTGTTCTCCACCGATCTTTCAACATGACGCTGGTTCGGTTGTTGAAGTCACCATGGATCAGAATTTTAGTCCAATTGCCCACTCCAAACTCCCTTACTCCTGATTTCAGTTTCTTATCTTCTTCGTAAGTCCATGGCTAGGGGAAGAATAGAGAAAATACAGGATATGTGAACAAAGAAAGATACTCGTGTAAGAACTAAACTTATGTAAATACTTGCTTTAATGTTTACTATAACTGTCTGGTTATTACACAACACAGATGTTTCAGCTGTCAGTAGGCTCATTTTGACTACTTTTGAGCATGGTAACTTGACACTAAATACAAAATGAAAGGTTACAACAGAAGCATTACAAGGCAGTAGCAGGCATCATTTAAAACAACAACGTGCTTGAAATTTGATAAGTTACAGGAAGAAAAAAGACAGTGGGTAAAGTTTGGTTTCGTTCCTTGCAAAATTTTGCTTTATTAGCTAAGCTGCGAGAAACTTTAGCTTGATCCTAGCACGTGTCACAAGAGAAAGTATTTTGTGATACCTTAGCCTGGAAACTGAGAATTGAGATGCTGCTTAACAACAGTGAAATTTTACTGTGCTTAAGGAAAAAAAAATTCCAACAGTTAAAATGCTGACAGAAGCAAAATCATACATAGGGATTTTCAAGTGAGATCAGCCCTATTCTCAGCTAACATCTATAAACTTAAATCTCCCTTTTGGTGAGAAGTAAATGGATGAAGCTGCACTCTTCTCACTGGTGCATAGCAATAGCACAGGGAGTAATGGCCTAAAACTCTAACGTAGGAAGTTCCATACTAACATGCTGAAGAACTCCTTAATGGTAAGGGTGACAGAGCACTGGAATAGGCTGCCCAGAAAGGTTGTGGAGTCTCCTTCTATGGAGATATTCAAGACCCATCTGGATGCCTACCCGTGCAACCTATGGTAGAGTATCTGCTTCAGCCAGGGGGGTTGGACTCCATCACTAGATGTCCCTTCCAGCCCCTGCAATTCTGTGATTTTTAGTCATTTACTGAGCCTACTTACATCTCACAGTATGATCTACAAGCTCTTTAATCAGTAAGGGAGGCCATTTGTCTCATAAGCGGAAAGAAAATTACTTGCAGTTACATATTTGTAAGCAGTTCCTTCCACTGAAGTTCTCCATGTAGCAGTTATTCCTCAGTTGGTTCTCAATACAAACATCTGAATACAATTTTAAGAGTGGACATAAAAGAAAACTAAAGTCTAGTACTTGATTTTTTAAATATTATTTTAATTGTAGCTTTATTAAAAAAGCATGTATGTAATAAAAAGGTCATATATCATATATATCATAATCATGCTATTCCTAATCTATGCCTTCTTACTCTAGTTATATATAGTCATTTTTTCACTCCAGAATAGCAATTAACTATTTTTAAAGAAATTAACAAATAATTAAAGAAATTATATATATTTATATATTGTTAGAATATATATAATTGTTAATTATATATACTTAATATATATTATGTATGTAATTAACAATTAAATAATTTAAAGAAATTATTTAGAAAAAAATATATTCTGCCACAATATGATCCTCCACACATCACCACTTTTGTTGTGGTATAACCTGGCAGGCAGCAAAGTAACATAAAGCCATTTATCCCCTTCCCCCTAAAGTGGGATGGAGAACTGGAAAACAGTCAAACTTGTGGATTGAGACAAAGGCAGTTTGTAATATGACAGAAATGGAAGGGAAAAAAATAATAATTACACATATACACACAAAACAAGTGATACATAGTGCAACTACTCAGCATCCAAGGGCCAATGCCCAGCCACACCAAGAAGTGGCTGCCCCCTCAGCCAATTCTCCCCAGTTTTATTATCTGGCACGATGTCATACAGAATATCCCTGTGGCCAGTTTAGGTCAGCTGTCCTGGTTCTGTCCCCTCCCAGCTCCTCAAAGGCAGGGAGGTGTGACAATCTGAAAAGTCGTTAGAGTAGGCACTGCTCAGCAACAATCAAAGCATCAGTATATTATCAGTACTATTCTTCTGAATCTAAAACATAGCATCATACTGCTACTGTGAAGAAACTTACCTCTTATCTCAGCCAAAATAAGGACACAATCATACCACTGTACATCTCCTCAGGCAAATTGAATTGTATATCATTTCCACTAATAGAGAACAGAATCCCCCTTTGGAGGAACTGTTTAGGAAAAATACATCTAAAAAAGTAAGAACTAATTTCTGTCTCAAATGGCATCTCACAACATGCTTTTCAGATTCTGGGGTACAAGTTTTGAAAAAACAAAGACTTTGCTTACAGAAAAGGACATCAACTCAAATATTAATGATGTTGACTTGAGACATATAGAGAATTCTACAGGTGTTCCATTTAATTCCATTTACTCAATCTGTGTTAATTTCTGTTTCTTTCACTGGAGGAATCCTGCTGCTTCTGATGGACCACAGCTCTTATGAAAGGTCCACTTCCACTGATCTCACACTGGCATTTCTGTGAGTACCACCACCTTCCACACTAAAAAAAAATATCTAATTCTAGTTAATGGACTTCTACAAAAAACACAATGATCCCATCTGCATGCGTGTTCACGCATGTCATGAACATAAGTCCTGAAAAACCAACCATGAAGGTCTCTTACTTTTGCATTTCACCAGTGCCTTATTTCAGAGTTGCACTGAAACAGCAAAAACAGTCAATAGTTCTGCTCAGAAGAGCACTATGAAGTTTACACAGAGAAGTGATCAAAAGCACTGCAATCATTGAGTCACATTCATGCTTACTGACGCATAGAAGCAAAATAGTTAATGTCTCAGGCTTTTGCAGGTCTCACTAATTACCAAGCATTTTAACAGATAGAAGGTTGGAAAAGACCCCTAAGATATCAAGCTTTTACAAGTGTGTATTTTCTAGAGCCTCCTTACCTGAAGAAGGTAAATTGCTGTTCCTGTTTACCATATTCTGCTTATCTAATAGGCTTGGTGAAGAACAGGTCGTTGACATTATTTGTAGTAGATGGTATGGTGCTATGCTTAGGACTGGCAATAAAAACACTAACATCAGTGTCAGTCTTTCCTGCTTCTTATGCTGCCCTCTAGTGAACAAACCAGGAGAATGCAGAAGACGATGGGAGGGGATGCAGCCAGGATAGGTGACCCAAAATGACCATACCCTATGATGTGCCCAGCAATAAAAACTGAGGGAAAGAAAGAGGAAAGGGGATGGGAGCATTGTCTTCCTAAAAAAACATCTAGACCTGATGGCACTTCGCTTTCCTAGAAATAACTAGACATCTGCTTACAAGAAGTAGTTAATGAATTCCTGATTTTGCTTTGTTTGTGTGCAGTTTTGTCTTACCTATTAAACTGTCTTTATCTCAAGCCATGGGTTTTATCACTCTTACCTTTCTGAGAGATTAAGTAAAGCATCTTAAAGGACATAGCACAGCGTATGGTTTGCCGTTTGCATGAAGAGATGCACACCAGAATGCAACTCAAGAGTGAAACACCAGTAGGACAAGTGCGCAAGTGCTGTGTTTGATGCATCAATCCATTCCAGCAAGAAAAACAAAGGATCCTTGAAGCACATAACAGGACTCAGGCAGGTGTACAAGGCTGACAGAAGGGCCACACAAGTAGTTGGAGGAATGCACCAATGTGTGTGCTTTCACAAGTAAACTCCCCTGCCAGCTAAAGAAGGGGCCTTTATGTGGGTCTTCTGTATGTGAGCATTGCTGATGGCAGTGCCTGAGGTGGTCTGTGTGACAGGCCACATCAGTGCCTGTGCCAGAAGACTCAGCTTTACTACTGTTTGAACTGCAAACATGTACGCAGCAGCTGTACCCTTCACCTTGTGCAGGAACCCCACATCCCTAGGTGCGCCAGGCTGGGCTCCAGCAACCTTGGGCAGGAACTGCTGGAGAAGGCAGTTGCTCCTAACATTCTTTAACAGTTTTGTAGTAAGCAGGACCTGGAGAAGCAGCAACTATTCACAAGACTATGCTTACATACTCCTTATAGGATGGGAAAACTGATCCTTTGCTATTATGTTTACAGCATTAAATTTGTTTAAAAACTTGTACAGCATTATCTAAAAACCAAAAGGGAACTTGTGCTAGGAGAACTGACAGAAAAGACACTAACGGGATGTAAAAACCAAGAATAGGTGTAGAATAGTTCAAGATGACCTCAAGACTATGCTGGGTAATTCAGGGGAATAATACCAGAATACGTAGAGGACCCCCTTTAAGTAACAGATCACTTCTAGCTGGATAGATCATGTACTTGTACCCTAATATACCAGATCTTGACATTTCTTCAGTCAGTTTAATGCTAGTAATCTGTTTCCCTTTGATTGTACATTCTGGGACTATACTTTGTTCTGGATGTTTTCCATCAAAGTTTAGATATGTTGATTTTTCTCTAAATATCTTTAACTAAATAATGAAAACTCATTTTCAGACATGTAAGAATTTTTTCAGACTCATTTTAGGTAACTTCAAGGACTGGCCATGTATATACAAGATAAGTTGAGAACAAAGGGCTCCCTAAATTCTTTGACACTTGCAGACCATAAGAGCTTATTTTAGGAACAAGAAAACATTTCCTTTCAGCAGCACTCCAGACTATTGTTTACAGCTAACTGAAAGCAGTAATGAAAGGCTGAAAACAGGCACTGAACCACTGCAATGAAATGCTATTTACAAAACAAGAGCAAACAAAGCCAACATTGAAAGAGGGACTGGATGGAAAAAAATTCTAGAAGTCAACAGCTCTGACACTCACAATTCACAGCATTCTTTCAAGCATGGGGACAACCTTATATAACACACAATTAAGCAGAGGTTCAGTTACCATTAATAAAGTCATTATCATTGCTTTCAATAGAATATTAGGAGGCCTTGCTAGTATGGTATATACATATATATATATATATATATATGGCAGATAGATATATATATCAGGCAGAAAGCAAATGCATATATATATTTTTTAAGTTATTGAGAGACACTTAAAATTTGGAAAAAATAAAACAAGTTTTTCAAGAGTTCACTAATATCAGATGCCCCTTTCTCTAAGTTTCTATACATTCATGATTCTAATAATGCTGGATTTATAATGACAAAGAATACAGTGTGTTTTTTTCCCTGGTGAGATTTGTCCACAAGCCCTAGGTCTGTAGCTGACGACACAGAAACCACCCGAATAAGTAAGCAGGTGCCCATAAAGCTGCCATTAATTCTGTGTCCGTAATCCAATTAGTTTCAAACTTGATGTTGGTAACAAGATTGATGAAACATGCATGCTAGTCAGCAACTGGCTGACAATAGTTATTTAAGTACGATGTAGGAAAAAAAAAACATGTAGCAAATCATGTGAGGATAGTTTTTTCTTTTTTAAGGGCATTAGCTGTATTTGAAACTGTCAAGGAATCTTACAGCGATTTAAATATTCCTAAGGTCTGTGAGAAAATGAAGAGTTTTGCGTTCTCATGTAGCAGGATCCTCGAGCAACCTCCAAGAATATATTGCAGTATCATTCTTTAACAGCTCCCATTAGGACCTTAACCATTTTGAGAAAAGCACGCAATTGAAGATTTAGCCAATACTTCACTAAAAATTCTTAAAAAGCAAAGAATAAGCACAACTCTCCTCACAAAGGAGTCTGAAAAAAAAGTATAAGCATATTCTCCTCTCCTGTATGAAAAATGACGTGTCAAAATGAACACAAGAATGAAATAACTTGCACCAAAGTGGACGTGTATTCAGATAACACTGCAAATTGTCAGCAGAAAGACTCCATATTACTTCTAAAGAGATACTTTTCAGAGGCATCAATTTGGTATTAATTTAACTCAAATGTTTTATCACTTTACCCTAGGAAAAATGGCTATATACAAGATCAGTTTGTAGTTCATTCCTGAAATAAAATCAACTCCAAATTCACTCCTATCAAGGCACTCACTTCTGTACTTTTCACCTGCAGAATTACAGCATTGCTGAATTTAACAACTGTTTTCAAGTAATGGCAAAGAAGTAGGCTTATATGTGAAGGGAATTTCAAGGACTATTTGAAATGTAGCATTATAAAAAGCCTCTCACTTCACTTACAATAATTAAAACAGTTTCTCAAGTAAATATGTTTTTACCCCTGATGAACAAAGGGAAACAGCCTCAAGTTGCACCAGTGTAAGCTTAGGTTGGATATCAGGGAAAACTTCTTTACAGGAAGGGTGGTTAAGCACTGGAATAGGCTCCCCAGGGAGGTGGTTGAGTCACCATCCTTGGATGTGTTTAAAAACCATTTGGATGTGGTGCTCAGGGACATGATTTAGTGAAGGGTTGTTAGTTAGGGTAGTATGGTTAGGCTGCAGTTGGACTTGATGATCTTTGAAGTCTTTTCCAACTTGAGCGGCTCCATGATTCTATGAATTACAAAATTATTAAATCTCCATTAAGCTTCCATATTGGAAGACATTCTTTGACGTTGAAAGCTTTATGGGCAAATGACATACTGGTTTCTTTAACTCAAATATCTTCACTATTATTATAATACTTGTACATTTACAACTTCACAAAAAAACATGTTTAAAGGAGTCAGCCTTAGCTTTAGTAATGTACATCAACAAATTTAAGTCTTACGAGCAATAATAATTGAGACTGCAACAGAAATGCTTTTTTCTTCTAAAGTATAGGAATGTAAACTTAAACTATAGTGCAGCTTGAATAACATAAACCCAGGCATTTTCAAAGTTCAGTCTACTACAGGTGGAAAGAGATTCTATTGCACTACAAATCCACTTCACCTCCATTTAGATTAGAAAGCATTACAAACCTGTCTTCTTCGTCCACAAGACGAATTATCTCCACGTTCTTCCACATTTTTCAAGACTTTCAGCACTAGAAAACAATAAATATACATCCAGACCAATAAGGAGTCAGTGAAGTTGTGGTCTTCCATTCTAACAATTATGAGACACAGTGTACTGTTTCAATATGCTTTGGAGGAGTGAGAAAATTTCAGTGTTGATATATGAGCATGTTTTTAAATCCACTTACACACACAGATCTCATCATAGTCCAAGGACGAGATAGTTTATCAAGAGAAGTGACTGCATTTTCTATCCAACAGACCTCACAAGAGTTATTTTAAGCAATTAGGTAAATATTGTACATAGTAAAGAAAATCACACCTGTAAAAAAAAAATACTTTTACCATAACTCTCTCAGTTCAGGTAGAGAGAATGGAAACTAATTATAGTATTCTGGATCACTACTTTATATACCTGTTCCACCATTTCTACAGAAAATGTCAGATTCTAACTGATGCATGCAACCAAGGTATCTCAAGAGTTCACCTTTCTTTAGTACATTATAAACAACAAGCAACTGGGTAGGTAGGTAGTTGTGTCAGACAGCAGTTGGCCACATGCAGAGGCCATAACATCATCTTTTTGTGGTAACAGGGTGCTAATGATTTTTAAAATTTATAAAAGTTAAATAATCCATGATTTAAAGCTTCTGAAAAATAGAACCAGGATGATGCACAAGCATCCTAACTACATTTTACACTACAATTTGTTTTTCCAGTCAGTCAGCCTCTTCAGCTCCTTCCTTCGCTTATCTAGGTCAGAAGCCAAAGAGACAAGTCTTGTTACTACTCTGGCAGTTTTGTTCTCTACATAATACCAAAATCCTACTAGGACAAACAAGAAACAAAGAATACCAGAAAAAAAAAAAAAGTGAATGATTTTGCAAAATGAGTTGCCAGGGAACTTGAAATCATTTCCGTTTTCTAAATGAGGCGACCACCAAGTGTGCATTTGTGTAGAAACTGCATACAGCAATTAGGAGCTTTCACCATAATCATTCTTAGATGAATCCAATCACACTGGACAGCAGTTATTGAACCAGCAAATGATCTGGAAAAGCATTTGATGTGACTTTGTTTTCAAAGTGTAAAAATTAAGGTAACACTCACTCTGAACATTGCTTGCTCTGCATCTCCTTTTTGAACAAGGCCTGCAAAGAACACAGAACTACAATAAAAATACAAGAAAAAGCATTAAATATCTAAGACTAAAAGCAATTCCTAAAAAGCTTTTTTTTTTTTCCTTACCTTATTACGGATGATATGTCTCCAGTTATGTCTCCAGAGTTAAGCTCTTCTGTAAGTCTTAAATAAAAATAATTTCCTTGACAGCAACTTGTCATTCATGTGAATCAACGTTTAAATGAAATAAAAACCGAACACTTCTCTACATAAACAGAAGTAGACCAACACTAATTGTGTCAATTCCTTTATTCCCAAAACTACCACTAGCCAATACCAAAGGCCTTGAAAAACATGGAACTTGTTCATTTGAAGTAATTTCTTAATTTTAAATATCTTTTTTTTTTTTTTTAAATACCTTACTTTTTCTACAGTCTAAGAATTGTTACCATTGGCTTTTGACAAATATTCCCATATCTCTTTCAGATCTAATTGTGTCAGGAACTTCCCTTCCAAAAATATCTTATGCATCTGGCTGTATGCCCTACCTGTGTCAGCCAATTTTCTCAACTAAATGATGCTCAGAATTCTAGGTATAAACTGCAGAAATACAAACTCTACCATGACTAAAGCCCACAATGTATTCTCCATGGAAAAAAACAAGTGGTGATAAACCTACAGTAGTACCTTGTTCAAATTAAAGTCAGAGGGAGGGGGGGAAAAATGAAAAGAAATCAGGCATCAAGGTCCCCCAGTATTTCTTAGAAAACAAACTAATTGCTTTGAAACTTCATATTGCTAATCATGCTCAATGCTTTACCAACAAAGCAACATATTTACCTTAATACTATTATTATTAAACATGCGAATCCTACATCTAGTTGAAAGTAACAGAAATTCTTCCTTCCCCCCCCCCCCCCCCCCCCATCTTCTCTTTCAGGCAACCTATAGCCTGAAATTAAGAACTATTCTTGACTGAGCTCCTTTGAAAAGAAAAAATTTGAAGTATTTCAATGTTTTTATTGTTATACAAGACTGACAGCTGTTTAAATTGAGAAATGTGCGTTTTGAACAAGTACTTAATATCAAACTATTTGATGTAAATGCCAAGAGTAACAACCACAGAAAAGCCAATACTTAAAAATAGAGAATGCATTTGTAGTTCATTTTCTGTTGGAAAGCAGATCGGAATTTCATGTCCTTCCTTCTACCTACTTGTAGTTCAACAAATTTCAAATTACTATCCAAGCATAACCCTCAGCAATATATTGCTAAATACAAACCTTTGTTTTGCTTCCAAATTTTCTTTCTCTTCTTTAACATTAAAGGCTTTGTTTTGCAACACTCTTACTTCCCCTCCTTTAGATTCCACTTGTTGTGTAGCTGCCTGTGAGAAATGATGTTTCACAATTATAGCCAGCCAGAACCTAAATAATGTAAGTGTAGCCTGCATTATTTCTAACAGTGCATATTTCGCAGGCCCTTCAAGAGGCATTATCAATAATTAGTTTAAAAACTATTGTAATAGACAAGTAGAGATCCATAAAACATTCACCAGCCAGTAAATCAAGTTTTAGTAATGCCACAGGTAACATCTGTAGGTACACAGAGAAATACAGTGAGTGTTTGCATAGTAACAGAACATACAGATAGTGTGAAATACATTATATTTGCAGTCTTGATCTTGCAAAGTACTATGAAGTCTACCTTTTTAACGACTAGAGTACAAATTGGAAACTGACAGTCCTCAGAAGTTCATATAATTCTACTCACTTAAGAGCGTCTCGATCAAGAATACCTACAATACTTTCAAAAGATGCATCCCAGACTTTTAGCTTGTAAAATAATTTTTTTCCACATTCACAAAAAGAAATTTAACATACTACCTAAAGTCTTTTAGCCACAACCTAAGATGATTTCCTCTTCATTTCCCAAGTGGAGAAAGGAATGCTACAGACTTTGAAGCGCTGTAAGATTTGTGCTTATTTCCAGGTTCCTCTCATCTATTTGCTATAATAAATAATACCCAAAGAAAACCAACAAGTTTAGTCCATATGATATCATTCAGGTCACTTCGGTGCTGACTTTATTCTCTAATATCTTGAGGCATATTTACAGGTCAAATGACCTGAAAATTCTAGTTGTACACCATCATTACCAAGCAAAGCAAACTGCATTCTATCTAACACCATCTATACAATCCAAAACATCTGCTTTACAATGCTTAAATATTATTAGTCAAAACAAGTCAGTTGACAAATTCACTGCAAGCCCAGTGTAAACTTTCTCCTTAGCCTGTTGCTTTCAATTGTTTATTCTTTCAAAGCATGCTTTTGCCTCCTGCATTTTCTCGTCAGTCCAATTTTCAACTCTCTGCAAATCCCAACTTTTCCTCCACAGTAACCTGTTGAGAGATTCTACATCTGCAAGAATGTTTTTTTCAGTAATTTTCAAAAGGCCTGTCTTCTGCATATTTTGCAATCACTAATCACAGTCAAGAAGTGAGGATGAGTTTCTAAACAAATAAATTAGCAGAGAAGACTACATGAAATTAACTCAACATACTTTAAAAAGTAACATTAGCTTTCAGAGTTTATTTGTCCCTGAAACTAATTCTTTTCAAAGAACAGCAGAAGTTAGTTTTAAATTTTACTGTGTTCTATCTCCTGAGTGACCCTATCTGGCTGGCCTTCCTTCAGCATTGCAGTATCCACAGACTCTTTCCAGGGCAGTTTACCTGTAAGTTTCCCAAAATTAAAAAAAAACTTAACTAACAGTAGCAGCTGCAAATTTGCAGATTCCAAGCTTGACAGTAAGCTGGAAACAGCAGCCTACAAAACAGTCTAGTAACATAGACCTGTTTGAATTTCCTCATGTGGCACCAGAAGACAGACAGAAATGAATAGTTAAAGCTAGGATATTGTCCTGTTGCACAATATTGGAAAACAGTTACTTGTATTGCACAGCCAACTGTAATCTTCACTCTAGTCTCCTGCATATCCCAGGCAATTCAAGGAAGAGTAAAAAGGCTTCAGGAGATTACAACAGTGGTGCAGACACTAAGAAGGACGTGTATACAGAGAGAGGGTTTAAGTATGTTACTGTGGAGTTCTGGAGGCTTCTCTAACATCTCCAAACCTCTCTCTCTCTCTCTCTCTTTTCTTAGGCTCAAAGATACAGCTTTGAAAATAAACTTGAGAACTAACAGCACAGCAAGACTTTGAAAGTATTGCCTGTACTACTCTGAATACATCTGAGAGATTCCCTAGTCCCTTTCTGATAATAAAATGAAAACCCCAAAGGACTTCCAGTTTGTTTATTTTAAAGTTTACCTCTTATTACCTTTAGATGTTTGTGTTTTTGTGATTGAGCAACTCAATACTCTTTTACAGCAAGTAAACATATGAGAAATTCTTCACAATCCTCCTGAAGATGAACTGCTGGAGGAATGCTGTTCTTGCCAACTTTAAATGATTTTTGAGCAAGACCATTTGTAAATAAAGAAAATCTTACAGGAAAAAGCAGTAATAGTGTTTCATCTCTAAATCCACTGACATTCCTAAACTTTTAAACTAATTAAGAGGTCTCGATCTTTTTGTTTTACCGTAATTCTTAGGACCTAAACAATGTAATTGTTTTGCCTTACTTGTCTAGGATCAGAACGGGTCCTCTTAAACACACCCTACTGACAGCCCCAGCTTTTTTACCCTCAAAATGACATTTCTAATCAAGACAGGTATGGATGAAAAGTTTAAAGTATTTTAGAAGGGTTTTATTCCTACACTCTCTTAAACATTCAACCTTGATTTTTATAATGAATAAAATGTTTCACAGGAAGATAAGGGTTCCCTTTCATCTCAGGCAATAACTGAATACAGTCTAAACAGCTTCCTCGAAAGCATGCATCTATTTCATCTTATCATGTACCTCTTTTGGAAAAAAGTTTTGAAAACAGCTTTCACATACCTGTAGTAAGAAGTTAGTTCCATTTTCTTTCAGGAAAAGTTCAACGTAAGACTTGACTTTACTTAACAAAAGATTGTAACTGAAGCTCTGGAGAAGGGGAACATATGGATCCTTGCTTTTGACTATGGCTGCCAGCTTCATCCTTAAAGGCTAAAAAAAGCACAGCTATATATGACAAGTGAAAAAACATGTCTTGCAGTTATCTTAGCATCGACACTAAACAGGGCATAGACAAAGCTAAACCAGATGATTTTGTAGTTCTCTGAATATGCCTAGACAAATTCATGCTACAGTTCAAAAGGATTCTACAGTGGACTACACTGAACTGATGATATGCTTAATAAGCAGTAAGTACAACTTTCCAGAGATGCATATTTTCATTTCCTTTACAAATAACACTGAAGGCAGTATGGTCAGTGGAGCAGAAAGTTAGCCCAGAAAGACCCACTCATTATTGGGTTTCCTTTTCTTATTTGCTCCTTATGCCAACTGCTACTGAAAGGAGTCCACAGTAATCAGAAAGAGGGTTATTTAGTATAGTAGCATTAAAGACAAAAACACCTATAACTAATCACAACCTCATATTCATCCACAAACCACCCTGAACCCTCCAGAGACCAACACAGTCAATAACGTATTTGTACAGGCTGCACTCTTACTTATGAACTTGAATACTATTACTACAGCCTACATTTTCAAAACAGCTGAGTCTTCTGAATAAATGGCTTCTGAAGAGTAAGTTATATACATAACACTATTTGTAAAGAGCACGTGTGCTAATATACCAGAGGAAGATAGTGGCAACAGTTCTATCTTTCTTCTTTTTGTCTGCAGTGTTGGCCTTCTTCCACTTTTTCCTCTCTACACTGTTTTCCTCATTGTAGCATAATAAAAAGCCTCCGTAAAATGCCAGAGTTCCTTCTGTTTCAGCAGTTTATGACACATAGCTATTACAAAGTGGGGGGGGTGAGGGGTGGAAAGCAGGAGGCTGTCAAAAGTTCTTTCAGCTGACTAATGAAATAAGTAAACAAGTAAAGAAGGACCTGCACAAGCACTGCACACACTCAAAAGTTAAATCTTTTAAGCCTATATACAACCTACCTTCTCTCTTCTTCCCCCCCTCCCTGTTTTTCAACCTCCTAGAAGCCTTTTCCATTACTGCAGTAGTCTATAGGTTGCTGAAATCATCACTTTTAGTACACTTACTGTTTTCAGCAAATTCAGGTGTGTGCATTACCTATTATTTTGAACTGATATGCATGTAAGATTTGCATCTTCATGAAGCAGTAAACATCAAACCAAGAGGTAATCATACCCAGATGCTAGCAGTTCCAGACAAAGACATAACAATATCCCCTCTACATTATGGATGTTAATGACCTTTTTTTCCCTTCTGATGTTTCAACCTCTAGAAAACTAATCAATGGAAAAGACAGATAAAGCACACTGCAATAGCTCAGAAAAGGTCAGCAGCCCAATTAGAGCAGTGGACTCTAATTTCTCTACCAGCATGTTCATGCAGTCTTTAGCTTGAAAAAGCTGCAGTATCACTTTCCCAGAATCACTCATGTCTCCGGTAGAGTGGGAAAGGAGAAGTAGTTTGGACTGCTGCTGCCCAGAGTAGAGAATATCTGCATCTAGGAAGAGTCGCTTCACTCCTACAAGTCACCATTTATTCCCCTATGTCCAAATACCTTTCTGTACTGACAGCTGCCACATATGTGGATGTGATTGCACAAAGGATGAAGCTATGCAGGTAGTATTTGCTACCTTTGGGAAACCGTTCCCCTCTCTTTTCCTCTTACACAAGCAAACAAAAGAAATGTAAATGAATCAAGTTATTACCTTATGTGATTCTGAGTCTGTGAATAGCCTTTCAAGAACTTCAGTAGCCTCTTTATAATACCCTTTTTCCATATAGACTGCTACAACCTACAATCAAAAGTTACATTCTCAAGGTATGCTGAAGCATTTTCTTCTGAATTTAAGATCAAATAAAAGTCACATTTCTGCAGTTTCGTAAATACATAGCCCTGGATTTTGAAGTATCTCAAGATGACCAACAATTATCTAATTAGAGCTAGTTCTGAAAGTATTAAGTGTCATGTATAAAGGCTTAAAACCAGAGATCTAGAAGGATCTTATCTAATGCAAACTTTCCCTTACCTACTAAGAAGTAGTTAGATCCTCCCCTGAAGGACTTTTGCAGTCCAATAGCTGACAACTTTCCCTTAAGTGCAACTAAAATGCAACAATTGCATTCTTCAGTAATGCAATCATTTGACATTTTTATTAAGCGTAACTTAAAAGAGGACATGCTCAATTCAGTAATTCAATGATGCCCACTTGTGATAACACATGTATTATTTTAGATGATTATTCAAGAACAAAAAAAACACCAAATCCCAAAACAATTGGTAACTGTCCCTTGGTTAAGCACAGATATTTTGAAGGCATCTCTTAAAAAAAAAAAAAAACAAACAGAAAAAAAAACAAAAAAAAACCCCACTTCTTGAAAAGTCTGACTATGAACTCTCCTATCTTCTCTAACTCCAGCTCAACAGGATGCATACACTCATCTTTATTACACACTAGGGAAGAACAGCAAAAACAGAGCTGTTCAAATGTTTTTGAACAAGTACCAGTACAAAAGAAGGTCCAAGTTCTAAAAAAACATTGAGAGCAGGTTAAGAATTTGTTTTCAAAAAGCTTTCCATCTTAAAATACACTTCTCCAAAAAACAATAACAAAAACACCTCTACTAGGAACAAGTTAGTTTTTACATGTTTCTGAAATCCAAAGTTCTCTAACATGGAAAATTATTTTTTAGCCAAGAAACCACTTGTGAAATTAAAGCTACTCAAAATACATTGTAAAGCTCAAGATGCAATGTTTTGAAGTTCTCGACTGATATCTAATTTTTTCAAATTGACAGGTTTTTCAAGTATTTCAAACAGACACAAACCAGAACCAGAAAAGGCCCCTTGTACAGCTCTATAATTGAAAATAGAAGAAACTCAAAATTAACTTCAGCCTGTTCAAAGCTCAAGCTCTGTTTTAACAGCATGAATAGTTAGATCCTGAAGACTTTTGAGTAAGTTGCACAGACCTGAATTTGAATCAAGCGACGAATTTCTTCATGAAGTGTGTTTAATTTACTTTCTTCCCTTTCAAGTAAAGTCCAAAAAGATAGAGCAGACTCCAGAGGAGAAACTCTTGTATCCTCTTCAAAATGGCATTCTTAGAGGGAAAAGAAATAGAAAAAAAAAGTGTATTCATTATTCATTCACAATGAAGTCATACATACAAAAAAAAAATTTCATTTCTCCTCAAGTAATTTTTAGTTTCTCTCTCTAGGTGTTTCTAAAGATCAGAAGGAATTCTCTTTCTATATTTGAACAGGTTAAGCCAAGGGAAACTCAAACAGCGTAACAAAAGACTGTCACTGGAAGGGTAGAAGCATCCTCTTATGTCATTGTGCCAATAATAAAGTTTGTGCAAATGGCCAGAACACAGGATCAAAGTGACCTGTTCTGACAGAAATCTAGCCTAGCAAGATAACCACCCCCTCTGCACTCTACAGTTTCCCAGTATGAACACTGGGCACCTGCATGAGCGAGTACATCAATGTAACAGATGCACCAGATGCTAGCAAATGCGCAAGTCAGCTTCTCTCCCATGGCAATGCTAGCTTAGCTCAAAGTACTCACTGAACTATATGCATACTTCTACTTTAAAAGGCACCATGGGATAATTTCTTATTCCTTACAGTAAGTATTTTTCAAACAGAAGGCAAATAATTTAAGCATGACTAAAAAGGCAAAAATATTTGGTAACATAAGCAAGACTGATAAAGCAGAAGTATTTAAAAACAGCTACAACATAAACTGTTAAAATTTAAGTAGTATGATGTGCATATACAAAGAAATCAAAGAAAGAATTAGGAAGGCTACCATAAAATACATCAGCTATCCAGGTAGCTTGTGCAACAACATCTGTTACACTAACTACAAACTCATGCAGTCTTCCCCTCCACACAGGCTTACTACACTGCAATAGATAAAAACACATTGAAGTAACATTCCCTAATGATGCATACAATAACAATGTTAAAGTATTATCAGATAAATTTCTGTTGTTACATATAATTCTTCACATACTAAATTTGATCTTAAAGTTGAACTAAATCAAGACAAGTGTTATTACCTGATAATACAAGTTTTAATTGTATGAAAACAAGCCTTTGTGGTACTGCTAAGCTAGAATACATCTTTGCTCTTTCCGGATCATGGCTGCAAGACTACTTTTAAAGTTCCTAAAAAAAACTTGCAGCAGAGAACTTTAGGTACCCCAAAAACTTGAGCACAAACAAAGAATCAGCTTGGCCAAACCAGTAAATTGTGACCACAGCCAAACAGAAGACAGTAGAGAACAATAATCCAAAAGATCTCCTGCTGGCTGAAAGTCTTGCAGCCTTCTGTAAAAAGAAAGACAGTCACTCTTCTCATCTAAGTTCATACATGCACTGTCTGCCTTACTTTAATCTCTAGATTTACACGTGCAGAAAAATGCTCTCTGCACTTCACACTTGCAGATATTGCTCACTAAGGGCTAGGCATTTTTTTTTCCCCCCCAGTATATTTATTTCTTTTGTTGATACTATTGAGAAAAGAACTTACAACTCAAACAGCATATAACCATCAAACTCCACAGGGTTAAATCAGTTAGCAGAGAGTAATAATACATGTCTGCCCAGCATATAGCTTGAGGACATGTGAAACACAAACAGCCCAACAGTAGAGAATTCAGTCATGTATACAGCAGAAGCTGTGCAAAAGCCTAATACACCTCTACACAAGCTCAGACAAATCTACTTCAACAGAAAGTAGGAGGGGAAGAGAACAGAACCAATAAACTGGATGACTTACCAAGCCTTCTTCCTTCTGCAATTCTTATCAAAAGCTGACAGAGGTACACCATTTTTTTCTGATGCATTGTTACTTTGGAGAAGCCATTAGAAACAGCTGGAAAAGAAAAGTTAAGTCAGTCTTGCTCCAGCACTGCCACAGTGTGGCTACAGTTGTACTACACACCACCATTATCAGACTAAAAATGCTTCTTCAGATCCCTAGCAAATTAAATTTAGCAGGTTATCACTTACTATTTAAGTTCTTGTAATAATGAACAATATTTAAATCAAACTTATTCCTCTTAAGCTGTTCACAACAATAACTCAGAAGTTGCAAACTGCATCACAGGCTCATGTTCATTAACTCAGAACACCTCCACATCGTCTTACATAAATAAGATTTTACTCAGTGGCATATGATGGAGACAGGTAACTGCTTCAAAAAAATATTTCCCTGGAACAGGTGCACAGCATGAGTACAACATCAACTGGTAACATACAGTGTTGCTATGACAACCGACAGATCAAAAGCAGTAAAAGCTGTAAGAGCAGCCAAGTCAGAAACATGAGAAAGATTTATATTGTGGGTTTACAAGGCTAGAAGAACCATATCGTATCACAGAATCACTGAATGGCCTGGGTTGAAAAGGACCTCAAACACCACCTAGTTTCAACCCCCCTGCTACGTGCAGGGTCACCAACCACTAGACCAGGCTGCCCAGAGCCACATCCAGCCTGGCCTTGAATGCCTCCAGGGATGGGGCATCTTGCAAAGATTATTATGCACTTTAGATAGGGAGTTGTCATGACTTCATTTCCATCATGCTGATTCCTGGGAACATTACACATTAATGTCCAATTTATATATATCAGTTTGTCTTCACAGCATAATAAAGAAACAATCAAACTGAAAAGTAAAGAATAGGTCAATCAACATGTCTGGCATGGGACCCCCTCCCCACCCCCCCAGGGTTTTTACTGACACAGCCAGAACACAACATCACTGTTTTACTTGGAAGTGCTCAGCCTACTTGCTTATTACTGTATGATCATCTCTTAGGGATGAATGGAGAAGTATACATTTACAAACTAATTAAAAATCCTGAATGAATACCCAACCTAATATCAAGAATTACAGCGTCACTTGGGTTTAAAGGACATATTTGCAATTCTGTTTCTGAAGACAGATATACAAGAGCTTTAGCTAAAATAGGAAATAAGAAAAAGGACACTGCTTAGAATAGCAAGAAAGTGCCACTAATTATAGTCACAAATTTATGCATCTCCCATAGCAAACAAAGGAGTTCAGTGTCCGAATGAGCCTGGATAACGAGCTTGTTATTGGAGATGGGTGCTATCCTTGTATCCTGAAGATGGAGCCAGAGTTTGGAAATTTCTTAAGTAGGAAGAAGACCGCAGCTAAACGAGGCAAAAGAACAAGAGGTCCACATGGCAAGTAGCTTGAGAGCTTTCTCTGCTCCTCCACATGCTTCTAGGTTGCACCTACACCGGCACTTCATTCAGTTCAGGGATGAGATTTTACATAAAACATTCTGTGCTTTGGTTTGTTTCACAAAGTCTTCATTACACAGCTCTAAACTCCTTCACAGATAAAGGAAAAGAAACTTTGTTTACACAGTGTAGATAACAGGTCCACAGCACCAGTCATTCACAAGTAATGCAGACAAACAAACATACTAAGTAAACTGTTCTAGAATGTTTCACTATTAATTCATTTGTTCAAAGAGCCCTCAACCATAAGCTGTTTCCCTCCATACAGCCACTTAAATATATTTCTCAGGTTTTCATTAGAGATTCTAGAAGTCCTCCTCCTTGCCATGTTACTTGAACAAAGTAGTTTTGCCAACAGACCTGCCAAAGCAGGATAAGGTAGGCAAGGCACATACCCCTGCCAAGCTGCATTTGAACTCCAGGCTAAATAGCCAGGTATCCGACCAATTTCTACCTGGCAGCATACCGAGCTACAAACATTATCTCCTAATAAAATCTCCCTTCTTCTTGCTTTATTCATACTAAACCTCTGCACTTGCTTCTGTTTCAACTGACCTTCCCATTGAAGCTGATCATCACTTCCGTAAAACCTTATTTTGATCTATGCAAATGTTTCATATTCCCACATGAAAAGCCTCTTCTAATGCAATTTTACAGTTGCAGTTAGCTTTTTTCATAGATTAATACACTCTTGACTTAGTAATCTTACAGCACGCTGCTCTTTGTGTAGATGAACTCTCACATTTCAAGTTTGCTATTAGTTCCTAGTTCTAACTTTGCCCTCTGCACAAATAAATGAGTTTTTTTTTTTTTCTACCAATACAGTCTTCTAAGGTCTTCCCATTCTTCTTGGGAGAACTTGTATTGGCAAGCATCTCTACTTCCCTCCTCTCTTGATGACATTTCATAACAATTCTCCTACTTAGCTACAGCCCCAAGGCCAACCACTATAAATAATGTAATCTAGCACACCCCACATCTGATGTGTTTAGTTATCTTTAGATTTCTTAACTTCAGCAACTTCCCTTGCTAGTCTCCATAATATTTATTCTGCATGCTATGGTATTCAGTGCTTTGCAAAGTTTTAATTTACTTTGGTCAAGAAAATGAACAACAAAAAAAATCCCCATAAGATCTAGCACTGTATCTTCAGAAAAATGACTGCCAACAGAAAAAAAAGCTAGGACTCCTCAAGTCTGGTATCTAGACAATAACTACTGCCATTCTTAAAATATTCCTCATTTTATGTCCATGTTTTTCCACTCAAAAAATCTATCTGTGAGACTTTATTCCATGTCACGCTGCTGGGCAATAATTCCTTGAGATGCTTCCAGCATTCTACCAGAAAATAAACCTAAGGAATACATGTATATAAGTTACTGTAAACCATTTTTTTTTTCTTAAAGAAACAAACAACAAACTCATCTTTCCACTAAACCTACTTCAACTTTGTAAGCAGCCCTGAACTATCAGCATCTGAGGTCTCAGCTTCTGTGACTGAAAATGGTGTTTAAGCAGTCATATTACACATTCAAGCTTCCTAGAATGAAGATAGCAGTAACATTCAAGTTCACATAGAATCACAGAACTGCTTAGGTTGGAAAAGACTTCAAAGATCATCAAGCCCAACCACAACCTAACCATACTATCCTAACTCTAACAACCCTCTGCTAAATCATGTCCCTGAAGACCACATCCAGACGGTTTTTAAACACATCCAGGGATGGTGACTCAACCACCTCCCTGTGGAGCCTATTCCAGTGCTTAACAACCCTTCCCGTAAAGGCATTTTCCCTGATATCCAACCTAAACCTCACCTGGTGCAACTTGAGGCCATTTCCCCTTGTCCTGTCACCAGCGAGAACCCATCTCTCACTGTAAGCACCTTTCAGGTATTGGAAGAGAGCAATAAGGTCTCCCCTCAGCCTCCCCTTCCCCAGACTAAGCAGCCCCAGTTCCTTCAGTCACTCCTCATAGTACATATTCTCCAAGCCCTTCACAAGCCTTATTGCCCTTCTTTACACCTGCTCCAGCACCTTAACATCCTTTCTGTACTGACGTGCCCAAAACTGAATACAGTACCCGGGGTGAGGCCTCACCTGTGCTGAGTACAGGGGCAGGATTACTTTCCCATGCATTTACTTGTGCATCTAGAAAACGCCCCACCATCAAACCGAAAGGCGGATTCGCGTCCCTCCTTGGTCTCGCTTAACTACAACTGAAAAATCCTCCACAACCGCGACTATCTTCCAATGGAGATTATTATAGGATAACCCAGGCCCGGCTCCTCACCCTGCGCCACGTCCCTCCACCGCCTGAACTCGGCCCCGCACTCCTCCAAGAAATGCCGGCATAGGCAGGAGCAGCTGAATTCCAGCACCCAGTCCGCGGCCACAGCCTCCGCCAATGCAGAAGGCACAAACGGAACCAAACCACCCTCCCGCTCCCTCCCCGCTTCCGACATTTTCAATCTGGGCGCCACTGCTCCCCCCGCCCCCACCAACGGTACCACCGCCCTATCCCCGCCCCTTCCGGCGCCTCGGCCACTCAGCGCGTCCCTTGGCTGTCGTCACTTCCGCCGCCGAGAGGGGCTGTATGAGCCCCGTTGGAGACGGGAGATGAGTGAGGTGGTGATGTCACATGGCGCTCTGGGGACCGTTGGGGTCGTTGGTGGCGGCTGTACGCGCAGTGGTCCCTGTGAGGTGGGGCCGCCTTTCACAACCAGAGGAGCTGCTGCCAAGGCGTGGGACACGCAGGACGCGGGGGAAGAATGGGGACTGCATAGAGCTGACTGTGGGACTTCGTAAGAGAGCCCCCGGGAGGGGAGGTTCAGGTTGGATATCAGGAAAAGATTCTTCACCAGAGTGTGGCGGAACACGCGCCCCATAGCACCCAGCTGCTGGAATTCAGGTGTCCGGACAGTGCCCTCAGACGTACGGTCTGCTTTTTTGGTGGTCCTGCGTGGAGCAGGATTTGGACTCGGTGACCCTTAGGAGTCCCTTCCAACTTCTGATGTTCTATAATTCTGTGCGGTGAACAGAAAATAGAAATTCTGATGATACGAAGAAGGGACAGCTGTGAAAAAACATAAATGTTAAAGGATAAAAAGGTTAAATGAAAATGTTCAGCTGGTTGGTACGCTTGTTTATGCCTGACCAATGCAGTCGATCCTGTCTTATTAAAACTGTTTCTGCCTTTCCTGAGTGAGGGGCTCTGTGTTCAGTGTGCGTGTCTGCAAATAGCTGTGTGAGGGCCACAGCTGGAGCCGCACTGTGGGGGAAGGTGCACATGGCTGCGGTACCTGCAGCTGGAGTGAGCGAGATGTGATTGCTGGCAGACATCAATCTGAACACAGCAACGAGTGGGTGAAGTGCGCTGGGAACAAGGTGGAGAGGGGCTTTGAAGGGCCAGTCCTGGATGTTAGTGTCCATGTGTCCTTCATGTTCTCAAGGCCTTCCTTTTATAAATATCTACATGAATTGAGCTCAGATATATTTTATGTTACCTCAACCAGAATAAAGAGTCCTAATCAAAAATACTTATTAGAGAAGCAGGTGAGGTAAAAAAAAAAACCAAACAACTCCAAGACTCCTTTCACTTACAGAAGTCACTTACAGGAGGACAGTCAACTCTTCACAAGGGTAGATAACAGCAAGGCAAAGGGAAATGGTTTTAAGTTGAAGGAAGGAAGGATATAGGTTGGATGTCAGTTCTTTTCTCTGAAAGTGGTGAGGTGCTGGAACAGGCTGCCCATAGAGATTGCGGATGCCCCATCCCTGGAGGTGTTCAAGGCCAGGTTGGATGGGGCCCTGGGCAGCCTGGTCTACTATTAAATGTGGAGGTTGGTGGCCCTGCCTGATGTGGGGGAGTTGGAGCATGATGATCCTTGAGGTCCCTTCCATCCTGAGATATTCTGCGATTCTGTGAAGTCTTTGTAGAGTTAGTCCAGTTTACCCCTTAACCTGTCCTTTCTGCCCGAAAAGCACATTTTCAGAGGTGTAAAGCATTTTCAGGGATGTTGTACTACAACATTTTGTTGCATGAAAAAGCTTCTTGCTTCATTTGCTATCACATCTGAACATTCCATCACAGGTTTTTGTTTTATCTTACTTGCAGCGCCGAGCCATTAGACTGAGTCAGTATACTTCAGAATAAAGTATATTAAAATCCTCACAGCCATGGAACATACATTTAGTTATGATAACACTTATGTAGTTCTAAATGCTGTTATTTTGGAACAAAGGTGAGAGAGATGGATTATGTAACCCTTGGTACACATTTAATCCGCAAAAATACTGCTCTACTGTAATATACCTCATTAAATTAGTTCAGTGGCAGTAGTTATTCAGTATGGAGTGATGGAAAAATCAAAGTAACGGAGCCTTGAATTTCAGTTAAAAGAATGTCATTGAAGTCAAGTTATCCACTATATATATATAGAAATAAAGAATCAGAGCAGAGTTCTGATGTAATGCTTTCAAAGATAACAGACCTCGGAAAATCACCTCTTTCTAGAAATTACTGACAATAACTTTCCATTCAGTGAAGGATTCTATTTATGATTATGCCAAGATTATGAAAGGATAATATCCTACAGAAATTTCACAGATTTATAGGATTTGTTTAGAATATTATTGTACAGAACTAATTAGATGCAGGCAGTAAATTTCTGGGAGGAGAAAAATATGGTGGGTTAGGTTGGACTGCAGTAGGAAATAGTTACAGCTCTGCAGTTGTATTTGGTCCTTGCACTGGGTGCAGATGATTTGGGCTTTGCTGAGAAAGTGGCTCCAATGTGGCTGGATGTTGTTGTGTTTGGAGAGTCAGATTCCTTATGGGACTCTGTTCAGGGCTAAAGGGAGAGCCACCTGATTAAGGAGATAGATAAAGTGTGAAGGAAAATGGGTGGAATTTCCTGGCACCTCGTTGTCAGTCAGGTATTATCCCACTTTTTGCCTTTCCTAACTTGGATTACTTGATTCTGTTTTATAGGTCTCTTCTGTTTCATTTGCAAACAGGTGCATTTTGTGGATGGAGAGAAAGGGGAATGAGAAGTGAAAGGCTGAATTTCTCATGTTGTATTATTAACATCTTAACTCATTTGATTTCTAAAGCTCACGCTGTAGATCTCCTCACTGTGTGCTTCAAACATTAAACATCTTAACAGCTTGTTAAGTTAATATGTACGTGCAAGAATAGAACCTGCATTATTCTTAGCTAATATGATGCAATTTAAATACAAATGTATGAAAGTATTCAATATAATGAATTCAGCGGAGTCTCATCCCCTTTGCATGAGGCAAATTCATGTACAGAAAAGAAATTTGTAGCTATTTATTTTGCCCTGTCTGAAAAACTACACTATACAGTCAAATGAGATTGAAGGCGAGATAGCTGACTACACTGTTACCAACGACTGGCCTACTGGAGCATTGGCATTGTCTGATATCAAACCAACCTTTACTACAGTGCATGAATGGTCCCATTAGCAGGGGAAAAAAGAGAATAAGAAAGAAAGAAGAAAAGATAACTTGGCATGCTAGATAGTGGTGAGAATAGCCCATCTCGTTACCTGATGCAAATACTTGTTACATTTTGACTTTATCATCAGGGTAAGGCATTTAAAGCAATTAAGCAAGTTCATGGTGTTTCAATCTTTAATGAATTTTAGTGATCTTTACAAATTGTGTTTTATCTGAATGAAGATTATCTGGGAAAGATATGCAGAATGAGTCCCTGAATTACCGATCAGGTGCTGATCTCTGTGGTGTGCTCAGTACTGGCTGAGACTTTGCACTGCTTTCTGTGGAGTTATCCCTAGGATGCACAGGTTTTGCTCAGGTAACTCCATTTCTGTTGAGACCTCTTGGGAACTTTGCTTAAGTTAGAAGTCATAATTTATACGTTTACTTATTTTCCTTAGAGTGTGGGTGCTAGGAACAAATGGCTTTGAAACCCTACACACTGTTAAAGGTCTTGGAAGTAATATTGTCTTGTCCTGCTGATTTGTTGAACATTGTATGTTTTTAGCAGACCTGCAGAAATGAAAAAGAATTTGCAACAACATGATATTGTGAAAATATTAAAGAGTCATACTTACCTATGTATCCGTAAGAGTGACAAAGATGAGTTACAGATGATACCAGAAAAACATGCGATCTGAGGTTCAATTGAGTGAGTGAGACTGAATCTGGTGCTGTCACCAACTTAAGCTTCCAAATCAAAGGAGAATCGTAGAATCATAGAATCACTCAGGTTGGAAGGGACCTCAAAGATCATCAAGTCCAACCGCAGCCTAACCATAGTGCCCTAACTCTAACAACCCTCTGCTAAATCATATCTCTGAGCGCCACACCCAAACGAATCTTAAACACATCCAGGGACAGTGACTCAACCACCTCCCTGGGGAGCCTATTCCAATGTTTAACCACTTCTGTAAAGAAGTGTTTCCTAACGTCCAACCTAAACTTACCTTGGCACAACTTGAGGCCATTTCCCCTCGTCTTGTCACCTGTCACCACTGAGAAGAGACCAGCCCCGCTCTCACTGTAAGCACCTTTCAGGTACTGGAAGAGAGTAATAAGGTCTCCCCTCAGCTGCCTCTTCCCCAGACTAAACAGCCTAAACAGCCTAAACAGAATAATTTACTGTTGTTTAAAATGTAAAGACAAAAGGTTAATAGGTCTTATCTGATTTTAGTTAAGTAGCTGTTGTGACAGGCACTGCTTCTCAACACGTACACAGTAAGTAAATGCTTTGCCCTGATCAGATTTATCACAATGAATGTCAACATAATTTGTAACAGTACGCTCCCAAAATTACACTTTTATTCATTCAGAATTCTGAATACATTTCTGACAATTCCTGTGATCTGTTTCTGCAGAAGTTAAGATTAAAAAATCTAAGAAGACATGCTAATTATCTGAAGTTCCTTCTCGGCATTAACTGTGGTGGAAATACTGAAGTGAAACTTTTCTCTCAGAAAACTGAGGTAGCTGCAGACTGATGTGTTGATGCCTCCTTGTTCCCAGTCTTTGCTAATGTAAACATTCTTACGGAACGTGTTGCAAGTGATCAAACAGGGCTCACTTATGTGGTCCTGATGAGCAGTCCAGAAGAGTTCTTCCTGTCTGCTGTGCAAAACCCCTTTTGGTTGCAGCTACATTGTAGCACATGAGAGGTGTTACACAGTTTTGATTTGCAGACGGCTGTGCCAGGCTGCATACATGCAGTGTGCAGGGTCTGTGCGTGAGCATGTGGAGGTATTTGCTCAAGTCGTCACCAGACTTGCTACTGGAAGATAAGTCACAAAGATGAGATGTTTCTGTCTGGCTGCTGAGGGACTGGACAACTGGAGACAGTGCTCCTTCCTACGAGTGGTACAGTTATACTTACTTTTCACTCTGTCCTAGTAAATCATGTTTTCACGTTGTCGATTTAATTACAGTTGAAAATATGGTAAATGCAAGTAGCTCCTTGAGGGGCTGAGCTAATGAGTCAGTGTCTTTATGGTCTGTGCTTTGTGTTTGGATTCGTATATGCTTAAGAACATGCAAACTCTCAAACATTCCCTGCATTTAAGGCATTCATGATGGTCATTGTGGATCAGAGTGAAGTTCACTTTGAGCCCTTTTTCGTAATGAATGCACTACGTTGTAATAATCTCTTAAGAGGCTTTTTAACTTTAATAGTATGGACATGGATAACTGTATTGATACTTCACAGTCAACAGTTTATATCTTCCCATCAAGTAGAAACAAATTGATGTGGAAGAGATTAAGAACAACTGCAAGTTGTATGCCATTTGAAAAGCATAATGTAAGATAGCAAATGATAAAAACAGGTAGATTTGTGAATTACAAATAACAGTTTCATTAATAGTTTAAATAACAGTGAATAGTAGCATTACCCAACCTGGTGGGTTTTGTTTGTTTGTTTTTTGGTTTTGGGGTTTTTTGTTTTTTGGCAGTAGGAATATTTAAATGTTAATTTCATAGAGATTAGCAACGAATTGTCGCTGTGCAGATTTATGGTGTGAGAAGCATGCTAACATCTGTAGAAAATCTGAGGATGAAAAGTGAGAAATAATAAAACATGCTTATTTATTGTAATTTTAAAACGTATTCCTTTTGGCAGTGTTCATGCTTGGCTTGTCTTTATTTTCTGCAGTAAAATATGATATGCTCTGTAGTTGTAGTAGTTCAATATGATAAAAGCTTTTTAGTTTTTTTTTAGGACATGAATGAATGCATTTGAAGGCATGTTGGTGATTAGCAAATATTTTTGTCTCTCTGACCCTGCTCCTTGTGGTCTTGTCTTCATTAGGGAGAAAAAAAATGTGTGTTTAACTACATCTTGGTTCACCTGTAGCAATTAATACCAGCTAAAATCCTCATTAAGACAAAGCCATAAAGTCTTCTGATGAATTAGTCACTGTGAGTAAATAATGCAGTTATATTTTTTTTTTGTAGGGCTATGTAGTCTTCATCTTTGTGCCTTCCTTTTTCAAAAAAGCCCATAGGAATAAATTTTGTAAATGACTGAAGATTGAATCTTTTAGGTACTCTGATCAAACCTTCCATTAACGCGGGTTTTCAGGCTTCATTGGCTCACAGTTTCCAGCACTGTCATGCTAGGGAGGAGGGTTTTATTGACACATAGTTACTAAAATATGAAGAATGTTAGTGTGGGTAAGGCAGCTCTTGTTTTCATAGTATTGACTTGTTTTAGTTGGATTTCAGGTGAACCAGTGCTTCCTGTACAGTGTCTAGTATCTAAAGATGGTGGTTTTGGGAGAACAGAGTAGAATTCAGTTCTGGTTTTAAAAGCAAGCATTGGAAGCTGCCCATGTGCCAGTTCTGTGCTGAAGGCCAGGCTTTGCTTCCCTCTGGCTGTGGCCCTGTGCTGCAGATTTCTGGCTGTAGGACGTCCACGTCCTGTTATGTATTCTGTGCAAATGAGGACATGGGATAGACTCAGCTCCTTCCAAGCCCAGCTAACCCCCAGTTCAACCCTGGAAAGAGGGGCATTCAGTGAGGAGAGCCTATGTTTTCATCATGAGCTGATGAAAAGAAAGTAACTTGATGTTTTGAAACCCTGGTATCATTACACTGTGCAACTGAGGAGAAAACAGTGCTGAAGTATTGAAAAGTGGCTGCTTACTTATGTGAAACTGATTTGGAAATGTACTGGTTGTTTATGAATGTAATTTCAATTGTGGAATCTGTGTTGCCCATAGATGCCTGCTTGTATTTCAGTGCGTGGATGAAAACCTTTAAGTACTGAAAAATGCTGTTTGAACAGTAGTTTGAATTATTTTACTTGGGGATTTATTGGCTGTCATATAAAAATGAGTCAGCTCCGTTAACAACCACTCTTGAATATATCCGAGAAAGTGAACATTTTATTTGAAGAAAACCATAGTTTAAGCAGTCAGGAATGCAGGCTCTTTTCAGAAAACTATTTTTTTTTTTTAATTTGTCTGGCCTGGAAACTGACTGGATGTCACCACAGACAGGTAATTAAGGTTTTTGTAGCCACTTTTCCTCCCCATTTGCTTATGCAGGCAATTGAGGCTTGTGATCCATGAGGTGCTGTGAAAGCTTTAAAAAGCACCCAACCTACTGCATACTATAATGTAGTCCCCTCCCCCCCCCCCCCCCCATTTCAGTCTTTTATAAAGATCCAAGAGTGGATGTGGTGCCTGGAGACTAAAAAGTCTGAACAGACATTACGCAGGTTTTTTTTTACATTCAATGAAAATGTGCATTGATAGAGACAGCAGAAACATAGTTTAAGCCTCTACAGTAAATTAAGGTTTAATGTGGTGATATCTTGATAGTTTAGGTTGTTTTCTGTCCTAATGTTTGTATTAGAAAAGCTTGACATTTCCCTACTGTATACATTGCAGGGGGGTACTTTGACCCTCGCCTTCTGGCATCTCAGTACTTTGTCTCTACCACCTGCTCTATTCCAGGTCTGCTAATACTTCTTCCTTTAGGACATAATTTACAGAACGGTCTTGGAAAGGACCACAGTGATCATCCAGTTTCAACCCCCCTGCTATGTGCAGGGTCACCAACCACCAGACCAGGCTGCCCAGAGCCACATCCAGCCTGGCCTTGAATGCCTCCAGGGATGGTGCATCCACAACCTCCTTGGGCAACCTGTTCCAGTGCGTCACCACCCTCTGTGTGAAAAACTCCTTCCTAATATCTAACCTAAACCTCCCCTGTCTCAGTTTAAAACCATTCCCCCTTGTCCTATTACCATCCACCCTCACAATCTTACCACAATTCATGTTTGCAGTTTAGCATAAAATAGTTTGCTTGTATACTGTCTGTTTGTGTTCAGACACAGATCAGATTGCCCCAGTAAAGTGGTGCATTTTCTGTAGCTGCCTTTTCTTGCTAGCATTAAGTCCATTTCTTTCTTAGGCTGCTGTAGAGTTGAGAGGAGATACTAGGGTGCTAGGTTTTTTTAATTTATTAATTCATTTTCGTTTTTTGAAATGAGCTCCGTAAACAAGAAGGCAGAGAGAGGAGGACACAGAAAAAGGTCCTTTGATTTTCCAGAGTCAATGAGTATTTGAAAATGTTTCTGCTCTGCTTTTTTCCTGTGTGACTTAGTTTCATTGCTATGCAGTCAAAATTTGCAGGATCAGAGGACTTCTTACAGAAGACTGAAGATGTTTTGTGGAGTGGAGTCCTGGTGGAGCTGGAATGTGCACCTTGAGCTTTGTTTTTTGAGATACTTTAAGGCATGGGTGGTGGACAGCTTGTTTGTGGAATAATACACAAAACTCAAAATCCTCTCTTACAAATGCAATTATTCAGATTGATATTAAGAAGAAGAGACTGGAAGAAGCAATCAGAAGGATGTGATGTTTGTTTTTAAAGGAGAGAGGAAACTAGGAATGTATTTAAGGAAGATGGAACGAATTTAGATTAATGTGCAGTACTACACATTCAGAGAAAGAACCCCTAGATTATAAGCTGAAAGAGTTAAAATTCTGCAGTGCGGTGGATTGTGTTGTGAGGTACATAAAGGAAAATCAGTGTGGAGCTGAAGCGTACCTCTAAGCTCTCTCATAATAACTACGACGATCATGCTCACCAAAGGGCAGAATTTGGTGCTGCATCTTTATTTCCTTGTAATACAGCTCAGATGTAGAAATTAAAGTTTAGCTATTTTAAAGATGAAAAATCACATTCCTTATTTTGTGAACCATACCAATACTGTACTAAAGTTCCACTTGCAGCAAAACTCTGCCTGTAAAAAAAAAAAAAAAAAAGATCAGTTGACACATCTTGAAGGAATAAAAACCTTATTCCAAATACAATTTATACATTCACAGTTTTTGATCTATTAAAAAAAAAAAAAAGAAGAAGAATTAAAAAAAAAAAGGTCTACTTAGGCAAAAATTACCGGGGTCCAAGCTCGCATGTTTGTTTCTAGTAAGATGAACGAGATCCTGATTTGTCTACCACCTCTGAATACTAGGCAGAGGCTTGAATATCCAGAACCAGCTGCTTCCATGCTCCTGCAGGAAAGTTTACTCACCCTCATAAAGCAATCTGAGACCTTAAATCTTTGTCAGTGCAAGTAGTAATTAGCATTAATGCTGAAGAGAGACAAAAAGGCTTAGAAGCACTGTAAGGTTTTGTTTTGTTTAATAAACGATGGATTCTGACTTTATTTGCATAGCCAAATTATTCTTTTCTATATACATTGTCGGCCAGAGATCCTTGTATAGTAAAGTCAAGTAATGAAATCTAAAGACACTATGGATTATTGTTTTGGTATATATGCAATGCTCAATGTGAAGTGGTTTCATGCAGAGAACTGAAATGAGACACAGATGATTCATTTACACATTTATTTACTATCCTGCTTATTCTATCAGACTGAAATGGAGAACAATGCATTTATTTTACAGACATTTGACATAAATTAAACATATTTTGATGTTGAACAATTGTACAGACTACAACATGCATATTAATATGTAGATTGGTGCAGAAATACTTAATTGATCAGCAAAATCTAGTATGACAAAAATAATAACCACGTTTCCTTTTTTATGAAGTTAAAATGCAGCTGACATGGAGACATTGATACAAATACCACTAAATATGAGAAGTTATTATTCTAATGGAGTCGGATGGTTAGCTGAAAAAATAAAGCTATTGACAAACAGTTATCTACGAAAAGAAATTAAATCCAAATGTTTCTAACAAATACAATAATAATGAAAAAAGCATCTTTGATGCAATTACCATTGCAAAATGCCCTATTATTTTCCTGCTCCGCCCCCAAGTACAAATGATGCGTGAAGCAAAAGCAGCATATTCTCCCACAAAACATCTGGGGCATTTTGTAAAGGCAGATGAATGAGATTAGACAAGACTTATCACATACGCTTTTATCTCCTAGTGACAGTTCGTTGAAAGAAAGGTATGTTGTTAATATAGCAGTTTAGGATGAAATGTTGCTAATTCTGTAAAATTGAACAATAGTGAAGACACTGCTATCGCGCCAAGAGAACTTGAAAAATACTGTTGTGCTTTTTTTGTTTGCAGCATTCAGAGCATTCACAGAGGAATACAAAGTAAAGTTCATCAACTCAACAGAACTAATAATAGTCATGCTACTGTATCTATGAAACTAACACAGTAATAACTTATAAACATGAATTAGTACATATTTAGTTGATATTTACAGTGATCTTAAAGCAATAGGCTATGTATTCAACTCTCAGGTTCTTTGTACGCCAGTCCCTCCATGTCTCAGCTTATCAGCATGGCTCCTTTGACTTTTGAGAGCTACATAGGTAAAACTGCATAACTTTGAAAATTCAGAGGTATAAATCCGAAAGTCTGCATCCTAGCAGACGGATTTCTTTTTTCATTTTGCAGTATGTGTTAGAAACTTCCTTTTGCCTAAAGCTATAATATATTGCTCCTTCCTTCAGTTTTATACAGGCAGAATTCCCATTGGCTTTCTGCTTAAGGACTTCAAGAATAGGCATCAATGTTTTGGATTTTGAACCTCCACTGAGAGATGCTATCTGAGCAAAACTTAGAGCCAAAATATCAATATAGAACACATGCCCTTAACTTTGCAATCATAAAAGCAATAGAATAAGGAATAGACTGTTTGTTTCTTGAAATACCTTTTACAAGATATGGCCTAAAGATCAGAGCAACTAAGCACACCATTGAACCCCTCTAACCCTGCAGTTAAATCAATTCCAACTGATATCTAAATGGAAAGATACCAAGGCATGGTAGATAGGAAAAAATACTAAGGCTGAGCTTCTGATCTTCCATCACTGCTTAGCTGTTTGCACAGACATTTGTTTTTATATTCATACCGTATGTATATTTAAGGTAAAAATTTATTAACTAAAACGATAAAATGGAGTTAATTTCCCAGACTGCTCTTAGATTCAGGCTTTACATTAACCACAGGCCTACTGTCAGTGTCTAACATGGGGACATCACCACCCAGTTTTGTTCACAGGTATAATTACGATAATCTTATCTTTCAAATTAAATCATTTTTAGCTACTAATTAAGAAGGTCGATAATATTTGTGTGCTACTTCTTTGTTCTACAGTGAGATCCATCTGGGTTTGTGCTAGGTGTCATAAACGAAAACTAAATAGCAATCAATAATAATGTGGGTCTATGAGGTACTGCTGCTGTTTTGGAAGAGATCTCCATTGCAGCTAAGGTAATACTTAAATAGCATAGCACAACATTCAAAAAAATTACTTAATAAATGGAAGAAATACAAGGACGTCTGTGTTACTCCATCTGTCAAGTAACATGGTATATGACTGCTGATCAAGAAACCATTGCATGATGCATACAGTTCTGTCTATGTTTGCCAGTCATCTGACCTTTCTTCAGTGAGGAAACTGATAACTCTGTCAGCAAAAATTTGCTCGTAGGGCTGCAATGGATTTGGTTCCCAGAACACCTGATCTGTTTTACAGTATGAAAGCATTTCAGCCAGAGTTTAAACTGAATATCATTATTGATAAGAATGTATTGCACAAAAGACAAAAATACTGATGGCTATCTTAACGTAACAGTGAATTAAAAACTGCTTTTAGCAAAGCAAGCTCTTCAAAAGCACTGAACAAACACACTGAAACATCTTGCAGGATGAGGGGCGCACCAAAGAAGACAGAGCATTTTAAAGCTAGAAAACTTGTAAAGTTGTGAGAGGGTTTGGCTGCAACAGTAACAGAAATAAAAGGATACCATTCATCTTGTTCTTCATCATGCAATAAATAGAGTCCAGGAGTTAATATCTACCTGGCCATTTGCATCAGACTACAAAAATACTTTCCTGATAAATAAGACACATCTATCATCATGTTTATTTTCTGATGGCTCCCTAGGAGTGGAGAAGGTTGGTGTTTGGAGGGCAAGGGGAAGAGATCCAAAGATCAACAATGATAAGTACGCAGAGTATCTTCTTTTCCAGGAAAGTCTTTTGAGAAGCAATTCCAGATCAGATGTTCAAGTTAGGCAGCTGGGTAATAACATCACTGAAAAATTCAATAGAGACCTGTTGGTTCCATGATAAAAATTAAGATGGGGTAGGACTGAAATTAAACTTTTGCTACTGGCATTTTTGTTTCAGTAAGTATGATCAATGTATGTTTTATATCTCTATATGGTGTACTGAAGCATGCCTTATTTACTTACGGTTTTCTGTCTTTCTTCCCTCTTTGCTGTAAATGCATTTCCTGCTTGATCTGTGCTAATTTGAAAAAAAAAAAAAAACACATATTCCTTGCTTCTTTTTTAGTTTTTGAAAGGTTTTTTGGGGGGGATTTGATTTGACCCCAGAATCACACGAATGAAAAAAGACAGTTAGATAGGTTAGATAGGCCCTGGACATTTTTACCAGACTGACTGTATTTGCAGTAGGGCTTGAAAAAGACAAGTAGCATTTGTACTGAACTGTGCTTTAGGGATGAGAATGAAGGAGTTAATTAGGTAATGTGAAGGTAAACCTTGTTTCAAACAGATCTAAGAAAACAGAAACAAGCTCAGGATGTACGTAGAGGAAGAAACTAGTTTTAAATGAACAAGTTGTTTATCACTTAGAGAAGTGAGCAAGGAACACAAAAATATGGCCAGGTGTTACCTGTTATGAAAATACTCAAGAAGCCAGTTGTCACTGTGATTTGTACATATGTCACAGGCAAAAAATACAATTTTCTGTACGTGCTTTTGGCTGCATAACCTCATGCTAAAGAGAAACAGCTCTTTAAGTTGCTCTAGTGTTGGATCAGATATCACCTCTTTGACATCAGTAATGTTTGAATTTTGAGACCAATTTTGAGGCGAGGACACAGTGCATTAGATTTCTGCATTAGCACAGAAGCTCCTATATTCTAGACATTAAAGCATTAAAAGGCCTTTTGTGTTTTTGTTTAAAAAACTGTATTCTGTATAAATTCCCTAGTGCAATAACTTTCTACACCATGTTACATTCTTTATATGCTTCCCCTGTAAACAGCTTTCCTGTATGAACTTACTTTGCAATTTGTGCGATACACGATTCCCCCCACCCTCCATTTGAATGAATGTTACTATTTACTCAAAAATTGTTCTGATTACTCTATGAGCATCATTTAGATGTGTTCATTTGGTTTCATCATTGAAAATTAATTAAAACTTTGATTCAGGATTCTGCAGTTAGTATAAAATGTAAAAAACAGATTGATTGCAAAGCTATCTCCCTGAACAATCTTCATTTTCCAGCGATATAAAGAGTCAGACTCCTCTCCGGTACACAGGGGAGTAACTTTGTCTCAGGGCTCCTTAAGTTGTTTAGAAATTCCACAACTATTGGAGGCTGACTCCGGGACTGAAAAAACCCTCCCCTTCGTGTGGCAAATGGATAATAGGTCTGAAATGGCTTTGAAATTTTAGAAAAGCAGAAAAATATACTCAGGTAGTTTGCATAATTTGCTACATAGCAATTCGTATTCTTGTGAATGAAGAGGTCCTGGACTGCACTTCTTGCACACGCTATAGTGCAGTAAATACAGATCCAGTCCTGCAACTAGTCAAGTAAATAGTCTGATCAGAAGTTACTGATGAGCTAGGTATGCAGGACTGGATCCCATGTATGCAGCCAAGACTGGAAATACCAAATCTCTTACCCCCTGACTCTGGAAATAATATTCAACATAGTCAAAAGTATGTAACGAATTGATGAAATTGTAACAAAAGAACTTCTAAAGCTTGATCCTTTTGCTTTGAAGCTTTCAAAAGAATACAACATCTGTTAATAAAGAGAAATGCTTTTCTTTTGCTTGTATAATTTCAAAATAACTGTGCTTCTCTGAAAATGTTTTAAATATGGCAGTTTAAATAAGGGCCTGGTCTTCTCATCTGGCTTAAAGCTCCTGCTGATTTTACTCAAGAGGGAGTCTTGCTGCCCTTGTTTACTTTCAGCCAGTCCCGTTTTCTGGCAGACGCTCATTGGTTTCAGGGGAATTCATCTGCACAAGAACTGAGGTTTTGATTTTACCGCTGTTCAACTTTCCATAGGGTAGAATCAAGTTTGCATAAAGTACTGGTTTAGTTCAGGAGAGCTTAAAGAATTAAATCTCTGCTCCTGAAATAAGTTCACTATAGCTGGGCTTCTCCCTTTCAAAAAATGACACTGATCCAAGGGGGCTTTCCAAAAGCGTAAGGGTCAGCGGGGGAGAAAAAAGCACACAGTAGACACAGGACACAGACCTCAGCCTTGCCAGAACAACACAGTTATCTTGAATGGGATTTTTCTGTGCATCCAGAGCGTGGGATCAGGTCCCATTTGGACTTAATTTAGTCTTCCTTATCCACTAGGATGTAAAGGCAGATTGAACAGGCCCATGTGATTTCATTAAAACTGCACATAGAAAATACAGACCAACGCTTTAGGCATATAAAAATTGACTGGCATTTAGTTTTTGTCACTGAAAATATCTAGAAAGAAAACACAAAAATAAATATAGAAGATTAACGACTTTAAAATACTTAAGAGCTAAGTTTTGGGACAGTGAGACACAACGTGACGAAGCAGGATGCCGTATAAATAGTTAAAATTGAATGCAGCAACAAGTTGCAATGAACTGCAACTAATTAAAAAAAATAATCATTTTTATTTTGAGAATTAATGACCAGACATTGTTCTGACGAAATAACATTCTATTCCCAGTGCTTCAAATGACTGAGGAGAAAACTTATTATTTGTATGGAAATCTAATCTTACAAAGCTTGATTACTTAAGCAAAGAATCTGTGGTACACTCACGATTTGGTCTAGCCACCAGTGCTTTTCAAACTTGCCTCTTTTCTATGGAGTAGGCTGTGGCATCAGCCCAGCCATGTCAAGCAGAGGACAATGTTGCAATAACATGCTTGCTTTTTTACATCAAATGCATTAGGTGCTGATTTATACTAATTTACATAACAGTAAAATTTAACTGAGCTCCTCTATGGGAAATAGAAGCCTGACGTGATCAACCAGCTTTTGGTTGGTCTAAAGTGCTTTCAGCGCTCCCATCCTTGTCTCACAGCCTTTACAAGGCTTATTGTAATAATCCTGACCTGAGAGAAGCAGTATCTCCCTTTTGTGCACAGGGAAGCGAGAGGCTCAATCTCAGGCAATAAACCCGTACTGCAGCAAGGAATTGATGCTCATCAGACTTCTCTGCTGGGCCCTCTGCCTCTTTGCTAGCTGTGAGGCTGGACTTACTGCACTGACAAAGCTGTTGTAAGGGAGCATCCAATTTCAGAAAAAAATCAGAGGACAGCAAACAAAAAGACATGCATTCTGATTTAGTAAAAAAAAACCAAAGAGCATTTCATAGGGCACGTGTGTAGCTGCATTCTTTTGCTTATGATTAGGATTAATGAATTGAATGAACTTTTTGTTATTATTATTATTATTATTATTATGACTATAGCATAGGAAGCTATTGGTGCTGGATAAAATATCAGTAGCTTTTTTTCAGACTGTTTGTAATGAAGGCTTTGGCTCAGTGCTTTTCTTTTACAAAGCTGGAGAAAACCAGAGAAAGCTGTTTGGTCAATGTCAGTGGAAGCACTGACGTTTCCCTTCATTATGCATAGGGAAAAGCATATACTGAGCTTTTGGAACAGCCACTGGAGAATGGGTTGAGGCAAAGTTGGTGTGTCAGGTAATAACATCTGTCAGTCCAAGTTTGTGCCTTACGTCTTCACACCATAATGGCTTCAATAGCACTGCCATTAGTGAAGTGTGGGCATGGTGTGTAAAGAAAGGGGGATTTGGAGATAGAAGGGAAGCAGAGTTATCGAGAGTTCTCAAAGATCACACAGAAATGAATATTTTTAAATCAGTGGAAAAAGAATGTGAGTAATGTTTCTTTTAATATCAAATATACTAAGAGATGGAGACTGAGATAGCCATTTGGCACTATTTATTGCCACAGAAATACTTCTCTGTTGTTGCTGTTTAAATTTTAAATGGAACATTTTTTTCTTAGTTATGAAATGTTGGCAGTATTCTATAAAAATATCAAATGCCTCAAGTTCTGGTCATTAAATCTTTGTTTTTCCTCACAGGATCATTAATTAAACTGACAAATGCAATAACAAAAGTTATGCAAATAAAAAAAAAAAACAACAACCAAACCCACACTATGATTTACAGCACAGATAAACTAAGATACTGTAGTCCCTTAATTAACAGATATATTCATGAGCTTTTTAACAGAAAGCAAGATAGGTGAGATGCTTTAAGTAGAAGTTGCAATTTTGCAACATAAGTCTGTACAAAACCTCCAGGCAGCACGCTGTGAAGGAAGTACCTGTGTCCCAGGAAATTCTTTTTCCACAAATCCTTGTTAACAGTAGCTTTCCCCCCAACCCCAAACTATTTACAAATATATGCATTTTGCAAGCCTGAAGCACCTTGTTTCACATCCTTATGAACTCATGCATTGACATTTCGTCCTTTCATGTGCAAATTCTAAAACTCATTGTAACCAAGAGAACCAAAAAGTTAAAAGAGTTCAAAACCTGTCTACAATCATAAGTGAAAGGATCGAAAATGTCAGATGTTGCAGAACACTGGCCCTTAGCAGAGCTCTCTTTACTTTATTCACTGCTCTTGAGTCATTTTTTTCCTGGTTTTTTTTTGGGTTTTTTTTTCAGTTTCTTACAAAAAAGCAGTCTTTTTTTTTTTTTTTTTTTTTTCCTTTTTTTTTTTTAATTAAACAGTATTTAAACTAAAGAACTCTTCATGCCATGCAAAAATAACATTTTATGCACTTTTTTTTTTTGAGGCTTTCCATGTTTTAGTTCATAGGCATTACTAACTGGGGTTTAAGAAAAAGTATTTTTATTGCTCTTCTAACTAGTCACATGCTAGTTTCACGTGTGGGACAGTAACCAGTTTCTCCTGGACTCGTATGAATTTCTGGGGCAAACAAATGGTTTTCCATTTTGTGGCCTTCTTGGTTACTATCTTTCTTCCCCTCACCCACAGCATGGTAAATGTCTTGAGTACAGTTGTGACTCATGCTTTTGGGTGAAGAGCTGACCTGCGGCTCCTCTCTTAAATCGTTGCCATCACTGTGTTTGTCCCCACAGCAATTTGTCTTAATATCCTGTTGTTTCTCGTGTTTTATACCACGTAATTCCATAAACTCTTCTTCTCCAGTGTCTATCTCAGTGAAGCTCCTCCTCTCTTTTGAAGGGAAAGAGAAAATCTTTTGTTTGGGAAACAGAGGGGATGATTTTTTGGAAGGTCCCTGACAAAGTCCTGCTGCATCAGCACCAAGTAAAGGACGTTCACCTTGGGGTGAATTTTCCTCCAAGAGAATGGTGCTGATGTGCTGAGGGGTGGCCTGGGGAAAGTCTGCTCCTGCCATCACAGGCAACGGCCTTGCAGTGCTGGGTGGAGTTTGAGGAGCACCCCCTCTATTGTCTTTAAAATTAACTTTAAGGGATCTGGATTTTAATGGATTGCTACCTTTCAGAGAACTTTTGGGGCTTTCCATGGCAGTGTCGAAATGTAAATGACCATGCAAAACAGTCTGGGTCCCACTGCCATCACTGATAACAGCTCTGTCGATTGGAGTATAGTCAAAGGTGATATCAGTTGGAGAAAACATTCTGTCTTTTGTGAATGGCATAAACTGAGAACTCCTTAGTCTTTGGTTGTCTTCTGGGTTGGCAGAATCGCTTGGGAACCTCATCTGCAAGTGAGAGCCAGGAAAGAGAGAAAGTGGAGACCTCTCTGTTTCTGTGAAGTCAGTGGCACAGCTGGCAAAGCTGTCGATACTAGATGTGCTTCTTATGTCCGTGATGATGTCTGTTGGTCCAGCTGGCAACTGGTCTCTCTGCCCTGTAACTTCTTCCATTTCTATTTCTTCTTCATATGTAGGTGGCTTTGCGGACTGGTCTTGGTAACCAGCGTTAAGATTAGGCTGAGACTGAGTTTTAGTAATTTCATTATATAGCATCTCCAGCTTTTGAGCACTGAGGTGCTGTGGGCTGGAGGATGCTGCAGCATTGTTTAATTGCTCATGGGAGTCTTGCTGGCTAACTTCTTGGTATTTGTTCTCATAAGACTTGTTCGAACTTGTTTCAGACATTGTCCTTCTGGCCCATTTCCACCGGCTTGGTGACAGGTGGTTGTCATCGGGTGTCTCCTTTGGGTTGGCTGCTTCACCAGGCTTACCTGAATCTACTGCTACATCTATCATTTCCATGCTGCGAGCAAAGGCATCTTTCAGGTTCATGGAAACAATGCTGCCATTTCTTTTAGCTCGCTCAAGTGCTTCTCTCCTCTTAATTGCCTTCTCCTGTCTTTTCTGTTCCTTGTAAAACTCTGAGAAATTGTTCACAATAATTGGTATAGGCAGGGCTATAACCAGCACTCCAGCAATACAGCAAAGTCCTCCTACGATTTTACCTAACAGAGTCTTAGGATAAATGTCACCATATCCTACAGTAGTCATAGTGATTGTTGCCCACCAGAATGATGCAGGGATACTGGTAAACTTGGTGGCATCTTCATCCTTTTCAGCGAAGAATACAAGACTGGAAAATATCATTATCCCCATGGCTAAAAATAGTATCAACAAGCCTAACTCATTGTAACTCCGTCTGAGAGTAAAACCCAAAGACTGAAGGCCTGTTGAATGTCTGGCGAGTTTAAGAATCCTTAGGATCCTCATAATACGAAATATCTGAACCACACGTCGGACGTTTTGGAACTGCAGTACACTTTTATTGGACTCCGTGAGGAAAATGGTGACATAGTATGGCAAGATAGCCAGTAAGTCAATGACATTTAACGGCCCCTTGAAGAACTTCCACTTATTTGGTGAGGACAGAAAACGCAAAAGGTACTCCATGGTAAACCAAGCAATACACACAGCTTCAACGTGCGCTAGCTGAGGGTTGTCATTTGGCTGTCCAAATTCATCTATTTCTTGAAGCTCTGGCAACGTGTTAAGAGACAAAGCAATAGTGGACAGTACGATGAACAGAATGGACACAATGGCCAAAATCTGTAAAATAAAACAGATGTTTTGGTTAGACTGACGCAAATGCATTTGTCAGGGTCTGCTTAAATCACTTAAGACATGTATGCGTCAAACAAACTCAGATTAAAGGAAGCTGGTTTGACTCCTGCATTCTTTATTTTAACATTTTGCTTTTTGCACAAAGAGAAAACACTGCAATCATCTGGACATGGTCAAAACCTGATTGTTTTATTGCTTGTAGTAAGCCTTTCAGAAAGGCAAGCCAGGTGGTCCTACTATTTTTTTAAATTATCAAAGAAGGTAAGATATATTATTGCAAATTATTGAGTAAAGAATATAAGGTTCCTGTCAATGTGCAGAATATAAATCTATTAGTTTTCTGTATTAAATGTAATTATACAGAACTTAGGGCAATGCAGAGAAATGATTGGGTAATACAGTGTGTAAACTGTCATTTAAAATGAGCAGAGGCCTTCCAAGTCATGCATAAATTTATGGGACAGAAGCTGAAATTATGAAAACAGGAGGCAATGCTCTGGGGAACAGGCCTCCCCAGTTGCAATGTCTGCACACACTTTAGGTGCTAAAAGAATTCAAGGTAGAAATAGGTAGAGAGGGCTAGAACATTAAAAAAATATGCAGCAGTATGAAAGTAAGCCTCGTTTCTTGTAATCACTAAAAGGTGAAAGTAGATGAATATTTTCTATAAATAATGCTTTGGGTTCTTTCTCAAGAGGTAGGTTCCATAAAATTGTTGGCATTGATTTTGATAAGAATCAGACACCTCATGCATGATGCCCTTTCACGTTGCCCAGAGTTGCTGGTCATTCTCGCTTACAAAACTGATATTACGAGAAAAGAAATGGATATACCAGAGAACATAAAATTTTTACTACAAAGTTTAGTTATTCCTACTCCAGGTACTGTTGGTGACTTGGAAAGAATACATTATTGCTTTCATTAAAAGTCCTATGTCTGTGTTTTCATTAAGAATGTGGAAATATACTGTTTAATACGTTATTTTCTGTTTTAAAGCTCAGTTTAAACTCATTCTTAAAAGCATTTGCTCTCATTTGTCAGTAATGGTACTGTGAAATCCATTCAGTGATATCTGATGTCCTTGCAAGCACACACTAGGGCTGATAAAATTGCTGTGATATCCAAGAAGAGTGAAATGCAACTGGGCAGTAAACAAATGCACAGTATATAAGAAGAGATTGGTCACAGCAGTGATAACAGCTCTAGAGATGGAAATACCACCTCACTGTACCTCTGAAAAAACAGCAGTAAGCCTATTTCAACTATGGGTTACTAAGAGTAAGGTCAGCTCTCTAAGCACAAGCAGAACTGCTCACAATATGAGAGTCTGTATTTGGCATCATCTTGTATTTACATTCTGTCTTTGGCCTTTTTCCAGCTTACACAGAACAGGCAGCACCTTTCATATGTAGAAATATTCCAAACTGATGTGTATTTTTCCTACCAGTGCTGTTTCTGCTTTTTTTTTTTTTTTCTTTTTTCTTTTGAGTTTTATTTCTTAGCAGAGTAAGACTTGCTTACGCCTCCTACCAAGTGAGTTGTGGGCTGTCTTCATTCTTCATACAGCCCATCCAGAAGTACCCTGGTTAATCTGTGTTGCGTAGGGGGTATGCATCCCTTTATAACTGCTGCCCACAACAGAAACAAAGCCCAACACTAGAAAAATGTTTGCTGAGATGACAAAACAGAATGAAGGCAATAACACTGAAATACTCAGGCGGGGCTGAATAATGACATGGGCTATGGCCTGTAGGTAGGGCACAGGCAGACAAAAGAAAACACTACTGCGGAGCAAGAACTACTTCCCAGACTGTGAAAGCTGACTGTATCAGATTTCACTGTGAAAAGGTTTGAAGCTTAAATGGAGTATACTAGGCTCTCCACAAAATTATTGCAAAATAATTAATGCACGCTTGAGTTCTCTAACCTACTCAGTAGTATAATAATGCTTTCAAAACTCAAAGAACAAATAAACATATAATAAATATGACACAGAATTGTTGAGCTTGCACTTTCTTCCACTGAAACCAACAGTCTCCTCATTTTGGCCTACATTAGCATGTAAATAATAACACAGAAAAAACTGTATAATTCAGGGACATAGTTACTTGACATGCATTGTCCTTTGAAAGGAAAATCATGAGAATATGTCCATCTGTCATCAAACTGATTTTAATTAGGAAACGCTAGTGTTTCAAAGTCTGTTGTAAGAAATTTATGTTATGCCTGGGTACTCACCAGCGTATAAAGGATCCTAGGAAAATGGTCATTCACTCTATAGCATCCCTTCTTTCACTGTGTGACAGTGTTAAAATTCCATGTAAGACAGGTCACTTTACAGATGTTGAATATAGAATTTTCATGTCCAGAGTTATCACCCATGTTTGCTTTTTTTTTCCCCTGACAATAACAAACTGTTGAAGGCAAACATCATATGCTGGTAACGTGCATATCTGAATTTAATGAAATGCACAAAAATAGCAAGCCTGAAATTTTTTAGTGTTTTATACATGTCATAGAATGGTTTGGGCTAAAGGGGACCTTAAAGATCATTAGTTCCTATACCCATGCTGTGGACAGGGACAGCTTCAATTGGATCTGAGTGCCTAGGACCCCATCCAACCTTGCCTTGAACATCTCCAAGGATAAGGCATCCACCACTTCTCTGGGCAGCCTGTGCCAGTGCCTCACCACCCTCTGAGTGAAAAATTCCACCTAATATCTGATCTAAATCTCCCCTCTTTTGTCTTACAGCTGTAACTCCTTGTCCTGTCACTGCACTCCATGATAAAGAGTCCCTCCCCATCTTTCCCATGATCCCTTTTAGGTACTGGAAGGCCTGGTGCCTTCTCTTCTGCTGTCTGGACAAGCCCAGCTCCCTCAGTCTTTCTTTGAAGGAGAGGTGCTCCAGTTCTCTAATCATCCTTATGATACTCCTCTGGACCTGCTCCAACAGCTCCACATCTTTCTTGTGCTGGGGGCCCCAGGCCTAGATGCAGTACTCCAGATGGGGCCTCACAAGAGCCGAGTACAGGAGGACAATCACCTCCCTAGATATCATCTATAATTATGAATGTGTCACCGGGGGGGAAAAATTACAGCAAAAGAAAGTATTTTGGCTTCTTCTACTGTAATAATCTCAAACTTTTATTTGTCTGGGACTCTGCTGTGTAATTGAAGTTGTGCATCATTCACACACAGTATGTTTTAATTATTGCACTTGATTAAATTTTACAATTCCTTAGACAAAGAGTAGCAGAAGATCAATAGAAAGAACAATAGCAACTATGAGAAGAACGGGAAGAAAAGTGATTCCCTTTTCCAAGTCTACATAAAGAGCACTTGCAAATAGTGTTACACTGGTAAATCCCCACAGAACAGGTGTAGCTTATATAGAAGCACCAAAATTATCAAAAACTGTATCTGCTAGTCTAGCTGTGCTTATCCAGAGAGTAAGAACACCCACCCTCTGATTGAGCCTTTACTAGCAAAACTTCCTGTGTTCTAGGACATGATTCTGGAAACGTATTTTGGATTGAAATGCCTGGAAAATGTTGTGCACTTCAGTCAGTCCATAACCAAATCTTAGTGATACAATTCTTGACATTATTTTTAAACTGTACTTCAGGAAATAAACACTATTCTGTTTTAATGAGATATTCTGGCAGCTTATGTCATCTAGCTGTGGTTCTAAAAAAAAAACCAAAACCTACCAACCAACCAACCAAACAAAACCCACAAAAAACACATTACAAAATCAACTCATTAGAAGTATTTCCTTACAAATTATAATTTATAAACATAAAAATGTTTCCAAAGGGATGGATGTGTTTACAGTCCTTTCTTATGAGCTGAGTGTGAGGCATCTGAATCTACTGCTGATTAAATGAATAGTAAAACATTCCTTGAACTAATGATGCAATCTGCTGCAGATAATGTCATTTCAGATTTTTGGGTGGCAGGGTAGCAGTCTCCTGAAAATATTATGGTTATCCAGTATTGAGTTGTCACTAAAGTCAGTAAAGGCTTTTTTTTCTGGTGCATCCATCCAGTATACTTTCTCATCTCATAGCTCATTATTGCAAGCACTGTTAGGATTTCTGTACAGAATGAGCATACAAGCTGAGGCAGAAAATACAGGTTTAATAGAATAGGCTTCAAATTGCTCCTTGCAGTTCTGCAACTACTGACATTTTGAAAAGGCTTCCGACATAACCAATATGACAATGTAATTGTTATATAAAGCAAAGAAAAAGTATACATTAGGTTCACACTAAAGCACAGCTGCTCAGGAAAAAATAATCACTTGAGTCATATCTAACAGCCAAGGCAGTATATATAATTAGCATAGGCTTCAAACTGTAATTAGGTATTAGCAGTGTTGTTTCCTTAATTTTTATTCTAGGCTAGGATCTAGGAAAAGATTTAGGCTATTCAATAACAGACAGCAATAGTTTCACTACTTTTCAAATCTCAGTCTCTACAGACACTGAAATTTCTCAGGCTGTTACATATTCTCTCTCTTATGCATTTAAATTTATGGCATTGTCTTCATATAAAGTGTTCTGGTAGTATCTTTATCTTGGGCTTTCGAAAAGCAAAAAAGGCAGAATAGTCATTGCTCTGCTCTTTAAAGACTTCTGATGAGTAGACAACCACTTGTGGAGAACTTCCCAAGTTTCTTGAGTACTTAGCTGCAATTACCTATACATTCTCAGACATGCCTCCTGTTGGGAAAGGAGTATCTAGATCTACATTTGGCCAGATAGCTGAAGTTGTTCTGGGCTGCTCAGAGATACCATGCTTGCATCTTCTATAAAAGTGTCCTTAGCCTGTAACAGAGATCCCTGCTTGCATCCAGCTTGACTCCACTCACCACAAAATGAAAGAATGGTATAAATCTAGAAAATGAAGCTCTCACTCTCACACACACACACTTTTTCCCTCTTTCCTTCCCTCTTGCTCCGTTTTTTTCTCATCTTGAGATGATGGTATTGAGTTTGCAATGGAATGAAGTTTCGCTCAATAGGAGCTCTATCAGCTATATTGTACATCTACCTAAATCTGTGTGCGTCTGGTCCTTGGTAACTGGGACTATCCAAACAAGATGCTGTGAGAAGCAATGACAAGAAGCAGTGAAGACAACACCACACATGGAGCCACCTTCTAACTATAAACATTATACAAGGAATGTCAAGGTTGAACGTGAGTCTGTTGATACTTAGGGGGAAAGGGCTTTTATACTTTATTTCAACAGTGCAAAGTACCAGCACTACTTATGTTTGTACAAACTGAGTAAGTACAAGGACATTTTACCAGCCAATAATAACACCTTTCAGTTCAGCAAAATGGCACTGCCTTCAGCAGCTGCCTCTGCTGTTCCTGGCCAGACTGCAAAAAAAAAAAAAAGTGTCATAAGACAGCACCGTTCGTGCATCTCTGCTGTTTCAGAGTACACCTTTCATCTCTTTTTACCTTTCCAGCATAACTTCTGATTGCAGATGCCTAGAATAGATCTGAGAGTCCACACAGAATAGTGTTTAATTTTTGAAAAATAAGATGGAGGACAGGGGAATAATTTAACAGAACACCACAGATTTAATTCAACTTACAGCTCTATCACAATTGCCCTTTGAAGAACATATCTGATAATGGCTCTGACAGCACGTGTAATCACTGAACAGCTTCCTTCTGCTGCTCTTCATCTCTTTCCTTGATGATATTATTTAGAATTCTGACCTTTCATTTCTGCTTTTCCCTGGATCATTATTATTAATATTTTTAAGGACTCCATCAAAATGTTCTGCACTGATCTTTTAAGAATATTCATTAAGCCTGACATCAGCCACTATGCATGAAGGCTAAGCTCTTGATGTTGTACTTATCTGGGAACTAAGTGATGTACAGCCTTTTCTTTTTGTCTCTTTGCATTGGGATGAATGTCACCTTTAAAGCTTTGGGTAGGTGTATGGGAGGTTTTCATTGAAGATTTCATTACTAGCTCCGTGTAAGTTCCCTATCATATCCTCAGAAGTTCAGTGGAGGTTTCACCCAAGTATGATCCTGTACTTCTGCTTTAAATTAACAGTAATAAAATACATTTCTCCTTCACCCTGCTACAGGTAAATTACTAGTTTTTGTGTTTGTGTTGTTAAGGTGACAGTCTTAGAATACATCTCTCCTGCACTTTGTGGTGGGCAAACTGCATTTTATTAATGACTTACAATTCCTTTAAGGAAAGATTACTTTGGAGTTTGCACCACCTAGACTTTCAGCAACAAGATTTAGTAAAATATAGGTTTGAACATTTGATTATGGCTGAGTAAAGAAGTGGTTTTCTATGACGCTGTCTTCCAGTGGACAGATAATATGGCAAACTAAGAGCTCTGGGATTGAGTCTTTATGAATTTGAATGTGGGGACCATTGAAGTTCACCAGAAAACTAGTGCTATGTTAGCCATATAGTGTAAATCCATGTTTAGTTTGCAGGATATATTTACTAAACATTGTAACTAAAAGTGGTGACAAAGATCTTGGAGACCAGGGAGATTGTTCTATACACAATTGCTAGCCAATGGTTTGTGAGCCTTCACTGTTAGCTGTGTCTTCAGCAGCCAGGACAGGCCTGATGAAACCTGCTATAAATAACTGTGACCATGAGATTAGGATGATAAGTGGAGAACCTGTTAGACTGGAAACAGTGAGAGACCACAGGTAATCACAGGTGAAGGCTGTCTACATGGTTTGGGAAGAATCATACATATTCAGTTCATCACGAATGGAGAGCATCCTGAATACTGTTTATTGTGCACAGCAATTGTCAGGTTTGCTAACACAGATTAAAAGCCATATCAAGTCAGTTCTAATATTTCTTGTTGAACAGCAAAAGGCCATCTCAGCTGGACAGATGAAATCAGTTATATCATGATATATCTTCTGTGTAAGAACAGGAGAGATTTAACTCCGCAGCAGAGATAAGACACGCAAACACACAAAATAACTTCAACAGTCATATAAAAGGTGCTGTTTATAAAATAATTCTGTGTCTGGAGAGCTTTATGGCGGTTTCATTTTACCTCCCAAAATATTACTATTTTTAGATGAAACAATTTGCCTATGTGTAAGAAAAGGCATCCAGATGCATCAAACGATAGGTGAAGTGTCTTTAATAAAATCCCTACCTCTCCTTATTCACAAGTGTTCTCAACCTTTTGATGACCACAGTTGGCACGCTTCTTACGCCGAGGCTGTGTTTTGTCCTAGCAGGCTAATTTTCAGAGGAGGAGCTGTCCCCAGCCGGGGTGCTGAACACAGGCAGCTGGCACTGTAGGTTGCAAACGCGATGCACCCACGTGCAGTGCAGAAGCGTTTTATTCTATCACCTTAAATACGGGAAGGTATGGAAAATATAATATTTATAAATATAGTACTAGAAAAAAATAAAGACGATGCTGGTACAATGCTTTAATTATTAAGTGATTGTTTAATTATTAATAACAGCTTGGAAACAAACAACCAACAAAAAACCCACAATTAATAATTTAGCCTTAAGAACTTATTATAGGTTGTTCAATCACTATAACAGAAGGAATCATCACATCTGGTGTACAGATTTATTTTGTTCCTACTCACTTTGATGTCAACCGTCAACTTAAAATAGAAATCTGAGTGTAACTTTTAAAAATGAGATACTATAAAAAGCAGAAATTCTTTCTCTTGGTTCGCACTGTTTGTATTTACCAATCAGTTTTAATAGAAATTGTTTACAGTTGGTACCTTAGATTATTAACCTGGAGCGTACACTTCAGTCTAATTCGCTGACAATCAAGTTAAGATTATTGTTACACTCACTATTCTCATTCTATCTATCTTTCTATCATCATTGACTTAAACTGTCTTTTAGCAATACAATTCAGTGAGAAAAGATGACCACCCACCTGAAGACTTTTGTTATCTGTCAAAGAGATTTACTACTCAGCCTTATTTGAAATTACGACAGGCACAGAAGTCAGACATAATCTTTACTCACACTTCTAAAATAGTTTTTCTAACTTGGCTTCACAACTTCTATATATATGTCAGAATTGCAGCTCTGTGTAAAATGCCTACATCAATCTATATTTTGTATAAAGCACATGCCAATATTTCCCACACTTGCAGAATCAGTGAGATTGTTAGGGAAAAGAATCCAGTCTGTTTCCTTCTCATGTGTAGTCAAAGGCCTGCATAGCTTAACTTTTTTCTTCCTTATCTAACTGTAAAGCTATTACCCTTTCTTTCTCCCACTTCCCTTTCTCCCACTTCCCTATAACCATTTTAGACTTCTACAGACAATATATACAACATACTTCTCATTATTAGATAAGCTCATGTACATTACTTAAAAAATAATAATAATAGCTTCAACAGAAATATATGTACTCTTCATATATCACATTTTGGGATGCTATCATATTGTAGCACACATGACTTTGTTAGTTAGATATATTTCATGCCTCAAAGACTTTGGGACTATGGCCTGAAGTAATATAAACAAACAAAGAAATAAAGAAGGAACTAACTGACTAACTAGATAAGAGATCTAGTGGAAGACAGTAGACATGCCTGTTTACCAGCCTTCCATTTTTTGCGTGCCCTGGAAAGAATTAATTATACTGGGAGAAATTGTCGTCTATATGTTTTCCATCTACAACCTAAAGAACTTAATTCACCATGGGATTTTTAGCTCATTGAGTTAATAAAATTCACTACAAATACATCTAAAAAGAACACTGATTTAACTTTAGAGTCACAATATATAATATATAATATATAATATTTTTATTTTATACTTATTTAATTATAAATAATTAAATAATACACAACCATTAATATATCAGTACATACAGATAGATAAAGACAGATAATTGATATATGTTCAGTGTGTTTTATTTAAAAATATGTTTAATATGCTCTAATTTGCTTTATGGTATGTTTTCTTATTCTAAGTACACAACCATCTTATCAAAGCATACTGAGAGTGCAGTCACCAAATAATACAGTGATCACTTGATATTCCATACCCAATTTCCATTTGAAAGAAGGAACTGCTTAGTTGTTCAATATCCTACTGACATTCTGAAGTATTTCTCCTGTCTACATTAAGTTTTAAATTCTAGAACGTTTTCTTAAACGAGACACAGGAATATAAATACAATATTAAGAAAGGTTACTTCAAGGGTATGACAAAACGTGCAGCAGCTTAAATAAAATTCCAATCATAATCCAGTCAATAAGAAAAACAAAATTGGTTTGGTCAGATGTAGATGTAACATAAAAATTTCCCAACCCTTTCAGCTCCACAAAGACATGTTATTGGGATGCAAAACTGACCACTTGAGAAAGTGGAGAAGAAATCAAGTAGTTAGTAAAGCCAAAGTATACTGTAAATATAAAGTAAAAGGCAGCATTCAGAGGCTATGACTACACTGCAGACTGAGGTGGAATGTAACCCTGTTTAGATGAGTTCTAAACAAACCATCAAGAACAATAAGATCAGTGAAGATATCACACAACAGAATTTGTGTTTCTTAGAAAAAATAATTAAGCAGCTTGAGTATTAGTATAATCGGAAATCAAATGGAGAACTTGAGTGAGTACTTTTGGAATAATATAACAGAAAGCAGTCTGTTGAATAACTTCATGGAATTCAAGTTCTCATTTTCCCTACTATAATCCAGAGCAGCTGAAGAGATGATGAAATTAGTTGGGTAAGAGTTTGCCTAACTCAGATCATTTAGGGAACCTTGATGGGATCATTTATAACACTTTGGCCTTATTCTCATTGCTGTACTTCTCAGGAAGTACAGGTTTTACCTGTAGGTAGGTAAGATGGCACTCCAGACTGCTAGGCAGTTTGGTGGAAACAGAATGCATTAAGAAAAGCCTATGCCAGGCACGCACTCAGAGATCGTCTGATGGTATAGTAAATGTTCATCTTGCGCACCCTGACCCAAATAATCTAAGTGGGGTTTAGTCAGATCTTATTGCTGTTACTGGTACTGAATTTAGTGTTTATTAATTTCTAAATTTCAAATTCAGCAGCTACTGGAATTCCAAATAATTAGGAACAGGAGTCTTTGTAAACTTATGTAGAGGATAGCCAAACTTTACTCAGAATGAAGCTTGAGATGCTGTGCTGTTTTGGATTTTTACCCATGGGAACACACTGCTGGTAGAGCTATCAAGAGAAAATTGATGGGATGAATCTGGGAACAGAGCTATGTATTTTGAGTAGAATTTCCTATCCTCATTTTCAAGTTTGTCATTGATATGGTTAAGAAAGCTTATTTCCTCCAGTGACTTTGAAAGCTGTGCTGTCAGGAGTTTCATCTCCAATTGTGGCTACACAGACAAAATCTGCAAAGGTAGGCATTATATTAAGAACAGTTCTTCGGTGGTGTTGGATGTTAGGCAATGGAATAAGTATTCCAGTCTCAGAAAAGACTTACAGAACCATGCCAAGATAGCCATTATAGCAAACTGGATAACATACAGAGATGGTAGAACCTGACAACCCAAGTGACTACGAATAGCACACGAAAGACTGAATTACTTCCTAAACTGTTCGGATTCTTTCTCTGTATGACCTGAATTTAAATGACGCTGCAGGAAGTTAGTATCAAGTAGTAACTGCGCTTTTTTTTTTATTCTTTTCTGTGATATACAGAGGCTTTATTGGATAATCATGCTATATTACTAGAGTGCTCATGTGTAGTGAGCTCAGACTAAATGCATAGAAGACCAGAACGTGCCTTTAAGTTAAACAAGCCTTCCATCAAGGTAAAAATTTATGCTCGGCTTTAGCAGGAACAACTCGGGCAGGTGCTGAATAGTGTACTCAAGGAGTGTCCATTTTCTCCTGGGGACTGACCAGAAACAAGTCTAAAACGTTCACTGCTCTCCAGAGGAGTGAGGTTTTATAAATATCTTCAAGAGTTCATGTTCTACTTGTGCCATGGGCTCCGTTTTTATTCTCAGGAAATCAAAGGAAATTTTGCTATTGCCTTGAACTGGATGGAGTGCACAAATGGAGTTTGAGTATGTTGGTAAGCTCTATTTGGAATGTGCTGATCCCCAAGGAAGAGAAGACTGAATATTTGAGGAAAACCAAATTTTAAGCCTCAGTAGTAGAGTGAGGAAGTAAAGGAAGTAAGTCTGTCAAGCCTTATTCTAGTGTTCCTCCAAAGACTTTTAAAATCTTTTTCCTATTCTGTGTTTTAACCAGTAGATGTCTCTGTTTTATCATGCAGCTGTTGACAAGTACACAATATTCCAGTACTCAAAACATATAGTTAGTGAAAAACCTTTTGTTTCCAATAGAATGAGTATATATGAATGCAAAAATACTTATTTTATGCTCTTGGCATAGCCTGCTGATTTTCTGTCCAACCAAAGCCCCTGGAAGCTTTAGCAAGAGCTCTGGCTGCTAAGCAACTTTGAAAATCATCCTTATGGAAATGTACTGTAGGATTTAAAAAGGACAAAAGAGGAACTGATGGGATTATATGGACATTCATCTAAAAATTTAATAACTCTGTTACAGTAGTCTTTATCGCATAGGAAGGCTCTCTGAACCAACTTAGAGAACAGTATGGAGCATTCAATTTTTACTCAATGCCTCAGGAAAATTCCAAGATGTGGTAGATGAATTATCTTCTCCGCTTCACAAATGAATAAGATAATATTATTTCAGTATCTATAGCCATCAAGAGTAATACTGTAGATGATATGAAACATTCACATCCATCTGAAAAATCAGTGATGCAATTCTATTCACATATTTGGATTTTTCTCATCATTTGGGAAACATTTAAGATATGCATGTACACCTATTCTGAGACCTGTACGGAAGACAACAGCCATTTTAAAATTGTATTTAATTATATCAGAAGGGTATATAAAAAATAATTCACATAATTTCACGAAGAATCACTGTTTGAATTTCAGCAGTTAACTGAGAATGTGATAGGATTTTATTGTTTTTTGGCCTTAACCTTATTATGCTATGGCAATAGTCCATCAGTTTAACACCAAGACCTAGCCTCTTGGTTCTACTTTGCTGGTATCTTAACACTTGAGAACCTGCATAAGTTCAGCAGAGAGACAAAATCTCTCGTCTGAGCGCGCGCTGAGCTCTGAACTGCATCAGAGCGTTTTATCTTCAGGTTGTTCCATCTTGCTCCCTTGGTTGAAATTCCCCGAGAAACTGTTAGAATTTCTTGGCAGTTCCTGCTAATTATATTGCATAGGCATGCTACCCTGGAGGAGAAAAATGTTGCCTAGTTTAGGCAATAGCCGTGCCCACATGAACCAAAGCAGAAAGGTTTTTTTTATTATTATTATTTTTTAACTCTTTATTTTTATTTTTATTTTTTTTCTGGCTATTGAGATCAAGATCTCTGTTGGAAACAGACCTTCCCCGGCTGGAGACAGCACTGCATCAAAGAAGCACGACGTGTTACTGAGTTCTGCATGTTCACATTCTCACACACTTGGCTATTTCTTTGACTGTTAAGTGGAGCCATAGGTGAGTTGGTTTTAGTCCACATTCATGCTCTGAATGCACTGTGATGAGAGCTGTGGAAGGCTGGTTTCTAAATTCCATGAGTCCTGTACCACTGGTTCCACCTCCTCACAGTGTGGTCATTTCTGGAAGCCAAGCAGAATATGAAGTAATAGAAGGAAATATAATACCTTACCCTGATATGACTTATGATTAGACACAGGTGTTCCACAAATGTATGGACAATAGGGAGCTGATTGCAGAAGGGGAAATCAGTGTTGAATAGCTGCAATAGAAGGACCCAAGTGTCTGCTGAATCTTCCTGACTGTTCAACTGGCTGTCAAGCCACAGAAACCCCAGAGGAAACTTCAGTTTTATAGCAGAGATTCTACAGCTTCATCAAGACAAGAAATAAACCTGAAAATATTTTTTTTTCAGGTAATAACAGATGCAATCTGGCTATTAGCAGCAAAGGTGTGGACAATAAAAGTCATCTTCAAAGAACCTTTGAGTACAGCACAAATATGTAATATTCCAGCACTGCCTTAGGATGTAACTTTCCTACATGACTATTTCATAATACATTTTTTTTTTTTTTAGCTGCCAGCAGCTGACAATTTATGGCAAAGACTTGGAACGGAGGTCCTGGGGTAATTACAACTGCTTGTATCTGAGCAGAAATTATACAGAGGCCTACTTCCACTTCTTGAAAGCTAGATTAGAAAAAAGATCAGCAAACAAACAAAGAAAGCGAACCAAAACGTCACCATCAGAAAAAAAGAAAAGATTTACTGTAAAGGCAGTGGTATTCTGTAATTCACGCTGCCTTTATGATGCAGAATAGCGTTGCATGAGAGTCATAAAAGACAAAATATAGGTTATTAGTCCATCAGAAGTCATAATTAATTATTTTTTTTTTTGCATGTTTTTTTTTTACTGTGGAATATTTATGACAAAATGATGTGACTTTAGTCATTTATAGAGAATCATGCAATACTTGAAAAGGAGAGTATAATTCAGGCCCCAGTAAATTATACCTCAGATAATCTGGATCCACCCACTGTGTATAAAGAATATACACAATATATTGTATATACTGTTACAATGATATCTCTGAGATGTAAACATACAGCTATGTTCTTCCAAAAGGACTATTTTTGATCTTGCAGATTGCAATTGCTTCTGCTTTATCCTTCACCCTCGATGCACAACTATATTTTTGTAAATAATTTAATGAGAAACATATTGTTAGTAGGAAAATACCTTTTTTACTCTAAAAGCAAGGAGACATTGATATTTTTCACTGCTATTAATAATAAAATAGCAACAGCACCATGGCTGTAGTTTGTTTTCTGCAAAATGATTTATCTTAGCAGTCATGGAAGTACATGCTCCTATAATTGTTCCGTGCTCCTCTGAAGGATGAGAAGTGGGAAGAAGGTGATTTGTTGTTTTCAGCACAATGTTTGACATTCTGATAGAAAAGTTAATGTTGGTCTGAAAGCAAATAAGGAGCAATACTGCCTTTCCTGTCATACAAGATGCAGCATAGGAATAATTGAAGCGCTCTTTAAAATTTGGGATCTTCAGTTGTGAATTGAATTTGTCGGCATCTAAGAAAACATTCCTCATCTTTGAGCTCCTGATTATCTTACCTCTAACAGACCCTATAACACCTCACTTTCTCTTATAATGGCAACATTTCAGAACAATCTAGTTTGGCATATAGAAACAATCTAGTTTGACGTATAAGAATATTAACTTAACAGTGACTTGGGGAAATACACCATCTTCCACCAACCCTAACATCAGTCAGTGGATGCATATATGCTCCACTGACAATCCCTGTCTCATTTTCAAGTCTCAGTTCACTTCCAGGCTTTTTCTGGAGGCAGGTAATCACCTCCCTCTGAAATGAAACCAATTTTCTTGATAATATACTCCAGAAGAGCAGTACAAACAAAACACTGAAATTTAAAAGCAGGAACAAGGATACTTGCCCGCGACATCTGCCCCTGCACAGAGCCCTGTTGCTGTAGATGCCGCTCCTTGCACCTCTAAAATGGAGAGAGTCAAGTGAGGCTGTCTCGACACTCAGGCTCACCCAGAACAGACATTCCCATCACTATCACAAACATGTTTTCAAATGTACATATTGTAGCTACAATCTGACACTGAATCTGATTCATGGGAGAAAGCATTCATATAACAACTGCGTGATGTTACTGTGCATACTTAATGCATCTGTTGGGGGAAGCATCCTATATGTAACTCGACAAGATAAAAAGCAATTTCTATGGATTTTTATCAGCAGGAGGCTTGTTCCAGAGCAGCATGGTTTGGGTAAGAAATTCCCCTAAAGGCATGAGAAATCGTAAAAGAGGAATGCAGCTTCCAAATCTCTCTCAGTGGAAATCAGAGATCCAAGCAGTAAAATGGTGCCAGCAGAGAATGTGAGTAACAGATGCACTTTCATCTTCTCATCTTTTCACTTACAGTCAGTCTTTCAATATGATGAGCATCAACACGGACATGAAAACATGCAAATAAAATCACTTTAAAGTGTTAAACATAAGCAACATCAGTAGGGTCACTAAATGCGCACCAAATCTGGAAGTTGGGTTGAAAAGATTAAGCATTTTTCCCAATATCAAAGGAAAGCATGACTCCTCTGAAATATCCTATCAAACAGAAAAAGCCAGAATACCCTCCCCAGTACAAAGCATTGTTCTTTTAATAAAATTCATTTAGTTTCTAACTCTGAGGCTGAAAAGCCATATTTATTTTGAAGTTTCCATTTGCTTTTGATTTTGACAAATGACTTAAATTATTTGCTTATCAGATTTAGTTTAAGAATGAACTGTATGTTTATTTCGGAGGATGTTACGTTTGCTAAACAGTTTAATCAATTTTCCATTAATGTGTAAGCCAGTCTTAGTGATAATTACTAATGCAGCGACATCATATTAACCTCTTGATACCATACGCTGGAATTAGCATATTGTTTCTTAAGCAACATAAGCTTTGGTCCATTGGTGATGAGAGATTAAACTGTAGCATGCTGTGCTTGCTGTGAATGAATTTTGGACACCTGGTTTTCTATATTTTCTAAAAAAAACTTTTTAGACTGTTGTGGTAGAATTATGGTGGGCAGCAGTAAAATTTTAAAATCAGCAGCTGAACAAATTTCTGTAAGGGAGGTATTTAGCTTAAATAGTGATTCTGATTTTTTTTTCCTTGAAATACTATTTGGTTATTACAAGCTAGAAAAGCAGCAAATATGCAGATAGATACCTTATAGAAAATGTTGTCATTTTATTATTCAGTGGGTCAGAAGTTTTGTGGGAACAAACAGATGAAACGTATTTGTTGTTCTACATTATTATTGCCTTAATTTTTGATGACCCGTGAGTTTTCAGAACTTTCAGCTAGGTCCTGAAATTGAAAACTAGAGGGAGGGTCATGGAGTATCTACTGCCTCATTTTTCCTAGCTATAATTATCCCCTTGTATCAAAATTCTACATAAACTTCCAAGTGTGATATCTGCCAACTCTGCATTGGTCTTATGACAATCAGTTAATTATGTCTGCCATTCAGAGTTTGATCTTTCAGAGGTTGGTTCTTATTTAAATCACAGCACAAAAACAACTTCTAAAACCCCGTCCCCTCTCATTCTTACACAATGATAAAGGATGGGGTGCAATTGTTAATGTCCTACCACCCACACACTCAGGATTGTGCTGGCCACAGCCCAGGGCTCCACGTTGATATTCTTCTGATCACTCTTTGAATAGTTAGGAAGATGATACCACACTGGACCAACTGTTAGCATTAGCCATAACCCCACTATCTCTCCAAAGCAGCGATTCACATGACATGATTCTGAGGCATTAGATCATTTCATTTGTTATTTACCACTATTCACATTGCATTGCAGAGAGAATGTAATTCATTTTTAAGTGGACTCCTTAGAGACAATTGGCAGACTTGTCTGGATCTAAATTAAGGTTTATTCTGAATGAATGCAATTAAAAAAAAAAAAAAAAAGAAAAAGAAGAAAAGAAAAAGAAAGAAATAAAGAGGAAGATGGGTCAAGGCTTAATACCACAAGATATCTACTTTCTGTTGTTTTTATATGAGTGACTTTGAAGTGAATCAGTGCCTTTGTGAATTCTGAGCAGCATGCAGCATTAACTGCTCTTTACTTGGTTAAAAATATTTTTATTTATTTATTTATTTTTATTAGACTTGCATATGATTACATACATATGGTCTTTTTGCTGACTGTTCATTCCTTGTCTCCCGAAAGGCACCTGTTTGCAGAAATTCTGCAAAAAACACAAAAGCATGAATGTATTTCTTTTATGCATCATCCCTGGTAGAAAGAAGCTGTAAGTATCCCACTTGAAGAAAAGCCTATTAACAAACTGCAAATCATCTTTTTCCTCTGCTCTCCACTAGTTTGCCCAGCTGAAAAACTGACAGTAGTAGTTATTTTCACTGCACCATCTTTTCACTCACTATATTTTGTTTATTAATTATGTTTATTAATTATTATGTTAATTAAAATTCTTGTTTAGCAATTAATAAGCCTCCCCTTCAGAAACCTGCATGAAACGACAATCTTTATAACATCTATTTGTGTGGGGGTATCTATCTTAACTACAGCATCTACAGAAGCAGAAACCTTAATGACCTTTATGTAATCAGGAAAGGCACTTCTGAATCTTTTCAATACAAATGCCTTATTAATGACTTCTACAGCTGACCTGCAGAACACTACGTTGAAACATGAGAACAGCTGATATTATGATGATAGACAAGAAGTCAAATATATATATATATATATATATATATATATATATATATATATATATACAGGGGCATGTATGTTATTGCTGAAAGCTTAAGCAATTGCTTGCATGCATGGTTATTTATAGTGTTGAACAGTGAAGTAAGGGTTTTGGTATCTGGTCCACATCTCAGATACATAAAGTTAACTGAATGCCAAACAGAGAGGACAACAGATGCTCGTGAAGCTTGTCGGATTGACAGATGCCATTTGAATTGAGTTTATTAAATATTTATGGCCACTTAAGCAGATTTCCCCTGCTAGTTTCCCTGCAGGATGTTCACCAAATCCCAAGTGATCTGGGCTGCCTATGACTCTGCAAGGTCAAGGCTCAGGGCCTTCCACAGTTTTTTCCAAATCTCCACAGCTGTGGAAGTGAACTCAGTTGGAGCAGGAAGGGCTCTAAAGTAGCTAAGGAGCAGGGTTTGCTAATTGTAAGAATCAAGACTCATAATAAGCATAAAACTTGTTCCAGACCAACGGAAGTTCCAGTAACAGAAATTTATGTATTACTCATATTGCTTTTTCTGAACACATTTTTAGGAATGATTTTCCTAGTTTAAAAATGGTTCTTGGATGCAAACACACGCTGCTTGGTCATGAATAAAACAACAATAAAAATATTATGTATAGTTTATGGTTAAGAGTATGTTACATGTCTTTGCTTGGTCCAGGGGTTCTTAAATGGTAGAATGCTTAACTGCTGCCAATGTTACAATGCGTAAATAGTGCCTGGGAAGCCAAGAGCCTCCTTCTCAGTAAAGATACAACCGGGAACTCCTGCAGTTGCTCTCAGCATTACCATAGAGATGGCACATGAAAAATAAATAAATCTGGGGACTTCTGAAAGCATTTGTATTTTGTAACACATAGAACAATGCAGTTCAGAACAATGGGCAGCACCTTTCCAGGATACGTGCAGAAGACCAAGCAGTGTAGAAGCAGGAACTTCATATATGACGAACCACTTCTCATACAAGATTTTGTGGTGGTCTCTACTAACAGTCAAATACTTTCCCTCGATGTGGGCTTAATTTGAAGACATCTGCTTACAACTCTTAAGTGTTAGTATTTTGCCACGGTAGGGAGAGTTTGAATCACTAGCAAGAGGCTGAGAGTATTTGAATCACCATTTCATCCGTCTTTTACAAAGATTACATTCCAGATCTCCACAGCTGTTCATATATTCATGTACTGTACAGATGAGAAGGACAAAAATATCCGCTCAGTCTACTTCTTGCTGTCTTTTAGATACTTAGAGTAATCTAAAATGTACAAAATGTACATCTAAAACATTCGAACATTGTCTCAAGATTACAGATTCTGCAGCACAGTCACCAAATCTCAGATTTACTCTTACACAAAACTGTCGTTTACAAATCCCTAGATTTCATGAGAGCAGCAGATGGTGAAAATACATTTCTAACTAATTTCTCTTCCATGCAATGAGACAAATTCTTTTTGATCTCCTCATAAGTATCCTTCCAGTATGATTCTAGCTTCTCTCCAAAAGCCCAAACTGGGTATGAGTTCATTTTTTTTCCCGCAATTTCCTTTTTTTTGCATGTGTTTGAAGTGGAGAACAAAGCTTATCTTCACCCATATTTCAAATGCGGCACTTGTCAACATTCATACATGCATTTTAAATATAAACACATATGTATGTGTATGTACGTACACTTCCACAAAGATAGAGCCCCGTTAAAGATTTTCAAATCTAAAAGAAGAGGGTTTCATTTAGAATCATTTGGCATCACAGGCTACACTGCTGGCATGGTGCTAAATTCAATTTACTAAGCCCTTCATGCAATGTTTTATTATACAAAAAATTGCAGATGTGCCAAAAGTGACAAAGCGGATTGATCTGGAAGATTTAATGAATTTATGTCAGCTCTGGAAGCCTGAGTCAAACATATTCTTGGAGCTTAATTTGGATTGTTAGTACTTTTAAAAATAATTAAGAGCACACAGCACACGTTTGAACTGGGCTGGAAATACTCTACTGGAAAACAGTGGGTTTTTTTTCCGTGTCTTTTACGCATTGTGTTCTGTTAAGTTTCTTTTATACTGCACACTGCTTTGCCAAAGTACATTTGCTAGCACTGCTCAGGCCTGCACTGGCAGTTACATTAGCATTCTCAGCCCCCACTGACGTCTGCAAAAATCCTACCTATGAGAAAATGGCAAGAAAGAACAGCTCAGAATAACAATGAACATACACATGTTCCATGTTAGACAACCATGGACTCTACGGATTTTGGACAGATCTTCATATAATAAATGCATACAGTGTGATTTTTGTTCATTCAAAATGATAACCAGATCACTTCCTTCTGGGGTTCTGCTGCGTTTTTTATTCAAAAAAGTTAATTCACAGTATTTTCTGATTTGGTTCACCAACTTGATATCCTTTCAACAATTCTCTTTGTGAGGAAGATGGAGTGGAGATCTTCCAATGCAGTCAGTTCTGATGCAAACTCAGTTATACAGAAATGTTTTTAATGTAATATCATACTCTGATTTATACCCTTTCACCAACACCAGGCATTAACAGCATAGACAGAAAGAGGGAAGAAGAAAATTGTTACTACACTTTACCACATTCTTTCACAGAAAAAGCAAAATAGAAGTCTCAAGACTGAGTGCTATGTGCAGTTATCTAGATAATGCTGTTATGTCAAAATAAGGATACTGAATAACAATATTGAATGAAGCCTGGAGGTACTTTACTAGCTCTTTGCTGTTCATCACATTCCAGGCACTTGAACATGCTCACATGTGGAGGTACCACCACAGGCACTGCAAAAGACTGTCTGTCTTTCCCCTGCACTAAATTTAGGAGGACACCACTATGACAGCACTTTTAAATAGGTCCATTTGAATTAAGGGTGTGAAATTCAGGTGTAATGAATCTGAATTCTGATGTCCATGAGATGTCCTTTTACTTCATATAATCATTAATTTGCATATCATCTATAAAAAAAAAGTTAAGATCAAACAATACAGTATATTAACCTTTTCCTAGCTTGTAGAGGATCTATATGTAATGATCTATATGTAATGTATGAAAGATATAATTAATCTTTATAGTTACAAAGGGATTTTGTATTATTCAGTGGGGTATCCTCACTTTCATTGTCACATCCTTGCCAAAACAAAGCCTGTTAGGATCAGGATTTTACAGAACCATTAAGGCTGGAAGGGACCTCTGGGTTATCACCATTAGTTCAACCTTCACTCAGAGCAGGCAACATAACCTGGTCAACTAGAGCATGTTGCTCCAAGCTGTGTCCAGTGAGATTTTGCCTGTTTCCAGGAACAGAGATTTTAAAACCTCTCTGGGAAATTCATTCCACTGTTTGAACATTTCCACAGTGAAGGAAGAAGAAAAAAAAAAAAAGTTTTTCTTATATTTAAGTGGAATTTCCTGGTTTTTAAGTTTTTAACTTGAATAATCAACTAGCTCTATTGGGCCCCTTTTATCTTCAAGGCTGTCTCTCATCTCATTCTTCCTCGATGAAATGTGAACAGAGTACAGTCCGTTTATTGCTATATTTAATTTATATATTTACGTATTCATACGTACAAAGTGCCTATCATGACATACTGTGTTGTGGTTCTGCTATTTACATCAATCTCTCTTCTCAGGATTCTGAACTCTGCTATCACCAAATCCTTGCAGAAATTTCCTGGATTGCTTATGCCCTGTTATGTGGCTCCTCCAGCAGGCGGTGGAGTGGCTAAAGATGCCCTTTATGGCATCTTTATTTCCATGGCAATCATCATTTAACAATACCAGATCAGATTTGAACTAGAGGCATTCTCACTATTACCACAGTAGAGCTGAAGAACATGTGGCAAAGATACCTGCCCTTGGTGCTGGCTTGGGCTGCAGCTTCAATGCGTTAATGTAGATTGCACAATCTATCACTAGAAGTCAATGGGCTAGAAATATTTTTTCTGAATGCTTAAGTTCTAGGCTCAATTTTTGTAGCCATTAGTCAGAAAAGTTGTAATATTTTTCCTACCAGCAGTGATTTGCATGTAGAACTATGAAGCATAACACTGAAGATGTATAACATAACACTGCCAGCAACCCACATTCACGGTAACTTTGGAGGATTAGCTCTTCGGTAGACCTAATCCTATGCTACTGTCTTCAACGGCATTAGTTCTGAACTAGCTAGGTTAAAAGCAGAAACTTCTGTATGTGCTACAATACCTTCTACTACTTTTGAAAGTTCCCCCAATAAATGGATAAAAGGACACGAGTAGGTCAGAAGTAAATGATATAACACTTGGAAAGCAGTTATGATAATTTTTGTTTTTATTTTAGTGCTGAAAATATTCTACTCTGAAGAGCAGCTTTATGTTCCATGCACAAGAACAGCACGTTGCTACAAAATACTGAAAGTCACACCTTATGACTTGCTGGATATGGCAGAAATTGATTTTAGCACAGAAAGAACAAAGCCACAGCAAAATTACCATAAACTGTACATGAAGACCATAACTTTTTTTTTTGTTAAGTGACAACACAGATAATAAAATAAACTCTGAAATGCTGATTTTTCATAAGTTTTATCGATATGGTGGAAGTAAATCAGTAATAGTCAAGCTTCAAAAGACTTAGAAGCTATAGTCATAAGGACACTTAGAAAGTCACCAGCTATGAGGAAATCAACTGAATGCAAACTTTTGTAGTATGCAGACATGTGGGAGGGGTCTTGGGGAACTGCTCAGAGTGCCTGTGCAGTGAGGTGCAGGCATGAAAGGAAGGAATAGACTCTAGACTTCTGCATGGACACAGAAAGCTCTTCCTTTTCAGTCCTGCTGTCCAACAGCAGTGTTCAATGCCAGCAGATAACAGCTACAGCAGATAACAGAGTGGGGATTGACCGCATTTTCTTTAGGGCAGAGAGAGGCATGAGCTGGGAACAGACGCAGCTCAAAAGAGAAAACACTAGGATAAGTGCTGGGCAGAGGCAGGGGGTGCCACAAAAAATGTGCAATTTTTCTTTGAGGAACAGACAAACAAGACTTGCTAGAGAAACTCAGAGTTTAATTAAAGTACTCTGTGTTTGAAACAGGGCTGGAAGCTTCCTTGCTTACCACTGTATTCATGGGACAGATCCTTTTTGCAACTTTTGGTTAGAAAAATAATTAAATGTCCTTTCTGAACTATCACTGGTTGAGTATATTTCCCCATGGACTTATACATGAGCTTTCCTGCCATTGGCTGCAGCATACGCTTAATTTTCTGAACATTAGAACAAATTTACATTGTAGAACCGTCATTCTACAGCACATACCTAAAGCCCTAACGTCATTAGCCATCTGATATGAAAGATATAAAGTTGCTTGAATAGAATATTGCCACCAGACAAATTTCAGCACATTTCTGACCTTGTAACTTAAGTATATATCATTGTTGTACGTGAAATTTCAGGACTGCTCTTTTTGAGAATGTGAAGACAGCCACAGTGAAGAGAAGCTTGTCACTTGTTCCATGGATAAATAGAGCACTTTAAGATTCATCAGTCTGATTTCTTCCCAAAGCAATAAATTCACTTGGGCAAGGGAGTTACGCTTGCAGTTGCAGTCACTGTACAGCAACAATCTGTCACTGTACATATATGTTCACGTTGATGATTTAGAATTGAATTCTAAGTGATACAGTTTTGTAGTAAAAAGCATATTTAGAAAGTATAATGTTGTACTTCACTTTGAAATCTACGTCATTGTGCTCACATCTATTTCCAGACATTATTAGAGAGTGTGATAGAGCAATCTCATCATACTTCTGAAGATAGGTTTGTCACAGCTGTCACTCCTCCTGCCTCTTCTGACTTTGTTTCCCATATTCCAGACAAAACACCCTACCCATTCTCCCTCTGGCTGCATCTTTGAAGAACAGGAGCTATCTCATACTTTTGTGCCCTATCATACATTTCAGGTAAGAAAGGCAGCTTTCTCATTAGACAACATACTGCAGAATTCCGTCCCCGTGGGAAGGGAGTGGCAGAAAAAATCAGAAAGGATATTTTTTGCAAGGGATTATCCTCAAGAAAGCTGAGTCTAAGCTGCGTGAAGAGATGTTTGCATGAAACCTACGAGATTTTTCCCTTTCCCTGATCCAGCAAACACTAATGAATCAGAAAGCTTCCTCATAGGCTTGGTGGCTATTTGGACTCCTTCTTGAAGACTGCATCTTGAACCTCACCATTAACATTTGGCAAAGGACACTTGTGTAGAAAAGCCTTCTTTCTAACATTAAAAATTTGAATACAGATGTTGACTTAGTGAGGCTACTGCGCAAAAGCTGGAGACCACAAATACTTGACATTTTATTTACGTCAGAGAATTAACAAATGAAAGTTAATTGTTTTTTAAAACTTTTTTTGGTTTGTTTTAATTCTGTTTCCAGTTGTGATTAAAAGCCAAAATGAGCAGTCCCGATTGAGAATTTATCCTTAAGCCTTTGCCTGCTGACTGAATCTCTGTGTACCAGTATTGTGCACGCACAGCTCACATCTGTGCAATGGCAGTTAGCTGTTCAGCTCCTTGCTACAGACCCCAAAAGAGGCATTCTACGTGATTTATATGTCACTAAGCATATTCTGCCTTGACAGCCCAGGCAAATCAAATGTATTGTCCCATGTCACACAGACTGAGATTCAAATGCACAAATGAATAACACAAAATTAACAATACTGAAGTAGTGCTATGGAAAGGAAAAACATGCACAGCCAATAGAAGGTGCTTTTTTATGGAGTAACTTTGTCACTCAACAGCATATATAGCTGTTGGGATCAGACTTTTGCCTCCTTCAGGCTTGCGCTAAGCACAACTGCAGCAAGAAATTAACTGATAAATTGTTAAGCTAGTTTTTAACATACAGAATCAGGTCATGGACAATTCCACTAGGAGTCAGTGGATGAAACGTGGCTCTCTGACAAAATTCCCTTTGACTTTTGGCCACAATCTTTGCGACTGGGAATCTCATTTCAGTAGGATCTGGACCAGCCTGCTAGATACCAAATGAATAGATATCTAAAACAGAGAGAAGACTCCATGTCTAGTATGGACTGCATTCAGCAAATACTGGGATAACTCATGATTTAGCAGATAATAGTTCAATAAAGGTTTCAGTAGTTGTAAAAACATCATCCTGTATAAAAGGATATAATGGCAAGCTTTCACCTCTAATATCTTTTAAGTACTCTCTTTGATGATTCCCTCCAATGCTGACTATTATTTACAAGCATATTAGTTGATTTGATTTTGTATGTGTTTATGTAGAAAAAAAAAAAAAAGCAGCCACTAAGCTATATATTCTCTTCACTGGCATCAGTGAAAATCTTGTCCTGAGCTCTATTATCCTGGGCATGATGGCTTTCAGGTGCTACACTTCATTACAGTTTTAGCCTCTTCAGCAGTTGACCTTTTCCTTCATTGCACAGAACTCCATGTGTATTCCTGGAACTATATGAATGATAAATAGAAATTACCTAGTCCCTTGCTGGTGCAGAAACCTTCCATGATAAATTTTCTGATATCATAACCTACCCCTAGATATTCATTATGTTTAGCAGCCAATGATTAGGCTGTAACCTGGAAAATCTTTTTAGAATGATATAAGTTAAGCACTTGAAAGTAAATACATAAGTCACTCAAGTTCCAAGTGTGATTGATTAACAGAAAAAAAATAATTCATACAGAAATCTTATTTGACTTCTTTAGCTCTAGTTCCAGCTCCTATTCTTTAAGGCTCCATTTCTTGTACTTCTTTGATTCATCTTCATACCTGTGTTCCAAGATTTTTTGATGTCTTAGTAGCAAATGCATGGCACTGTATTAAGTAATAATCTATTAATGCTAAAAAAATGGTTCTCTTCTAAAATGCTCTTGAAGAAACATCAGACAGTTTGTCATCCTGTTTTAGGAAAGAATGAGTAAGTGCTAAAAGTGGCTTCACATCCTTACTATATATAGAAATCCTATTACAATTACCCTTAACTGTCCTTTGCTTTCCTATATTAGTTTCCTCTCTGTGTCCTCTGTAACTCCATAGGTAAATACTGTAAGATGACAGGATTCATCTATGTATACAGAAAGAAGAGGAAATCCCAGTTCATTTTTAGCATATACATATTTTCAAGCAAATGCAGACTATCCTCAACCTTATACTCACCTTACTTTCACATTCAGTTCTTTATTTCATACCTATTGCTACATTTTGTCAACTGATTGCTCAGAGTATTTTTCATTGACAGATCTTGTGTTTAGAATACGAAGTATTCAGAAAAAAAGTCAGGTAGCATTAATACCTTCAGAAAGTAAATCTGTGTAGAATTCATGGCCTGCACAATGAAGAAAGGTGGATTTCAGGGAACGAATGTTAGTACATGCACAGATGGGTAACAGTTATGATGTTCATCAGTGCATTTAATCACACTTTTAGCAATTCTTTAAAAGCCTCCTTTGTTGGCAGTTTTTTTCCTCTCTCTGTAAGTGCAGAGCCTGTTCCTATCCTTCTGAAAATTAATGGTCAGTTAACTGTTCATGGCTGAGAGAGGTTCATTAAAGCAATGTTCTCTAATCATCCACAATACTGCCAGTCTCTCCTTAATCTAAGCATATAATTTTGTGGAAACAGGATCAGAGATTAATTCAGTCAATTAGCAGCTAGATTTGCAGGCAGTTTGGGAGAACTGAGATTTCCTACTTAGCTTATTGATTTGTGTTCAAAATGGCATCTCATTTTCCATGCTTCTAGGATTGGCAGGCGTACCGTCTATTCTTATTCCATCCTGATGGAATGGCTAAGAAAATGGTTAAGAGAACATCATGTGATCTTTGCCAATAAATTGCATTTTTAAAATCCTTGTTCTGAATTCAGTTATTCAACTTAAGTACTCTAGGTTTCATTTAAAGTATTTTTCAAGAATCAAGACATGTTGCTAAAATACATGCCAGGCCACGCTTGATTCTAAGGTGCTAGCAATACATCAGCATGTTACGTTGGATTTCCAACTGATAATGGGCCAAGTTCTGTACTAAGTGATAACCTCTGAACTTCTGATGAATCACTGCTTTTCTCAGAAGAGAATCAGCCAACATCAGTTTCCCCAGAATGCATATAAATTTTAAGTTTTCATTTATAAATGTACCTCATCCCTAGAATAAAATATCCCCTCTTTCTCCACAGATCTGATTTCTGTTATTTCTTATCTCAAGTCATAGCTGGCACAATTGATGGATGATGTTTGGCTGTTAACAAGGATCAGAGTCTGGGACTGGGTTTTGAGTCCAGAAAAAACATTCCTACCATTTCCTGCTATGATAGACATATGTCAGAAGATAAATAATACTACTCAAGGGGTGAAAACTGCAGCAAAGAAAGTCCTTTCTATTCCATCTTTTGTCTTCCATTCTGATAGCGCTTAAGTACTTCCCAATCATTAGCATTAAAAAGCTCTTATTATATCTTTAAAGGACGTGGCAGAAATAGAATCATCGAATCATCGAATCACTGAGGTTGGAAAAGACCTCCAAGATCATCCAGTCCAACCATCCACCTATCACCAATATTTCTCACTAAACCACATTCCTCAGTGCAACATCTAAATGCTTCCTGAACACCTCCAGGTATTGTGACTCCACCACCTCCCTGGGCAGCCCTGACCGCTCTTTTGGAGAATAATTACTTCCTGGAATCCAACCTGAATTTCCCCTTGCACAACTTGAGGCCATTCCCTCTAGTTCAATCACTAGTTACATAGGAGAAGAGGCCAACTCCCACCTCACCACGACCTCCCTTCAGGCAGTTGTAGACAGCAATAAGGTTACACCCAAGACTTCTCCAGAATAAACAATCTCAGCTCCCTCAGATGCTCCTCACAGGGCTTGTGTTCCAGACCTCTCACCCAGCTTCGCTGCCCTCTCTGAACATGTTCCAGAGTCTCAATATCTTTTTTAAATGAACCATTTAATCTGGAGGCATATTTGTGAAAGTAAATGATGGGAAGATTTCACTTGGCAGAGTGTATAGTTTTGTGGCTAACTCTGAAAGCAGTGAGTTTCCAAGACTGTTTATGGAGTTTATCCTCTTGGGTAGAGGGTGTAGAGCCTTCATCCTCCCACACCTCTTCCTCCTGGACAGTGCTTCCATGGTTGTGCAAGGGCTGTTGCTGCTGGCGAAGGTCAGGGGTCCACAAGCACAGCTTGTCCATGGTTCAAGCTAGAAACTCATGCCTGGAAATGCTGGTGAGCATAGCACATTGTTAAACTGCAGCTACTGAACTACGTGGCTTCCCTTATTGCCTCCTCTCTTTTCCAGATATAGATCTGAGACACGCTGCATTGCCCATCATATCAGGCAAACACTGCTACTTGCTCTTTATGCAGAATCAGTAGCTCTTTTTCCCCATGTCTGGAGTCTTGTTGCCTTTTCCTGCTGGAACTCAAGGAACTCTATTCATTTTAAAACCTAACATATACAAAAGAGTTTCTACCCCCATTCTTCTTAATTCTTGACTTTTTTCTCCTCACTTCCCTCTTCTCTCCACTCTCCCATGTGCTTCATGAATGCTGACACTGCCCTTTCACCTAACTGGCTGCTGCAGAATGGATGAAGGACCCTTCTCCTGCTCTCTGTAATCAAACCCCATGCTGTCTCAGGGGTTCTGTTAATGCTGGTTTGAAAAACATACCAAGCAAGAGGCACTATTGCTGAGAAAAACCATCCCAGCATAATCATGTTCTCCTATTGCACAGACAAGTGCATGTTTACTGATGAATCTCTCTTATTTCTGTAGACTTGTTTGACCTAAAGTCTTGGTAGAACACGAATTTTCATGTAAGCAGCAGAACATTTTAAAGACTAGCATGCTACATTATTGAGTGAAGGAATAGTGTTCATATGTTTCTGTAAAGGACAGTCACGCTACTCCACTTGTTCCTGTCTACGTAGAAATGAAGGAAACAAAATAAACTTCAAAGCTTGATCCAGGTAGCAATTAAGTCACACAGAAGTGGCTGAATTATTTCAATGGGCTTTCACAGGCATGAAGGAACCTCTGCTACTGAAGTGAAAAACCTCGAAAGTTACAGAGTATGATCGCCTGCTGCTCCTGGCAAATGGAACTATGCTTCATAAGAGAACAAAGCTCCACTGCACCAGGTTGTACTTTTTGTTCCCACTGATCTTATTGGGAGGATCTTCCTGAGCATTACAGCTATTCTAGTTTTCATTCATTCCAGTTTACATTCATTGGTAGCTATTTTATAGAGATTTGTTCTTGTGCCAATATGGTTAAGGTAGCTGTCTTCCTCCCTGGTCATTATTTCTCTTAAGGTCTTCAACGTGGAAGGCTAAGCATTTTTGAGACTAGATAAGTTCTTACGTCTCTTGCAGTACAATAGGCTATCTACTGCTCTGATTATAATAGTTACACTTCCTTGCTTTTGCTTCAATTACCCTTGCTTGTGGAAAAAATCAGAATCCTCAGTGTCCAGAAATTTCATTTAGAAGCTTTCTACTGCTGGCCTATCTGGAGCCTAAAAAGAAATTTAGAATTTTAATCTGCTTGTTTAGTAAAGTCCTTAACAGCCTTATTATCCACCTCCACAGTTTTCTATTGGCAGTTACTATCATGCAACAAAGAACTGACCTAACTGCCTGCAAAAAAGACAAATAATGCAAGATTGTGTGAATTGGTTCACTAGTAGGTTTCCTCTTCATTACTTAAGTGAAATTCAAGACTCTGGGCTGGTTCTGCACACAAGATTTAAACTGTTAAATATTATTTAGTGAAGGCGGTGATAAATGTGCTATTGCAAGAAAGCGCTGCTTTCATATGCTTTGTGGGTATAACATTTTCAGCTACTTTGTGTAATCAGATTTGCTTCTTTAGCTAAATCACGCTGTCATCTTAGCTTTAAAAAATATATGAAACCTTGCTTCTAACCCCAGTGGTTTTCAGACTTTTCCTCATCTGCTAGAAAATGCTACAAGCTTGCCATTTTCATTTCAGTCTTAGGATAGGAAAATATCTATTGTTCCAGTTTCTTTGAAAGCAGCACTTGTAACTTACTCTTTTTAGTCTCTTACTATTTGTCCCAGTTATCAGTTGCCCCTTTGCTCGTTGGCAGGCAGGTGTTCGTCAAGGTGACAAAAATACAGAAATGAGCATCTATCAGCTGGATGATGGAACCAGTAACACGCAGTATTCTGGTGAAAGTTGACCCTACAGTTGCTACAGGACAAGCAGCTGAGATTAGCCCCTAACCTCCCACAAGAGAATCAGCAATTGTGTGAACAAGGTATCTGAATCCTTTACATGATTCAGAAAACTAGCACAAATCAAATCTCTCCACAATTATCTATCTCCTAACAGAAATGAGCTTCCTACTCACTGCATGCTCCCATGTTCACACTATGTTTTTTAGTACACAAAAAGTTAAAGGTTTTCTGTTCTATGGTGCTGACTATTTTGCACAAGATTAAGGGTTCTAAGGATCAGAAACACTGAATTCTATTTTATATAATATTAGTGTACAGTAGACATTCAGCATTACAAGCAAAGAGGAGAGGATCCTTAAGTAAAAAGACCTCAGTGTATGAATAAAGGTTCCAAATAAAATACAAATTTCCCTCTCAGCCTCATTTAAGTTACGCTCACCTCATGAAGACTGGAAGCCTCATGGCTGTCTTCTGAAGTGTTATTTGTCTTTTCTGTCTAACCTAATCTTTGCTATTGGGCTTCACTACTAATGGTGTATCAATGCAATAATACACTTGAGCATGTATGCTATAAGGGAGGTACATGAGATTCTCTGGAATCAATGGGATGTAAGGATTTTTCTGAAGTGAAATGCATTCAGGAGTTTTACTCGTTTGTACTGTGTATGAGAGCGGATATTAAAGGTGAACTGGAGCACATGGCCAGAGCCGAAAGAAAGTACCTGCAACTGGATTTAGATAGATATTTGTACTGAAGCCCAAAATGGTTCTCAAAGTACAGTGCTTAAAGAATTATCTGGAGGTACCTAAACTCTCCCGTTGTTTTTCTACTTGAAAGTCTCCTTGGAGAGACTGCACGTGGGCAGAATGACCCCATGTGAACTGCAGCACTAAGCTCTCTCTAAAGAAACAAGACAGACCAGAGCTTAAGAACAGCAAAGTAAGGTCTGAACTTCAGGATAAGAGTTCAGCAATGCACCACGCAGTCCTGCCTCTCTGCCAGGCCTGACTGAGAGACCAACCAGAATTTTCTCCTGGTAGAAACAAAGGCACAGAGGACTTGCGATACAGGGCACCACAACCTCATTCTGGTAAGTAGTCAGGATGGAGCTGGGATGCACTCCCAAGACTCAGAGCAGTGCTTTTGCATCCCACAGCTAAGTTGAAGTCTGAGGTCCAAAGCTGCCAGTCAGCTTTTATTCTGTCTAACAAGAGGCATCTCCTTTGACAAAAAGACATATAAAGCACCAAATGCATGCTCCTTGTTGAAATCTCTTTTAATGGTCTCCTATCCACAAACTGACAAAATGCTCTGATTTTCTGAACTCAACGAATCTCTCAGTAACCCATGGAACCCAAAACTCAGATGCATTTACTTTCCCGTCTCAAAAAGCATGCTATTAAAACGACTCTAATGTAAATGTGAGGATGTTAGCATATCTGACCACAGACAGTCATTTTCCTAAGACCAGTGTGTTGAGATACAAATGATTACTCAGTAATGAAACAGCAGCAGTAGTGCAGAATCTATTTCCTTCATTCTAATTACGTATGCTCTGAAAAGGTGTACGCTATTTTCCCTGAACAGCTAATTATTGTAGCAACAGCACTTTCTGCATTACAAATAACATAATTCCAACAGCAATAACTGTGCTGAAGTAAATATGACAGTGTTTTACCCACAGGGAAAAACATAAGAAATCATTTCCCATTGGGAAAAAAACATTTGCTCCAGAATTATTAACCTTTCAAATACTGGAAAATGTCACTTTGCCTCCCTGAAAGTTCAGATTTTTCAAGGTTCTTGCGCTCTCCTTATTTAGTTATCCTTTACAATGATCATTTCAGTCCATTTCACCTTTTCTTCAGAACACATTGCCTCTGATTTTCTATCTAAAGTTAGTTACTCATTACCTTTAAATCACCTTAGTAAATGCCTTCATATGACTTATTAAAGGGCTTTAAAAAGATAGCGTCAAATATGGTGAGATTGCAACAGGTGTGAGACTGAAGAGAAGTTCTTCACATAAATTTAATGTGGTAATAAAAATTAGTAAAATAAAAATGATTTAAAGCACACTGCTGTGTTATAGGATATTGCCTAGAAGTAAAGGAAATGCTTACTGCAAGCTCAAAGGCTTTCCAAAGTCAAGTGGTAGAAAGAAGAGTCTAGCACTTGTGTTTGAAGCCCTCTACTTAGAGCCATGCTGCACAAGACTGGGCATGACTGTAGGACTACTTATTCCAAATGCTGCCAAAAAGGCAGGGTGCTGCAGCAAAAGACTTGTCAAAGGTCATTTAGAAGACTGTAGCAGAACAAAGTCTAGAGAAACTGAATATTTTTCATCCCTGTTTGCTGTACTGTTCAGTATTAAGACAAGATAAAATTGATTTTGTTCATAAAGACATTCCCTCTCTTTCAGCTCATACGCTCCAGCCCAGGCGCTAGAGAGTAGCAGCAACACAGGTGAAAATGGAGAGAAGTAGCAAAGTCCTTGTGGCTTGCAGTACCTCTAGCTCCTCCTATGTCCTGCTGCCAGGGAGGCAAATGTAGTTCACCCCCATGTATCTAAAAGAGGCTAACACACCCTATCAGAGTCAGAGAATTGGCACACTCAGTTCTTGGGAACCTTTCCATGCTCTAATTTCTGTTTCTTTTGTTTCTCAACTTTGTGTTTGGAAGGAACCCACCAACTTTGAATTAAAGCATGACAGCCACAGATTGAATCTTCTTGTATCCTAGAAAGCTAGATTATTTTAGGATAAGCTTACCAAATTTCTTGAGAAAAATACCCATGAACTCATCCTGCAGATAAGAGAAATGAAGTGAGCAAGATGTGTTTTTAGCTTGTTAAAGATCACATTCCCATGGAAAAGTAGAGCCATGTAAAGTAACACTGTACTGTATTCATTATCCATACAGTGCCATAATATGTTTTAATTGGGTAAGTTATAGTATGATTAGAATAGTAACTGGCTTCAAATATTTAGGTTTCAACTAACAGATTGAAGAGGATGGCTGACATTTAGTGGAAGTGAATATATATATGAAAATACGTAATTTGAGTACTTAACATTACGAAGAGGATTGATAGAACTAATCCAAACTCTTCACATATGATTAAAGAACATAAAAGTGAGAGGACATAAAATTTGTAAAGTATTAATAAAGTTAGAGCCTCATGCACAAAAAATACGTTAAAAATGAAAGAATATGAGAGACACACAATATAAAAATGAAAATTTTGGGGAAATGAGTTCAGTGCTCCTTTTTTCCCTCTAATTAATGATGGATCCATATGGGTAATTTGAAATAACTACCCATGATAAAGAAAAGAAACAGCAGTTTGTTGAGAGACTATAGCCTTTTCATAACACTGAAATGCTACATTATGTTTTTAGTATGGCAATTAGGTTGACATAAAACTTGAATTGAGATAAATGAGACTTTCATTTAGTTTTCTCTTTTATGATCTGATCCCCTTTACTTAACTGAAAAGCAGTAAAAATAAAGAAAAACAGAACTAAGTAATTGTTTTCCGATCCATTAGATGAGGAAATAAGTTCGTCCTTGGCTAGTCAGTAACTTTCTGGGAACTAATGAATACTTGAGGTTCAGTCTGGTAATGATGCTGCGCAGAAATATGGCAAGAAAAAAGAAATACTAAATACAATGTGGAAAACAAAGACTTAAGGCAAAAATAATGGATATGTGAAGGGAATGGCTGATGCAGACCTTTATAACATTCACTGGTGAAATTTAAGAGTGTATTTTAAATATGCTTTACTTAAAACAGTGAAAGTCTGTTAGCAAAAACAGTGTGTCTTAGGCTCAGTGTTTCCAGCTTGTTGCATCAGTGCAGGTATTTGTGCAGACCAGAACTAAGTGCCATGCATATGGTTTATTGTCCAAATTCAGCTTCCAGGCCTTTGTTCCTCATAGGCTCTCACTATGAAACCGCCTGATACCTCCATAACAAGCTTTAGCACTGAAGGATGCATCAAGACCTCAGCATCTGGGCCACTGCAGACTTGTCAAGCCTGGCCACTGCGTTTTACACCATTCTCTGTACAGTGCAGACCCGAGTGAAGGTCTCCATCCTCACTGGTAAAGCATCTCCTCACTGAAATGGAGTATTCACAAGATTGACAAAAATACAATGATTTATACAGCTGATGACTCCTCTTACCTGGAGGAAAGGAATAATGTGGCTAAAGCTTGTCTCCATGAAGAATGGAGTTTGCACACTGAGATGTTTGGGTAAAAGAATACCAGGCACATTCAAGCCAACATAAAAAGTGCATTTCTTTCACTTTGTTTTCTTACATGGGTATTAACAATGTCTCTTAGTTAGCGTATCTGAGTTTTCAAAAACTCACGTGCTCATTTCTATCTCTGGGGAAAGGATAGGGGAACAAACACTACTTGTCAGCTTTTAGATACAGTGTTTAATACAAGATAGTAAGGTATTTCAATACAACAGTAAATACAGTCTGAAAACACACAGAGAGCCAATAGAGAGGAGGTTAAAATGTAAAACTCATGGAAGAAAATAATATGCAGAGTTATTAGAGGCTGAGGAGCAGGAAGGCAGGGAGGGAAGAGTGAAGGAAGGGATTAAGACAAGCAGTTTTAAATAGCTTCCCTGTCCTGCTCTGACTTTATGCTTTCTCCATTCATTAGCTTTTCTTATAATTGATGCAAGAAGCACTTGACTTCTGGAACAGGAGGAATAAAGAGATGTGCCCTTGAACCGTATTAAGTTACAGAAATCACCTAGGTTTGTCTTCTACTTTTCAGTATGAATTACAAATACATAGGTTTTTTGACATCTCTCATTAAACAAGGCTTATTCCTTTCCTAATGTGTAGCCCACCTTCCATAAGAAAATGCCAGATGGCTCTAAACAGTGAGCAACTCCATCTTATTACTGATGTGTTTTCTTCCAAGAGCAAGGCAGATTGCTAGTCTAACATCATGGGCAAACAAGTCCTTGTTTGATAAAATAACTAACACTGGTCATACAATCCCTTTTCCATAGTACTTACAAGGAGACAAGCCTTGATATTTAAGGAGACAGCAACTATTCCCCCTCAGAGCTGCTGGCAGAATTCTGACAGAACCAGTCAAATTCCTGCCCAGACCCTTGCATCTGCATGGCCATGCAACAGCACACCCTGGGGACGAGACCTGCTTGTCTGTGGAAACAAGCTTTTGGCAGATCATAATCTTGTGCTATAAGGGCATGTGAGGTGATTTCTGGCTTCAGCCCGTGGAGGCTTCAGAACTGATTCTATTATTATCAATAGAGAAATGGCAGCAAATGTACTTAAGATTTATTGCACATCACTAATTCACTTACAAATGACTGTGTAGAAAGGTACTCAATGTTTTTTAGGAAAAGACCAGTATCTCACCATCTGGAAAGATCTATGGCATTGCGCTGCACCTCTGAAGACTGGACAGATGCAATCTACAGTGATGGATATTCCACAATAAGAATTTGTCATGATGGAGCAATAGTTACTGAAATATGGATGAGAAAAGAGCAAATTCTACTGATTCATGAAGCAACTTCTTTGGTGGAACTTCTGACTCTTCGGATGTTTAGACCAGCCGAACAACAGTGATCCTGAAACACCTGTATTCCAGGAGCTTGTTCTCACCATACCATAAAAATATGATAGGCAAAGGTTTTCCAGGATGACCTTAACAGAACAGTCTCTTATCTGATGACCTCACAGTTTAAGATTAAAAAAAAACACATTTTTTATTCAGACTTTAGTAAGCTTGCATTGTACTTTCATATTGCACAAGAAAAGAATCTAGTTGTGTCAGATAATCTGGCACATTTCTATCCATTCTGGTTAACTTTATTCAGATTTACTAACCTCTTCAGTCAGCCTTTCCAAAAAGTAGGAGGACAACTGAAGGTAAACACCTCAGTAGCATATCTTTTAAGTATATATAAAAATGTATATATATATATATATAGTGTATGTATATATATATATGTATATATATATTTCACGAGATGCAGAAGATGTATGGAAACTATTTCTCAGAGGCAAAAGAATGGAGTGTGTTCCTTTAGGAAAATCATTCTTTGTGACAGTAAAATGTCCCACATTGCCCACCTGCAATTTTAGCACAAACATGCTTTAGACTACAATAGTCAGTTATTTGTTTTGATTAATGTCACTAAAACTGAGTGGCTATTTCCTCAAATAACCAAACTTATAACTTCAGAGTGGTATTCATCTGCACATGTTCTGGTCTTTGGCTTTTCTGCAGAAGACCAGAAGGGCCAAGAAGCCCCAGAAGAGAAGCTGCAGCACGGATTGTCTCCAGCCATGCAGCCTGGGCAGGTTTCTGTTCTGGGAGCTGTGTGGGTTCTGCCCCTGCTCACTCCCAGCCTCCTCATCACTGGAGCCTCCCCAGGCAATTCCCCAGGCCTCCCCAGCACCACCAGCTGCTGAGGGTCCAAACATATCCAGGCAATCTGTTCTGTTGCAAGAGATTACAATTCATTTAGAGGGCACAGGGGTGAAAGGCAATTAGTATTAGTGCTGACATTAGAGAAAATTCTTCTGATGACTAGGAGTAAGAGACAATTTTGTCTGATGTTTTTCAGCTACCAACACTATTTCTAGAAAAAAAAAAAAAAAAGTTATTCTCTCCAAGCATTTTTGACACTTGTTATTTAAAGGGAATTATTGTGGTTTGGCATTAGTTCTGAGGTATAATTCACAATGTTTATTACAATACATCTGTAAGTTTCTTTTTGGAAAAGGAACTTGCATAGAAAGGGCAGGCAGATGGAGATCTGCATAATATTTTGTTACACAAGGGCTTCTCCAAAAGTAATGCTTCCTATTTTATTATGTTGGCCCACAGCAGTTATCGGTGGTACGGCAGTAGGGGTTGAACCTTCCCACGAACATTCCATTATGTTTTGTTGCCGTGTGACAGATGGCAGCAGAGTGGCAGTCTGACAAAATGGCGTCTGGCATGGAAGTACGGATGGAGCAATGGTGTGTCACTGAACTCCTCCATGGGGAAAAAAATGGCACCCACTGACATTCATCAACGCTTGCCAAACTTCTACGGAGACCCAACAGTGAATGCGAGTACGGTGAGGTGTGCGTGGTGTGCTTCAGCAGTAGCAACAGCTACAGTGGATCACCTCCACTGCTGCAAATTTTTATGAGTGTCGCATAAAGGCTCTTCTACATTGCGGGCAAAAATGCATAGCTAATGGTGTTGATGGTGATGAAAAATAGTATTATTTAGCTGAGAATTTGCTCTATCAAATAGTGCTACAGTGCTCTTTGCACCTGTTGTAGTTTCCACAGAAATAAATAGAAGACATTACTTTTGGAGAGACCTATGTATGTCTAGCATTATTTACATTTGGTAACTACTCAAACCCTTAAGCTTTAAATCTGCTCTTTCTCTTGTAAAACGCTGTGAGATTAAGGGGACTGCACTAACCAAGCACCAACAATAAAAAAACGCTCAGTGTGCGGCACCACATGAAGACCAAGAGATAGACGAAGGATTTGCCTCAAGTTCTCAAAGCAGACCTCGGGTATATTTTTCTCTGGTTAACATGATTTATAAAATTTCAAAATAATGTCTCTTTTTGTATCTCTGTAACTACTCCACAAGAGAATAACGTATTAGTTAAAATTAAAACAAAAAAGACCTATTTTGTTTGATCTCTTCAGAGCCTGTGGGATTCACACTCAGATTATCTCTAATGCATTGTGAAAACACAACATTTGTTTTATTTTTTTAAAGCTTCTTTATCCTATGGCTGGGATAGACTTTAAGTGACCTTAGTGTAGATGTATAAAGAAGCGGGAAATGAAAGAATGCTTTCTAAGTAAATTTTCAAAGGTATCCATCTGAGGTGCAATTGTTATGTGGAAATTAACATTCACACATTTTGGTAAACATCTCGAGGCAGTTGCATACACCCCGACATTTTAAAAGAAATTTCTTTAATTTAGAAGTTACTTTTTAAAATAATAGCAAACACGCAATAAGATGCTTCTTTTCATGCTGAACCAAATGTCTTCTTAATTCAGAACGACTTCTTTCACTTTGCTGTAACTCTTTTAAACATGAAATTGAAAAACCTACAGCTAGTAAATCGAAACATATAGTTACATATTCATAAAGTCCCAGTGAATGTATCGATATTTTAGTTTCTAAGTTGCTTGGCTTAGTAGAAAATCTATATCAACTTTCTAAGTTCTCCAGAGATGAAAGAGAATATTGCTTAGAGAAGTGCTACTGTTAGTTCATTAGTTTTGAGACTGAGGGCTGTAAGCTGAATATGTGGCATATCTTAGCCTTGAAAAAATTGCCCCCATATTAATAGAATTTGCTAAACATCCTTTAAGGAATATTACTTCTATCACTATTATCTTATCCCTTTATCGAAGTCAAAGCCCATGAGTGTTTAAAATGAGGCCAATTTCACTACATTAAGAATAATGATTATCTGCTATACTGAGGATAAGACTATGCTGACTTATATTAGCTACTTGAGAAGGAATAATAGAATTAACAAGGCTTCCTCTTCTCTGCATCTAATTATGCCACTATAATATAACTTGATTTAAAATTCCTGCTTTTTTTTTTTTTTTTTTTAATCTTGTAAACCAGAGGCTGGCTGAGTGACTGCAATTTGTAGGAAAAAAATTTAGTGTGATACACGTGCCATAAAGGAGATGCACCGAAGCCAAAAGCAGCTCTTTCAACCAAAAAGCTTGCTCTTTACTGGCCTCTTAGCTAGTAAACATGACCTGGCTTTCATTGTGTAGCGAAGCTTAACATTCAGAATATTGAAGACCAGAAAGGAAAAGATGTAGAACACCAAATCACGAAGTGTTCATTTCAGTTTTGGTTTGAGTATGATTACAGTATCAGAATAAACAAAATGGAAAACGAAGGTCTTGAACCCCTTCCTGCCCTCCCCTGGATGTTCTGGGTTGGATTAGCAAAAGTTACAAAGCAAGAGCTCATTTTCTTTCCCATGTGAAGTATTATCGAAACATAAAGGAAAACTCCACAGAATATCTCCATCCTTGGGATACTCATTTTAACAGAATGTCAGAGACATAATGGAGCATGGAGGTGAATAAGTTGGTAAACCCACTATGGATTTTTCTGTGTTTTTTTTTTTTTTTTTTCTAAAGGTTGAAATGTAATTCAGCGGAAACTGCAAAAACCAAGAGTAATCTGAAAGACTGACATTTTGAAGACATGGTATTTTAGAACCTGAAAACGTAAAACATGTTTTCAGTCCCCCACTGATTTTCACAGACACAAAACACTTTCATCTTGCTCTTGAAGTTAAGAGACCTAAGCAGCTCTGAAACTTAGAATAGGGGATTTTGTTCTGGGCATTCAGAAGTCAAAACATACAAGAAGTGAACACTTAAAATGCAGATTCAGAAAAAGTTCTTAGCTGGTCTGGATTTTGAAATCCGTCAATTTTAAGCCCCAATTCAGAAACATGTCTATAAAACTGTTTTCTCATTTAAAAACAAGGATTTAAAAGCAAATGTATACCAGGGAGGTAGTTTCAGAAAGCTTTTCAGAGAGGTCAGCTTTTGGTCAAATGGTCTTGAAACTGCTACTTTGAACAGCAGGGATTATCAAACATCTCAAGGTATCTGACGCAAGGCTGTAGCTCAGCTTTCACAGACTTTTAACCTTCACAGTTATGAAGAACAACTTGGAAATGTGACAATCAGACTGTGATTCAGTGACCTCTACGGAGTTCTCTAGTATCATTTTGAACACCCTACAGGATCCCAACTGGGCCCCCTAAACAAGAGCACAAGTCCGCTGCTGTTCCAGTGTCACTTCTGTGAGACTCATGGAAATGCCTTGTATACAGCCCAAGGCATCTCAAATAATAATAGATGTCTATATTTAGGCAACCGAATGGAGTCTTCTGTGTGAAAAGAATGGAAGCGATAGGATCCAGAACAGATTCCTCAGATACATAATTATTTTTAAATTATTATAATTATGGGAAGCTCACCAGTGATTTCAAGTTGCTTCAGCTAGCAATATTAGAGTATGCAAAATATTTTTTTTCTGATGTCTGCACTTAATTACTCACTGGAAGTATTCAGCAGCCTTCCCTCTGATGAGCACTTACAGAGAGGATAGTATTTTGGTTCAATTCTTCCACTAGCAGGCTGCTTGGGAAACTGCAGTGTTTTGTGAAAAATTTGGACTGACTGCTTCAAAACCTTGACAATATGTTTAGTCTGCATAAATGAGGGAAAACATATTTTGTTTTGTTCAGCGTGCTCTGAACTTTCACAGTTACATAATTATCTGCTCAGATGGTCCCACAGTCTTATTTTGACTGAAAGAGAAATTGGAAATGTTGATAAAATAAACTCAGGCTGGAAGCTTGGCAGCTCTGCCATTTGTTAGAGAGAAAGAGACCCAGGTTCACGACTTTTTTTTAGTGTGAGTTATTTATCACTGTAAATATCTCACTGACACAGTGAGAGTTAGCTACCATAAGGATATTAGAAATGGCTGGATTAAGTTTTTCTGTCCTTCTCTTGAAGAGAGATATTATGAGAAGGCTGAATTGCATCCTTTGAGTTTTTCTGACACACTGCCATTTCATGTTGCCCAGAATCTGAATAAAAGTAAACGATCTGACTTTTGAAATGAAACATTACTTGGTCTTGTTTCAAAACTTTAAACCTTCAGAAAGCCTTGTTACCTTGTTCTGAGTACCTCTTTTGTAAAATTATGATGTTAATGATTTCTTTTGCAAAACACTTATTTTACTAATACCATGAGCTGTTTAAGAGACAGGTATGGTAAAACAAAAGAGACAGGTGTGATTTGAATTAAAATAAAATAAGATAAAAATTGAACCAAAGCATTGAGATTCATTCCTGTCAAAATATTTTGACAAGCCAAGTCCATGCCCATGAAATACATTTCAACAGTTGCTCTATGGGAAACTTTCTGCTAGAAATTCTCTGAAAATTGTTACCGCTCACTTGTTTTGAGCAAGCCCATGCATTAATGTGGACATGTATAGAAAATGAAAGCTCTTACTATCCAGCTCTTTGCTTTAAGACTAGGTTACAGCAGAGGTGTCTAGTTCCATATTAACCAAAACAAATGTGGCCTAAAACTACAACTATCCTGGATCTCTGGTCATTTATACCCTGTCAGAGAGTGCAATTTGTCTCTGAAACTCTGGCTGTTAAAAGCGTTATTGTATGTCTCTTGTCCTCAGGTACAAATGCTATCGCTGTGTCCTAGGCAGCTGGGGCTCACATCATCATTCTTAATGTGTTCCCCAATGTGTCTCTTCCCGCTTCATATAATTTCACTGATGGTCTCTTGACAGACACCTTATTTAAAGAAAAATCCAAACTGCTGGCTACGAAAGCAACAGTACACAGCTGAGCTTTAGCCATATCTAGAAATGAATGCAGTGTATGTTCTTCTTGCACAAATACCGTATATATGTATAGCTGCTCAATATCAGTGGCTGAAGGAAGTGCAGTTTGATAAAAATTCTTAATACCTGTGACTATTAAAAACATGCATTGCTTTTTGCTCCTCTCATTGGAAGTTTCACAGTGAAACTTTTCTGTTTACTTCAGATACGGCCGATTTAATACTTTCTTGTTTATCACAGAGGTTGAATAAATCTGTCAGGGGCCCATGGGCACCTCTAGCCTTGTCTTTCCCTGCCCCTCCACAGGACTCTCCTACCCTGAGCAGGGCCCAGGAGTCCATGTCAGCCCTTGGGCTCATCCGCCCCTGGCCCAGCAAGGCCAAGAAAGGGCTGGCCTCCAGCTCCTCACAGCCCTACCCTGCCCAGCCAGGCCTGCCTCTTGAAGGCTAAAAAGGAGGAACTTTTATAATAAGCAGATCAATGTGTTGAGGGTCATTTCTGCTTCTCAAGATCTCCATTGCTTTTCACATACCTCAGACTAAACGAAACAGCAGGGCTACTTTTTCTTGAAGATAGCCAGTGCTAAAAGAACTGCAATTTGGGTGGACTGGACAAGAAATGTTTCTCTCTAACAGCATTCAAACTGGCCTCAGTGTCTTTTTAAATACAAATTATCCTGCTGGTGCAGAGGTGGTGTTTCTGGATTAACAACAGAAGATGCTCCTTTTCTTACATAGGCCTGCCTTTAAGGGATAAAGGCTTTAAACTTCTCACTTGGTAATTCCTAGAAGGTTTTTTTTGTCAGTGGGATGTACAGAGGGAATATATCAGGCCACACTTTTGCAGGACAATGTCCTCTCCTTAGAGTAGGATAAAGTTAACTTTAAAAATACAAGCTGTTTTCATAATACATAACGCTCTTGATTAAACATGAGCTGCTCAGAGTTTCTCGAGCCCAAGGCAGTCACCAAGCACCAGCTGATAAATGTTGCTTAAATGAAAAGACATTTTTGTTATGCTCCTGGCTATTAAATAATGATGTGGACAAATATCTGCCAGACCCTGCAGATTTTCAAATATATGTATTTTTTTCTTTTTCTTTTTTTTTTCCCTTCAAATGGCAAAATAACAATAGGTCAAATCACTAATTTTTGGCACAGAATCATATCCCACAAGGATAAAGCTCATTTCCTCATATCTTGTCCATGACCCTGAAAAATTTTCTCTTTGAATTTGAAAAGAGTACCAGAAACAGAAATCCATGAGCTGAAGTACAAAATACGAGGTAGCTATATAGATCTTGATATAAGACATGACTGATGAGACATTCTGTTTTATAATAATGCCTGAGGGCCTCCGAAGGAATGGAGTCCTGTGGTGCAATGAGCATGCCATAGTGTCATCATAGATGCTCAAAGATTTTGCAGTCAGGAAAAGAGTTTGCAGCACAAAGCTCAATATAATTGCGTTTCCACATCTTGAAGTATGGTGCATGAAATGCCTTAGGTAAGGTGAAAGGGGAATAACTTACCTCACTTTGGTGGAGGCTCTAGTATTATAATTATATTATAAATGCCGTGTCACGACATAGAATGTTCTGTAGGCAAGCTCACTCGTATATCCCGTTGCTGAAACTAGGAAAACACTTCTTGATGAGTAAGTTAAATTCTTCAGCAGTTTTAACTTCCTCTATTAATCATAATGCTAATGATAACGAAGTTTATGCTAATAGCAGCATCCTACAATTTAGGGATCTAAATATAGCAGTTTTCCTGAGGCTCTGACAGTGTAAGGTGTTAAGTCTTTTCTGACTGGTGTTCTGAATGGGACTTTCTGCTGGGAGCAGTATGAATCATGGATATAATGTATGTACATTCTTTAGTGTACAATCTTTTCATGGCTTACAGTCTTGCTGCTTAGATTCACAGTCCACATTTGATACAGATATAACAAAGTTATGCAATGTGTTTCATGGTGCTGTACCAGAACGAGTAGTTACATGTTACACGGAAAAGGTAGAAGTTACATGTTCCCCTGTGTAATACAGTATTCATGAGAATGAAAAACAAATGCAATTGCTAAAGCACTACTATTTTAAATTTCTTAATCATTAGCTTTCCTGAATAACAAGCAATAAACATATTTTCACAGGAAAAGCATAGCAAGATCTTCATTTTATGTGAATAGACAGTAGCAATCAGTAGGCCTTAACATGAGAAATCATTTAAAATATAATATAAATGAAAATCTAAATGAAAAAAAAACAAAAACAAAAACAAAACCACACACCAAAACTGCTGCACTCATTTTCTTAAAGATTCAATTCCCAAGAAACTATGTCTCACTTAACAAAGAAGACATGTTTAGAGAAGACTTACTTACACACTGTTTCTACCATGCTGTTCAGTGTTCCTGACAGTGGATAGGATGGGTCTTCTCACCCTGTGGTTCTGGGGGGAGATGTACATCCCATGAAGGCATAGTCCCAACACTCCCAGAAGCTGCTCAGAGGCACCTCACAGGTCCTCCGTGTGCAGGATCCTGCTGAAAACAAAGCTGTGGCCACCAGTTCATGAACTGCATGGCCTCTTTCTCCTTTATTCCAAGTGGAGGAGAATTTCTCCATCCTTTTATATCTTTTTTTCTCAGTAATCTGACCCATCTCCACAGAGTGTTTATGGTAGCAATAACAGCAGACACCAGCAGTTTTGCCTGGACACTCTCTGCATAACAAATGAAGTCTAGAACTCCTGCTGGCAGGCTTTTACATCGCACCCAAGGACAGTTTGTTCATGGAAGTCTAGAGCTAGTTGAGATACCAAATCACAGGTCCCATATCATGGTCAACTAGTGGTATCTTAGCACTCCCTAAATAAAGCATTAGGGCGGAAGATAGGAGAACACATGTTGCTCTGATGAACATATGGATAAAATCTAGGAGACAGTCCCTTATTTACTGAGGAAGGATGGAGAATGAATCCAAAGGATATGTTTATTATTGTATGTGCATACAAGACTGCATTCCAGTATCCCAGCTGCTCTCCAAAACTCCCAAGGCTTGTGGGGGATTGCCATACAAACAGCAGCTCAATCCTAACTACAGGATCTGTACATTATTCTGTTGCACAGGTAGATTAATATTTTGTTTATGTTATACATATACTACATGTGAAATTACATGAAATATTTTTATCTCGTACAACCAATTTGCTAATACAGACTGGAAAAAAAAATCAATATCAAGAACAATGCTATTTTTTCTACTATTAATTTTTCCCTATTTACCTACTTTCCACATTTATCTTTACCTTAATTTTAACTCACCCAGTACATCAAATAATATAAAAACATACCTACTTTATTTCTTGTCTATTTGACATAGTTCTCTATATAAAGTAATTGCAATTATTTATATTTTAACTTTCCTGATTAACTGTGTACACTGCACAGGTATACCTGTTCCTCTAGTTCCCCGAGAGTAAGATAAACTTGAGAATGAAGTTCGAAAGCATTTTTACTTCTGAAAAGGGATGGACCAAGTGAAAAGTTGTATCGTTACTGTACTGTGATCAGAAACAAACTCGAAAGGTGTATTTTTGATAATGACCAAAAGAATTATGAACTACCAAAAATCCTAAACTAGAATTGAATTTTGAATTATGAGCCATTTTCTGGAAATTTCTATTATTTCTTTTAACTGGAAGTAAAGTATTAATTCCCCTTTCTTTTTAAAAGGTCTTTTTAGAGACAGAAAGTACAAGTGGCATGACATGCTTTTCTTTTTCTTTTCTTTCCTACACATCTACCAGATGTTACAGCAAACAGTTTAGGTGGAATTGTATTAGCATGCAAAACCTTTTTTATCATAATCACTATGCTCGTAATAAAATATAATACTTCCTTCTTCCTTCATATATATACGTATTCTGAGTGATGTTAAGTTTGCAGGATATGAGTGTGCTACATCAATCATAACCTCAACACAAAGAACTCAATTTGGTCTAAATTGTCTGCTCTAATAACACAACCAGTGGCATTTTATCTGAGCTACACCAGGAATACGTGTTCTTTATGATTCAGTAACAAACTCTTTTATTCTCTTCTTTTGTCAGTGATGGGCTGAAGTACTTGATAAATAGAATAGAAAGCAGTCTCTGAAGTACTTCTGTGATGGGTTTTGACAGATGTAGCTTTGGAATAAAGTCAAGATCTAGTGAGGAGTCTATAAATCCTGCAGCTTTCCAGCTTTGTATGAAAATCCATCTGTTCATAGATGAGGGCTAGCACACCTTCAGAAATAGAGAGGCTTTGTATGTAGGCACAGAATGTGTGGGAAGCAAGCCCCTGAGATAATGTGTTCTGGAGAAATAAGGCAAGATGCAGGAGGTAGGAGGTCTGGGATAAAGAAACAGCTGACTACCTAATTCAGGAATGAATCTAGAAGTACAAATATTCAGCTTGAGGTCAGACTCCAGCTGCAGCTTCGTAAATTTAACTTCACCATATACACTGCTCTGGTTTATAAGGATCCCTGTCACAGTCCTCTGAGCAGCTGTAGGCTCTAAACAGATCAAAAGAAGACCAACTGTGTAAAACAAGAACTCTGTATTAAGAACACACACTTCTACTCAGAGACCTAACGCATTGTTGAACATCATCCTCAACTTTTCCAATGCTGCTTTTATTTATTTATTTTTAATAATTATTTAATTTACCTCAGATAGCAGCAATGATAGCAAAATGAGGTAGAGGAATGGTGATAATCTTGTGCATTTTAAACCAATACCGAAGTCCTGTTATACCAGCCTATGCAGCAGGGAGAACTGCAAACAGCTTGCTGCAAAATATCTATGGATCTATGCTATCTCTATTAACGTCATCACTTGTTTTGAGCAAATAGGTTCTTATTTCTTGCACAGAAACAATTATTGGAATGTGTTTTCTTATGTAACTGATTTTTCAGTATGCTTCTATACCACAGCTATCTGACTGCTCTTCAGGTGCCATTAGCCACTGCTGGTAAGAAGCAGTAACCAATCTCTTCTATTTTGAGTCACATGGGTGATTCAGAAATGGTCCTGACCATCTTAAGTCCAATAAGGAATCAGAAAATTACAGATTTCCTTCAGTTTGCTTCATAAAGACATGCAGGACCAAAAAAAAAGTTCAGTCCACAAAGTTGCTATGAAAACTACATCACCACAGACTATCTAATTAAAACAGCAAAGATCTGTTTTATCTTGGAGAGAGGAATTCTTTTAATATTGTTCTCTGAGACCATTTTGGGGAAGCATCTTCAGCTGAGAAAATTTTGTTCCTTCTAAAATATGACAAGCAGTTGGGGAATACAATTTATACATTTGTTAATACACCTGCTTGGAATCATAGAATCATAGGATGGCCTGGGTTGAAAAGGACCACAACGATAATCTAGTTTCAACCCCCTGCTATGTGCAGGGCCACCAGCCACCAGATCAGGCTGCCCAGAGCCACATCCAGCCTGGCCTTGAATGCCTCCAGGGATGGGGCATCCACAGCCAATCTGGGCAACCTGTTCCAGTGTGTCACCACCCTATGAGTGAAAATCTTCCTCCTAGTATCTAACCTAAACCTTCCCTGTCTCAGTTTAATATCATTTCCCCTTGTCCTATCACTGTCCAACCTCGTAAACAGCCTTCTCTTTATACACTCCCTGCAAGTACTGGAAGGCTGCAATGAGGTCTCCCCAGAGCCTTCTCTTCTCCAACAAGCCCAGTTCCCTCAACCTTTCCTCATCACCTGATCACCTTAGTGGCCCTCCTCTGGACCTGCTCTAAGAGCTCCATGTCCTTCCTGTACTGAGGGCCCCAGGCCTGGAGTCAGTACTCCAGGTATAGGAGTATGTATATATAAGGTATAGTCTTCAGATTTTCTTCTTGGAGAAAGCACTCAGGTATCAATGCATGAGCCCTGTGTTCACTGAAATACACAGCAAACCTGTCTGAATGAGTGTGAAAATGACTGTGAAGACGACACCTTACACCTACAGTTTCCTTGAGTTCCATCACCTCTAGAAATGAGCTAACAATTCACAGCCCTGTGAAGGAGGGATAAGCCCTGTAAAGGTGGATAAGGAATTGATTGAAAGTCTACAGACAAAGGGTGGTGATCAATGGTCCTATGTCCAGGTGGTGTCCGCCAGTGGACTGTGTTGGGACCGGTGCTCTTTAACATCTTTATCAATGACATCAATGATAGAATTGAGTGCACTCTCAGCAAGTTTGCTGATGACATCAGGCTGAGCAGTGCGGTTGACACAATGGAAGGAAGGGATGCCATTCAGAGGGATTGCAACAGACTTGAAAGAGAGTGATGAGGTGCTGGAACAGGCTGCCCATACAGGTTGTGGATGCCCCATCCCTGGACGTGTTCAAAGCCAGGTTGGATGGGGCCTTGGGCAGCCCTGTCCAGTATTAGATATGGAGGTTGGCAGCCCTGCCTGTGGCAGAGGGGTTGGAGCTTGATGATCCTTGAGGTCCATTCCAGCCCAAGCCATTCTATGATTCTATGAAAGCAAAAGACAAGCTCAGGAAGACAGTGTCTTTCGGCAGATTTGCAGTGCACTGGGAATGCATCCCAGCATTCACAGCTGTTGGAAGGGGGTATTAGGCCTCAATCAGAAACTTAACATCTGCTTCCCCCAAAGATCAAAAGCCAAACCCCTCAGCCCTGCCTCCCTTTGGTTCTCACAACACTGACTTTTTTTAAGGCAGAGAAAATGGAAGTTCTATCTAATGAGCTTTGGAATGAAGCAGTGCTTCCTGCTGAGTAGAGCAAATTTAGGGAGCAGCAGTCCTGACATCCGTTAAGCCCGGGGGGTCTTCTATCCAGCAAATGATTTGTGACTTGAATATTATTGCTATTAGAATTCCTAGCAATAAAAAGGACCTCCGTCTACCTCCAATTCCACAGTGTTAAATCACTTTTTGTCTTACGACAGTTTATCCTGAGGTGTTACAGTTCTGAAATCATTAATGTATTATGTGATGTAGCAGTGGAGCCACTGTTGCTGTGACAGTCTACAGATGCATGGCACAACGTTTGTGGGAAGATATGATATCTTTTACTAGATCAACCGGAATAGTGTGAAAAACGGATAAGCTACTGAGCGCAAAAATTCTTTTTTTTTTTTTTGTTGGCTTTATATGACCTTCTTTTCATCATTTAGGAGCTTCTATAATTGAAAATTGACTAAGGATGGTCACTGTTTCTTGATATCTCCTTATCCTGTCCAGTGGTCATACGACAGTAATTTCTACAGTTCGTTTAGCAATACATTACGTTATAATGACAATGGTAACAACAATCTTTTAATGAAACATTAAAATCAAATGGAATTTTCTCATTTATCTGGTATTTCCAAAGCCTGCTCCAGTGTTCCAATGTTCTTACTACTTCCAAAAGATTTTTTTTCAATCTTTCATTAATTTCTTATCTCACACTGTGGCTTATGATTGAAGGATCAAGAAGAGAATAAAGCAACAGAGGCATGAAGATTACCTTTCTTGGAACAGGGATCAGTTTTTCGTTCGGGTCAGCTGTTACAAAGAATGATATCATGTTTGTCTCACTTGGCAACATAATACAAATAACAAACATTGTTCCACTGAGTGCAAAAAATTTGTAGACAGAGAGCTTTTAATGACCAAGTTCACTTCGTGCAATCTTAGAAATGTTCCAGTAAATGGTGTTTACATCATGAAATGTGCACATTAAGTACAGCACAGCTTACCATTCTGTACTCTCTGCACTTACTGCAGCACCATTACAGAAGAAATTTGAAAAGATTCAAATCCTTTTGCAATTACTTCGCATGAAAAAGATTTATATGAACGGCCAATGAAAAAGGATATTTTGTAATAAAATAAAGTATCAGAAAGGGGCCTACACTTTCTTAAATATTTTGCTCTGCTCTGGAATATAATAGGCTACAGTGTAATTCTAGGTTGAATCTATAAGTGTAACTATATAAAATCTTCCATTTTGCTTGGCCTTTGAATTGCTATTATAGACGTGTTCATGAACACATTGAATTTTTTCACTAGTGGGAAAAGAACATATATACGAACATACACATTTTGTTAAGATGGAGAGAAAAACGAATAAAAGTCAAATTTTGAGTCTCCTCACTATGACAGCACCATTTAGCTAGTAATGGTTCAGTCAGTTACACACGTTATAACATCCCGACCATGATGGGATGGCGTTCAAATCTGCTTCTGCCTCCTTTGGAAATCAGAAACATTTTGATGCGTCTTCAAGTGCATTCATATCTTCCATCTTGATAATGCTCCTGAATGCACTGTAGTTTGTATAACTTCTTTTCCCCAGAAATTATCTGCAGACAATTTAATTGTAAAAATTTAATAATTTCAGCAATGATGGAGTCAACTTTCTTATTATTCGCTTGACTATTGCATAGTGACTCTCTAGTTGTTTCACTAAATATAGCAGTATCACTTGAAACATTTGATTTGAGAGAATTAAACCAATTTGTTTTCATTTCTACATCTCAGCTTAGCAATTTATAGTGTAAAATTAAAAAAAAAAAAAAAAGAAAATTTTCATTTTAAACAGAAGAAGTTCTAAAAGGTTAAAAACAGTTAATTTGGGTTCTTCTGCTTTTGTTACATCTATATTTTTTCCATGGAAAAATATACTATTAATTATTATTAATTCTAATTAGCTCCTGTGGTAGACATAGTGCATGAAAGCTGCATCGCAATTTGTACACCTTTTCTCAGGAAATATTGCATGGCACAACTGCTTTACAGTTCCTAGCATGCTGAAGTAAAGCAGATCACTTAATCATAATTCCATTTCCCTCAGAAAATTACCTGGAAGTTTACAAATTTCTTCGTCTTGATTCATTATCACAACCTCTATCTTGTATTCAATGGTTAAAACTCTTCCCAATGTCTTGGCTTTTCTGATCCTGGTTTTCAAAGCTTGTTTATCTGTTTCCACATAACCTTGTTAACCAGTGATCACAGGCTGCCTTTGCTGTGAGTTTTCTCTGTTTCCCTGCTAAATGAGTTTATCCTTAGACAACACTTCACCAGTGCTTATTGCTACTTTGTCAGAAATTTGAAAAAGCCCATTCAAGCACAAAAAAAGATATCCAGGAATCTAAAATTTGGCATGAATGCTTCTCAGGTAGATTAAAATGAGCACTATGGTACCTACACTGGCTACGTAAAAGACAGCGAGAATTAACTTTTCATTGATCATGAATGTGTTGATTAAATAAATGTTTGTTAGCTTTCCTTGGCCACAGCGGATTGCTTACTCATCAACTCTTTGGACTCAGTCGGCCACCGCAGTAATTATTATCAGTTCTCATAAATCCCACTGACTTTGTTACAACATAGTAGTGCCATTTATTGTGGACTTCGCAATGATAAGCAATAAACACAGTGGTTTTACCCCGCAATTGAGTTGTTTCTATTCCACTGCAGACAGTCTGAGCCATAAAAGCAATTCTGCACCCAAGATGTCTGTATCACCTAACTTGTGCAGAAAGCCACAGCTGCAGCATGGATGTCATCTGATTTGGTAATTGCCATATTCCCGTAACAGCAGACTGAAATGTTGATCTATTTTATACTGGATGCTTTAAAGTCCAGTAGGTTGAGAAATAATAACTTTGTATTGATTTGCTACTCCTTTTAAAAGTCTATACCACGAGTATTAGCGTTATGCCACCCTTAAGTTAATGGCATACTAATTTTTATAGCCTGCCTCTATCCCCATCGTAAAGAACAAGACCATTTGTTCTATACTACAGAAGGGTCTGTCAATTTTTTGACTGAGGCTGTGGAGAACAGCACCAATGAGATTATACAAACAGCAAGGATGTCACTTGTTAAAAAGGTGATTTTGTATAACCAGACACAGAGGGCCAATCCTGTTAGCAAGAAAAAAGAATTAGCAAGAAATGGCTGGGGTAAAGGCTTGGCAGCATTTATAAATAAGCTGATGCTTAAAATATTATTTATTTTGCTCTATTTATCAGCCTGTGAAGCCTCCCATTTTAATTTATGATAAAATTCTTCCTCAGTCATAACCCTTCTGCCTCTTTTCATTAGATTGAAATTCAGTATTGTGTACCCTGTTCTTCCACAGAGGAGCAGAAATTTATTTTCCTGCTCAACATCTGACTACAATATGCATTCTTGCCAAGATTCCCCCATGACTTTTAGTAATGTAATAATTTAAGGGACAACTCCCCAGCTATCTTGCTGGGTCATCCAAGGATGTGCTCATGAATAGCATACCACATCTTGATTTTACTTTCTGACAGAGTAGAATATTGAAATCAATTTCAAAGACAAAAATGCCATCCAGCGTGATTCATCAAGTGGAATAAAGACCTCTTGCTGAGAAAGCCATTTGAGCACGGGTTAACTGTGACCTGTGCTCCTCTACAGTCCTTGGAACATCTGGCCATATGGGCTGTAAGCAGATTAATCCAGTGCTTTGCACTCTCCTCCTTTAAACGGCTTAAAGGTTGCTGTTTAAATAGCATGGCATGCAATTTTTTTAAAAAAGATCAGCAAATTTCTAAAATAACTGAGAACAAATGAATAACCTCTCTCCATAAGAAATTTTCAGAGGCCCTGAAGAAGCAGCCTTTCAAAATCACTTGATTTTGTTGTGTTTTTCTATTTTAACTTGCTATATCTAAATTTAATCTTTCCCAAAGTTGTCAAAGGCTATCTAGCTTACATGATTGAACCAGACATACAACTTCCACTATTCCTGCTTCAGACAATTGTAACAGACAGTTTTAAAGTCTGGCTAGCCAGGGAGCTGTGGGTTAGAGGGACCTGTAGTAACACCAGCTTGTCTGGATGAAGGCTTTCTGCCTAGATGAAGCATCCCTCCCAGGGTGCTGATAGCAATGTACTTGTAACTTCAGCTGTAGCTCTGAAAAGCTGCGAAGTGTGCCCTCACGGCACTGACCACCCAGCTGGTGAGTGAGTGTTACTGCCCAGAGCTATGCGAGCAACTCACTTGACATGTCCTCTGTGGAGCAAGGGGGTTGGGCTTTGGCCACCATCCTCACGCTTGCTGATGCTTCTGGCTGCAGAGCAATCACAACGGGAACATTCTGATATGCTACAGGTCATTTGAAGGGCACTAACATAGAGATTTTTCAAACTACATTTTTTCCCAGCAGCACTAGAAATACTGCAGACGTAGTTCTATTCAGCTTTCTAAATTTTCTTTTGTGGTTTTTTTTTTTCCTTTTTTCCACTGAAAATGGCAAGCTTTGTGCAGACAACTTTATTTATTTATTTATTTTTAATTAGGAAAAGAAAAAAAAACACTCAATTTCATTCAATATCTAAGATCTTCTGCAGAAATAATTATTTTAAACATGAATCACGGTTAGGACAAGTTCTAGCAAACACGAAGCCAGTACTAGAAAACTTCAATCTCCATCCCTATTTTTAAGATTTTATTTGGTAAAAGCAGAATCTAAAGCCCCCAGCGCACCAAACCTTAGACTTGTTTGACACTGTACTTTCAGGCTGTGTACTGCCTTTGAATTCATGTTTTGCTGATGATTCCTCCCAAGCTGTTATGCCCCATAGTCACTGCGTGAGCTATTCAGCCTTGGATGACTGTGTTTTATGTATGTGGCAGAATGAATTCTGACCAGAACGTCATGGTTTTGAAGAAGCTGTCTTCTTCATAGAGGTTAGTGATAATTTCTGCTCTGCAGACAAGCTGAAGTCTTATTATCTTCATTTTGCATATCTGCTGATTTTAAGGTTGTACATCAAGATTACTTCAGGGCCTAGATCCTCTCAGTCACCAGCCAGAGTGTGTTCAGAACAGTCTCTCATAGAGAGGACACCTCATATAATTGTTATTATGTAGTTATTGTGAGGAAACTCTGCTGCTACACTTCGAAACAGTACTGCAAACCAGCCTGTAAAGAGATCTTATTAACATGCAGCGCAGCAAACAGCCTATCACTCTGTATTCCTAGTTAATGGAGAAATTATTAGCAGACAGCACTACATTAAGAAAAGGAATGATATTTTGATTTAGTTGTTGAACTGGGTCTATTAAAGGAAACTCTGTCAATGAGCTGACAATCCTGCTGTCCATCTTCTGGGAGGGGACCTGAATGAGAGTTGAGTACCAAAGTGTCCACCTAAAGCAGATTACAGAAGCTACCACAGCTAAGTCACTGTTCAGGGATTGCAACTCACTTCTAGCTTAAGTTGTCTGCATTGTGTACCCCAAATTGCCAGCCTGAAGCAGAAAACTGGAATAAAAGTTCACAAACTTTTGGCCTGATCTTGCCACTAGCAACGCTCCATCAGCGAAGTGAGATCAAATGAGTGTGTGATGTACAATCATTGTTGATAATTAACAGCAGGCTCTGTGAAACACTGGAGTGGCAAGCAATTATCTCTTTTGAACAAAAAATGTGCAGCACTGACATATGAACCTTCTCTTCTCTTATCATTTTGTTATAATTACTTCAAATGCATGGTGGAAAATCATTTTTTGTCCTTCAGGACTTTCTGATTTTACATTTTCTCCATCCCATCTGGATTGAAAATAAGATCTCTCTAGTGAAAATCCAAATCTCAGGATAATAGAAGAGGTTAGAATTCTTCTCTAGACTGAAGATCATCCCGACTGAACCTCCTTCAGCTCCCAGTTTCTGCCTGACATTTCCATTTTAGCAGCTCAGTTGGGATTCTTGACTACTAGATTACAGACTCACTATCTCTTGCTGTGCCTTAGTAACTACTTAATTATTTAAACATGGACTAGCTGCAGCAGATGCTACTGCAAGAAACATACTTCATAACAGAGCTGTCTAAGCATTCCTGTGGGACACTAGAAACAAAGGGTCAAGTCCTCGTACTGCAGAATTTTAAAATCTTAATACTAAGAATTACATTTATGCCAGGAGAACAACAATATCACTGGGTCAGGATATATTCAGGAACATTAGTTCAAATGCTTGCTCTGGGCTATATCCTGTCCTAGAGTGGAATTAAGTCTGTTTTGTGTTACTGCAAAAATAGTTCATATGTGGAGTTTCAGCAGAAGTGGGTTCTTAAAACTTGTATAAATGCACCCTTACAAGAAACAGATCTTCTTAACTAATTACTGCGAAAGTATAACTGGTAGCGTGGTCGAATCTGATAACTGTGGAGGTATTTAAAACAGCTATTTTGTGGATGTAGATAAGTTTTCTTGAAATGATTCGGTAATGAAGAAAGTGTGCAGGTCTCTGTGCAACATTCAGGGGCTGCTGTCCATCAGTGCAGCCACTGCCTGCCCAGGCACAGCTGGGCTGCATCATGCCTGGGGGCCCTGGAGTCTGTACAAGGAACAGAAAGCACAGGACTGTCCTGTAAGAAAAGCAGTCATTCACAACCACTGCCCTCGATGTCTTCATTCTGAAACTCGGTGATTTTGTGGTAGGAATAATTCTCTGACTTCTGCTAAGATGTCTTTCTTCAAAGTGATATCCGGAAATAATTTATATAAACACTGTAAATTACATATTTACACTGTATGTCTATTTTATATCTGTGCCCACTGATGTCTCTTACAAACCAGACAAATAACACTTAACACGCTTTTCAGATCCATCCCCAGCAGCCTGCCTCTGGTCTCAAAAGCAAAGAAAAACAACATAGGTGAAAGCCAAGTGCAGCCAACTCAGGCACTCCCAAATCATATTTACCTTCCATCACTGCCTTTTATGTTTTGACTCATCTATAATGAATTCTTTTCAGTAGGTTCAGTTACTGTATCTTTGTGTACAGCAACATAATCCACATGGCTTAAGAACACGGTTCACCTTCAAATGCCTGTTCCTTGCCATCAGTATAATTAGGATGAAACTTTGCCTGTGAGATCTACAGACGGAGCTCACAGTAGTAGGGAGAGGAGGCTAAAAGTGAGAGATCTTTATGGAAAAAAGAAACATACCACCATATCTATTTTGTGAACAGTTCTGGGTTTTGTGGGTCTTTCAGTGCCCACTGTCAGTTTTACATGTGAAGAACTAAATGTGATGCTTGCTGGATGCCTTCCCCAGGCCAGGTGCTCCCAGACTGCATGAGAGTGGGGCCAGCTCCTAAAGGCCACCTTGCAGTGTCTTCTGTCACTGCTGCTGCCACCATCGATGGTCAGGAAAGCACCTGGTGTGCTCCTTACCGCTCTCAAAAGTATCACTGTCAGGTGTTGGGGTGTTGCAAGAAAACAGAAAAAGATATTGACAGAAGGCAGATTTTTGACAAGAAGCAGATTATGTGACTTCTGTACTCTGTAAAATAAGTCTCTCATCCTCCACTAGCGACTTATCTTCTATGGGATTATGTTTGCAGATGTGGATTTCACTCACTGCTTCCCAAAGTGAATCTCCAAAGCAAGACTTTAGTTCTAAGACATATGGAAATCAAATGAATCAAGATTCATGTAAGCTGCTGTCCTCTGCATAACCTGTCATGTGTGGAAAGTTAATCCCCAGATTTTGGAGTACATCCAGTCTATGGAAACATGTGGACAGTGAGGAGCATACTGGGAGGCAGGCTGAGCCATGAAAGGCAGCAGGTGTTGAAGCTGCTCAGCAATACCCTCAAAGAAGACCCAGCAGAGCATGTCCCCCAAATCTGCACGTTGCATCCCACTCAGGTGCTGCTTCTCTGCTTCTGTTTGCAATGAAGAATATGCTGTGAGGTTAGGAATGGCCATAGCCTATTGAACTGGCTTTAATTAGCACTGAAGTTCAACCTTCAGGTCTCATCTCTCGACACTGAGGGTTAGAGATGGTAAATAACACTGAAGCCCATGTGCTGCTATTTATTTCTGCCAGAAGTGCTCTATTTTCTATCGAGGGAAAAAGAGCAAGCTTCATTTCATTCCCTTCCATTTCTAGAAAAAAATCCAGTGTGAAAAGTGAGCATCATTTGAAAAGTATTCAGTGGCAACATCTTATAGTAAAGTTTTGAAGACATCCTTTCTCAGCATAATGTTTGTATTTTATAAAGTAGTGGTTACCCCTGTTCTATTTGTGCATGCATGCATGCCTGTATCCTCTTTTTCCCTGCCTCACTCTTTTTCAACCACTTATTTGGCCAGAATGAACCAAAATATTGCAGAGACCAAGATTAGCCCAAGAAATCCTCTGTAAAATGATGGTAAATGAGTCCTCTGAATCTGTGCTGTGTGCTAGCTGCGAAGCAGAGAAGAATCAGCACTCCACTCCCAAGAGGTGCAGCAGCACCAAGCAAGCTCTGCCTACCAGCTGAGACCCCCAGCACCACAAGTGAGGTCTCTCTCAGCCTGTGGGCCAGCCAGCAGGCACAGGAGGCAGGTGGCAAATGCAATGTGAGCCAGAGCCGAATCCAAAGCACTGAAGGATGCACTGGCCCAAGGCCCAGAAAAGCAGCAGGAGGCAAGGCCTGGTGGTCTTGTTTCCAGGAGGAGCCAGAAACAGGTGGGCTGTGGGAAGCATGGAGAATGTGGGCTCAGTAACAAGAGGAGTGCATGGCTACTGCCAAGAGACAGTGAACAGACAATGCAAATTGTGGGGATTCTGTCTTCTGCCAAAGGAGCAGGGTACACATTTTAGCTCATTTTAGCAGGCATTTTAGCTGAAGAACTGGGCTGCTGACCCCTTAGCTTGAGTACAGCCTGACAGAGCCTGAGCCAGGGCGCATGCTGCATTAGGTGGTGAGGGTTGTCACAACGGGAAATTACTGCAGGATTTTAGGAACACGAGGAGGAAACTGGAAGGAAGTGGAGGGCAAAGCACAAATGGTGGCAGCATCCTACAAACAGGCAGGGCCTGGTGAAGGTGGTCAGCTGGCCTGCAGGTTAGCCCATGCCACAACCACCAGCTGCTTCCACCCTCCTCACTTCACTGTGGCCAGTGCCCCTCGTCATACTCCTACAGGTTCCTACATGAGTCCATGCTGCAGGCAACATTCAAAAAATGCACTGGTGTGCCTCTTAATATCTAACGGAGGCTCTGGGCTCCTTTAAACCCTCATTGCTGCTCTCAAAAATGATGCTCTCTTGCAGGTTTCCTCTAAAGTTCATTATAGAAATCCTGCATAAAACAGTATGCTTGAAATGGTCATTAGGTAGCATATTGATGTAGTTGAAAATGGCTGAATTATATAAGCTTTAGTATAAGATTTTTCACGTTTCATGGAAATATAAGTACAAAACAGCACATTTGTTATTCATGACATGAATCTCCATAAAACTCCAGTTTTGTAAAATGTAATGTCAGGAAAAAATCTGATTAAATGGCACGGTCCTCCCTCAGGGAAAACCTACTTCAATTAGAAGAAATTGTGTTAAAGTCTGCATTTCCTGCTCCATTTCATCTTATTTATCATTTCAGTAACTTTCTTTATGGTAGGCTGAAAAAATGCGAAAATAAGTGAGTGGCAGGTGAACATTAAAAAATACAAGCGTTTATTACACTTACCCCTATAGACTCAATGCTATTCAGTTTTCTATTTCCAAAGCTTAAGTACTTTCTTTGGGCTTAGTTTTGTCAGCTTGACATTTTTAATAATCTAAATACATAGCTATGTCAATCTCTAGTATAAATTGAGCTAACTGCTTTAACTGGGAATAATGCACTTTGTCATGAAGAGACCTTGAACAGGGATAGTTGAGGCTATTTTGAAACTACATTTAAAGTTTCTCAGATATTATATGAGGGATCTAGCTCTTGATTAATTAAGATCTTTGGTGTCTCTTTGCATTAATTGCATTTGTAGTCCTTTAACTTCAATTTAGGAAGACAGTTTCTGTATTTTAAGTAATTAGGTGATAAATAAGAAGATATCTATTTTCAACAATAATAGGTATTTTGACTTTTCCTACCTCTGATTTCAGTTTGTCTATTACACAGTTGTGAATTTCAGTAATTATGTTCTTATACAAGTGAATATCGTTGCTTTTGTTTTATCAGCATACAACTGACATAAAAATGCTAGTTAAATTCATACCTTTGACTACTGATACGCATGCTAGAGGTATTGAAAATGAAGCATGATAAGTGATATGTCCTTAAAACACTGATGCTCACTGCATATTTTGTATTGCATTTGCTAGACAGCAAGGGAATATGTTGCACTGCATGACAAGCGTGACATCTGCTTCAGATAACATTACTGAGCTTGCACATCTGTTCTCATTCAATTCATTGGACTCACTGCAAAGCTGTGAAGGCTGATGAAAAGGTACCTTCCGCTAACCACTTCATACACGCTGAAGGCAGTTAGGGATAGGCACTGGAGCAGCTCAGGAAAAACAGGAGAACAGTCTTCTGATGCAGGAAAGGACACTATTCAGCCAGGTGCCAGTAAAGCAGTCTCCATCAGTCTGTCCTTCCCAATTACATGGTCATTCATGTTTTTTGGAGATACCTTTGGATGCCTTGTACACTACCTGATGAACCAGCTGTACATGAACAACGCCAAGCATTACTTGTGGCTATGCAAGTAGGAGCAGTTTTAAGTGGTACTGAGAATATTCACTTCAGGGCAGTGATTTATTTTAGGAGAAAAATTTCTTGTTGATTTCAACAGATATTCCTTTTACTCCCTACCTTTCTGAAAACAGGGAAGGATTATCTGAAAGTGGACATCTTTATAAAAGAGAAGCATTTTATTCAAACACCTCTTCTTCAACAGCCAAAATAACTACAAAAAGAACTACAAAAGACAAAGGGATTTACACGAAACATGCACTTCTTGCATCAGTTGTTTGACAAACGCAGGAATTCAATAGGAAAGTAAAGAAATTTAACATTCCTCCCTTCCAATTTTTCAAAAGTTACCTTTCATCAAGTACAGCCAGCATAGTGTTTAGCAGGATATCACAATACAGAGTACAAAATATTAATCCTTATGCTTTCAATAACATTATTTGCTGATGCACTGAAATGTAACAAGAACTTTGTCGTTCTAGAAGTTGAGCACTCAGATGAGACTGAAATGAAACCTGAAGGTCTAGAAAAGGTTAATTTCTGAAATCACGCATAAATTCAGTGTCAAATTGCACAAAACAGTTGGAACAGAACAGAGCAGAATGGAAAACAAAACTGACCAGTATCTCACAAATAAGAAGAACTTGATGGAGGATGTTATTGTAATGTGTAGAAAAAATGTACTGATAAATGATGAAAAATAAAAAGAGGAACAGAGGAAATTTAGCACTGGAATAGACCCAAATGGGCATAGATGGTGTATAATGTTTTGAAAAGAAGTGTAAACATACTTTCTTCTGTTTTCACAAAGCAGCAGAATAAGGTATTCTAAGAGGACAGTGAAGTGCTTTATAGAACATTTGGGAAGGACAGCAGATAGTGTGTACAGGAAATGAATAATTTCCAAGATGCAACCCTGAAAAACTTTCACCCAGTAGTCCTTACAGAAATATTTGATAGATACAAGCCTAACTGTTGCAAATTTAAAAATAACCAAAGATCGGAAAAGACTGAATGTTATGCTGGTATTCATTCTAAAATGGCAGTGGATGACCATAGCGGCAACTGGTTGTTTGAAAAATTAATATGGACATCAACTGGCACAGAAATAAAAGACACGGTCACTACAGTTAGTGATCACGGCTGTGCATCGGACAAATCCAGCACAAGATTAGAGGAGCACTGGAGTACTGAGTAGCAAGTAGTGCAGGAAACGATGTAGTACATGCTTATTTTTCAGTGGAGGAAGAGTTAATTCATATCAGATGAAAAAAGGATGTAGAAAATACATTGCTCAGCTGTGGGAAAGTACCACACACACAAGGATAATTAGGAAATCATTTGAATCTTTGTAATAGGCGTTATTGAACAGTGCAACCAAGTTATGAAACATTTTCCTAAGGACAGGTTTGCAGTTCTCTGGGGCTTTTGATCATCAGAGAGATCATCTACTTTGATCAAAACTTTTTTTTTGGTTAAAACTTAGTGACCTGCAGTTTGCTTAAAATGCAAATTCTGTAGCTGGTCAATACCTCACGTCCAAATGAGCGCAGTGTTTATATCTCATTAGCAAATAACTTGGCATGATAGGAATGGACCGACAGATTAAAAGATTCGGTGCTGAGACTTCAACATTCTTTTCACATGTAGTTAGAGGAATTTACTTTGAAGCAGATTTTGCTCCTGAGACTGGAATTCCCCACCTTGTTCTAGCTCAAAGCTGTTCAAAGGCCGGTCATTGCTTCAGACCCAGAAATGACATGCATTAATGAGCACCTGGTGGAAGTCTCCCACTTTAACTTCCTTTAAAAGAAATTTAAAATCCAGAATTGCTAATTAAACCAGAACATACTAAGAGAGATGTTATGGGGATTTGCTTCAAACCAACATAAACTCTGCTACAAATGTAAGCATTCATCTAAAGTAACAGAATAAGGGCAAAGAGTTCCTCACTGCGCCGCGATCCATATCTCAGCTCCACTGAATATGCCTAAAACCTCCCTTGCATTTAAATGGATAATTCATAATGCAAACAAAGAGCTGCAAGAAAAGAAAAAGAAAAAAAAAAAAAGAGTTACATCACTGTATGTCTCCTCTAAACTTCTCCAGAGGATTAACTCTCCTTTTGGCAGAGTTAGACAGTTCCAGTTGTCAGCCTGTCAGCTGGTAGGCCGGATAAGCAGTTGTGAAGGTGTCATGTGGCATGTCTTGTTCCTAAGGTAAGCTATCTGAAGGGGAGAGCAAAAGTCACAAATCGTTTTGTAAGGCACGGACCTACAGTACTGGAGTTAAGACCACTGCTGGAATGCTTTACTGCCTGAGAAAAAAAGAAAGAACAACAAAAAAAACCCCAAACAACAGCAGGGCATGAAAGAATGAAAAGGAGGGACTTACACAACCTCTTCTGGGCTAAAATGGTATCTCATATTTAGGAGCTCTTGGCATTAAGTATCCTTATGTACCCATGGAAACTAGGCATGTGTGAGTCAAAAGCACACAGCTGAATAAAAATAAACACAACTGCAAATTTTCATTTGAGTTGATGCAGACAACCATTTTTTCACTGTGTTTTCTTTGGCAATTTGAAAAGAATATTTGAAAACTGTAATAATTTGGGACCATTTACTTTGAAACTAAAGAAAGTAGGGAAATTCTGTACTGCTTTCATAGCAAGATTCAATTGCCTTTCCAACACCAAGGAAGATGTAGCTATGCAACCCAGGCAGACACTATAATGCTCTGTAACTCAAGTTCTCCAACAATGAGCAGGGTATTTCCCTGGCACGTGAGAATCTCCAGCTCAAATTGCTAGATGATTCATGGAGTAACTGGAACTTTATGATGGTTTAACACCAACATACAGCTAAGCACCACCATGCTGCTCTCTCACTCCCCCTTCTCAGAAGAACTGTAGGAGAAAATACAATGAAAATACAATGAAAACCTTGTTGCAGCGTTGAGATAAGGACAGGGAGATCACTTGCCACTCATCACCATGGGCAAAACAGATTCAACGTAAGACAGATTAATGTAATTTATTACCTATTACTAACACACTAGAGCAGTGAGAACTAAAAGAAAACTAAAAGCACCTTCCCCCAATCCACTCTTTTCTACCTCACTCCCCAGGCTGCACAGAGGAATGGGGAATGAGGGCTGTAGTCAGCTCATGACGCTTTATCTCTGCCATCATTCTCTGCCCCTGCTCCACATGGGGTCCCTCCCATGGGGTGCCATCCTACAGTTATTAGGTAGATGCATGCAAAATGGAATATATGAATTACTGAGTGAACATTTGTAAGGCATGCAACCAGATGTAAGGCACATTTGGTGAAGACAGCTAATCTGGGAAAGCTGAAGACTTTTGGTTAAAATATTCTGTGCTGTGGTGATTTGTATAGAAATAGGCTCTAGGGTATAAATGTATGTGTGTACATGTAAACACACATCACAGTCTCAGTTCTGATAAGGTGAATATACAGATCTTGTCTCATTTCTCAGAGTTATATTAATAGAATCAGGCTGAAGAGATAGAAATCACTTTCTATTTTCTATTTTCTTTCAAGTATATTCAATTATATCCCAATATGGAGTTTCTTTGAATCCTGGTTTGGAAGGAATACCTATCTTCCTAAAATCCTACTTGATTTACCTCTTTTCAGAGGAATACTAAGATGTATAGCTTCTCAAAAATGCTCACCGTAGCAGGTACTCAAAAGTACTTCGGAATTCAAAACCCCAAAGATGCAGACGGAAAACGAAAGCAATACTGTCTTTCACACACTTTTTAACTTCTAGATTTTAAATCTGGCTTTCCGCATCTCTTGACTAGTCCTAAAATTCAAATGACTTTTCACAGTTACACCATTTGCTCCCCAGAGGGGGACTCCCTCATAACCTCCCACTTTAGCAGTTCTTACTTTTCCTTTGCACCCGAGGATCGCAGTATAAGGAAGAATTTGAGAGGCAGTGTGCAAACTATTCTTAGACATTTCACCCTGGTAAATACTGTACACGGAAGAACAATCTCAGGTACAACTTAACCTTGATATTTCACACTTAAACCCATATTCTTTTAATACAGGATGGTCTGGCGTATTTTTCTTCAGCTATATGAAATTTCATGTTATGACTCCTGCCCAGTTATTTTAAAAAGATTTATAATGACAGCTTATAACATCTTCAGAGGCTGAAAACCCGTTATGTCTGTAGGAGAGAAAATGAACCTAAAAACCATTTTCTTGAAGGGACTAATGGCTGAGAGCATGAGAAGAACCTGAGAACAATTTCAATGGTATTTACAAGAATGCATTTTTCATTTAGCTCTTGGAAGAGGCTCTCACACAGGTCAAATGTTTCTTGGCAATTCGTCAAGAAAATGCAATTTAAGTTTGAAGCACTCTGAATTAAGGTTTCCCGAGTCTCATTTTTGGCTTGAAGAGGAAGATTTCCTTTCAGTAACTGGAAACCTGTTTTTTCTACATCTTTTCTTAAACCACTAATGTCACTGACTCAGTGGCTACATTCCCAGAGTAATATAATAATTAATTCCTGAATATCAGCGCTAGGGCAACTCTCACCAGGGCACTACGCTATAGAACACTGGGTAAATGAGTTAGCTGGATTTCTGTTATGGAGATAAGAGGACAGAGGCAGAAATGGAGATAAGAGAATCACACCTTAGCCACAGATTTTTACTTTGTAAACCTCACTGCTGCCTAGGCCATTTTTCTGTTTCTGATCAGTACCTTAACCCAGCTGAATTCTGAGGCTGAACAATCTATACCAGAAAGAGTCAGAAAGAGTTCCCCACTGAACAGGCTGTACTAAGTAATGACCAGAAACAACAGCAAATGAAACCAGTAAGCACACTGGGTTGCATTGAATCCAGAAGCAGAAAGGAAAATCTTAAACAAACAAAAAAAAATCCTGCTAGTAAAGATGGTGAATTTATTTACAAACTGGATGGCAATTGGTGTTACACCCACTACATCTGTATACACATTCTCTTGTGAAACTGCTGCTTTACATTCGTGGAGAAGATGTGGTCCATCCTCCCTTTCAGCATGATCTACACACAAATTTTGATGCTTTAGTCTTGTTTCTGGTCCATATCACTTCTGTTCTAATGATCAGGAAGAACTGCATAGGAATTTTGGAAAACACTGGTGAACACTGCAGCCTACTGATGTACATTTATGACAGTAGGAGTTTTCTACTTAAATTTGTGTCTTTATTTTTATACACATCCGGCCAAAATTACATAGCATTGCTTTTGTTTTCTAAATAAAAAAGAAATAAAATTTATTCCTTGTTTGAAGAAAGGGTATGTGATGAAATACAGTTGCTTCTCAGAGAGATCAGCCTTAATTTTTTTCTTCAGTTCAAACAACAGGAAAAACAGTGAAAAACATTTTGTGTAACGTGTTGTCTGTTACAATTTCCATGTAATAATCCTTATAAAACTGAAAATGATTTTGCAGAAGCAGAGAAAATGATAGCAGGATTCCTAATTCTCAGATAATAGGATCCTTCAGAAAAAAATAACAGTGCAGGGTGCAGGATATAGAGGTAAAACTAAACCGTAGGTAAGGATAACGCATTTTTCTGAAGAAGAAGTATTGTTTAGGATAAAGACAATCTTTGTTATATATATATAAACTTTAAAAAGAAGAAGAAACGTCTGTGCTTGTTATTATGTGCTTATATAGACATTCAGTGAAGAACCATGCTGTAACTCTAAGCCTCAGTCAAGCACTGCTAGGAAATACATCATTAGATGGAACACCGCAATTACACAGAACAGTGACTTCCACAAAACTCATTTTAGACTGGTCAATTCCAGTAATTTATGTCTAACATCACTATAAGCAAATGAGATGAAGAACTCATGTTGTAAATAAAGGAAGTAATTGTCTGGATCAATATTTTATTTATTTTTTCCTCATTTATAAGACATGTCCACTTCTCTGTCAGTAGGAAGATAAAAAAATGCACAAAACAGTGCACGGATTACACAGCGATGGCCAATGTTACATTAGAAAAGACTTCTATAAATGTCTGTATATCTCCAAGTGGTTAACTAATAAAATACCAGTAGAAAGCACTAAGAATAAAGTGGATTTTCTGGCTTTTGTAAAATCAATAAAACCTTTGATTGCGTTGATGATTTCTTCTTTGCAGTCCTCAACCTGAAACTTGTCTCATGCTCTGTATAGAAATGAATGGCTTGTCCAAGCTCACCCACAGCTCATGCTTAGAAAATGAAGGAAGGCCTTCTATGAGATCTTAAAAGGTCAATGGCTCGATTTCTAATTGATGCATTGCTTAAAGCTAGGAATTCTTTAAAGCTAGTTGATCTATTGAGATGCAAAGAGTTACACAAATAGCAAAGAATTAATGTGTGTTATTTTTAAGATTGCTTATAGAATAAAGGAGGATGAAGGCAAAACTTAAATTTTTTCTTGATAAGACTCCCAAATAAGTATCACTTTCCCTGGGATGGAACTGTTTCCAGGTTTAATATATGTAAGCACAACCAGTTTGAAAAATATGATCAATGCCACAGAACTACTACAGAGAAAGAAAAACATTATATCTTTCAAATAAAACCCCAGAGTACAGAAAAGCCAACTAATTAAAATCAGATAACTTTTTTTTTTTTTACAAATTCTACAATATTTTTTAAGACTCTTACTGTTATATGCCCAGCTTAGAGACCTAGCTGAATCACTCAAAAACGTGTTCCTGTATATGCTTTCCAATGTGTTCCATGACATTTTAAGCAACACGTACAATGAATATATTTGTCCATTTTTATACATAGTTCACGTAACTGACCAAAACTGGGATTTTTCCAGGACAAAAGGATTAGCTTAGTCTTATAAAAATTTCATGGGATTTTTTAACAACTCAAGAATTATAATACAGCTTTCACTGTGCTTTCTGGATTCTTGGGAGACAGTTAATTGGGTGCAGGCACGGAGAACATGGTCTAGTGAACGAGTAGAAATACTGTCCATAGTTAATTACTGATCACCTCAATCCAAGCTACAATACAACTACCTTAAAGTGGGAGAGCTGAAATGGCAGTAAGGAATATGAACTAGGTTAGAGAAAATGAAATGTAGAAGCTGGGTATATCTGCAAATTCAAGCACCCTATTTCACTGAAATAATTTAAAACATGCACATATAGCTTAAGAAACACCAGAATTAATGGAATTAATGGCTTCTACTCAAAATTTGTCCTTAATTTACCCTTTTTCCTCAAGTATTATAATAGTTTTTCATGAGTAGAGCACTTACGACTTTTTCCATATGCCTACTATCTCATTCGGTGCATGCATTATATAGCACTTTATGTTCTGTCTTCCCCTTATTCAATGCATTGTGTACACATCAGCAGAGAAGCTCTCTCCTGAATATGATAGATGATGTTCTCCTGAGCTGGTCTGTGCTATACAAAAAAACTCTAGGTATTTTGCAAATTAAATTTATATTATTGTCCTGTAAGTTGAGGGAATAGGTATCAGCACTAGTTCACAGATACAGAACCAAGTCAAAGAGAGATTAAAGTTAAGAGTTTTAAGCCTTCATTTGGAGATGTCCTAGGATGATGCAATTTTCAGCACAGGCAACATTTTTTCAGTGGTTAACATAGTCTGAGAGCAGATATTGCAAATTCACCTGTGGCTGGCATTGCCCATGACTCGCCAAATTAGAACCATACTGCTCTCAGGATAGGCACAAATATATCAAGAATCTAGGCATTAATATACCAAGAAAAATACCAAATGGCTGTGCAAGATCTGGGTGATGTGACTTGCCCACTAAGGCAAAGGAAGCAGCAGGAACTCAGGAAAGAATCCTATTTCCTTGGTCCAGAGTTCCCTCAAATATAAAAGTATACAATCTCTGGTAATGACCCCTGTGCCGTGCACTACACATCTCAGCTTTCTCAGCGACAAAACTGCAGTCTTCTTCATGACACTTAATAGCCTGTTTGTGTAGCTGGCAATACAACATAACGCTCCCTTATGAGAGTCCAAAAGGATCCCCTTGCAGAGATCATTCTATTAGCTGGACTAATTTGACAAAAACTACAGAACTATTTTTCATTAAAAATATAAACCAAGAAGTATTTGAACAAAGTGTTCTGCATCTTTTAATAAATGAAATTAATACTGGACCTAATTGTCTTATTTAGTTCATAGTGCATAGAGAAGGAGAAATAGGTGGTTTGTTCATCAGGAGCAAACAAGAGATGTATAGTTCATATATCCATTTCAATATGTATATTTAGCTCCCCAGTATGATCTCCAGTATATGCAGAAGCAAGCCTCATCCAGGTGAATTCATTGGATTCATTAATTCAGGTAATCTCAACTGATATATCCACCCCCATGTTTACGATGGCACAAACTGGATGCATTTTATCACTTACTTCTAGAAAATTCATTATTTCAAAAGCAAAATATTTTTTACCTTTCTAACACAAACTCAGTACAACAAAAGTTATTTCTTTCTTCTTTAAATAACTTACAGCAGCTGAGGACTCATGCTAACCTTGCTTCCTGAATTTCACAAAGCATTAGTAGAACCCCTGCCCAAGTCCCATCCTTCCCTAGTTTTAACAGCATAGATCAAATTATAAGCTTAAGAATCAATCCCAGTCTTGGCACTTTAGTCTAGCTGCTTTTCTCTTATATCTTTCTGAGAACATTGTGTTTTCCTAAATACACTGGTAGGTTATTAGACGTATAAGTTAAATGAGGTTCTATTACCCTGTGAGATCAATATTGCTCTGGAAGTAAATCAATACACAGCTTTGTATAGTCAACAGTGAAGAAACTAGAGTATTGCCCATTTTGTGCTGCAGAAAAAGAGTAACAAGAGCATTCTATTCTGAAATCAGTGCAACAACTCTCACAGCTTGTAAGCTGTGCTAGTGAGCGCTGCTTTGTTGCTGCAAAGATCTCTGTTTAAGTCACTCCTACGAGGGCTGATGAAACTGTCTCACCAGCAGATGTTTGTCAAATGCAACATATAATTGATGTTCTGTTCTGGTGCTGACAAATGAAGGCTGATGTTCTAATTAATCCATTTTCCTTTCACCTTAAATACATTATTTTTCCCCGAAGGTTCATCAAATCTAGAAAACCAATGGTCCTTAGCAGTACTAGTTATTCTTACGCAGCCATTAATACACAAGAGAGCTTTGACTTGTAACTTTTCTCCAGATTTTCAGATCTCTCTGTATTTTTTCTGAACATATGAGCAAAAGCACATAGTTTCAGCAAGCAAATAACTGACATACTTACAGGAACAGTTTCATTCTCTGATATGCTTTTTGGTCTCCGCATAGGCAAACAAATAAGAAGAAATTCTGCCTGTGTAATAAATTTAGAAAAGCTTCCAAAATAGGGATAGGATATGCAAGTAGTGACAACGCAACAAATAACCATCTTTTTTTTCTCTAGCTCTCTGCAGAGAAAGAACAGAGATAGGACTGAGGAATAGAATTTGGATCCAGATTCATACTTCAGACCACTAGTGCAATGATGACATTCTCACAGAATATTTCTGACCTCTGTACCCCCAAAAGACAGACGTACATATTACATATAGATACTGACAGGAAGCTGCCATTATTTCCTCTGAGTTTTAGAAGCGTTTTAGAAACTACTTGACATGAATTTTAATTATTCACAGGAGGACAAAGGAGAGTAGATTACTATTCTGCAAAGCACAGGCCTGTGTGGAATTTGCAGAGGAAAATTCCAGATGTGCAGTTCTCTCTTCACTGAGTTATGATCATATTTTGTTAATATTTACCATTTGCCAGATGCTTCCCTGGGTTATGTTCTATTTGTTTCTTTGCTGAAAAAAAAAAAAAATAGTACACATTGAAACTGTTTATTAATCCTGAAGGATTCTTGAGGAGAATAAACTAGGGTAAATGCTGCTTATTAGATAGACAGTGAGAAGTGACATAAACTGGGCTTGAGGCAGAGCAAGGGACAGAACTGCAGTCTCCTACATCCTTGGCAAGGACCATAATTAGTGAGCTCTTGAGTAAGATCAGTACTTTTGTCTTTAGACTCTGGTGACCTCGGCTTGTTTTCCCACAGACTTCTATGACGAGCACAAGAAGGAGCATTTATTTTGGCTGAAATCAATCTTTCCTTCACATGGAGATGAAAAGAATCAAGAATTCTGTCAGAGTGAGAAGATCTGACATTTCTGCTATGTTGATCTGCCTAGTATATGGTTTTGATATGGACTCTGAACAACTCAAACTGGAAATTTTTCATTTGTTTAATGCTACAATACCCCAGTGATATAGATGAATCAGGATAGGAACCTGGTCAATGCTAACTATGTACTGCTGATCTTTTCATGTAAATAAGCGATGTTCAGAGGCAGGAGAAAAGAGCCTGTAAGTGCCCAATCCTGGGCTCCAAATGAAGCTGTCCTTTCTGTGCAACACAGACAGGCAGGCTGGATTCTGACACTTACATGCACATCCCCTTCAGGTAGGCCTTCTTCAGCTACTTTGCTTTCTCTGTAACAAACTTCAAGTTACTCCACAGTGTGCATGCCAGCCCTTCAAGAGACGGCCGCTTATAGAAAGAATTTGGTGTTGACCTAAGACTTTTGGCAGAAGTTATATGATTGTCCATTTACATAATGACATGCTATATTCAATCAATTGCCTTACCCACTGAGCAGTCTTCTATGAAGTACAGCATGAGCTAGTTTGAAATATATTTGAAATAATGATACTGCAAATAAAGTTTAATTTTACACAGGCTGAATAACAGCAGAAATCTCTCTAAAGTCAGTGCAAATACTGATTTCAATGTGAGTTATGAAAATAAGTCCGGATAGGCTGGATCAATGAGCTGAAGCCTATGGGATTAAGTTCAACGAGACCAAGTGCTGGATCCTGCACTTTGGTCACAACAACCCAAGGAAACACTACAGGCTTGGGGCAGAGTGGTCACAGGACTACTCTGGACGACACTGGAAGAAAGTACGGAGGTAAAGAATCTGAGGGTGTAGGTCAATGCTCAGCTAAACATGAGCCAGAAGTGTGCCCAGGTAGACAAGAAGGCCAGGCGGGGGCATTCTGACTTTTATCAGAAATAGTATAGCCAGGAGGAGCAGGGGAGATGATCCTCCCTTTGTACTAGGTACTGGTGAAACTTCTCTTGAGTACCGTGTTCAGTTTTGGTTGCTTCACTATAACAAAGTCATTAAGGCCCTGAAGCATGTCCAGAGAAGGGCAACGAAGCTGGAGAGGACTCTGGAGCACAAGTCTTATGAGGAGTGACTGAGGGAACTTGGATTGTTTAGACTGGAGAAGAGGAGGCTCAGAGGAAACCTCATAGCTCTGAAACCTTACAGTGATCTGAAAGGAGGTTGTGGCGAGGTGGGGGTTCAGACTCTTGTCCCAGGTAACTAGTGATAGGACAAGAAGCAATGGCCTTAAGTTGAACCAGGGGAGTTTCAGGTTGGATATTAGGAAAAATTCATTCTCCGAAAGAGTGGTGGGACACCGAAAGAGGCAAGAGGCTTCCCAGGGAGGTGATGAGTCACTGTTCCTGGAGGTGTTCAAGAAAGGTGTAGATGTGGTACTTCGGATAATGGTTTAGTGGCAATATTGGTGGCAAGTGGACAGTTGGACTAGATGATCTTAGAGGCCTTTTTCAACCTCAATGATTCTATGAATATAACCTCATATATATATTCTGACAACAAACTGGAACATTTGGGATCTGAACAGCTGGGGTTTATCCGTATGAGAAATACAAATAACAGTGAAGAGTATGACAAGTGCTATCATGAAGTTTAGGAGGCAAAGATAATTTATCTTTCTCAGTTATGTATTTTTGGATTGGCTGGACATAGCACTAACATGCTGTCTAGACATCTATATAGAAGCTGATTTAGTTTGTACAATGATGAGTTACATAAATGACTAATTACTCTGTATCTTACATGAGCTGTCTTTGATTGCCCTTTATTTTATTGAGATGAGCTTATTAAAAGGCATAAACTTTATACAGTAAGTTCCATGTAACTTAATTTTCACAGATAAGAAATTCAAAACAGTCTTTCCAGTGTACAGCCATTTTCTTCAGGAAGTAAATCCATTAGAAAAAGAAAGCTTCCCAATGCAATTGAAGGGAATGCAGTCTTGTCTTCTGCGTATAGGTATGGGACTCACAAATTATTGTACCAGCTGCCAGCAGGTAGTTCTCTAGCAGATCTGATTTATGCATCTTTTATCAATTCATTTAAGAGACATCTTAATTATGAAGAGCGGGATTAATCCCACCACATTTCATCTGTCTGAAGTGAGGCACATGGTACCAGCTAGTCCTCAAGGCCATTCTTGTATTCAGAGGAGAAGGACATCCCTTTGAGATACCTGTTGGGTTTGGGTCAGTGTTCTTTCGGGGTCTCCCATCTCTTGCTGTTGACTACCAAAAGACCATTAACATATAGTTTAGACTTTGCATTTAGCTTGCTGATGTGGGCTGAATCCCATATTTATCTCACAGAATATTGTCAGAAATGAACCAAGGGTTTAAAATTCAGATACGGAGCCTAGGTTTTCGTGTTATCAGCATTATGTGATTCCTTTCATTTTGTTCAGTCCATTACAGAAAGAGGATCTCACAGCTGTTTAGACTGGTACTAAGCTCACTCAGGACAAACTGAAGAAAACATCCACATCAGACATAAACCACCCAGCTGATATGACTGAGAGATGCTTAAGGCAGCTGAATAGAAAGAAGAACACAAGGCTTGTAACTACGCTGTTGCAATAGCTGGTATGCTCAAAATGTTACAGGAGACAGTGCAAACAACAGATTTTCCTTATTTTCAACATGAGTGTGAATAATGAATACAAATACCTCATATTTACCTGATACTTTGTAGCATCCGATTCAAATAGACTGAAATAATAAAAATATGAAAGTGTATCAGATTGCCTAGATCATGCTGAGCATCTCACAGTCAACAGAGGCAATGAAGAAATGATTGGATGAAAGCATGAAAAATGCTTAATTTAAACATTACATATTATTTTCCAAAGTAACTTCTTGAGAACACCTTCTCATCTGGACTTTGAACAGTCTCATACTTGAACTTAGTTTTGCCCTTGAAACCAAGCAGACTGAGATCTTCTTTTAAAACAAAGAATCAATAACACCCAGAGACACTGTGGTTAGGAGAGAAAGCAGTGCAGGTTCCGTAATGTTACATCACCAGCCCGAACTGTTAAATCCTCATTAATACCTATACAAAAACATAAGGTTATGTCCTATAATACTGGTTAGGCTAAATATACGGAGATCAGGTTTTATTATTCACAAATACAAAGCTCTGTGTATTAACAGAAGATTAAATGCATGCATTTCACTAAAAATAAATAAATAAATAAATAAATAAATTGGAAATACACTGACCAAACTCAGTAAAATTAAAGAGATTGACCTCAGTGTTAGTTGAGCCATCTCCACAAAATGTTCTTTTCTTATATTTTCCATTTTCCTTTCCTGTAAATCAAATTAATCCAAATATAAGCAGTGTAAAATATAATGAATTACTGCTACGAGGTCAGAAGTGGGTCAAAGACGGATAAAAAAGAACTAATCTGAAGACCAAAGGCCATTGTATTTTATAGACTCAGATTTAAAAGTGGAGCAACTCTAGAAATTGTGAATACAATTTGGCAGACTGAGGCTGGCGTGACTGAGAACATATTTGGGCCATCACAACATGAATTTAGTTCGGTGCTATGGGAGTCCACCTGTGTGCAAAACAACATTGAACTGAAAACATGACATGCTATATAGGAATTGATTTACTGTCGAGATCCACAAGAAACACATTAACTCATCCTATTTAATGAATTAGTTTGATTCAGGTTCATTGATCTTCCTTAGTTTTCTGGGTTAGACAGCAATCTCACTTCTTCATAATATGCCAGAAAATTAAATTCAATTATCACATAGGTATACAAAGACTGGTCTTATCTAATATTATTATCTAAATCCAAATAATTGAGATGCCTACTTTTAAAACAGCGAAAAGACGTGCAACTGCTTTTATACATCTCAGTATCAGGAATTTATAGCATGTTTTATTTACTAAGTGCATTCCCAAATACCTGCTGATGAAATATAGCAAACAAATTTCATTAGACACAAGCAGAAGTTATTTCTTTTTGACAAAGTTTTCAGAGCCCTCTCTAAATGTGATAGATTTCCCTCACAGATTGTTTTAATTTTCTTCCCATTTAGATGCCCAGTCTCAGGACAGCAATAGCAAACACAATGAAAGTAAAATAGTGTTGGAACTCTACTGATAGATGCCGTGCAGGGGAAAAGCCACAGCAAGATATTTCACCCTGAGCCAATTGTTTCACATTGATCCTAAGAAAATATATAAAGGGAAAACTTTAAAAGGCTAAAAATCCAATCTGATACTCCAGTACATGTCCAAATATCTGTCCTTTAATGACTTCAATTATGGAGGAAATGTGTGCATTAGAGATAATGCTGCTCTGGCTAATATAGCCACTTCTTCCTCAAAAAGGCCTTCAAATGACTGGGTTCTTTCAGGGTTGTAAGATTTTTTACATTAGTTGATGTCCTGCGCTTTAGCTCACAAATCATTGTATCAGATGAGATCTTCTACCTCCTCTAATAAGAAACTGCTTGAAGTTTCATAACTACGGGTATAGAATTTCACAAATTTGTCTGCATCTCAATATTCCTTTGCCATGTATCACATTGAATCGCAGTCATATTCGAGGCTGCATCTGGAGCAAGCTATTCTGCTTGAATTTAAACTCCTGGATTTTAGAGGCTTAGCTGTCTAACTAAAGTTACTGGAAGCTGATGACGATAACTGGCTCTGAAAATCAGTCCTCAAATGAATGAACATCAGCACACATGCTGGAGATTTATGTGACAGAAAGGCCACATTAGAGCTTGTCCTGACTTTATTCCTCGGCTAGGACAATGCTTTCAGGTATTTTCTTGATCAACTATTAGTTGAGAACGCTCTTCCTTTTTGCAGCTGAGAAGACCCTGTCCATTCAGAAGGTTTTTCTGGCACTGAAGATGATCAGCCAAGAGAAGCACTAGGTGCTACTGTCTGTCCAGAAAGTGAAAATTCAGCATTTTAGTGATAGAGCATGTCCAACATGAGAGACGCCAGCCAGTTCCTTCCCAGAGAAGTTTATTAGCTTCTCGGTAAACTACTGTCAGCACAACATTGCTCTATACTGACTTTAGGTCTACTGCTGGCATCCTTCTAGCCAGCCTGGAGGATGAGCTGCATGCAACATTTTGGTCCATCTGCTCCAGTGTGAGTAGCCAGCCCTACCTCCCAACCCGAGCAGGACTGAGGCATCCCTATCCAAGATGCAGGAAGAAGGAACCAGAATTTTGTCAACAATGTGATATGCTTCAGATCAGTAGACTGGATTCTCAGCTGGAAAAATGTTAACATTAACCAACTGATATTTTTTGTCAACAAACATCAACTGATCAATTATATTTTCCAGTGTTGAAATGTCAGAAGTAAAAAGATAAAAGTGCTTACTATCTTTGTGTCTCAGTTTAATGTACTGCAGACTTCTGACAAAGTTATAGAGAAACTTCTGTTTGATCACTAGGTGATATAGATAAGAGCAGGCATCATTTTGAAAGTGAAGATGAAAATACGCAAACAGTTCTGAGAAATTATATAGAGCCATAGAATATTTACTCTGAATTCCTCTTTAGGATTTAGGTTTTGCTAACAGTGAGCAAGTCCAGGTGCACTGGCTGACATCCATCTGAGTAATTACATTTAGCTCATATGAAGTTCTCTTTTCAGAGCGTCAATATATTCCCTCTTCATCCTGACACACTGTAGAGTGGTGGTGCCTATTTCAAAGCTCCATCCAGTCTCAGAGACATCTGCACTTTAGTGATAGCTGAAACAGTCCTTGTACTCACGGTTTGTGTTCTCTTTCAGACTCTGCCCTCCTTTAGAGAACAGACTTAGATATTGCCTATCTAGTGTAAAGGTTCTTACCCACTTTTGCAAAGAACTCTGAGAGGCAGAGAAGAATCAGTGAGTCACCTGAGTGATATCTAGCCCTACCATGACTGGATAAGGAATGAGAAAGCATAAGAAGGGAGGAAAAGAGCTCAAGAACATAATGGCAGCTTTTGTGTCTTTTGAGGCAAGGCCTTTGCAAGCTTGGATCAAAAAGTAGAGAATAGCTCACATATGCACAGAAATTTAAAATACATTATTTTTCCCAACGACAACAAATTTCCCTCAGTCCTTTTCCATGTCCAGTATCCCACCTGGAGCAAGTACTAGGCAGCATCCTCACTGCTCAGCTTACCCCTGCATTAGGCAAACTACCTCTGGACTATTGCCCCATGCCTGGAGGCATTCAAGCCCAGGCTGGATGTGGCTCTGGGCAGCCTGGTCTAGTGGTTGGTGACATAGCAGGGGGGTTGAAACTAGATGACCATTATGGTCCTTTTCAACCCAGGCCATTCTATGATTCGTTCTATGAAAGTAGTGGCTAGCAGCCCTAAGTAATGTGTGAGTACATTTACCTTCACTCAAGGAAAGTCAAAGGGTGAGACAAATGTATGATAAAAGAATAACCTTACAGTTCAATACTATTCTCTTTTTTTCAATCTTTCATTTGGATTTGACATCCACTCTTAACTTTTTCTTTCATCAGCTAGGGTCTTCTATCGAAATGCTATTACTTCTTAACTAGCTTTCATTACCAAGGGAGGCTTGCTTCTAAATCCATTATCTGTCTTAGAATGTTTAGCCCTAATGTATGGAAAATGACTTTTTGTTTCCCTATGGAAGTAGTGGAATCGTATTCCACCTGTAATATTTAAAAGAATGGGCATGACTCTGACTACTTTTTTTAAAACTGCATCTTCCAATTTTCTGTGTTTTCTTTCTAGTTTTCTTCCATCTTAATTCATTTCTGATCCTCATTCAACACGTTTAAAATAATACAAACACAGATCCAAATGCTAGTCTGGTACCAAAGTTTCTGCTAGTAAAACACCGCATACTCAGTTTTTATTTCATCACATTTATCTTTTATTTTAGGCAATCTATTACGAACCCTGATGACACCATGGGGCAACAAAGACTTTCTATGAAAATAATGTACAGAAGTTGTTCTTACACAAAAAGCAGTGATGGATCCATTTATTTCATTACCATTCAAAATATGGGAGGGAAAGAAACCGAATAGTGTATTTGCCAAATGGAAATTCACCAGGAAAAAATGATTTTCCAACTACTGGGAAGATTTTGCATCTAATAGAGAAATGTGAAATAATTACATTAAACAGAATACAAAATTATGTAATTGTTCTCTTTTTACCATTGTTGCTTATTCCTCCAAATAGCCCTGTTTACTCCATTGCTAACTCTTTTGATCCGACTCAATTGAGTTGTCACCCCCTTCCCTGGTTTTTTACTGTAATCTCACACTTGGCCAAAGAACAGAGGAACTGAACAAAGCTGTTGATATGTAAATAACAGCTTTGAAGATAGAAGTACCAGATTGTTCCTAAAAAGAAAAAATGCCTTTTGTTTTTCTGTGTGTCCAGATTAAAAAAAAAAAAAAAAAAAAAAGAATAAATCCTAATGTTTAATTCAAATGGGGCCTTAAATCAGATTCCATTATCTCTAAAAAATAATCATTTCAGTCAAACAAGGCATTTCCAGAGTGCTGTGGGAATTGTATCAAGAACGCAAAAAGTTACATTCTAAATGTTGTTGACAAAATTGCTTATTTCAACCCTATTTCAGTTTTCTTGTATTTTACTTTTGAGTACCTTTTGATAGGATATGTTAAGAGATGAGATGATGATAGTTTTCCTCTACATCACAGTGACTGAAGCAGCAGGTCAGACTCTCATGCCTTGGTTTCTCCTAGGTAGCGTATGAATCCATGCATGGTTCCTCTGATTCCAATAAGACTTCCCCCAGAGCACAGAATTTATGACAGAGAGGTTCCAAATCTCACCAAAGTCAATGTCTAGTAACTTCTAACTCCTGGTGTTTGAATAGGACCCTGTATAGCTGTGAAGATGAAATCATGTCCATTTTCCTGCTGCCCAGTCTAGTCTACCATGCATTATTAAAGCTCTATTTCTGTATGAAATCTGATACAGCTTTCACTTTACAGTGAGATGCCCTAATACTTCAATCCAAACATACAGTTTATTGCATACAGATGATATGCAGATTGAGCTGCACTTCCACAAATGGCATAGAATGAGCCTGAGTAATGAAAGAGGTCTTAATCCTGAACATCCTCAAATGACACTGATTGTTGCTGATGCATGTTGGCTCCAGATCTAGGCCCAGCAATTCCCAATTTGCCTGTGAATGCTGTCATCTCTGATGGAGGAACTAATTTAAAGGTCAGAAGGGACCATTTGCATTTACCTTAATCTACACTGAACAAGAAATCTTGTGTCATTTCAACATCAAAACCACTTCATTTTAATGGTGATGCCTTGATGCTGTGGGGTGTGGAATATTCATGGTGCCTAGTGGCATGGACCAGCATCATGGCTACCAATCCTTCCATTATGAAGGCAAGGGGCAATACTGACTGCCTGAGCTCTTTGTGTAGGGATGTATAATTTTCTGGATGCTAGGCAGTGCAGGCTGTCAGAAATGGCAGGCAGATGGCTAATGCAGATGTATGGATCAACTGTAGTAAGACTAGAGTGTCTTGGTGTATCAAAGTGGGTTCAAATACAGAGCACACAGCACTTACCACTTTCAGAACAGCTTGTGTTGATTAATAATCCTGCATAGACAATGCACAGAGGAAGAGCTCTCAAGAAGACCACAAGGATTGGGACTGTACCACTTCCTAGTGATGAACAGTGAGCCTTGGGTATCAAATCTAGCTAGGAATCTTATCTGTGTTAACCTCTTTTTGCCTGCCATTGCCAACAGTCCCACACTTCTATGTCTGGAGCTCTGAGTGCAAAAACCAGCTACTTCTTTCTTGTCCAGTGTATCCTGGCAGCCAGACATTCCCACATTACTCCAAGCCCCTAATATACCATAAGTATCTCTGCCTGCTTTCCTTCTAATCACTCACCTAGTTTCTCTTGCGTATTAGTCTTTCTTATTCACCACATCTTTTTGTAAAAAAATGCACGCCTTTTCTTTCTCACCCTGTATCTTCTTCATCTGTTTGTGCTGGAAGATTTCATTATTTTCTTCCCAGAAACAACACTGGAAAAAAAATATTGTTGCTTACAATGAGAAGGCTATAGTCTAATGTTGCTAAGATAGTCACTAAGAACCACGAATAAAAGTCACACATTAAGTAATGCAGAACTAGTCTTTTCTACATCTGCATCTGTTTCTTGGTGCTGGCAGAGAAGTCTCCAACAGATACTTTCACACAACTTAATGTGCTCTTAGGCAACAAGTGGCTGCAGAAGTGGATATACTCATTTTCACTTACTCAGTACTGGGTAGAAAGATGTAAAAGCAGGAAAATTTACCCAGTTTGAGTAGTTCAAATAAACAATTTTTGAATCACTTTTACTCACAAGAAGAATCAATATTGCTCTACTAGAAGACACCACATCTTTTCACATCTCCCCCCGCCCCCCCTTTTTTTTTCCTACAGGAACCCGGTGTTTTCCATCTGGCATATCCTCTAGTGCAGCTATTGTACTGATGCTGGCATCCATGACAATTGTGCTTTCCTTCAAAGGTTTGCAGATCACCGTGGACTTTTTGTCCCTCCATGTTCACCCACTGAAGCAGCTCAGAAGGATACTCCATCCCAGAGCAGGGACAAATGCAAGGTGGAAAGGACCGTGTGAATGCTCTGCAGAAGACTGGACCACAGCATCATATTACACTTCTGTTCGAAGCTGCTGCAAAACTACGTGCTCAAGTGCCAGGCTGAAGCGGTGCCTGAAATAAATTCTTCATTTGAAGCAATTCAGCAACTCTCTAGTGGGGTGTTGGGTTTTCTCATCTTGTCTCATCTTGTCCTTGCACTATAGGAATGCCCTTGATTACCGCCAAGCGGTTCAGAAAGAAGCAAATGACTTCCCACAGTGTTCATTTGATTGGAATCAGAATTAAATGCTATTCTCATCTCAAAACACTCAGTGGTGTCCAAGTCCAGGCAAAGAATAAAGAATCCGGTGTCTTTTCTTTTTTTCAGGATATCTCATACTGGAAAGGAGGGAGATTTGAGAAATTTCAACTTACTGTATTGAAGCCATAGCCCAATTAAAATAGGCTTAAATCTCTGGACTTCAAACTCAGCTGGTCCTAGAATATATGTATATAACTGCATATAATAGTAGTAATCCCATTTTCTTCTAAGCAAACTGGAAGATTAAAACTTCTGCCAATCTACTGGGCAAACAGGCTGCAGCATCATACGTGCCCTCTGTATATTCCAAGGCAAACAGAGCATGCTTTTAATTAAAGAACAATTTGGACAAATAACTGACTGAACCAGTTATTAGTCAAGTGTTAAGCTGCCCCCAGAAACTACAAAAGAATCTCAATCCCGATGTGGCTTTCCAAGCTACTATGAGATAAACATTTAGTAGCACTATGAATATCATTTCACAATTATTTATTTTGATTCATCTCAAAGCAATTTCTGCTATGGAGGCTGGGGTTTGGCTCATCAGCTCTTAGCACCATCATCGTGCACCTGTCATCATGCACAGAATACACAGTAATTTGCACTGAAGGATCTCAAAATACCTGTATCAACCATAACACTTAATATGTTTTTTTAAATGTTTTTAACTGCAACTGCACATCTGTAAGATCTGTATCCCTAATTAGAGAGCTTTTCTAGATTATCCATCATTCTTAATTTAAAGGAAAACATGATTCTTAACACTGTCTTTCTGTTTTGAACTTTACTTCTCATAAGGAATCCTTATGTGGATAAAAAAATATGTTTTTTTCTTATTTATTTAATCCGGTTCTAATAAATGGAAAAAAAATGGATACAAACCCACTAGTGTCACTTAACATTTGAAGATAACTTGTCTTGAACCTTGCTATCCAAATGGCTGTGATAGTAGGAAGCAGCTATAATTTGGCTATGAATCACAGTTATTCAGAGGAAGGCTCTTACCAACGACAAAGGCCCTGCTGCCCATTTTAAACCCCTGAATTGCCTTGGGAGAAACACAACTTGTCTTTCAATATAAAGCTGCTCATCACAATCCACCCAAGAGCCTCCATTGTTCATCCTAATGAAAATGCACTCTGTAACAGAGAAGCTGTCTAATTCTGTATTCTTTCACCCTCTGCTTTGCACTGAAAACCACAAAAATATCCAATGCAAGCAGAAGCAACTTTTTTTTCTATACAAAAGTTAACCTTCATTTGCAAATAGCAAAGCCCTTTTTCTTTCAAAATAAGTAAATAAGAATGGCATTTTTTTCGGTATATATTTAGTAGAAAAATAAATCTCAAAGAGCTTCCTGCTACACTGTCTTTAAAAATAATCTCTTCTTTTGTGGTTTTAGATATCTACAGAGACCTTGAACAAGAGGAGAGGATTTATTTGGCTGCATTAATCTTCCTTCTGGCTCCTTTCTGTTAATATTTGCCTAATACTTGTTAATTGCTACTAAAGATGCTGTATCAGGTAATGCATTTCATTTACCTACTGTGCCTGAAACCACAGAATGGAATGTATATCTGTGGATATGCCACTGTAAATCAGCAACAGTAGCTTTGGGCTATAGCCGCTAAAAATAACTGCTCTGCGCTGAAACTCAGGTATGAAAGATTCAGGCCATTCATAAGAACAGCAATTAAAAGCATCAAATGGGATGGAAATGCCCTCTTCCATCACTCTAGCAATTCCCTTTTGATAAGTCTGTACAGTGGTAGAGTTTTTCTTGTTTTGTTTGTTTTGTTTTTTGTGAAAGCCACAGTATCTCTTAATTTCTTTGCAATGAAACAGTATTATTAAACAGAAGAGGACATTCTGTTAATTCCAGACAGGCAGCAAAGAAAAATACATTTTTTTTTCTAGGCCAAACAATGCTAGACTGCTGGCATTTTGTAACAAGGCGATCAAACCTACCCTCATAATAAATACAATCCCTTCAGCATCTATATAACGTGTGGCCTTCTGTATATGTTTAATTAGCATATTTTTCTTCATGTAGTCTCTCGGGGCAAGGCTGATCTGCTCACACTCTTGGGAAAGTGTATATGCAGGATAAATATTTCCACTGGAGCTGCAGAGATTGATCATGCAAGTACACCTCTCACCAACATGGCTTCTTAATAAATGCCAGCCAGTGACAGTTAAGTGAGCAGCCAAAGCCCTGTCTGTCCATCTTTCTGGCACATTAGCACTAAGGAAACCACATGAAGTCAAAAACAGTCACTCGTGTCACACCATGCAGTGCTGGAGCTGTGGGAATGTGGCTCACACCTGAGGCACATCGTCCCACGCAGCAGCTTAACTTATATACAACCTCTCATGAGCTGCTCTCCTCAGTACTCACTCTGCTCTTTACACCATTTAGCCACTGCCTGGCTTTTCTCAGCACCCTGTGTTGGAGGCAGCACCAGCACAGAGGTGGCAGCTTCCTTTCTGCAGTTTGTCTTGGCTTATTCAGTGTTAAGAAGGAGAAGGGATGCTCGCTGCTCCACACCAAGCAGCAACAACACAGGCTCAGCTGTCCCATTAAAACCAATGACGTGAATGCAAAAAAAAAGTATGCTTTTGCTTCTTCCAGTTAGAATGATCTGAACAATATCTTTTTGTTTTCTCTGCTTTGTTCTGCCAAGGTAAAACAAAAAGATTTGCTTATCAGATTACTTTTGCATCAGAACATCATCTCTTTAATCTGCAACAAAATATTTTGCTTTGTGGCATGTGTAGGAAAAACAAAAGGGAATGAAGAACAGGCTGCACCCTTACCACTGTCTTCCTTCTCCAGAAGAGCTGTGATGCTCCTGGGATTGAGCTCCAGGCTGAGGGCCCTGCTCTGCTGAAGGGCTTTGAATCTGCATCTCCTGGAAAAGCAGCTAGCCACCACGCTAGTGTTCTCTTCCTTGACAGCTGACATTTTAGTACTTATAAAAATCAGTTTCAGAGCTGTAAATATCAGTGGAAACATACGTCGGGCTTTTTCACTCTGATGGTTAAGGCACTGCAGTGAGGTGACAGAATTATACTACAAATCAGTGCAGGCAGCAGAAGAATCTAAATGCAGCTTTCCCACGTCTTGTTCAACTACTTTAATCACGGGATCTTAAAGAGCAAAAGGGATATTATCTGACCCTCTGTCAAGATGTGTTTGCTCTTCGGCAGCCTAAACATGTTTGCATTTCAAACTACTTGGTAAGTCCATGTGTATTTTGAGCTGTATGAAACCACGTTTTGGCAAATTTCCTATCTGTACTACTTGCAAATTCAAATCCTCTTCTGCTTTGCTGTTGTGCAATAATTTACGTGGAGTCATTGAAAAATAAGGCATATATTTATTCATACTTGTGAATATGAAAACAGAGCACACTTTGCATGTGAAATATTTCCTGAGTTAAACTCATTCTCGCAGTGTTTTCTACCCAAGTTTCTCCATATTAATCAGTATCTGCTATATTCAGCATATTCAGACTGACGTATACAGAATGATAGTGATTTAGTACAACTACTAAATTATTCATGCAAAAACATATGTTACTCTACCACTGCCAAATTGTTTATAAAATGTCTGGGAAAAAAAAAACAACAACACAAGAGGAGAGAGAAAGATGATCCCCAAATTAAAAAAAAAAAAAGGCGTCTTGTAATACTATCATTAATAAATGCGGCACAAGACATAGCAGTGTGCCAATTAAAACTGCTGATTACACCAAAACAGGAAGCAATGTTCATTGGGTAAGAATCAACATATCAATCACAATGGAGGGAAGAACTGAGTGTTGTTAAAAAAATAAAGAAAAAAAAGATAGATAATGAACAAAATGCTCCACTCTTTTGGGCATGCTCTTGATGAATGCAGAGACAGACTGTGTCCAGAAGTCCTGAAGTCCTTTCTGGTGAGCATGTCACGAGCAGGAGCTCCCGTCTCAGAACTACTCTCTGATGTGTATTTATTTTCATTAACTTCAAGCGCAAAGCATTGCTGGGGTCTCCTGTTCTTTGTAGCTATTGTGAAGGCTGGGTCCACTGCTAAGAGTGTGTTGTGCCATTTCTAAATTCCTCTCTGATCCCTCTTTTTAAAAAACTTCTCAAGGTCAGCAGACAGAAACATGTGCAGCACACAGATTTAGTGGGCAGATTAGCTAAGTGACCTCAGAAAGGGAACAAAGTGTGCTGCTCTTTCAATCACCAACTTAATAAATCTCTATTAACTAACGTGGAGATATTTTCTTTGACACAAGAGTTTGTTGCAAGAGTGTCCATGCTAATTCTTGGCCTCTTGTCTAGGAGACAACTTCAGCTCACTTCAGCCCTGTAAGCAAAATCTTTTTTCTTATCACTGACTGCCAGTTACTCCTACCACTGCAGCTCTTGTTCACCTTCCTGAACTGAATTGACTAGTGTTGTTCCTTAAACTACCTCTCTGGTACAGCTCCATACAAACATGTGGTCACATCTTGTGCAACCCACTTGATCATATGAGGGTCATTCCGAAAGTAATGCCTCTACTTTATAATTTTGGCTCACAATGACACAGGTGGACGTTGTGGTATGGCAGGAGAAGCTGAACCTTCCAACCAATACTCCATTACATTTTTTTTGCTGACAGATGGCAGCAGAGGTGCAGTCTGACAAAATGGTGTCTGACACTGAAACGCATATGAAGCAAAGGTGTGTCACTGAATTCCTCCATGTGGAATAATGGCACCCATTGGCACAAACTGGTGCTTGCTGAATGATTACGGAGACCAAACAGTGGATGTTAACATAATGAGGTGATAGGTGATGTGTTTCAGCAGCAGCAACAGCCACAGTGGGTCACTTCTGGTGTAGATTTTCATGAATGTAGCATGCAGGCTCTTGTTCAATGCTGGTGAAAATGCATAGCTAATGGTGGTTCCTATGTTGAAAAAATTAAAGTTTTGTAGCTGAGAATTTGCTCTATCAAATAGCATTCTTGTGCTCTGTGTTTCCATTGCAGTTTCCATGGAAATAAATAGGAGGCATTACTTCCAGAGTGACCTGTGAATATTATATGTCAGTGGGCATACAACTATGTAACGACATGCAACAGTATACGTCTATATTGAAAGATTATGCAACATGCTATGAATGCAAAAATTGCTTTAATTGTGAAGCAAACAATTCCTTTACCAACATCTATGATACAGAGTATCACAAGATTAAGGATCCTCCTTAATAAGTCTGCAAATGTTAATGATCTGAACCACCCCTCTGCACCACTGAGCCTTTTTATAGCGGTGTGTCACGATGACATATAACACCTCCAGATTTCTATCAGCGTATTTCACACTGAACTTGCATGTCCATTGGTTTCTGGTGTGCAGTGCTTGCTCTCTTTTATTCTGTTGTTTTGAATTCGGTGAAGGAAACTCAGAACAAAAGGCCAGGGTCAAGTTCATACAAATATTGAATGTGTTCTGTGCAGAACATTTCCATTTTCCTGTCATCACAACTGCTGTCCGTGAACAGACATCGCACTGCGGGCTGCGTGTAACACCCAGTCCAGGACTTCCACGCACAACCTTACATCTCTGGGCACAAAGAGCAGTGCCTTGACACGGGACTGCTCCACATAGAGGGCAAGAGGCAGGAATTCACAACCCTCACAACCCAGAGACACATGGGGCACTCGGGGGCAGCTGTCCTGCCTTCAAGGCACCTTCAGGCCTCTGAAACAAGGGTTGTGCTTTCTGTTATTCATCTCCACACATAAGCTACCACATATTAAATAAATATTGAATATTAAAGCGTTCTTTGAGACAAATCTCTTGTAGACTTCAGTATGAGCTTTGTATATCTCCTACAGAATTATTAATGTACTCTGACATTGGGTTTTATCTCTGTTTCTAGCCTCTCTATTTAATTTAATTACTTACATAAGAGAAAATGAAGCTTGCAGAGATCTTCAGCTGAAAGTTGGAAACCTTACCACTATGACAAGATAGGTCTCTGATATAAAGCTGAAACAATAGGAGGAAACAGGAAAATAAACAAGACCAACACTCACTTGAAGGATAATTAGACCTAGAGAAAGGATGCAAGGAAAAGCAACTTTTTTAGGAATGTATGTGCTATGAAGAACTAATACAGACAAAATGAGTTGTTCTTGCTTTTTTTATTCCTGCTCAGAAAGAGACAAGAATACATCTTGTTTTGAGATGTATCATCATTTTCTACCATAACTGTTATGGCTAATAGCTTTTAAATCCAAATAATTCTTGTTTCTAGTTTGAGAAATATTTTATTTTGGCATTGCTTTGCTCTCCCTTGTGCTTCTAAGACTATAAAGAAGCAGTACAATGAATTCAGTTAACATACCGTGTATTGTTTTCTCCATCAATAAATGACTGGCACCAAGAATAACCATGTCAAATCCCTTTCATTTCATTGTTTTTAATCATTTTATCTTACCATATATTTTGAACTTTTTAGATTTTGCATATATTTAGGATAGAAATATGGTTTTCCTTCTACCTGAGAAATGTAAATTGAGAGGCTTACTGCAGCTACTATACCAACAGTTGTGTGTAATTAAAATGTTCAAATCAAATGGGGTACCGGGCAGGTTATTCATGTAACACTTCCTTGCTGGAGTTAAGTTCTAATATCACTGATAGCCTCAGCTCCCTGCTCTAATCCCCACTCTCTCTCATTGTTCACCCCTACTTACTCCATAATCAAGACAGCCCTTGCCTGAGACACCACCAGGGCATTGATCTAAGGATGCATTGAAAGAAGAAGAGAATTTGGACTTCCATCAGTTGCTACATAAAGAGAAAAGAAAGTATATGTGGAGTATGCATGCAACTGTACATATTCATGTGTTTGTATATAACAGTACACACTGTGTTCACGAATGAAAATGAAAGATATAACTGTTTCAAAAAGTCACTTGTGCCAGTCTGCTTGTGCCAAATCTAGCCTCTCACTGACCATTTCCATTTTGTTTTATAAATACATACTGAGCAGTAAAGAATGGTCACAGCACTGGGTGGGAAAATTGCATTAACTCTTGTTATTTTACCCTGAAAAAGTATCTAATAATGATTTGGAGGGATTGGAGGACTGAGGGTAGGACCACACAGAGATAACAGAATACAAAACAAGGAAGACTGAAGGGACAATAATAGCAACCGAAACAGAATAGCAACAGGGCCATTAGCGTTTCTCTGTAAGCGGAATAGCTTGTTGAAGCCAGAGATAACTTCCTGAGAAAAGAGAGAAAAGAAAATAAGATGAAAAAGGCTTTGGCAGAAAAAAAATCTATCCCCCAAAATATCATGAGCCTAAACTGTTCCATGTGTAAATATCATATGTATACTATTTGTCCAAGACTATTTGAGTTTTCGAGAGGGATTTCATCCTCAGGCTTGGTATGCTTTTCTGTTCAGATTCCTGAAAGCGCAGTCAACACATGTTATTGGAAGGAACTTGGTTTTGATTCAGGCACAGACATAAACACCTTATGTAAACTTTTCAAATAAAGTGTGAAAAAAGCAAGACTTATTTCACTGAAAGCAGGTCTTATTAAGTAGTGATCTTATTCTAACACATAGTACCATAAGGTTTAATAAATATATAAACGTAGGACACATTTTTTTTCCCAAATCTGTAATTTTGGGGCTCTGTTTTGTCTTGGAACACAACACATGATTAATCTCAGTGTAGGATTTATGAAATCCGCTTTTAGCCATGGAATATACTCAAAAAAAGTAGAAGTAAGACGTGGCTTGTGCTAAACTTAGCAGTTCTGGCAATTAATCAACTTCATTCACTGATCTAGTCAAGTGAAATAGTTTGACAGAGAAATACAGGAATTGTTACTGGAATTCTGAATACTAATACATGACCAGACAAACGGGCTTTAGAGTAAAGAGGCCAGTGAGATTTATTTGTAATCCTTTTAGTTGCTTTTTTTATTTCTTTCAGATTGCAGAGACTAAAAGAATATGATACCCAAACTTCTGGATTATTTCCATGCAGAAGATTTGACCTTAATGCCCTATCTGTGTATGTAATAACATCAGATGGGCTCTGATGGTCCTGGTACAGTCACGCATTCTTGATACTCTCTACTTATTTGAAATGCACAAGTGTGGTAACTTATGCCTTCTTTTCTCTGCCTTCACATGGCTGGGAGCCCAAGTTAGCTTTTAAAAAGGATGATGGTACAGCAAGCTCCATTCATCCTGGGAGCACGATCAGCAGGGAGTTAACTGCTCAGGGTCCCCTTGACTCCTTTCAGTGTGTCAGCTAAAACTTTTCTTTCAGCATCTGCATCGAGGTGTATTTGAATTAAAATTAAATGAGGAAGGAACTTTAGAATCCCACACTGCATATTCTTCAGTAAAGAGTAATTTCAATATCCCATTGAAATCAATCTCCAGTCTCATTCACCCCGAAGCGAGCCTTTGTCTGCTCAGATCCCCACTTCATCAACCTTTGTGGTTTTTCTCATGTCATCATTCCGGCATCCTGGAGCCCTGCACTACAAACCTTAAGAAGGGATCTCTGATGAGACTACGCTGAGGAAATGCATGCTCCCAATTACTGCTCATGTTCCTTTCATATCTTCAGAGCGTGTGGAAGAGACCAAACACATAAGTGGGGCTTTAAAATGTTTTCCAATGTATTTCATGCAGAACAGAGTCTGAGTCTTGAAAGGAAGACAGGGAACAGAAAATAGATGTCTTGAAATAACATGTAAGGGATACCGTTTTATTTATGTATAACATTGAGGATGTGAATGAAAATACTTTATGAATGTGAGTATGCAGTGATGGGAGACCCTAATAAGATACTTAGTTTTAAAAACAAGCAAGGACCCCACTTTCAGTCCTAGGAAAGACGAGCGTAATGTCTCTGTGTCTTCTGTATGTGAGAAGCAGCTCTATACAATAGAAATGCAATTCTATAATTTAGAGTACACATTTGACAGTAGATTTTCAACTGTTTTACAAAGCATGACAGCATAATCTCTCTTGTTCCACAGAGAATATGTGAGACCAGGAAATGAAACAATTTGCTGAAAGTCACTTCAGATGGGCGCTGAAAGAATCAGGACTGTAATGCAGGTCTCCTCAGTCCAGGTCCAAGATGCAATTATGAGTATGAAGGCAGAAATAAGAGTTAGTTGGGCTGCTGAATACAGGGAGTACTTCACAATCTATTTTACTGATGAATACAGGTAAAAAAATCCCTGTTTTTTCTTTTAACTTTTTAGTCAGCATGCACTTATACACCAGCTATTCATAGGGATCATAAGGAATATTGCCATTGCTTTGTTATGCACCACAACATGAAAAATACTGTGTTGATGAGAAAAAGACAGAATGGTGTACTGAAATGTCCGATCCAACCTTCTTGGGAGTGCAGATCTCAAACTCTCTGGGAGTCCAGATTTCAAACTCCCTTGCTGTCTAGATCTCACGCTTTACTGTGCCTCTTCTATTTGTGACACTGTGTTAATACTGACTGCCATTACCTCCTGTTGCTGTCCCTGTCATCCTATAATTTAATAGCAAGGATGTGACCAAAAAAAATAAATAAATAATGAAATGCTTGGGATCAGCTGGCCACAGAGCTGAGGAACAGCTACTTCTGTGTAAGAACAAAATGAAGGCTGTTTCACAGTGCACACAGACTGGTCTAGCAAATTAGCAGTTACATTTATTTCTAATCAAGAATATGCCAAAATAGCCAGAACCCCAGATGCTAGAGCCAGGCAAGGGCATCATTGATATCAGCTGAAAATCAAGACTGTCAGCATATTCTCAAACACTGGAATAGAAATCAAGGGAAAAAAAAACTATCTGGCTGAAAACCCAGAAATAAGGGCTAACTTTGGTCTAGGTCTTAACATATCTTCGTACCTGAGCAATTCCAGCCTAGGCTACTCAGATCTCTGCAGAAGCATATGTACCACGTGTCTTTTGTAAAGACTTTTGAACTCTGTATCATTTTGTTTTCCACTTTGAAATTAAAAGGAGCTTTCAAGAGTAGAAATTAACCAGAACTTAAGAACATGGCACTCTGAGCCTGCACTGCTGAAAAATTCCAAGTCAAATGTGAACAGAAGAGTTATACATTTTTATGATTATTCTTACTCATATTTATTGTGTGTGCTTTAAGGCCTGTTCTTTTTGTGAATTATACAATTAAACAATTATACACAGCGATCCTGCACATAACATAGTTGTTGGGTTTTTGTTTTTCTTTCCCATCTCTTGGATTCACATTTATATATGCTTGTAAATTACTACTAATTAGAGACCTGGATCCTGACTATGCATGCTGAAAGTATACAGTTTCTTTTTAAATCCTGTGCCACAGATTAGTGCTCTTTCAACACCATGTAAAACACAAACTCTTTAAAAGGTTATCCACAAAAAAAGAAACAAAGAAATATTCATTGCAACCCAAACTAAAGTAAACTATATAGGAGGAAGTACTGCATCAGCCAGAATAACAACATTGCTTATTATCAGACAAAAATATCCAGCAATCAGTAAAGCATACTTGCTTAGGTAGGTGGAAGGAAAGATGGATTATTTAAAAACAGAGAAATTGGTGGAATTAAGCAGTTTAGTAAATATTTTCCCACTTTCTGAAAGCTACTATTATTCTTGCCAGTGATTAAACATGAAACAGCTGCAGTCTAGGTGACCGTAAACCTAAGCAAAATTTTCAGAGGTCATTCAAAATTATAGGCATAAATATTACGAAGAATTTGTATTTCAGCACTACATGGTACTTGCCACTGGCATAAAAGAGTTACGTGGTATTATCCTGGGCTTAATCATAGAATAACCCAAGATGGAAGGGGCACTTCAGGATTGAGTCAATCTCCTGGCTCCATACAGCACAGCCCAAAACCAAACCCTATGTCTGAAAGCACTCTCCAAATGCTCTTTGAACTCCAGCAGCTCAGGGCCATGGCCACTGCCCTGGGCAGCCCATTCCATGCCCACTGCCCTCTGGTGCAGACCCTTTCCCTAACCCCCAGCTGCCCTTTCCCTGACGCAGCTCCATGCCGTTCCCTCGGGCCCTGTCGCTGTCACAGAGAGCAGAGCTCAGCGCTGCCCTCCGCTCCCTGTGAGGAGCTGCAGCTGCCATGAGACCTCCCCTCAGCTCCTCTCCTCTGGGCTGAACAAACCCAGGGACCTCAGCTGCTCCTCATACCTCTTCTCCACCAGATCCTTCACCATCTTTGGACCTCTCCTTTGGATGTCACTGTTTTTCCATTCAAGCTCCAGCATTCTCTTACAGTTGCTCGTTTCTCACAAAGTGCAATAGTAAATGCACAGTTTTAAATAATTCAGAAAGGACTGTTTCAGTTCCTCAATTGCAGAGGCAGGGTGGTTTCTTTGTTTTGTTTTTTTTTTGTTTGTTTGTTTTTTTCCCCCATATATGTATGTTTCGTTGTTGTTGTTGTTGTTTTATATATTATATAATGTTATCTGACAAGGCTACAGCAACCAAAGCTAGACTCAGCAATTTCCCTCAGAAACTGTCCTGGTGTGTCCCAAAGGATTATGAGACGAACAAAGGCAGCTCCCTTCTGTACAAGTAGGTACCCAGAGGAAATGTCACCTTGCTCTCTTCTGAGAGGAACACACACTGGTCTGCTTAATCATTGCACAGAGATGGATCGAGGCTGGGGGACAGCAGTTTGCTCACACTCTTCCAGAGGTAGATTTGCCAGCTGAGACTTTTCTGAAGCAACAGAACTGATTCGTGTACTGCTAAAATGAGTCAGAACGTTCATATTTCATGAAACGTGTCCTAAAATGTCTTGTGTTCTGTGGGAAGGTGTGGAAGGTGATTGATTGCCACACGAGTAACCTAGCCACCATTTCTCTGGGGAGAGATGAAGCTTTTCTGACACATGAAACCATGCAATTTCTTTTGCCGTGTTGTGTTTTGGAAATCCTGAAGACATAACTCTGTTACATGTAAAATTACATGGGCTGCTTTGGAGGACTGGAAAACTCATGGAAAAAGCTATCCGTGCTTAAGTTGCTTAGTCCCTTCTGCCCAATGCTTGTGATACTCCGCTGTATAAACTGGTGCACAAATCTTAGCTAGACAATTGATTAAACATTTAAATCATATAATTTAATAAGTCACTAAATACTATCCAAGCCCCAGGCCTAGGAAAAGAAAGCAGCTGTTTCTTTTGAATTAAGCAGAGATAGCATTTCACTATCTGAAGACAGATCAAAAGGTCCTACATAACAAAATAAAAAGATAGTTACTGGTATAAAAAAAACCACTCATCAAAACAAGTCAGGGAACTGGTAAGAGATTTAGAAATCCACTCAAAACATTGAATAATAAATTAGGACATTAATGAGATCATTAAATAAGTATTGCATTTAACATATGTGGTATCTGAAAACAATGGAGACTTAAAAATGTTCCTTACTCGAGATTACTTTGAGGACCCATGGATAGTGCCACCTAGAGAAATGGAACTAGCTCGTAAATATTGCTAATATTATTTTTAACATTTTTCTCCAGTATTCAAAGGAGTAATGTAAACACCAAAATTCCAGCATGCTATTATTCAGACATCCTGTATCAAGTTTATCTGTTCCGTAGCTACACTAACCTCCCACAGCTGCATCAGAGAATAAAATGGTTCACTGTAGCAAATGAAAGCTTTTGTAATTTGATGGCAACAGTCCCTCTTAAAAGTTTTCCTAAAGCATCTGCATCAAATTCTAAGGTGAAATTGACCTAGAACAGAACTTCAGGCTATAAGAATAAATCTACAGTGTAATTATTTTGGGGAACGTCTAGTAATTAGGAAAAATTAAATTCAAGGACACAGTGAGGCATTTTATGACTTTGCTAAAATTCTGAGGTATGATTTACTTTTTCACTTTCATTAGGGCATCAGAGAAAAAGCATAATTAAGAATAATAATAAAAACCTTGAAGCTCAGAAGAAACACCAGCCAGCTTTCTCTTGCAAAGAGTAAACATATGTGCCTTTGAGCAATCCATAATATAAAATAAATTTCAGGTGCCATATGCGAACTTTCCCTTTTGAATCCTGCTGTAGAACCCATATCCTCTCAAAACTTTTTTCACCAATATCTTCTTTGCTTCAGTAATTCTCACATACTTTTTTAGCTGTAAATTTGCGTTTTGGGCATCATTTCTGTAAGACATGACAGGGTCTTAAAATCAATTCCAATAAGCTGTAAAAAATTAACAGATGAAATGGTCTGTTAGGTTTGTTTTCACCACTATCATCATTAAGTACAAAGCTGGCTCATTATGGGGAGACAATGTTTAATCATCCTCCAAATTTTGCAGATGGATTTACGTCTGTGCATATCCTCCTCTGTGATGCTCAATAGCCAGGCACAGTCTGTTCCAACAGCCTGTAAACAGGACCCAGTGCAGCAGGCTGCTCTGCTTTAGCAAAGCATTTCAACATGTGATTGTGTCTCAGTTTCAGAGGAATTTAAGTCCGTACTTAACCTAACGGTTAAGAGGATCAGGTCCAGCCAGCATGGGTTCATGAAAGGCAGGTCCTGCCTGACCAACCAGATCTCCTTCTATGATTGAGTGACTCATCTGGCGAATGAGGAAAAGGTTGTTGATATAGTCTACCTAGACTTCAGCAAAGCCTTTGATGCTATTCTCCTGGAGAAGCTGGCAGCCCATGGCTTGGACAGATACATTCTTTGCTGGGTAAAAAAGTGGCTGGGTGGGTGGGCCCAGAGAGTTGCACTGAATGGAGTTTAATCCAGCTGGAGACTGGTCACAACTGGTGATCCCCAGGGGTTGGCACTGGGGCCTGTCCTGTTTAATATCTTTACTGCTGGCCTGGCCACAACAACCCCAGGCAACACTATGGGCATGGGGCAGTGTGGCTGGAAGACTGTGTTGAGGAAATGGACTTGGCTTTTTGGTTGATGCTCAGGTAAACATGAACCAGCAGTTTGCCTAGGTAGCCAAGAAGGCCAGTGGCATCCTGGCTTGTATCAGAATAGTATAACCAGCAGGAGCAGGGAGATGTTCCTCCCTCTGTACTCAACAAGGTGAGGATTCACCTTGAGCAATGTGTTCAGTTTTGAGCACCTCACTACGAGAAAAATGTCAAGGCCGTGGAGCATGTCCAGAGAAGGGCAGCGAAGCTGATGAGGGGCCTGGAGCACAAATCTTATGAGGAGCAACTGAGGGAACTTGGATTGTTTATTTTGGAGAAGAGGAGGTTAAGGGGAGATGTTATAGCTCTCTGCAACTACTTGAAGGGAGGTTGTGACAAGGTGGGGCTTAGCCTCTTCTCCCACGCAACTAGCAATAGAATTAGAGGGAATGGCCTTAAGTTGTGCCAGGGGAAGTTCAAGTTGAGGATATGAGGAAAAATTTATTCTCCAAAGAGTGTTCAGGTGCTGGAATGGGCTGCCCAGGGAGGTGCTGGAGTCACTGACCCTGGAGGTGTTCAAGAAACATTTAGATGTTGTACTGAGGGACATGGTTTAGTGAGGAAATATTGGTGGCAGGTAGACAGTTGGACTGGATGATCTTGGAGGTCTTTTCCAACCTTAGTGATTCTATGATTCTTATAAGCCCATGCTAAGGTCACATGTTAACAGACACTGGGCTGGTACACATGCATTCATGCTCTTGAAAGCTAGAGTTCATCATGAGCTTTAGAGGGCTACATCAGCATGTAGCAGTCCTGAAATCTGCACTTTGACTAGTTAGTGCTGCTACTGAGCATGAAAGAATGGTAAGAATGAAAAATGGAAGAATCCCCTGTGGATCAGAAAGCAAGAACAATCAGTAAACAGCCATTTTCTTCACAAATTAGAAGAAATCTTAAACTGAATTAAAAGTATATATCAGCTGATGCTTACCATTTCCTTGTCACATTCCTGGCAAAAACTCGGGGTTAAATTGTACAAAAGGGAATTTTATTTTGGTCTAATTTCTCAGCATAATTACTTCCCTCTCAAAGGAATGACACATGGGGGTGGCAGTGCAGAGCTTTGAGGTTCCTCTCCTCATATGAGACAAATAAGCAATGACACCCAGAATTTTTCCAGTGGGACTCTGTTCAGCCTTGCCCTTCAGCTTCTTGGCTGAAGAACAGTGAAAAATGTAATCTGGCTCCTTACAAGGAGTATCATTGGTCATGTTAACTCCAGCACAGAAGACAGTGGTAGCAGATTTAAATGGTGACTTTACACAATTAATTGCACCAATGCTATCTCAGAGGTATACCGAGAATGAGGTTAGTTTTTTACATCTGACTACATTATTTTCTAAAAATATATGGTTGTTTTTTTTTAAATAATCCAGAAGGATAGATCATCAAGACTAGGAAGCTTGTTCTCTGACTATCACTGTGTACTTGATATTGATGAGATGAGTGTGTGGTTATGAAGAACAGCATAATGCCAATTAACGCCATGGTAGAAAGAAGATATCTGATATGTGGTTACCACTGTCTAGAGAGAAGCAACCAGAAATCCTAAGATGTCCAGAGAACAGAAAACAAACAATATAAATGAGGCAAAAACTCATGTACAGTCCTGGTCCTCATTGGGCCACTTACTTTTCAGGTCAGTGAGGTCTAGGTAGAGTTCAAATGGCATTCTGTCCTCACATCATACAACTGATTGCTCAAATGCTTTGTACCGAGAAAGCTGTTTTCCGAAAACTAATGCTTTCTTAAAGACAGTAAGATAACCCATTCTGTACATTCAGAAAAGAAGAGCTGATAAAAAATGAGCGAATAAAAATATATTGAATAGGGAAATATACCAACTAAAGGTAGATTGCCTTCATTCCAAAGACTTGCAGATATCTGCTTCAGGAACACCATGAAAAGCAGTCAATCAGATGAAGTTCTGCAAGGCCCCCATTACTGGAGTATTTACCAAGAATCAAAGACTGAAATTACAATTCTTACCTACCAGTTTATTTCAGAAACAGGGTTGCAGTCTTACTGGAGCTGAATGGAAAGCAGATGGCAGTAAACGGGAAAGATAGAAAGAACTGGGGATCAAACAATATAGTGTTTCCCTAAGTGAAGAACATATGAAAACTATTCAACAGAGGAGAGGAAACTAAATAAACGATCCACTATTATTTATATGCCTGCTCTGAGGATAGCAGATATGGAACATCCCAATGCAAACACAGAAATCTTAGAGAGACGACAGTAAGGTAATCAAAGTGACCCTGAAACTGGTATTTTTTTATTAGAATAATTGGCCTCTAACCTTGCATTAACTTTGTGACAGAGATATAAGGCAAAGCATTATTTTTCTCAAAGTAGTATTGTGTAAAATATGAGTTTTTCTTTTTCTCACTTTTTAAAAAAACATCTACCATGTATGAAAAGGAAACTTAATTGGATTATTTTTTTACACTTCACCTAAGTAGCATGCTTTGGGGGCTTTCCTTACAAAGATATAATTAAAGGAAGTTATTCAAGTTTCCCTCAGCTGAGCAATTTCTGAAAGTTTCCTGTCTCCCTCCCTAAATTCTTTATGAAGGAGCTAATTCACACTGTAAAACTCAGCAGAGACCACAACTTTTCTTATTTTGCATATAAGAAACTTACAGATTCATTGTCATGTTCTAAACAGAAATCAGCCAATACATAAATAATGATGCATTATTAATTCATTATTATTAATAAAGAATAGCAACAACATGAAATTTTGCCTGTGTCAGAGCTCTACAATTTGACAGTTGAGTTTATTTTCTGAATGAGAAGAGAACCAGCAATGACGGGATGGTACGTGCCAGTATTCCAATGAAGAGTAGAAGAGGTATCATGTCATGCTGATAAGCCAGAGGCATAGACTTATGTGAGTATATCTGTGGTGTATGAACACTCTTGTGAACATGCAGAAAAGCATGAAATAAACAGTTTTGCTCCCTGTCCCTGTTTCCAGAGTATACTTTTTAAATAGATTTGAAAGCTGGGCTTTTCATGCTGAGGGCAGATTCACAGCAGTCAGAGACTAATTAATAATGTAGGCAGCCAACAGAAAGGCCTCGTTATTCAGCAACAAATAAAGTAGGAGATGGGCACCTTCTGTCTGGCTATAAGTAAATACTAATAAAGACTACTGGCCAAAGCACAAGCCAGGAGCTGAAAAGAGGATTAATGTGATGTTTTCCAGCAAGATGGCTTTTTTCCCCCAAGCTCTAGAAAAGGTACATTAAAAATAATCTAGGCTTTTATTTTTGACATTGCTAGGAGGAGGTTTCACAGCCAAAAAATCCTTTTTTACATCCCAGAGTGTGCCTAAGGAGTTTGCACTGTTTTCCTATACTACACTGCCAGCTGCTCTGCAAACCAACTGCGAGGTTATCATCTAGGGACAATACCAGAGTTATTTCTGAGCACCCACCATATTTAATCATGAGATTTGGAAGCATACCTACTGTTGTATTAGGGCAAAAGAGCCCTGCCAACTCTATGACTACTCCAGCTGGCAGCGTCACCACTCGGGGCGGCACAGGCAGAACATGCTGTACCTCGTGCACTGAGGTGTTGCTAAATTTTGCATACAAACCCAAATGTGAGATGCTGCTTAGAACTTAGGAGGTGATAAACAGAAGTTCAGATGCAGTTGCATGAATGCATGCCAAGACAAATGCCAAGGGTGTCAAGGCAAAATCTTATTTAATTCCTCTGTGCTTTTGCTTTGCAAAAAGCTGTCCTGCACATTTTGTCTGGGAAGCTCAGATTTCACCAAGGGTGCTTCCTTATCATTAACAATAACAGCAAAATGGCACATATGGGACAGTCAAAAGGACTGCCAATTAAAGGCTTCCACCTCAGACCTTGCTGAACACCTAATGGCTCGCCCGGAGAGAATCCAGTGTGAGATAAGCATTGAGAAGGAGTTCACTTTCTACTGGACAGAAGTTCCCTCCCCAGAACACACACACCCCAGTTTGGTCATCGTTCGCAGACAAAATGACCACTGTCCCAACGTTCCACTGGAACAGGTTGCCCATGGAGGCTGTGGATGCCCGGTCCCTGGAGGTATTCAGTACCAGGCTGGATGTGGCTCTGGGCAGCCTGGTCTGGTGGCTGGCGACTCTGCCTGTGGAAAGCAGATGATCTTTGATGTCCTTTTCAACCCAGGCCATTCTATGATTCTGTGATATGGTTCAGTGATGACCTCTGAAGACCACAGTTTCTCATCCCAAAAGCACACTGAACATTGCTAAGGCTGCTGTTAGGTGAAAGCTAGTCCTGGTGAAGACATGCCAGGCACACACAACTCCCCATCATAAGACTGTGTATTAGGCAACTTCCCAGGCACGTGCACAGTGAAACACTTGGAAATGAACAAAAAGGACTTTAACATGATCAGAGAAGTCTGAGTCCTAGGAATTCTGAACCGAATTCCAAATTGTCTGAGTTGGGGTATGGTGGTGCTGGTCCGTTGTTTGCTGATAAATACAGATAATGTGCAGAGCAGATTTTTTCCCTGCACACAGAAAGCTTTTTTCAACAAAAACAAAGATAATGGAACACACTGGGGAGCTTAGGGGAATCTCAGGGGTTTCAGACATCATGATGGCACTATCACCTTTCTATTAAGCTAATGACATTAAGTAGTTAGTAGCGTGAACTTTTTATTAAGTTAATGCCATTGAAATAAAAATGGATACAACCCATCAGAGTGGTAGAGAAAATCAATTTAGGAGGGAAAAGCAAAGGTAAAGAAATATCTTTAAAGTTATGTAGTCTCTAAAACTGTTCACAAGCTTTGGAGATTATTCACATAAAAAGCACAAGATTCATTCAGTGGCCTATGCTGCAGTAATTTCACGCTGTCCACAAAAATCAAAGACATGGGTCCAACAGAATGATCATACCACTAGTGATGTAAACCATAAGTAATAACTGTCAACTTTAGAGGATGTGATTTAGCAAAATCCCGGATGCTGACCAGTCCTAAGATGTTGACTTGCAACTGAAAAACATTGCAGAATCATTTAGTCATGTTTTGTAAGGCTAAATTTCAGCAAACTGTCAAGACTTAAAAAAGTGACTGTACAATCTGGTGGCAGCAGAAACCAAGTGACTGCTACTTCACTGCTGTCCTGTAGCAGCTTATAAGTGCAGATTTCCCAAAGGTGCAGATAGGCTTTTTTTCACAATGACAAGCAACAATTCTCTTCAGACAGCACTTTCAATGGAGGAAGTAGCAGGTCAAGTTTGAAACTGTTCTAAATATAACAGAATGTTCTAACCTAACAGAAAAAGACAGAAAAGTGAGGGGCAATAAAAACATATGTTGGGGTAGTCTGCTTTCTGTTGCAGTTTTTGCTGGACCATTACCAAGTGATCTCCAAGTGATCTCCAAGTGATACTCAGTGATCTAACTCAAAAGAAACCCTCCCGCACTCTGTTGCTCTGGTACTGTCACGACAACTTGTCACCAAAATGCTAAGGGATGTGTAAGGAAAGGTTTCCTTTCAACCAGCTTTCATGGCTCAACCTTCCTACGCTGTGCTGTATTGTCACCAGAGACGCTCAGATCTGAATCTCTGCACTCATCCGATTTGAAACAGACATCGATAATTAATTTCCTCCAAGGGATATCAACCCTTACAGACCTATTTTTAGCCACTTTGTTATAATGTTTTGATAGACCGCATGATCCCTAGGCAGCTGAAATAGCCATGACTCTTCCAACTCAGCTGAACAGTACTCATTTGCCCGGATGAGCAATCCAGCAGGGCAGCTTCCTCCTCCTGCCTTTTTGCTGCCTCCTGTGTAACTGATGCTGTCAGGCACAGGAATGTTCCTCATGCACTTCAAGTAAAATTAAAGGGCTTTTATAGAGGATTTCAGCTAACCTCCCACACTTAGCTGAGAACCCTGAAATAAACTAAACTTTCACAAATCCAGATGGGGAGCTTGTTAAATAAGCACAGGGTGGGTTTGTGGTTTTGGGGGTGGGTTTGTTGCTTTTCATTTATTTATTTTTTATTTGTTTATAATCAACTTCTACTGGCTAATGTAAATAAACTATGAAATTACAAGAATAACAGATGAGGTTCTTCTGTGAGGAGCCAGCTACACATTAGAGGAGTAGACTGATTATTTGTGCATATTGCGTTTTGCAACAAACTTTATGAGTTATTAGCCTACTACTTTGAGAGATTTGCCATCCTCTCCCAGAAAAACATTAGAAGATGTTACAAGTAATAATATATTATGCTAACAATTTCAGGATGACTGCATTTTGAACACAATTTCCTTCTCCTAAAATGAATTGAATGTTCTAACTGTGGACGCTCTCTTCTTTAAAATGCAGAGATTCTGTTGTTTTCAGAGAATATATATTCTAAATCTCCCAGAGCTTAATGCCACAATTATCATGCCAGGGTACTGTAGTGATTTAACATAATTTAATCATTTCCTGTTGGTTCAGACTTGTCCTTAGCCCAGGAAAAAGAAAAAGAATCTTCCACTCAGGAAGCCTCTTTCATTTGTTTGGATGTAATTTATTTTAAAATGATTGATGGTGAGGATTAGAAGTGAAGGAGGAAGGTATTCAGAGACAGATTCTGATCTTTTCAGTCACAGGGCAAATTCCATTAACACAAAAATAATGGACATGAGTAAGGTGGATGTTAGACCAGGACCTGGACTGCAGTGTCCATCAGAAAGTTTATGAAAGCATCCAGCACTTCCTGTCTCTGCTGGAGTTTCTCAGACTTTGCCTTCGGAGATATCTATGAGGCAGTTTTGGCTTTCTGAGATTGAAGAGCTGTAAATTTGAAAAAGATAAAGCAATTTCATATGTCACATTTAGAATCTGCTAATTTACCACAGGGCTCCACTTACTGATTCTTTGGTGCTGTGGATTTCTGTTTCTCCCTTTGAACCCTTAACAGTGTTTAGCAGGGCTTCAAACTTTCTAAGACTTCCATCCCTAGAAAGTTCTATATCTTGAGATCTGTGTGCAATGACTTGCCCGGGGTCCTCTGGCTCAGATAAATTCCTTCTGTTTGCATACCTTGGAGCTTTTGGTAGTTCCAACAGTGGTCTGATACAGTGTCATTTGACAGATGTCAGAAATAGCAAAAAATTAGTAAGTAGTCAGGAAGTGGGAAGGAGGGCCTTATAAACCCAGAGTATAGCTCCAGAATCTTCAAGAATGGCTTGAATCCAACCTAGCCCTGATCTGTTCCATACTAATCTTCGCAGTCCTAGTACGAAGCCTTTCTGCTCAGACCTCCCAGAAGTTTCCCTGAAGAATGGAAAGATCCCTTTTCAAAAATCAGAAATGCAATTTTAAGTCCAATTCTAAGCGATTCCCAGTAAGACATGTTTCCCCTGGTTGCACTTCCTTCATACATAATATATACACTTGTACACATATTGGGTACACTGCCTCCTTAGAGAAGCAGGAGATCATTGTAAGGCTTCTTTTAAAAGAGGACTGCCAACACTTTCCCATGTTTACTGAAATGTTTGGAGGCTTTCCAGTGTGGGTGGCAGCTCGACTGTATGCTAGCTAGCAAGTCTGTTATAGAACTTGGCAACGCTGCTACTAACATGCAGCGGTATGGAAGAAACATCAGTTAAATGTAATTCAAAAGCACTGTAAATACTGTGTGAAGTTGTTTGTAAACAAGCCTCAACAGGTAGAAAGTTTGGGCTGGATGTGAGCCACTGGACTGACTGCTCCAGCGAGCCTGGAGAAACTGTTCAAGAAAACTGGTCAATGGTGCAAAGACCTGGGGAAATACAATGCTGACTTTCTGAGGGCTGCTTCTTTGTGAATTGGCTTTCTCTTTCAGTCCTCAACTGCTCTCACTCTCCCACCAACCCTGCAATGATTTCCCATTTGCCAGAACTAACAGGGTTTCTTTCAACTCTCTGTCTCTTATTTTTTCTTCACTGTTCTTTGCTCTCCTCCATTTCCTCTTTTTTTGCCCCCTTTTTCCCACCACGAGGCAAACTGGCCACCGTACCAACATCAGCTTTCTCTGCTTTTGTTCTGTCACGCCCTTGTGGGAGCCCAAGCTTAATTCCTTTCGGCCCCAAACAAGCCATTTACACGCCCTCTGTAAGCAATGGAGGAAGGGCATCTCCATCCTAAAAGAGAGAAACTATGAAACAACAAAAACAGGTATTAAGGGATTCCCCCAGGGGCCGCTATCTTAGGCCCCTTTACTTAGCCAGTGATTTTCATCAACTTCCAAGGACTCCTATTTCCCTAACACATTTGTTCAGAATTTCTTTACAGTGGGAGGGAGGAGAATAGGATGCAGAGAAAGACAACTAAGCAGGGCTTAGTTTAGATAATGCAGACAAGAGGTAAAATTTTCCAAGCCATTCCTTTCTTTAGATCTGCATTCACTAACACTTCTTCATCCATCCATGCGAATCTCCCGTTTAGGTTTTCACCATCTCACATATCAGCATGGTTTTTTTTTCTGTTTGTTGTTGTTTGTTTGTTTTTTTTCTGGGGGGCTCTTTTGACTTTGCAAGTCTTTCTGGTTAACATCATAATCTCTATTGAAAAAAAAAGAAAAAAGGAAAAAAGTTTTCTTAACACTTAAGTGTATGACTCCTGACATATGGCTCCTGATATGGCTCCTGACAGACATTTCCTCACTCTGCCTTCTCCAACACATGAACATAACCTGCTCACAGTTTTGTGGCTCCACCCCATTCACTACTGATTCTTTTGTACATATGATTCAAATGTTAATGCATGTAGAGCCAATGACACCTAACCACGATTTCCTCCGGTCAGTCAGTGCTCTTACAGCAACCAGTTCTGGATGCCATCACAAACAATTGGAGAAAACCCAGGAGGTAGCAAAGCTGATGATCAGGTGTCTAAAAACCATGACCTCTGAAGAAATATGGATTAAATAATTGCTTGGACTGAGATAAGACTGAGGGGCCGCATGATACAATTTACATCAGACAAATGAAAAAGGACTGCTTTGATCAGTTCTTCACCACTACCTTGGAGATGACAACATGTAACAGCCTTCAATTTTCAGCAAGGGGCACGTGGAAAAATCAGAACAGATTTCCCAGGAGTGCTGTGAAGGTGCTACCACCGGAGGTGTTTAGGGAAAGATCAGAAGTTTGTCAGAAGCAAAGCAGGCGTATTTGATTCTGTGCCCAAGGGATGTGCTAAGCACTCTCTTCATGTCTCTTCTGCTTTATCACAGTATGACGCAAAGATAAACACCTGCTAAGTAGCTTCATTGAGCTTCTTGAAAGCTGTACAAACTTCATTCATCATCGTCCAGGAAAATAAAGGATCAGTGCCTTTTACGCTGAATAAAATTATCCCACAGTGTTATGCTGTCTTCTACCTATTCAGGCATATTACCCATAATGTTAGGATCATCTTTCTCTTACCAGCTCACTGAATGTACTGACCACATTAATAAACATACATTCCCAGCTCTTAACATACAGTAAAAATGGCATTCAAGAAAGACAGTCATGAATGAGATGGTAGTTCACCTTGAAGCCAGTCACACACGCTCGTTCCAAAGCTAAAATTTACACTGGATGTGGAAGCAGAAAATCTGTTCCAAACCACACCTGAAATGCTCTCAGAAATCACTGCTGTCCTGCAGACAAACATGGATCATGACAGCAAAGATGTTTTTGCATTCTCATAATCTCCTATTATGACTATTAGAGAAAAAAACCCACTGTCTTAACATAGTGTCTGAGATCAAATTTTGTTGCTGGGTTGCCTTTTTTCTGAGCAATTTGGGGGAAGTGCAGGAAAAAGTAATTACCTTTTTAATTTTTCTTGTATTTGAAAAAATAGCAGTAATAGTGTTGGAGCAGTGAAGGACTTCCGTGCCCTCAAACACATCCCGTTTTACCACTTACCATCACCTGGTCTCATGCAAGGCTACATCTCCCTAGAATTTTTGTTTGTTTGTTTGTTTTTAAAGTTCTTAATTTTTCGAGTGCACCACCAAAACATTCAATCAAAAACAGAATCATGGACATAAACGCTGCAATTCACTGAAAGCTTTTTACCACCAAGAATACACTGTATTGGCTTAGGATGTAGGCTTTTTAGGGCAGCTTTCATGTTGATATGAAAGACAAAACAAATTGAACCACTCAGAAATAATGGTCTTTAATGATATTTCTTACAAGACTAAAAGCTGCAGGACTCCAACCTTGGGTTCTGGGAATGATAAAACTTCTTTTGCTTGATGAAGGTCCAAGTTAAAGCTGCCAAGTGAGATACAGGGAATTAAGTCATCCCTCAACTGTCTTTTCCCTGTGCATGCCAGAAGATGCCATACACCTTTAGCACTACAGTGGGCTCCTGCAGATATGGAGCTGCCCAGTGGTGACAGGCGTGTGGCCAGGAGTCCCTGGCATTGCCTCTTGCCATCAGAAGCTATCTACAGCCCCCATACAGGGCCTGTCCTGATCATCCTCCTCATGTGGCTGAGCCAGGTCTCCTTGTCCCATCTAATCTTCTGCCATGGATAACAGCAAGCCTTTTGCTGTCATTACTGTTGCTTCTACCCCAGTCCTCTTTAGTAATTTCAAGAAATAATATGGGAGAAGGTTGGTTGGCCAACCAGCAGTACTTACTGGAATTAAATGTGGCTTATTTCATTTCCATACTAGTCAGTACATATTTACAGGAGAGAGCTTTCTTTCAAACATCCTTGGTTTCCTTTTCAGTCTGTCCACCATTTCTGATACAGCACCTTGGATGAGCAAAAACTGTAAATGTTAAAGTGACATTTTTACAGCATAGATGAAATCAGCAGTTCAGATTCATCTTTGTGAAAAGTCTACAGAACGATAACAGAGCTGTTTTGCCACTAATGCATCTGATACAGTTGGGTTACATGAAGCATATTTCTGCAAACACTGTTAATACCATCCGGACCTTAATTCATTTGTTATGGCTTATGAACACATTATGCTTATTTGTTCTTAAGTGTAGTTTTTTCATCATTCATTTTACTTAAAAGCTTGTGTTTAAGTATGTTGGGAGACTGTCACCCGAAGGAAGGCTGCAGTAAAGAAGGTAATTTTAGTCCTAAACTGTAGCACATCTGGGCACAATTACACTCTTGGATTCTCTGCTTGAGCCCCATCTGGCCAGAGTGAACCAGCCAGGCTGGCTGCAGGGCACCACTCCTCACAGTTAACTCTTTCCCACATCAGCAGACCCACACAAGTCTGCATGGAAGATGAAGGTATCCTTGCAAAGCACCAGTATCAGAAAACTGAGCTGCATGGAATAGACTCTCACCTGCCTCATTTATTGACTACCTTATTATAATTTTACGTGTTTATACCTGAGACAGGGATACAAGCTGGAATATAATGCCTTTGAGCTCGCTGTGATTATGTCCAGCCTAAGAAATACACATTAACGTTATTCATTGAAAAACTGTTAAAAGGTATTTCAGAACAAATGACAAGAAGCTGAAGATGGTGAAAAAACAGAGATCAGAATAGGAATGAAAAGAGTGGAGGACACTGATAAGGCCAATTATTGCTACTTCAGATGTATGAACACAGGTGATAAAAGAGCTGATATGGAAATCGAGACGTATGAAAAAAAAGTTACAGCATTTTAAAAGTCTCATAATTCAAAATAACTGAAGACCAAATCTCAGCATGAAGGGAAGGCTAAGGAAAGTTGTTTATTTCTGTGAGCTTACAATTGGTCTAAGATATTGAGATCTGTTGTTTTCTATGTACTTTTTGCCAAACAAATGCTTATGTAGCTGCAGAATCAGATAAGTTCAAGTGGAATTTTGTAACATTCAGTATTCCACACTGTTTATTTTACACAGTCAATGCCAGCAAGAACAGCACAAAGGTAAACAATAATCAGACTACAATAAGATCTTACTGCCAGATATCAGAGTCAACTAACGCTTGTAACAAGTATGGAATTGTGGCCCAGTTTTCCTACAGAACAAGAAAAATTCAAATATATAATTGTGTCTCCAAAGAATTAATACCTTAAAGCAGAAATATTGAACATTCTGTGAGAACAAGACAAATCTAGGTCTTCTTAGCTATTTTTTACATGATTCTTTGTTTTAAGACCCCTCACTTTTTTCTTCTGATTAGTATGCTGTTATGGATTTAGAAAACACTGCCAGTATGTAGAGTGGCTTCTTGAATTAGACTGGAGACTTTCATGTTTGCTTTAGAAATATGTCTAAAGATGGTTTACATGAGTCGAGCAGGCATTTTATTTCTTTCCAGGAATCACACAGCCACTAAGGTTGGAAAGGATCTCCCCAGGTCATGTCATCTGGCTCAAAGCAGGTTGCCCTATGGAGACTGGGTGTTTGAGATTCCAACCAGTCTGTGACCGGTTGTTTCAGCAACAGAGCTAGTAGCATGACAAACATACTCCACGATTTTGAAATATGAGTTGGGTAGTTTAAGTTGCTATACAAGAGCCTTTATTGCCACACATTTAACTTGCAGAGCGGTACAATCCATCTCACAGACTACCCTAAGGACATGCCTTCTTAAACTCTTCTTCTTTAATCATATTATTGAGTATATCACCATCTACTTTACAGTTTAGACGCATCATTTCTACATTAAAGAGCAAGTGAATGATATATTTAGATTAAATTTCTTGGTGGAACAAAATATTCAAGGGTGAAGTTAATCTTTAAAGCTTTTATCTAAGTGCAAGTAGTCTTATTTATCTATGTTTTAGGAAGAAATACTTCAGTTGGCTACAGAATGCTCATAAACAACTTAATTTTATTAAAAAGAGAATTCACCCAGTGAATGCATTGACATTAAAACATGCGCATCGAGTGGATCAAAAGGTCCCTGAAGCCCTTGGACATATTTTACTTGGATTCCATTGATCTGGGAGCCAGGGAATCAAAAGTGTTCGTCATAATTTGTTACACTGGTTTCTACATCTGAGCAGGTGTTTTCTGAACACCTTTGTCATGAATATTATTTGAACATCTTCTTTGATGCTTGTTAAATCAGAGAATCATACACTGGAATCACAGAATCGTTTGAGCTGGACGGGAACCTTAAAGAATTAAAGAATTAGAGAATAAATCTAATCACAACTATAAAGCAAAATCCTCTTTAGATTAAGGAAGATATACAGGCTCCTCTGAAAGCCTTCACAAAGTATTGTTGCTTTAAATTACAAAACAATTCAAAGAACTGTAGGGATTGTTTTATAAGGGAAAAATGTGTGCTTCCAATCGTTTTCACAGGACAGAAGTATTTAATGGGTTTCCTTTCATGATTTCATCATATATGTGCTCAAGTGCTTGCAGGTTTGGATCTCAAAATCTGATCTATCAAGTTTTAAAATAATTATTCACAATATAATCTGCAGGACTGCATCTCAGTATGCAAGCCTTCTCAAACTCACAAATTCCCTAGGGGGAAAAATGATAACAACAAACAAGAACTGCTGGCTTTGGGAATAACAATATGGAAGAGGATTTTTAAGAGCTCAAAACAACAGAATGTGAATAATATTTGCTGTGGAACAGAACAAACAAAGGTAAGTTCAGCAAAATTACAGGCAGCTGTACATTCACTTTCCTTACTTGATTCTAATTAATATTGCACTTTCCTTAACATTTTCTTCTGCCGTTGGTGCCTTTAGAAGTAATGTAATGACTTTCTACTGTATTAGTGAGACTGGAATTTTAATGGCAATGCACAAATACATATGACAGTTTTTTTACAAATTGCATGAAGTTCAAAGAAGCAGAGCTCTATGATGAATGAGAATTTATTTTAGTTTGTAGAATCTGAGGGTTAATATTAAGGAGCTGTTTTAAATGGTTATGTTGAAGAAAAAAGCATCTACGGCATCAGACTGATGCTATGTGAATGCCTATGCTTAGAGACTGAAATAGCCAAATTTCACCATGCAGAAGTCCTTTGCATAAAGAAACCAATTTTCAGGCATTAAGCTTTTGTTACCCTTCTTCTAACATTGGCTTAACATTAAAAGATAATACTTCTACCTAAACTGGGAAAATAGAAAGAACAAAAGTGAAATTCTATTCATGCCAGAGTGGTGTATATAGAAGCTCTGAAACCTACATAATGGCTATTTCTGACTTCAGAAAGTTATGATCCCAGTGAAAGCAGAATATACCAACTGAGCAGGCTAAAATGCATGGATAGGAACTCTATGTATGTAAATAGCACCTACATACATACATATGTCTGTACTGCTTTATTCAGGTTTTCTGCATTAGGTCCTAAAAACAGCCTTGTGAAAGCTTTCTTTTTACAGGAACATAGACAATACTATGACTATTCTTTTATGGGCAATGGTGGGCTGTTGGACAGTCTAAGAGAAACTGATGTGGCCTTCAAAATTTTTAATTCTGAAGAGCTGAAAACAAATCAGTAATTTATGAAATGGTTATCACAAGGAAAACAAAAGCTAATTAAACAGCTGTTTAACCCTTTGAGCACTGCAACTCTTCTGATTTGCCAGCAAAATCAGTGCTTTGGAAAATACGTGTTGACATCTATGCTACATACTTATTCTCCAAAGGGTTACTTTAAGTATTATTAAGAAAAACCATCAGCTTGAATTACTGCAGTGCTAACAAGCAGGTTCTCTTTGGCTACTGGGAAGCCTAATATTTCATGCCAAGATGACATCTGCCATTTATGATTGCTTGAAAAAGACAAAGAATCTACAGTCAATCTCCACTATAAACTCATGTCTTTTATCTTTCCCTCTGATATCCTGCACTTTCATCCTCTGAACTATTTACTTCTAATATATACAGAAATAACTAAGTCTATAAGTGACAAAGATAGACCTCAGCAAGGTGATAGTCATATTCAGTGCTCACTTTTTTGATATAATTTGCTAGATTTTTAGGCACAAAAAACTCTCAGAGTTAAACTGTGTAAGAAGTAATGACTTCTGCCAATAAACTGAAGTAATGGACACTGCTTTAATATATTGGCAATATAGCCCTGATCCAGCAAACCCTGACAAAGCATGCAGTAGTGTCTTTTTTTGTGTGTGTGTGCTGTTGATCACAAATAACTCATAAAAATATATAATTTAGCCTGAAGGCGTTTTATCATGAAAATCAAATTAAAAAGAATAAAAAAATGCTTGGAGTCATTTATTAACAGTAAGTGATGGTCTGTATAGCGTCAACAGGAAATGGAAGAAAAATGAAGGTTCTCTTTTAAAGTACGTTTTATATAGATGTCTGTGTTCACATCAGCTTTGGAGGCTTCTGCTCTACAGATCACTGTGCAGCATTTGCTTATTCAACTAGAAATTAGAGAAGTCTCAGTTGCTTTCTTTCACACTCACATCTGCCTTTTAGGTACGACCGCAGCTAATGTATGCAGCCTCATGCATATTGCCCTGGCATCATCTCCCTATTCTCAGTGTGTAGCTGCACCACGTAGAGGAGGACTCAGAAGAACAGTTCTGCCAGGGACAGATCTTCCTCTAGCTGCTTTATTGCCCAGAGGCAACACAGTTATTCTGAAGAATCACGGTGGAGCACTTATCCTGGTTCCCTATACGGTACAGAGATATATAAGAAACTCATGCTATTTGTCCTATGTGTCAGTACCTGAACTAATAAATATATGTTAGTAATCCATAAATGACACATATTTATGTGTAACTTTCATAGAATCACAGAATCACAGAAAGGCTTGAGTTGGAAGGGCCCTCAAAGATCACCCCTTTCCAACACCCTCGCTGTGTGCAGGGTTGTCACTCACCAGATCAGCCAGCTCAAGGCCCCATCCAACATGGCCTTGAACACCTTGAACTCTGCTGGATAACTGTGCATTAAAGGTATTGTTTTGTCCTGGATTTCTCAGTTGTTGCTCTCGCATTTTTCTCTGCTCTATTTTGCAAGGTTTCCTTGCAATTAAAAACCTTTCTGGAGTTTATCCAGGAGCTCAATGTGATCACATACTGTGTGATGGTGTGCAAAGCTCTGCCCCTTTACACAGCAGGCAGTTTGTCAATGGGATGATGTCCCTCAGGATAAAAGCTCAGCCTGATGGGCCCTAATACTTGGAGGAGTTACAGAAATGATTTTCACTATTTTGCATTCTTTTTTTGATAGTCATTTTTCTGCACCAACAGAATCAGAATGAGGAAAGTCAGCACCCACTGTTACCTGCCTGCCTGAAACAGATGGGCTGCAGGAAGAACTAGTGATGAACTTAGTTTATAGGTGCTCTCAAACTAGGTGACTGCTTCCAACAGAAGATCTAATTCAGAGCTGTGTCTGGTTGAGAGGTAAACAGCCACCACAGAGGCAGCTGCAACTACTTTGTGTTTATTCAGTTCAGTGATTACTTTTAACAGAAAGGGTATGAGCTAATTTGCAAAAAGCAGGGTAATCCTGCTTCCTGTGATGGCAGTTTTGTTCTGGAATCACTATGAAAGGCAGCCCCAGGCTGATGTTTTCTCCAGGGCTTTTAATTTAATTATAAGATCTGAGACCCAATGAACTTTCCTATACCTTCCGCAGATGATCATTCATTTATCTCCTACCTTGCTTTCCTAACAATACTGGACGTGTGAGTGTGAGGGAGAGATCCACAGTTGCTGGGAGCTTGTACACAGTCTGAATTCTCATAAAATAATAACAACAAATGAAAAATGCAATAAAAGACATGGCATGGCTTTTACTAGCTAAATCTAATTTATAATCCAAAAGCTTCCTTTAATATAAAATGTCATCACAGTAAAGACATGGTTATAAAGCTAATAGCAAATGCAATGAAAGGAAAGAGATTCCAGAGACTTATTGTTTGCATCTTACCAGTCACTTTATCTCCCCACACAATTATACTGAGGGATAAAATTAGTATTTATCTTAGTTTTTTCCAGTGTTAAATGGAAAATTAAAATAAAGGAAAATTGTAAATAAAGGAAAATTTAAAAGGTGGATCATTATCCCATTTTTTGTGGATGTTCATACTGGTGTTAGCAAGAGGAGGGATTCATCTTAGCACTAACTCACATCCCGTATATCTGTCATAGCCATTGCAACTCAGGACCAGTTTAGAAAAGAATGCAAGTGCATTAATCATAGAATCATAGAATTGCTCAGGTCAGAAAAGACCTTCAAATCCAACTGAAACAGGATTTAGAGAGGTTTCAGTTACCAAATTCCAAAACTGAAATGCAGGATGTTTCATTTTATGGATGCTGCAGGTAAAGATAATTGGCAGTCACCTTCGCTTCTTGCAACACAGTACTCCCTCATTGTGAGCAATGGCTGAAACAGTGCAGACATGGAGTGACATACAGAAATCTCACACCTTAGCACCCCTCAGCTCCCCTGCAGGCAATAGATCACCCAGCAGTGATCGTACTTGGCTCTTCTCAGCCATTGAATGGCTGTCTCCAGGATTTCCTGCAGATGTGCTCCAAATTACCCTGTTTAAATTGAGAACACTTTGGATTCACAGAATCACAGACAGAGAATCATAAGGATTGAAAACAACCTCTAGAGATCATCTAGCACAACCCCCTGCTAAAGCAGGTTCCCTACAGCATGTCGCATGGGTAGGCATCCAGGCAGATCGTGAATGTCTCCAGAGAAGGAGATCCACAACCAATCTGGGCAGCCTGTTCCAGTGCTCCGTCACCCTCACTGTAAAGAAATTTTTCATATGTTTTAGGATGAAACAAAGTTTTGGAGTCTGCTTATTGGCCTAAGCTGAGTACCCAAACTCCTAAAAATGGACAGTCACAGCATCTGTTAGTTACCAAAGCCATATCCTTGGAGGATTCAAGAGGCTTTGGAATTCACGAGTCACTGTTAGAGGTTCTGCCATTGTTCTGTTCCTCAGTTTCTCAGCTGTGGAAAGAGATCAGAAGAACTTTTTTTTCTCCTACGTGCTTTCTGTTTTATCTATTTTGTGCCATGCTGTGAGATTTTATCTAGGGGAATGAATTGAGGTGCTTTAAATACCACTGACGTTACAGAAACTACCAATCAAACTCCCCATTAAACTCCTCATTAATGTAAGAGCAAAGTTACTTACATTCTACCAGCTCTCTGAGGTGAGCAAGAGTCTGTTTTTAAGAGATTCAGTGGTATTTAACAAAATCACAACCTGACTTTGGTAGGTTCAATCTCTGCGGTCAAAACGCTAACAAAACCTTAATGCCTGTTACTCCAGATACACTCTGTCCTCTCTATGTATGTGACTAGACCATGAACAGGCTAGAAGGCGCAGATAATACTCAAAGTCACCTTCTGTAGGGTCTCCTCAACAATTTAGCTTATTGGATTTGATTAATAGATTCATTCTGTGGAGGTGCAGATCTCCATCTGACTCTAAGACAGACGTTTCAAACAGGAGATGAGAGTATCCAGTCAAATTCCTAAGTGTCAGGGACATGTGGGTCTTCTGCCAGATTGCCGTACAGTTGCAATTTTAATACATCAGCTAAATCACGAGGCAGTTACAGTTTTTATATCACTGCTCGTGCAGCTCCGAGCTGTCTTTGACTTCAGCAGGCACAGAGGTGTTATGGATTGTACCGTTAAGTAATCTTTAACAGTGGGGGATTAAGGAAAACATTAGCATCAGATGGCAAATATCTCAATCCATAATTCCACTTTACATTCACAGCATCAGTGTTGCGACAACTCTGGGAGTGAAATGCAAATTTTGGAAAATTTCCCAAAAAGAAAATACATTCCCCTTATTTCACTAAATTGTTCTTAAACAGACACATTCTTTATTTATTACAGTTACCATCCTCTCAATCAGAGGCTAAATAAGAGTTTAAAAAAGCCGTAGCCCTAATCTATTTCAGATATGGGTTCTAGGAGAATTAAAAGAAATATTTTAAAGCCGAGAGAGAATATCTTGGCTCAGAGGTAAACATCAGCCTGTCATTTTTGTTTTGGATTTCAGATGACCACTGTGAACCATGAGATCCCGCTCCCTGACTGCTTCTGTTAGTCTCATGCCATAAATATTCTAAGCTGATAGAAGCAGATGTTCCTGTTTGTACAGACAGCATCAGAGGTCACATATAGTTTTCCATATAGTTCCTATCTGCAAGAAAAAATAACTTGATTTGTTATATAAACCCAATTGCATTTTATTGCAGTGTTTTCCTGTCACGTAACAAGAGCTTAGGTACACACGAAGTTGAAAATTATCTGTCAAAGACATACCTGGGAATAGGATCAGGCTATAAATATCACCTCATGACACCAGCCTGCCTTTTGGAAGTGCCGACGGAATGGGGAAGTAGCAATCAATGTCAGAACACGGAAAGTATGCTTGCAGAAAGACACCATAACCAAGAGAGAACACTGTATTTTAAAACCATCCACTGTCCTTTTTCTTGGTAAGTTAGCTGCAATAATCTCCAACAAAAAGTGCCCTGAATAATGAATGCGAAGAATTGGATGCTACATGGAGTATATGTAATAGGGAGGGGGTGGAGATGCAATTACTGATAACTACTCTGAGACTGTACAGAATGCAGAGCGTAGGCTATTTGGGCACTTTGCCACGATTCTGAGTTAACACTGAAGTTTTGCTAGTAAACCATGACAACTGCTGTTTTTAATAAGTTCAGGAATGGAAATGTATCAGTTTGCCACACGGTATTAGGATGAAGAGCACTTGAAAATTTGGGATGCTGTAGCAGCCAGAGAGTGGGTTGAAATGACTGGAGTGAGGACTTATAGGCTGTAATACCCTCAAGAGGATTTCTAATACACTGGTCATGATGCATGAGTGAGAAACATCCATCTGGCCCCAGCTCTAGCAACCTTGCAATATCCACAGCCCTGGCCAATGATGCAGAGCACCAATACCACTCCCACATGGAGGCATCCACAGCAAGCAGAGCTGACAGGCCTATTGAGATACCAGCTCTGGGGCAGCAGGCATTTCACAGTCATAGAATCATTAAAGTTGGAAAAGACTACTAAGATCATCTAGTCCAACTGTCCACCTACCACCAATATCATCCACTGAACCATGTTCTTAACTACCACATCTACATGTTTCTCGAAGACCTTCAGAGATGATGACTCTACCTCTTCCCCGGGCAGCCTGTTCCAGTGCCTCACCACTCTTTTGGAGAAGAAATTTTCCCTAAAATCCAGCATGAACCACACCTGGTGCGCCTCAAGGCCATTACCTCTCGTTCTATCAGTAGTTACCCAGGAAAAGTGGCTGACCCCCACCTCGCTACAACCATCCTTTCAGAATAAGGTCTCTCCTGAGCCTTCTCTTCTCCACTACCCCAGCACATCTGCTCATTGCATGGTGGTTTCTCATCCAGCATCACTAGCTCCTCTGACTTGTCCATGACACTGGGACATTGGGAAGCCCAGCCTTCTATCTCAGCGCACAAGCACCTCCACCTCGTATCCTGCGTCCCCCCCCTTCATCCAGCCCCCAAAAGAGAACTCATGGGGATCCCTCCCTAGCTGCTGTGTAACTGAAAGCACCCACAGAGTCTCCAGCCTGCCTAAAATATCAATTTCACCATTTTTACTTTTAACATGCTGTATATGTCTGGGTTCCTACTTCCTACAGATAAAGCTGAATTCTCATTGACAGTAAGTTGCAGAGCTAAGTATTTCTCACTGAACTGTGTGTGAATTAGGCAGTGCAGTAGCCAGTCTCACATGAAGCAGTTGGCAAACCATATCATGACAGCAGTTTAATTAGCAAATACCCAGCTGACTACTGCATGGAACCAGAACCTTTTCAATTGGTATATGTTGACAAGGCAAAACTCACCAGTTAAATGACTCTTCCAATTAAGGTCTGAAAAAATGAGCCATCATAAGCAGGCTGATGTACAGGAGCATGCCATTTTAGTGGAGAGTGACCAAAGATGACCCAGCTGTTTCTGTAAGCAATACTGCATTGTCAAAACTTTCTGCAAAGCAGTTGTAAACAGCTCACCTGGGACATGAGATGAAATATTGCTCCCACTCACTCTCTTCTAAGGCTGTAGACTATTCTTGCAAATTATTATACCCAGTGTATCCTTGCAGCAGGGGATAGTGAAATATGTTCCACCTCCATTTCTGAATTGGGTAGCTCTTCCCATGGGAATCAGATAGGCACTGTGAACTTTTGCATTTTTTGCATTTTTATACACTTTTTTTTTCACCAGAGACACACCAGATAAACTGATCTAACAGCTTGCTGTCACAAAAGAGGAGTCCTAGTGCATTCCTTACCCACATCTCCTTCTGACTGCAAGCATCTGCTGTTCCTCTTTTAGAAGTCCTAGTGCTCACGTGGCCTCGCTGTAAGCTGATTTCATTCATTATTTGAAGAGGAAACCAGAAAAGGGCAAAATAAAATGAGCAGTTTCTTCCAGGCTCTCTGAAAGTTCTGATGAGGACTAAAATGAAACAGTGTGGCTTTAATGAAACTATGTGGAGTGAGACAGTGTGGCTGTGAGCAGGAATAAGAACAACAGGATAAGAGAGTGAAAGAAGTGCGACTGTCTCTCTTGGCATAAGCAAGACAGCACATCAGACACCATCAGGTACCGAGCTCCACATTCAGCTTCTTTGCAGCCAACAGCTCTGTTCCTACAGCACAGCAGAACCAAAAACCCGTGTCAGGTACTGGCTTCATGTACTCACACTGGCCAGGGGACTGCTAACTACCTCTAATTGCTGGCGGTGGCTCAAATGCTAGTAATTCCAGGGCAGGGGATGGAGCACAAATATTTGAGGCAGGATTTGCAGGTGACTTTCACCCACCCCCATTCTGGAAAGGCTTCAGCCATTGCTTACCTCAGGTGATCACACATGTATGGGCCAAAGGAGGTTTTAGTTTGGGAAATGTGCAGTACATTGCTCACTCAAACACATATGGCTCTAAGGCAAAGAGGCAAAGTAAGCCTGGCATTCAGCACTGCCACTTTGTGTTTCATGACTTGCTTGAAATAAGCAATTCACAGCCAAGCCATGCACACAGTGACAAACCATTGTAAAAATGACTTGAAGCACAGCTGATTCATTCAGTTGCTTTATGGGGCCAGAGAAGATGCATGAGCCGAGTCAGAGGTTTATGCCACAGAAGGATGAAAAGACAGAGCTTCAGAATAACCTGCCATTTAGAGGAGTAACTTAGAGAAATCTGCCTGCCTACAGGTAGTGAAGCAAATGGCACTGACTCTTGTCATTTCTAAGGACCCTTGCACTTGTTATGGGGATGCCTGTTCCATATATCCATTTGTGAGCACTATGCAGAATTCAGGATGGAGCACTCATAACTGACTTCTTATCAAAAAAAATCTGTGATCAGATCAATTGAGTGTAATCCTTAGACTACAGAAGGATCCGTTTTATCATCTCACGTTAGGAAAAGAACAGATACCCATTAGCAAGATAACTCCACCACTTTTCATTGCATAGTTTAATTTAGAAGGTGTAATCAAGAAGTTATTACTCTGCTACACATCAGAAACGCTATTAGGGATAAATACATACACAATGAACTGGAAATATCTAATAGAGACACTATACAGTATCCATTGAGAAAGGTAATTCCTATTGATTTGTCCATTAAAAATGAGAGAATTAAGCAGTGCAACCAGTTACAACAAAGCAACAATATTTAAATCATAATTGATTGGTTAAGGATACGGGTTACATTTTAAAGCACTCTTAAGGACATGATTTCCATCCAGAGGACAATTCCAGTAGTACGGATGGGTTCGAAGCTTGAAATGAAGCAAACTACATGTTTTTTTTAGGGAAAGATAAATCCAACAACATCATATAATGCATAAACTAAGAGCTGCCGTGCAGCAAATTTTCAGCAGATTCGTGAATGCCTTGAATATAGCATTAAATAAGTTCAGACGCACTCTGAAATGTAAGGTCCTTTCCTCCCAGGGCAGACAAATAAGTGTAATAGCGCATGCTTCTCTTAATCAGGATGTGCGTAATCAGGATGACGCCTTATTAGGATACGTCCCTGAGAACCTGTTTAGCTTAATGATAGTGAATGGTAATGACAACTGCTTAACCGCAACAGTATTAGCAAAAATTTCACTTAATGGGATACATGCAGACGGTGTCAGGAGGGTTAAGTGGTGGTTAACTAAGTGTGAAATTCTAAGCCCATGTCCCTTAATGAAGAAATCCTCAAACAATAATTAAAAGAAGAAACTGAAATGAACTGTAATGATCAAAATTTGCAGCCTCCTGTTTACAGACAGCTCTAGAGTGCTATGTACACAAAAATGTGCTTCAGAAAAATAGCTTATTTATTTCATTGCTGAACAGATTGCTATTTTTCAGTTGCTCTCGTTATTCGAAGCACTTGATAAACAATTTTTTTTCCAAAGAACTCTTTAACTGAACCTGACCTGAGGCAGTTCATTGCAAATCACAGAATCACAGAATCTCCAAGGTTGGAAAAGACCTACAAGATCATCCAGTCCAACTATCCACCTATGACCAATAGTTCTCACTGGAACATGTCCCTCAACACATCCAAAGTTTAGCTATTCCACATGTGAATTGTTTCACATGGATAAGGAGACCATATAATAGGTTGCTGGTCTTTGGCAGGATGGACATATTGTAGATTTGGGTTCACAATGAGTAAAGCCAAGAGACAAATTTGGAATTCACCGTCTGATGATGCTTTCCCAGATTGGCTTAAGCCTTCAAGTTCAGTGAATATTCTTCAGCAAAGCCATTTGCCAAAGAAAGTCAAGTGATGAGAAATAAGCAAAGTTGCACTGGCAGAGAAGAGGCATTGTGTTTTACCATTTAGTGGCATTTCATAGAGGATTATTTCTAAGAGCTGAGGGGTCATTGCTAGTTCATGCCCAAGGTGTTGGTTAGGCTTGAGAGCAGGAAGATCAGATGTAGCTTGGGTCATCCCCCTCACCTCATCTTCTATGTAGCTCCTTCCACAATCATCATGCCCAGGTGCCAGGCATGCCCCTATATAAAGCTGAGCTCCTGAACATGTTCCTAAGCCAAGCTGCCTTCAGAATGGGGAGAAATATGGAAAAAAACAGTGAGTGCTGTTTCTGGGGTACCGATCCAATTCCCTGCCTCATAAAGCAGGACCTCAGGGAATTTGCAATGGTGCCCTTCATGCTAGCTAACATAATATTTATATGACTTGGCATCCTTCATACTTCTTCTTTTATGGCTGCTTCAAATCAGGACAGCTTAATGAGGGACAACAAGCGGCTGACGGATGCCCTCATTAATGAAAATTTAGTGTACTATTCCTACTGTGATATTCCTCCCTTTGGTATTTTGGAAATAGTTGGCATTTAAGATTAGCTGCTGAGCTGAAGACTCTTGAGATTCCCCAGCATACTGCTCAGATTAATATTATGGAGCTGGGTGAGGGATAGCTTGCGAAGTATGTGGTCCAAATATTTCTTCGCTGAAGTTTGCTATTCAGCCTGTTTGACTGCTCCTATGCACAAAAAAAGATTCAATGTAAAAAAATTATTTGTATGCATAATATGGTCAATTTACACACATGGAAAGATTCTTTTGGAGACCTAAGTCCCTCATCTGCTGGATGTTTTCTTCTAGTGTAGGCACCATGTGGAAGGATGAGCACACCTGAACATCACAGGGACACAGCAGGAGCTAAGCTGTACTCACCCTCTGTCATGAGACACTGCTTCTCCTTCTGAACTGACTGATTACACATACCTGTGCAACATCAAATCTTCAGCAAATTGCCTTTATGTCAAGATAAACATATTTAAACAATTGTTTTTTTTTTTTAAATTTAATTCCATGAACATTCATTTACAAGCATTTCCAGTAAAAAGTAAATAGATTGTTAATGCTACTGATGAAAATGGAAGGTGGTTGCTTGCTTTTATTTTTTCTTTCCTCAATGAATTCTGAAAGTGTATTTTCTAGTATTTTACGTGCCTAGTCATCATCATTTGCAAAGTAAATTGCAACATGGATAGGGAATAAAGGATGTATCCAAATATGCACACTTCTTATCATAAAATGCATCTTCTCTGATGAATCTGCAGGTATATGTCATTGCAACTATAACAGCGGGTTTTGTGCATCGTTCCTATATTTTATCCAAAAATGGATTAAAAAAAAATGTGGATGTGGTAAAACTGTTTCATTCAAAATTCCGGAAATTCCAATTCTTTTATGAGGATTTTCAAATTCCACTAAAAATAATCAAATGACGTATCAAGAATAAACAATACATAAATTATAACACTGAATTATAGAAACACATCATTGAATATATTTTGATAATGATAAATCATTATTATGTTGCTTTCCTATTACCAAAAATTCATGTTACACTGCTGCTTTCAGTCATTTGCCTGTTTTTAACTTGGTTCAGAAAAAAATGTTTTCCTTTTGCCTTTCATTCTGGTTCAGAATTGAAATTACCCTTGATTGTCTGATTGTCTCTTCTAGCAGTGGAATTATTTCTGATTTACCAAGCGGAAAACCAAGGCTGAACTGTTTAAAGAGAGTTGATGAGAAGGTCTGTCTGACTGCGGAACTTCTCCTCATGCAGCAGGCGTTCTGGATGTGGCCCATTCATCACTGGGAGCACACAACCCTGCGGTGCTCTGACACACTGCAGATCTGAGTTTTCCATAGCCCTGGATATGCACATATTGAGCCTCAAAAACAAACGCTGTCTCTTTAGTGGACAGCTGTGAAGACTAAGGTTAATGGCTCTGGAGACTGGACTCCCAGCGTTAGCTAGGGTAGCAGGCATCACAGCAGTGGGAGCTGATCCAGGAATGAAATGCATTCACTGTGCAAAACTATAAATTATGCATGTGAGAAGTAATGCAGATAATAGAACATTATTGCATAAAATAATAATTTGCTGCAAAAACATGTGAATCCATGTGAATCCAATTGTTCCTCCTCCTGTACTTACTGCATTTTATTGGCTTGACCGAGATAAGAGCACTGCCAATTTTCTTGGTGTTATTATATGCAGAGCATCTTTGGATGCACACGGATCCTTTCCAGCATACCAGTACAAAAATCCGTGCGTCCACCTAAGTGAATAAAACATCACACTAACAGTCAGTACAACTTTACACAGCCACATCACATTTCTGAGTGCAGTATCTCAGTAAACAGTCTGTCTGATTCTTGTCTGTATTTTATGGGAACAAGACTCCCTATCTCTCTGGTGGGGCCAACAGAGAAGGTCACAATCAAACTATTGTTTAATGCTGAGGACTACTGAAGCATCCAGTCCATTTTCCTACTGTAATGAGCTTCTCCAGTGAAGTAAAAAAGAAACACGGCTCTTTTGGCATAGACGTTTCTGAGGATTAACTTGAAGAATTCCTGGATTGCAGAGGAGACAGGAATGATGGAAAGACACACATCACAGCAGCACGGTCCCCATGCCCCATAATCTAGAAGGGCTCCCTCCTGCCCAGTAATCTCTGTCCCACACCGGCTGCGCTGCTCAATCCGCGGATCAGCGGCCTGGAGCACAGGGACACTGCCTGCCGAGGCTGTGGGGCTGCAGGGGAGGAAGGGATTGCTCCGACAGACGACTCGTAAAGTCTGATTAAGTGATCTGCCGCCGGTGAGTCCTTCAGTGACCTGCCTGCTATTTCTGTGCCTAAGTCATTTGTGAAACAGCCCCAGCATGTGATGCCCTTGCTGACGCAGGCACACACCTACTAAGCAAGGTGGCCACTGGCTTTTGTCTGACAGCGAGGGAAAAGCCTGCACACCTGTCTCCTTTGGCTCATTCCTAATCCACATTCAGATTGAAATCAGAGGTTTTCATTTAACAAAATACAAGGATGGGGAAAAGAAAGAGAAGGAAAAACAGATTTCAAAATACTTTTCCAATTCTTTGATCAATTTGAGATTGTTTCCTTCCCATGGCAGAACCATTTAAAAGAATCAAATTAGCCCTAAATATTGCACTTGATCTCTCTGATTTTTCACTATTTTTGTGGGCATATTTAAGGAAAACAGTCAAAAAATGACCTATAGAACAGCTAAGATGTCCATACTACTTTGAGGAAGATGTCCCGGGAAGGAGGTATTTCAATCCCAATAAAGGCAACTGCTGCCAGTTCCACAACAAAAAAATCTCCTTTCATGCTCAGAAATGTGATCTCTTGCACTCCAGATGATTCAGTACCTTGCACTGCTTCATCTTCTTCCTGTGAAGTATTTATCTGTTTCAGTATCTGAGTTGGAGTTCTGTTGGATGTAATTAAACCAAGGCCCGCACATGCAGTGTAATTCCTTAATGAAGATTCTTGCAGTTGAAAGTACTGACACAATTTTTTCCTTCAGAGAAAGGGGAAATGAATGTGTTTCTTGAGTGTATTAAATTCTGTAATGAGGTTAACATGATTAACCCCCCCAAAAGTACTTTTACTTGTCTGAGGAAGTCATTAACACAATCAGAAAGCCTTCCCAAAAAGGCAATCAAGCTCTTGTTCGTTACTCAGTTCACTCCTGTGCACGGTACCTATATCTCCACAGCCTGCACAATCCAACAATAACTGTGCTTCTCATTGCTACTGAGATTGGGGCATCCTTCTGACAACAATGCCAGAAGCACCTCCTGACTACACTGCGCTGCTGTTGTTTACATATAAGCCCACCAGAACCATCTCCAGTGGTAAAAGCAGTGATGATGACTGTAAGCACAGGTGCGTGGCCCATCCTCCCACTGTTAGCTACCAAAAATCCTTTCTCATGGGATTATCTGGTGGGCAAATAAACACCCTTGTGAAAAAGCACATCAGAACCTTGATCTCTCATGCTGCTTTGCCTTGTCATACAGTAGCTATGTTTTTTTTTTAAATTATTTTTTTTATTATTATTTTATTCTAATACACGTAAATGTTGTTTGTTACCAGATTTTGGGAAGCCTCTTGTAACCTCTGGAAAGGTTGAGGGGAATCCTGCTAATAATCTTCTACTTCATAGTGCCTACACTCAAGTGGTTACTAGATTTGAATTTCTAGGAACTGCAGAAATAGGAAAATCCTTTATTTATTTTGTCAGTGTCAATGTCAAGGTAGGTCTCCCACAAAATCCCCTCTGCTGTGACTTCTAAGCGCAGCAAGATAGCTGGGGAAACGCCCAAATCAGAGGAAGTAGAATATTTAATTCCAAAATTCTGAGGTTTAGAACAAACCAAACAAAATCCCTATGTGCTGCTATTCTTTTTTAGGGGCAGTAAAGGGCTCATCTTCGTTACCACTCTGTGCTTCACGTAACTGCAGCCAGGTATTCTCTTTATTATAATCAAGAAGACTACTGCTGGAGAAGTCACGCGGCCAACTTGAAAGACAGGAAATACACTATCAATATTAAACATCTAATAGGACGAAAGCATCAATTCAAACCTTACAGAGCTTTTCTCAGATCTTGTCATACACAGCAATCTAAAGCTGACAGGCATAGGCAATGCTCATGCAGCCAGGGCTAAGAGGAACTCATCTATAAAAGAGACCTGAGCTGCTTTCTCAGTTCCTGAGATTTGGCCCCGCTCAGACTGATATGGGAATAGTCTGAGTGTAAAGTAAGGACTTTTGGAGAAATGGATGTCAGGAGACGTTCTCTGGGACACTCCGGCAACTGGGACTGAGGTCAGCCTTCACAGAGGTAACTAGAAGCACACAGGGGCACAACTGGTCATGGATTAAGTGTTTCCTGAACTGAAGAGCCTTGATGGATTCCAGTCCTTCAGGAGGGCAGCAGGATATCCCATGGAACACCCAGCCGGAGCGGATGGAAACTACCTCTTGTGCTAGCGAGTGTGTATGACATCTGCCATGAAACTTTTCTCATCATGCATCTATCAACAATTTCATACTATGGAAAGCTACTGTGAAGCTACCAAAGTAGCCTCTTCGGCATCCTCTGGTCTGTTTTCATTGACAGTGAGGTTCAGCAGCATATTTCAAGCACTGCACGCAAAAATGAGAGGAGATAAAAGACCAACCACAACACACTAAATTGCTTCTTGCTGTCCTCCCAGACAAATGCAGTCCTCATGATGGAGGCAGCAAGCACCTGGAGCCATACTTAATGATTCTGGGTGCTCTGCTTTACAGTGCCTATTGCTGTAAAATGCCTCTTTCAAAGTAAAATTCTCTGCAAAGGTAATTACTGCTCATGCAAGTTTCTGTTCAGCCACCAGAACTGTTGACAGACTGATATGTTCAAAAAACAGCATTAACCACAGAGTCAAGCACCTGACCAACATGACAATCCATGACACAATTAAATCAATTTTCCACAGAGTGCACCCTGAAGAATTAATTAGATACAAAAATTCCATTAACAGTCTCTTAAATTAATTGCATCCCTAATTTTCTGTACACAAACAGAAAATGTATCCAGTATTGACAGACGGTCACTATTGTGTCTCTGGTATTTACCATAGTGCCATTAATCATGCTCAGGTTAATTTTCATGTAACTATGACATGTAATCCTACAGGCTCTCGCTGTAGTTTTGTATTAATTAATATCCACTTAATGCCAGGTACTTCTTGACTGCTGAAGGTAGATCTGAGGGTGGATCAATCAAAAAGAGCAGTAAGAAATGAGGGAAGGATTAGGTACTGGGCTGAAAAGGCTGAAATGTGAATTTCTTGCAATCATTATTAATGATATACAGATGCTTCTGTGATCTGTCTCCCAACTAATACTACAACATTGTATTCACCAGCTCTAAAGGATAACATCCAGAACCTACATTTAAGAACTATCTTGCAGTGTAGTTTCTGGATATCGCCCTCTCAGAATACTTCTAACCACATTGCAACCAGAAAAATGATGTTAACTCATTTCTTTTAACTTTAGTCCTCTGAAGTGTAGGCATCTTGCTGCTGCCCTGTGTTCAGCTGAAGCAGAGCTGTTCTTTCCTTCCTAGTGTCTGGCATGATGATATCTTTTGGCTTTAGGAGAAAAACAATGTTGATAATACACCAACATTCTCTGTAATCAATGATACTTCCAAAGGACATTTCATTCTCATTTTATTAAGATTACTCTTTAGAGGGGACTACTGAATCTGAATTGCCTTATTCTTGTCCTTGCTCCAGCAAACAAAAGGAGACAGAAAACCATACAAGATTTCTGTTTCATTCATACAAAGCTGGGAGGATTGGCTGACACACCTGAAGGCTGTGCTATCATTCAACAAGAGCTGGACATACAGGAGAGTTGGGAATGGAGGAACCTGATGAGGTTTAACGAGAGCAAGTGGAGAGTCTTGCACCTGGGGAAGAATACCTGCATGCATCAGTACAAGTTGGGGGATGACCTGCTAGAGAGGAACTCTGCAGAGAAGGACCTGGGGGTCCTCGTGGATAACAGGTTGGCCACGAGCCAGCAGTGTACCCTTGTGGCCAAGAAGGCCAGTGGCATCCTGGGGTGCATTAAAAAGAACCAGCAGGTTGAAGGAGGCAATCCTGCCCCTCTACTCTGCCCTGGTGAGGCTGCATCTGGAGTACTGTGTCCAGTTCTGGGCTCCCCAGTTCAAAAGAAGAGATTTCCTATAAGGAGTCCAGCAGGGGGCCACAAAGATGATGAAGGGCCTGGAGCATCTCCCTTATGAGGAAAGGCTGAGTAATCTAGGTCTGTTCAGCCTGGGGAAAAGAAGAGCGAGAGGGTATCTGACAAGTGTTTATAAATATCTCAACGGAGGTGGGAGGCAGATGGATGAGGTGGTGTATAGTGACAGGACAAGGAGTAATGGCCTTAAGCTTGAATACAGGAAATTCTGTACTAACATGCAGAAGAACTTCTTTACGGTAAGGTTGACGGCGCACTGGAACAGGTTGCCCAGAAAGGTTGTGGAGTCTCCTATGGAGATATTCAAGACCTGTCTGGATGCCTAACTGTGCGACCTACTGTAGAGTACCTGCTTTAGTAGGCAGCTCAGTGGTCTTTAGTGGTCCCTTCCAATCCCTGCAACTCTGTGATTTTGTGATTCTGCCTTGTGCTTTTGAAAATTAATTTCCTCTCCCAGACCAGTTAAGAAGCACAAGCAAGACAACATGAATGTAAAAACCTCCTTCAGGAAAAAGAAATCAAAACCTGCCCTTCCTGCATTTTCTGTTTTACTGTGCTAACACAGAAAGAGCATTTGCAGTTTTTCCTTACTGAAGATCAGGGATCAGTGGATGCTCATCAGAAGTGAAGGCTGACCCCAAGACAATTCACAAGCATCCTTGCAGCATTCATTCCCTTTGATGGGGATGTGCAATTGAGAGTTTGTAGGAAATCTAATGGTAAAGGCAGTGCAGTTCAGCAGGGGTGCCGAGTTAGGACACTCCTTCCCATCTCAACCACTAAAAGCACCTGTATGTAAGGCTGAAACAGAATTTGGACTCCTTGTGCTGCAGCAGACTCCTTTAAGGCATACTGGCTGTCATCTGGGATTACACCGGATTACATTGGTTGAAGCAAGTGTTTCCTGAGAAATGACTTCTTATGCTACTTAAGTCTACATCAACTGACTGTAGGAAAGGAAAAGAAAGTCTTTGTTTAGAGGATGGGAGTACCTTAACAAAGACACAGTATGTGATTATGACAAAAAAAACCAAACATGTACAGATTTTAGTATTTTGTCAGGAAGATTAATAAAAGGAATGAAGGAAGGAAGCAAGGCAGATGCTTTTTCAGTTTTAGTGATATATGTTGGAGTCTTTCAAAAGAAGTCTTACTTTCCTAATTGATGAAAATTATCCTGGAAATAAACATTATCTGGAGGATTGAAAACTAGCATAAACACAAGCTGACGATGAATGATGACATTTCAAGCCGTGAGAGGATGACAGGAACCAGAGCAAGGCATGATTATTGCTATGTACCTACACACTAGAGGAAGGAAATAGTTATAGTAAAGAAATCTGCATGGAGTGCAAAACAATAAAGAATATTCAAGTGTTGATGATAAAGTATAACACATACGTGAGTAGGACCATATTTTAAAGCTTATCTACATGTAAAAAGTTCCCTGTAAAGCTGCATGGAATAATTTCATTAGGAAGGCTACCAGAATATGTCCTGCATCATTCCACTTCTACTGCAGAAAAACTTGTTCCCAAGGGAAATTATGGCAGAGTAACTGGAGGCAGCAGTGATGCATGGCAGACAATGTGGAAGGACTCCTCTGCTTGAAGGAGCCCTACAATTCAGCTGGGGAGAAAGCAGGAGGGCTACAGGGCCTGCAGATGCCATTGGTGATAGCTCAGACATGATTCTGAAATGCAAAATTGTGTTGAGGGCAGAGAGGATGGGTGCAAAGGAGATGACCTGCTGTCCCCCGTGGTCCTTCCTTTACATGTCCTCATCACGGGGCTGTCCCAGGAAGGCAGCACTGAGCTTCACTGGCTGCCAGAAATGCTCGGTGCCACAGAGAGACATGTGGAAAGAGGTGGTGGAAAGCGCTGACTCACGGGGAGAGAGAAGAGAGTGAAATGTGGAGCTGGCTAAAAGCAGCCTGAGTGGGGAACCCTGTAGTACTTTATAAATACATGACTCTGGAGATGAATTTTCTTGGAGTGACACTAGAAATCATAGCATGTAGCTAAGAAAGGAAACATTTAGAGTAAGAGCCAGATAAAACTTTCCGACAAGGAACAACATTAGCCTTGGCAACCCCAAAGGGAAAAGGAAGAGATGAAAACTCACTTAATATGTGGGAGACTGTGTAATCTGATTTTCCTGACTTGAAGGAAAGGTGAATTCCCAGCAGGTTCCACATCATGTGGAAAGGAGAAGCGCATAATAGATGAGGTTATGAAGGTGAGCCAGAAAATGGCTCTCAACAGAAAATGAAGCAGGGAAAGAGAGTAGAGAGGGACTGAAAGAAGGGAGAACTAGGAAGTGACGAATTACACGGGATAATTACATAATTGGTTGTGTGGCCACAGAAAGAAAAAAGAAAAGCTAAGAGCACAGACTTGGAGGACACACACGTCATGTGAATGCTCCAAATAATTTAATGCTGAACACCTGGAGTTGAGGCAGTTCCACAATGCTTCACTAGATGGAAAAGTATCAAAGCTTTGGCATTAGCTGCTATTTCCTAACTGAAAACTGCTGCTGACCCTTGAGACAGCATTACCACTGCCATGAGACAGATCATGAGCACAAAATCCTGCTGCTGCTCCTCAGCCTTAACATATGACAGACACACGGGCAGTTCATGGCTATGACAGATGCAAAACTAGGGGATTACACCCACCTGGATGATAAAGTGGCACTTTGCTCAGTTTGTCTGGCTAATATTCCACATCACAGCATGGAAACTGTTCTCAAAATAGGTTTCTAATTTCTGTGCAGATTAAATGCAACCAAGCTACTTTACTTGCTGATAATTTATCTAATACCTCTTAGCGGTGTCGTCACATTCACTACAATGAATTGCAGGAGGAGATACCAGCTGTCCTGTGGAAATCCAGAGAATTACCAATAAAGGAGCAACCTGCATGGATTACACACACGTTGGTGCTGCTCCTCCATGCTGGCAACTCCAAGTCCTTATTCTCCAGCTGTCACATCCATCTTGTGCTGGTTAAATTCCTGTGCCACATCATAGCTTAGCTTCATCCCCCTGAGAAAAAGCCTCAAAATATTGTGAAAGATCAGGGTTTGTGTCACTGAAGGAAGGGAAAGGCTGTCCAGCCTTCAGCAAGCTGAAGTGTTACCAAAAGTTGAGCAACAGTGAGTTGCACTTCCCGCAAAGCAAAGAAGTGAAGTTTTAAATGGCGTTTTCAGTACATTCATAATCTTGTGCAACTGAAGTCCTCTACACTCACAGATCAAAACAGTGTATGCTTTGAAATGCTTTCAAAATACCTTTACAGGCACTTCTACAAGGAAGAACAATCTTGCTGTCAGGTTTAAACTCTGCAAAACAGAAATATTTCCTTACTAGTTTATAATCTCACAGATATCCGTGTAAATGTGAAGCAGTAATATTTTTACTTCACAGCCATTACTCTGAATCTGCACAGCTGAAACTGGGCTCAAAACCAAGTAGCAAAGAGTTGTAAAGGGAATAAAAGGTGTATGAGACAGAGGGACTGAGTATTAAATGGTATTTTGTATTTCAGAAAATAAAGAGCACCCCCAAAACAAAAGCAACTATCAAAGTAGTTCAATTACGTCCTCCATGTCCCTACCATTGAGAAATATAAACTACAAGAGAAAAACCAAATGAGCAAATACTTCTGGTTTGTTTTGAAAAATGACTGCGTTTAAAGGACCTCTTGGCTAACTCTAGAAACATCCCTGCAAAATAACAATGATGCTTCTGAGAGAGCAGCAAAGCAGTGTGTCTGGGCTCATACTGTCCCAGCTCATTCACAGCTGAGGCACAGGAGAGAAGCAGCAGAAGGAAGTGAAAGCCCAGAGACTTCTGCCAGTCCATAAGCAGAGGTGACAAAACTGTTCTGCCAGCTTTTTCCTTTTTTTTTTTCTTTCCTTCCCCCCCCCCCCCCCCCCCCCATTAAAAGCCCTACATGAACATTTCTCCTTCCTCTTTGGAATTCTCCTTGCTTCTCCATCTGATGGAATTTTTATACATTGTCAGCACACTACTTTCTGTCAGAAGTGATACAAGTTAAACTGTTTTATAGCTGAGAGAGTCATAGAGTCATAAAGGTTGAAAAAGACCTTTAAGACCATCCAGTCCAACTGTGAACCCATCCCCACCATGCCCAGTGGCCACATCCACATGTTTCTTGAACACCTCCAGGGATGGTGACTTCACCACCCCCCTGGGCATCCTGTTCCAATGCATTCCCACTCTTTCTGAGAAGAAGTCCTTCCTACCATCCAACCTGAGAAGTAGCTGGGGATGTCTCAAAATCTCTTTCTTAGGTAGCGAAAGGCAGATACAGTTAAAGAGAAGGTGTGAAGTATGAAGACTGGGAGAATCATAGAATCACAGAATTGCTCAGGTTGGAAAAGACCTTCAAGATCATCAAGTCCAACCTCAGCCCAACCATACTACCCTAACAACCTGAGAAGCCATATTGCTCCTAATTATCTACCTGTTATAAATGGCTGAGCATAGTTTATTTATTATCTATTCTACCTTACTCATTATTTTGGCCTTTACTACTCCAGACATTTCACAAAATGGGCAAAGGCATTCTCCCAGTAAGCATTCCTTGCTTAGTAGGAAACGACAACTGTTTTAAGTAAAGACAGTGCTATTAGTAACCTAAAGAAACAAGGGCAAAGCCTGCTTCTACAGTAATGCCCAAAAGATGTGATGGTCTGATGGTAAACACTGTTTGCTGCAGGCCTGTCTGTTTAAGGAATAATAAAAGAAATATCAGAGGGTCCAACATGTGGCTGGAAGCCAACACATGCTTTGAACAGATGCTTGTTAGTAGACTGGGTAGTTCATTCATGTTGAATTAAACTGTAAATCAAGGAACTATGGAAGTGTGGGAGGAGTGGATAAAAAATTTAACAAAAAAGCTTTTGCTTTCTTAATTCCATGCTCTGTCACGACCCTCCATCTGTGCAAAATGCGTGGGTGTCGTAGAAAAAAACTGAAAGGGTGGAGTGTTAAAATGGTTTATGCTGGGACTCCTGTGCAGAATGGCCAATTTCCGCGCTTCCAAACAGCACCATTTTGGAACACCTCTGCCTTTCTACAGAATCATCCAGACATATTTATCACCAGTCAGACAAAAAGTGATTTAAATAGCTGTACTCAAAGTAGAAATAAAGGCCTTATCATGCTTGAAAAATGCCATTTACTTTAAACTGAGGTTTTCTACTTCGTGAACACTGCTTTGAGTAATAATAGAAAATGGTATTTGATGTAAGACTCTGTCAGGTTGCATTCAGGGAATTTTAGGCAAAACAGAATTCACTCTTTAAGAACCAACAAGACAGACAGATTACATGAGAAATGTCTGAAAGAAAAATTATAAATAAACCAAGATTGTCTTTCTAGTTTTACTCCCAGAACAGGTCTTGCTTTTGCTGAGCTCCAGCTTCTGATTGCTGCACATCTCCAAAAGTGATCAAGGGAGGCTGGTCCCAAGGAGTACAACAGACGTACAGCACCCAGAAACAGACAAAACTAACCCTGAAGTGAATTTATTTAACAGTCAGCTGAATGTTTTTAAGTGCAAACTCCTGAAACACTAGCATATAATTCACATACCTTCCAAAGTTGCTGGAACTGTTACACATTTTAACTGTCTGCATACTCAAGTGTGGGGACACATCAAAGAATACAACATAGTCCATCTCTAACTATAGTGCCACTTTCTTTGTAAGAAAAACTGGAAAAATTCACTTGGCTTTGAACATAGCAGGATTTGAAGCAAAATGACTGGCAGCCACACTGTTGGCTAGAGCAACAAAAGCAGTACCAGCAAACATGTACTGCAACAGGTTCTCACATGCAGCTCTGTTTCTGTCATGTATGGCTATCATCTTCACACCCTGAACAACTGCCCATCTGGACAAAATTAAGAGGGGTAAACATCACTTGGCAACAGCATGGAGCCAAACCAAAATGTCCCATGGATTCTCCCTGCTATACAGGGATCAAAATATGAAAGATGGATCAGTGTCCCCTCTTGCTTCAGAGCATGTGTAAGACAATGTATTAATCACTATCTCCCACAAACTCCTGGGTCAGGTAAATCAGAATGCCCATCTGGCCGGTGCTTGGGAAATTTCATTAAAGCCCTTTCATATTTCTGGTGCCTCATTATCTCCGGAGGAGTTTCTCACGCTATTGGCAACCACTCCAGCTTGTCTCTGACTGTGAGACTATTCACAGCATCAAGGAGGGAGAAAAATAAAATAAAAACCCACTCAGAAACAGCAAATGATAATAACTGGCACAAGCCTCGGAATATCTTTTTTTTTCTCTTTTTTTTTTCTCTCAGTCTATAATGAAAACAAGAAAATAAAGAGTCATTTGAGATGTGGGTTGTGTGTGGGAAAGCCTGGTCCTGGGGGCTCTGGCTGGCTGGCTGGGGGTGGGGAACTGCAAGGGGATACCTATAAAAAAAAATGCAAGAAGAATCAAATGGAGAGAGATTTTTCATTGAAAGGGGAAAAACAACAGTAAAAGCAGATGATAATTCCATCTCTTCTCCTCTTTTTAAATCCTGAGTGCTGAAAATGCTTTGTCAACCTCAGACTTAACTGCCTTTCTTGCTCTGTGAGCTGGATCCATAGCCTCACGGAGACAGAGATTTAAATGGATTTTGTTAAATTCAATGGTCTCTAGGCCCTGATGACCCTGCTTTGTGAGAATATGAGCACTGACTTACTAGATCTCCGCTCCTTGTAGTTCCTGAACTTGTTAAAGTTAGTCAGGGTTTACATTTAATACATTTTAGTTCAATGCTGATCTAAGCTCTGTAAGTTAATCTACCCTTGATGGCTTCCTCCAACAGTAAGCCAGATCAAAAATACTCTTTTTTTCTGATCTTTATTGTACTCCAACTAGTTCCAATCCCCTACCATGGGCAAAGTTGCAACCCATTACTAGACCAGGTGCCCAGGGCCTCATTCAACCTGGCCTTTAGCACCAGGGATGGGATGTCTGCAGCTTCTCTGAGCAACCCATGCCAGTGTCTCACCACCCTCTGAATGAAATATGTACATCCATATTGCACATCTGTGAGGAAGTAACTCTTCGACCATAACACTAATAGTTTCAAATGCAAAATGTTAGCACTTCTACTGCATTCATGGTTTTGTTTTCCATAATGTTAGCAGTTTTAGGCTTGCTGCATCTTACATCTGATATATCCTTAATAGCAGCCATCAGGGAATATTTACATTTTAATTGATAAAAGTGCCAATAAACTGAAGCTCATTACTGGAGAAAAACAGGGAAGGAAGAGCAGGTGACTGCTATTTAATTTAATGGTACCAATCAGCCCTTTCCACTCTGGCTTTTCTACAAAAAAATTTACTCAATAGAAGTGGGGATTTTTTTTTTTTTTGACTTTTTTTTGTCATGCAAATCACTTTGAACTAATATTCCACAAATTTATTCATGAAAGGCTGCAAGTCCCTTTCAAAACAATAATAGGCTTTAAGTGGTTTATATGAGAACTGGATTTTCCAAGCTTGGAAGCCACTGAAAGAAGAAACAATGCTCAGAAAAAGTTGAGTTCAACAAAGTCACAATCTGAACAAAATAGGTCTAATTCTCATGGCTAATTCTCATCACTTTCTGTCCATATGTCAGCATTATGAATTCCTTAGCATGACTATACTACAAAGACCTTCAAGCCAATTCTGTATCGTCATAACTGCCCAAACAGGAAGCAAGAAGGTAAGCAATTATTTCAGCTCACCAAAGGCAGCTCCCACCTGGAGAAAGCAAAAGGTGGGGCAAGTACTGGAGCAGAAGCCAGCCTCAGACAGACCTCTCCAGCTTCTTCTAAAATGATTAACCAGGGAAGAATGACTCAAATAAATTCAGTAGGTATCTTAAAGCACTTTGTTTCTGTGTGCACCTCGTATTCTTCCCACAAGAAACTTCAACTGATGTCCCTCAGATCATCCCTCCTCATTACCTGAGACCTTCCATTTGCTCAGTATAGCTCAGGAGAAACCTAGAATCCAGGTTTAGCACATATACTTCCTTTTCCAGTTAATTAAATCATCATGCAAGACAACTTCAGATCCTCCCATAAAACATAAAATGGCTTTAAAAAGAAAATAATAAGGTTTAAAAAAAAAAATGATTAGCCTTCTCACTTCCATGCATTTGAACGAACGCGTTTAAGTTTCTTCCCACAAACCTATCAGCTAGAAAAACACTTCAAAATTACAGCAAAGATACAAACACTCACTTGTTTCCAAGATTTTCACATCAAATATCACAAGATCTGCAATGAACTGTGAAGATGTGGCACATCTTTATGCAGCACAACTTCTGGATTTCCTCAGACTCCCCTCAAGAGTCCATAGATCCTCTGGTTTATCCTTGAGAGTACCATACGCAGGAGCTCCTACACTTCCCCAAATGCACACTTTCAGTTAAATTTCTGTTAAGTGCACAGAGCAAATCACAGCTTATGTAACCACAAATTAGGCAAGAGAGAACATCTACCACGTCAGCTTGGCACTATGCAATGTAATGGATATTTTCAAAGCATTTACTTCAGCAAATGATGCTATTTGCCACGGTGCACCATTTAGAGATGAAGTTAAATGTTTCAAATCAAAACCCTTGTAAGAAATATTTTTATGCAATATATTTCTTGCATTAGCTGAAAGCATGTTCAGGGTTAAAGGCTCAGTTATGAGAAGGGAGCAGGTTATCTTATATAATGGCTGCAATTTCATACACAGTAATAGTAGCTGGACTATCCAATGGCCAGCAATACATCTAACTGGACATTAGCATTTGTAGTAATTATGACTGCAACACAACCATAGTAACTAGCCTTGCTATTCTCTCTAGGTTTAGCTGAAAACTTAGGTCTACAGTTTTGTATTTTAAAGCAAACTAAGTGGAAATAAGACCTTTATTTACCCATCTGTCATGCCTCCAGCCTGGGGACTGTGCCTTACTTACGCAACACCTGATGCTGCTGTTTATACTAAAACAAGACAAAATGACTCAAAATGTTTTTGCCTGTCACAGTGAATTGCAAAAAAAAAAAACAAAAAAAAAAAACACCCAGAAAGTTATTTTTAGAAGATAATTAAGCTCTTTATATATAGTTGGAGGAGTGCCATTCATGTATATTTGGGGAAATACAGTTGTCACTAAGAATAGAGCTTCACTACAGATTCCTAGTTATTAGAGACTAAAATATAATGTTGCCATAAGATTATAGGAGGCCATCAATTTGATTCAGCTTCCACCAGATTTGAGGAAAATGTTTCTCTTTACCTTGTGCTGGGAAACCCACCATCTGGGGCCATACGGGAAGGGATCACCTGTCCATCTGCCTGATGTCAGCTATATTCCATTGCCCCAGGACACTGGGAAAAGCATGGTGGACATGCCATGTCTGGCTCATACATGCCACATGTAGGGATATCTGAAAATAGGGACTCGCTTCCCACCTCTCTCACAGTGTCAGTACATGCCTAATTCCCTTTCAAAGGGCAGGCTTGAGAAGAGATCCTCAGATAAGTCTAGCATCAAACGCAGAATCAAATTGATCCCAGTCTTCGCATTATAGATAGGATGCATAGATGTTGCATTTGTGGGCATGGTGGAAGCAGAGAGACTTCCTTCAGCTTCTGATGTCATAAGATCTTGCCTTTTACAATAAGAACATGAGATGTGTTAAGTTGGCAGTTACCCTTTCTTCCCCTTTACACGCTTCTGTATTACTTGTTTCATTCTCAGTTTTGACAACTCTCATCTCCTGGGTGCATGGGAGAAGCTTATTAAAAATGAAATTAAAAAGGTCATAAATACCGAGTTTTCTTTCCAGTTTAAAATACAGAGCAGCTGAACTTGACAGTGAAGGGCCACCCAAAACCAGCCATTGATTTTTTATACAGCAAATGGGAATTTAGCACTCAGAAAAATGCCAGTGAGATCACAGATATATAGATGTCTTACTTTTGAAAGGATTTTGTTAATTTCCCTCGCATACTAAGCAGCTTTGGAGGCTGATGTTTATTCCCTTAAAACTGCAGGAAGTAGGTTATTCTGTTTCTCCTTTATTCACAATCTTCTGCCATACTTTGCAATTTTGAAACTTTTTTGGAGCTTTTGCAGAATTTTCAGTGGCATTTCAATACTTTTTATTTTTTACAGAATTTACTGAACTTCATTATTGAACTAGAGAGCTATATTTAGAATACAAATGACCATCTGAAGTTTTTTTTGTTCTTTTTTTTTTTTCTTTAGAACTTTAAAAAAATATATCCTGGAAGATTTCTGACATTTTGCATTTTCCCTTTTTTCTTCAGATATTTCAGCTTGCTCTGACAATAACGTAGAACTTACTTACACCATCATGAAGATTCTTTATCGAAGCTTATCATAAAGAACTACGGTAAGACCAAATAATTGCAACACAGAAGTTTTATCAAGGAATTTTTTTCCCCTGTTATCCCTCCCTCTCCTATCACTTGAATCATTGCGTCCAGACGGTCTCCCATTTCCCCACCATGGACTGTAGCAGAAGAAGAAATGCTCTTTGGTTCTCCAAACTGGGACAGCTGGAACCATCCCCTATGCCCCTGCCCACTTGCTGGCTGGTTAAAATGCTGGCTTCTCTTAGTTTGCTTCTTTTGCAACACTAATTGCTTCCATGCCTGCATAAAGTATACGTAATTAGGCCCAAATAAATTTAAATTTGACATCCTAATGCCCCAGTGCTTCTGGATTGTGATATCATGAACCTAACACAATGACAAAATGACAATCAGCTGCATGTTACAATTCAGACTTTTATTGCAAATAAATCTTGAAACAATAGCATGGTACAGTCCATTTCTTAATATTGTCTGCTTTTGCTTGGCTACTCAGTGATTCTCACGAATCTGAAAGAAGATCAGTGCTACAGCATTTTAAAGGGTTCATATATACTTCGAGCAGAAGTTGGGAACTGAATTACAAAAGCATTTGTATGTTTGGTTTAATGAGGTTTAAAAATATCTGCTCATGTTGCAGACCTTTTAAAATGTATATTTGATTATTTTTCTCTAATAGAAAATACCCCTCCAAATTAGATTGCAGTTGTCTGTTGCATATAAAGGGGAAATGAGCACATATTTAAAGCAAGTTGGAGAAGGACTAAGGGAGATGGAGCAGATTTCTGATGACTCGATAAAGCTTTAGTTTAGCAAGAGAATTTAGTTGATAGTTACTGAAGAGACATTTTATGATTGGAGAAGCATGTGGCACTTAGAAATGCTGAAAATTGCTATTTTTATATGTGCATTATGCAATTATTGTCCTAAAACACATCTTTCACTTTTACAGCACTGTTTACTAGGATGGTTGTAAATTCTGAAAGGCCTTTTCATGTGAATTATATTTAAAACTTACAAACTTAATTTGTAAGTCACCTTACTAGTGGTGTGTATGAAGCTCTATCCCCATTTGGAAGGTCTCTTCTACCACCCTCTGGGGCTGTAGGGCCCCAGCGTGCATTGAAGTGCCTCCAGCTGGGTTCTACAATGCCTGAACTCCAGAGTCCTTGCTCTAAAATGATAGGGACTGACAGTGCAGGGGTTTGGGTCCCTGTCATGATGAGGTAGGCATCACGCAAAAGGCAGATGGAAGAGAAGGCACCCACAGCCAGCGCTATCATTTGGGTTTATCTGCACTGGTAACCAAAGGGCATTTATTTACACCATTAGGTTTAAAACATCACGTAAATCATCTTATGATGGAAACTACCTAACTAAGCAAAACTCCCAGAAGAAGTACTGATAACCATAATTCTGGTAATAATAAAACTAGTCAGTTCAACAAGACGCAAATCCTCCACTCTGCTCTCTCAAGAACATACTCTACCTGCAGTGAAAAAAAATACAAATACCTTTGACTGATGTTCCTTTTCTCCAAGAGCGGAAGCAGGCTGGTAAGAGGAAAACTCTATAAGCCATGTGCAGCCTGCGGCCAGCACTCAGGGGAAAGGTGCCCATAGCCAGGATGGCACTGAGAGCACCAGGTCTGTCCTGAGCTATGTCTTCACCAGCCCCAGAGCAGGAATGATGAGCATTGCTACCTGCATGCATGTTGGATGTGTGGTTTCCAGAGTAAAGGCATAAATATGCATTTAATATGGACACATTTACCGTTTAAATTTATAAATATTTTAAATGTGTAATATATGGATTTACATATGGACATACATGTATATCTATATATACACATTTGCATGGATACAAGCTTTTTCATCCTGATTTCTTGTCAAAAGAAAAGGTATTGAATATTTTGCCAAGATTTTTCTAATCTCTAATAAAGTATATATTCCTGAGAGAACTAACTGAACTTCTGAAGACTCTGCAGTGCTTTAAGCATCACACAAACGCAAGGATTATGAGACTGGGTGAGAGCTGGCTGCGTGTAAGCACTTATGCTATGTATTTTCCATATTTCAACCACGACTTCTCCTCAGCAAGTATTTTTCTTTCCTAAAAGCCTCTAATTTTCAGCATTTTCAAGTCTAATTACTTGAGATTATGACCTGTCATATCAAGCCTGTGAGCTTCACATCATTTATTTACATATAAAATAGGCAGCAATGTATCTGCTTGAGAGCAGGAACCCACCACTGTTCCTACAAAGCCAACAATAAACTTAGATTTCTTCCTGAAATCTGAGCATGGGTTATGGCTCAAAAGCTATCATGTTCAGAGCCTGTTTTTACATAATCATAACAGGGGACTTACTTAATTAGGTCAAACTATTTTGAAACAGAGCAAAAGCCCTTTTCAAAACCACTGAGACAGCTGGGTACTCTGTGATGGATGAAGCCAAACAGAACACCAGGAAGTTTCAACAAAAGAAACCCATTGAGAACGTTTGGGAACATGGCAAACCTAGGAACCTGGGGCAGGGCAGGCAGACAATTAATAGGCAAAAAAAAAAACAAACCTCATCAAGAGACACCTCCACACTTGACCTCCATCCCAGAGGTGGTTGGGAAACATCAGAAAGCACTGACTCAAATTGCTCACAGCTGATGCTGTCAAGCATCTACTCATGTAAATAGTGCAGTGAGTTCAGTAGGTCTACTGGTGTGAGCAAGAGCCTGTGGGATACCAGGATACACTGTTGTCCCTCAAACCAGTGTGATGATATTCTGCACCGTTGCAGCACCTTTCACTTCAGGTTCTCAGACTCAGGCACTTACAGCACTTCCATTATGATGAAGTACTTGGCACATGGGAATAAAACCACAGCTGATACCTCTTCCTTGCATTTACTGTGAACAGCCTGCTACTAAATTGTGAGTGTAAGCCTGGAAGGGAGTCACAAATACCAAATACCTGGGAATGAAATGGGCCATTTTGACGCAAACACAAACCTGGAAACTGACTTAGAGGAGAGTGAACAATGTGCTATGGGCAAACAGTGAGTGAAAGAAATGGTCAAGAAAAGTTTTCTGTGCTGTGAATATATATTCTATGAAATAGTAATGGATAATATCCTCTTCTGATACCAATGGCAGCTGTCAGAGGCCAACACTGGTGTTTCAGTTCGCAGGCTTGAATTTAAGTAAGCAACTTTCACGCTTATGACCAGAAACTCAAAGCTATAAACGCATCAAATTTTGTTGGCTCCACAGACATGCTTAGCACTGCCAGGCCTCAGTGCCTTTGCTATGCTTGGCAAAGCAGGGCTCCTTTTTGGGATAGTTTTTGGGACTGCTGCATATTCACAGCTCCTGGGTAGGCTGGTGCTAAGTGGTGGGGCTGGAGTCACGGATAAATGGATTTGCTGTCTCTCTGTCTCCAGCAGCAGGCTTAGAAACTTTTCACTGAAAAATATCACAGGCTTCAAGAGGAAAGCAGTTCTGGTCTGTGAGACAAGGGAAAGCCAGAGTGGGGAAATCCCGCGACAGAAGGACATGTGTGCAGGACGCTCTTTCAGAGGGAAGGCACCATCATAAGAAGCACTTTAAAGCTGTCAAGTCAGAGCATCTAATGTGTTGTGCCACAATTGGGTTGGTGTTGTCATTACTTTTTCATGCAGCATCTCCCTTCTCCCTGCATGCTCATGTCAGCTGTGTGCATGTTCAGGGGTGCAACAGCCCACTCCTTCCTATGGGACCAACAGCACTGGAGCCAGGGGAGGGCGGACAGAGAACCAAGGCTGAACCCACTGCATGGGCAAAACCTTTGCAGGGAGGATGCAGTGATGAGATGTGACAGAGAGATCACCTGCCACGTGCACCCACACTGTAGGAATGTGCATATTGTGTCAGACTTGGGCCAGGTTTGGGGAAGACATGAAGCAAACCTGCAGCTCTGCACAAGACGATGGGGATTTACACTGAGGAGCAAATTAGGCTAACGAATGAGGGAGCTGCACTCAAAAATAGATTTGAGATGGCGTTTGAATCTCTGTTCTACCTAATCAGAATCTTACATATGTATTCAATAATAATAATACAAGTCCACTCTTAAAGCCTTTTTCTGACTTTCTGACCTTGAAAGATCCTTCTGAAGACCATTAAACACTATGAGAATTGCACAGCATTCCTTTGTTTGGTGCCAAATCAAGTGGAGCTTGGGAGACTTTCAGCTTTGACATCACTTCGATGTTTTTATGGTTCCTTCAAATGCAAACCCAGAGGAGACTGGAGGGCTGACACATCCACAAGGAACAGAACCACACACAGACCTCACACAGGACTCTGTAAGAAGCCGCTGCAGAATTCATTGCGGTGCTGCCGATCCCAATTTTAAATATACATCTCCATCACACACTCTTGTTAAGCAGTGTTTTTCAAATTCCTGCTGGAGGTTAGATCAAAAATGCTGTCAAGTGGTTTAAAACGTCATGTTTTAGAATTGTATGATGTTGCCAGAGGAATGCTCCATATGAGGCAGTAGCTTCTTTCATATAAAGTAAAAAGTGCCAAGAATTACTTGTGCTGGCTACAACGTACTACCCAAAATCTGTGAGACCGTGCCCAGCATATAAAGGCAGCCTGCAAGGTCAGGCTGCTCATGTACCTCCATGATGGGAACAGGTCACAGAGGGGGATCCTCCTAAGGATCCCTGTCACTGTCAGACATCCAACCTAATATTCTCCCCGCACCAGGGGCAAGTTTAGAAATCCAGAGACAGAAACACTGGATAACCTCTGACTCTGCCTACTGATGTGATTGATAGAGATACGGTGCAGACAGAAGGAAAGGAAACTAGACAGAGACAGGAATACAAGATATAAATGACAAGGGAATCATGGAAAGAATAATCCCAATTGAGCAAAGGCTTGGGAGAAAAAAAACAAAATGGTATGGGAACTCTTGGAGAAAGGCAGAGAGGAGTCGCAGTGCTGGAGGAAAGACAAGAGACTGGGCTGGTGAAGGTCAGTACAACCTGAAGAAAGAGGGAAGCATAAGGAGATGCTAAGATGATGGCAAATGAGAGGAGAACGAGGGAAGATTACAGCGACAAATCCCTGCTATGCGGAATATGCCTCCATGGCTCCTCTGTGAATGCAACTGCTTTCCGAGTGTGCTAGACTTAATTTGCCATGAATGATAGATTGCCGAAGAACTTTAAATTTCAATATGTACTGTGAAATGTTCCCTGCTCAGCCGCTCCTGCAGAATGGGGAAAATGGCAGGAAATCATTGCAAACAGCGAGTGTTATTTTGAGGGAGACATAATGGCTTGTTTGGTTTGACATCCAAAACAGATATAACTGCGACAAAGGCATTTAAATGCTAATCTGTCATTTACAGCGAGTAAACAAAAACTAACATGCATAAAATCTGTGGTACTTGTGAAGGAGTGCTCTAGAAGCCTGAAAAACTGCTTAATTTAGAGAAGACAGACGTCTCTGCAGGCAGAATTTATACCTGAAATATATGAATGTTGAGAACAAAATTTAGGTACTCAAACCTCCATTTCCTGATGGTGGATTTGTATCATACGGTTAGGAACACAGAAGGGAGCTGTTTTTCATTTGCAGTGTATTTCACAGAGATGCCTGAAAGAAGGCAAATATTTTTCTGGAGCAGTTTATATCTGCTAAGAGAAAAGCAGTACCTCGGTCCTATCAAAATGGACCCTTATGTAAGAAAAGTAAAGAGATTACGCACAGATCCTTAATTCATCATGCTTTCTCCTTTAGTATATCCTCATGTCCACAAAGCAAACCTAACTCCAATCCAGTGCCAAATAAAACGCGCTTCTGGATGAGGCTGGAAGAAATGTTTTGCCTTGGGCAAAGGTCAGCCTGTTTCCTCAGACACTTCTCCCAGCAACTCTGAAAAGCTTGGAGAACACTTCTGAAATCACAAAGCTTGCCACCAGCCTCAAGAGTGTCCTGTGTACCCGGAGGTCACTGGGAACGTGCTTATATCAAATGGCTCACCCGTCTACAGCATGATGGAAAGGAAGAGACTCCTGAGGTCAGCTACTCCAGTGCCAGCCTCCAGCCACACCACAGAGCTGCAGGTCTAGACCCTCAGTTATCATCGTCCTAAAAATGAACGCACCTAAGATACACATTAGTATCACAGTTTTTGTAGCAAGATCTCAATGAGTTTATGACTTCCTTAAAGCTTGTAAAAAGAAGAAGAGAGCCCAGAGACAAGAGTAATTTATTGTAACGTACAAAAAATTCAAAAACATTGAAATTATTTTTCAGAAATTTCCATTAAATTCTATCTAGGCTGTCATGACTGTTTGTATGTAGATGTATTCAATACAAACATTAAAAATATCAATAAAATCTCTACAATAATTAAGATATGGTCATTAATCTAATTGCAAGCAAAAAAAAAGAAAAACCAACCAAAACAAACAGCACCCAAAAAAGCCCCAACAAAACAAGAAGCCAAAAGAAAGAACAGAAAGAAACACATTTCTCTACTCCTTGTATCATGGTGTGTTTATTATATACTCACATGGCTTCTATCACCCAACTCTGAGCTCCTCATACACGCTGAGTAAGTTTTACAGAAAATGTGCTTTACAGAATACGAAAATATTTCAATTTCTGCTTGAGTGGCTGTCAAAATACACAGAAACAAAACCCACTGCAGTTCATAGGTCATTTTGTATCCACCTGTATGTATCTGACTTTGACATGGACAGAGAATGAATGGCAGAACTGGGTTTAGCCTTGGGCCTTCACTTCATAACACTCCTTTCTTTTTTCTCCCGTACTACAGGAAAAAGCTATGCATTTTCGTTGTATAAAGAACTACACTTTCTTGTGATCTTAACACATTCTTTTTTATAAACATGCATGTCCTGTTTTACAATTATGTAATATAAAATGTGGTAGTAGAAATGTGAAACTTCTCTTAAATGGGCAACTTCTTAGGCCCCTCTGTTGGATGGTCATTTGCCCTGTGCCACAGGGAGATGCTGGTTCATGGGATGTCTCTTTCTAAACTTCCCCCCTCCAATGCGAAGGAAGGCTATACCTTTCCCACAGAGAGCAAGCTTCAAAATGCACATCAAAGACATCTACCTAGAAATCTTAAATCACAGCTGACAAACTGAGAACCAAATCATCCTCTACTTCTCTTGAGACACTGATTCATGGTAGAAAACATAATCATCGCTATCAAAATCTGATGTTCTTTGTGATACTCTATGTATGCTCTGATGAAAACACTGATAGGATAAAGATCTGCAAGAACACCAAGAAAGCTGCCAGCTTGATTTCACATCTCCAGTTTCAAGGTATTCTAGAGTGGTATTAAAAATACTCTTTAGGACAAAAAGAAGCAAACTCAGTATTCAGTCTTACTCTTTGAGAGTCTCTGAAATCACTGTATTGCTTCAAAACCTTTAATTATGCATGTGAGGGCTCTGACATTGCTCTTTCAACTGACAAACATAATCTCATAGCGTGCCTAAGCCTCTCCACACAGATCTTACAAGCTTTACTTGGTTGTCAATACCCTTCCTTGGGTTTCATGACCTAGGTACAGTGAATACTTCAGGACATTCAGCACATGGCATCAGACATCTTGGTGACACCAAACCTTGCACACTGCTGTTTAATGACCTCTTGTAGTATTTTTGGCTGTTGACTTTCTAAACCTATCAAAGCAGATTACAGCCACTTATAGTGTGCATGTCTTCTGAGTCCTCTGCTCAGCTTAATTCAGCAAGGAAATCACCTTATCTGACAGATATTCACTGTACCCCAAAATCTCTCTAAAATACATTGTAATCCTTCAATGAGTCTAAGAGAGGATCCACTTTCAAAGATAATTACACAAGCTGTTTTAAATGTCTTTTTTGTTCTTATTTATGTAAAGGGCCACATTTTACTTCATTCTCATTTTATTCAGCGACCAATTCACTGATGTCAGTGCAGTCAGATATAAATGCAGATGGCAGAATACCACTTTTACTAATACAGTGCAAGGCCACGTATTCGTAAAATTACAAAAAAAGCAACATGACATATTAATGTACAGAAAACAAGCCAGGTGATACAGACACACACATTCCTCAGATAGGCATAATTGTGGTTTTTCATGATTATATGTAGTACAGAATTTGCTGTCGTTAGTACAGTGGTGTTTGTTTTGTTTTAGACAGCCACTTCCTTCTTCCTCAGAAAGGTGATTATGGCAGATTTGTTGTGAGCTGTTTCATACCTATTCTCTCTTGTTACCACATCTCAGCTGAAGAAAAACTAATAGTAATAAGTACATACATAAGGGTGGTAGTAAAGTCAATGCTCTATGATTACTCAAGTATTATTTCAGAAGATGTGCCCAGTATTGAACAGCACAGGTGGAAAAATACAATAAATTATTTTTTTCATCCCTTTTGTTTGGATGTATCTTTGCTCAGGATGCATGGTCTATAACCACCAATCAATCCTTGTGAAAAGAAGCAGAGCTAAAGAAAAAGAAGACTTCGCTAAGCAGCAGTTGATGTTCTGCATTAACAAAGAGGTTAATGTGAGTAATGTATTCAAATGTTTTGTTTTCTCCTCAAAGAGAGATGATATGCTCCATTTATGCAGGAAAATTTACCACCACCTGACTAAAATTAGATAGTCCACATTTATGCTTTATGTCATTATCCTGGGAACGGTGTGGGAGTTTAAACCTATAATCTCTGCATACATAAAGAAAGGATGAGGACTATTTTGAATAAGTGCAAGTCTCAGAAATTTAAGTCTTAGCATTTGACTCATTTTTTAATGAACTCAAAACATAGGTGCTGGAATGCAAAATTCTAGAGCAGACACAAGTAACCAGCTGTACCATATGGGCATTTAATGTATCTGCCAACCTGCTGTTTAACTTCTCTGGAGTCTTATAATACTATTAGCTGAAACAGCCGCGTGAATGTGGTTCTCAGACGTCACTGATGGGCTAAGGGACACGCCGTGCTGGTAAGCCCTCCGGTTCTCTTTGCACACGCTGCTCTGAGTGAGAGCTGCTCCAGCCCCTGACAGATACACTTTCAAGTGGCCAGCTAGGTAATGGATAACAAAACACTGAGAGGTGTTTTGATAGATCTTGACTGATAGATTTTCTCATTTGCCTGATCTTTTGAATGCTTCTCTGTGTTCCTTCAGTTTTCTTCAAAGCGAGCTCAGAGTGCAGAGCCTTTGTAATCTACCAGTGGCAGACTTAATGGGGGTAGGCAACAGCACCTCTCAGTAAATAACTGCAGTTCTCAGTAAATGGTTTGTGTGGCCCTTCAGTAGTGAAACTTCTAATTTCTAGCACTCAGATCTGTATTTTCATGGCAGCTTTGCATGTTGCAGCGCAGTGTGCTGTCTCTGCTTTGTATCACAGTGAACTCTGAGAGACAGGATGGAAGCACCTAAACCAAAGCAGTCAGTGTCATCGCGTTTGGATCCCACCTCACTGTCCCCAGCTGCCCTGTGTCCTTTTGGAACTGAGCTCTCACCATGAGCTCATGGTATAAAAAGGGGTGTGAGGCAATATTAAAATGTAATGGAAAGTATCTTCATTTCTTTGAGATGCCTACTTCCCATCAACCTGCAAAATTAAAGTACCTGCTCACTTACCTGAAATGTCTGTCTGTCTGTCTGGAAATCTGATATCCTACGTTCAAGGTCTATCATAGTCATTCATGTTTGGATCATGACAAATCCATGACGATGTTATCCCTCAAATGGCCAAAAGAGAAACTAATGAGCCTACTGAAAGCTACTTGCTCTTTTGATTTGCTCTGACTTCTGTGCTAAACTCATACAAGTGTACATAATGCATGTAAGAAAGTTTCCAGAAATTCGTGAGAGGTTGAATCACATCTTACAAAAGGAAAAACAGCTATTATCCCAGAGAGCATATAAGCAGAAACAATTAAACTAAAAGCCAGAATACAGCAAGGCTCCATTATGAGGCCAATTCTGGATGAGGAAAGCCCTAGTTTCTCCTTAGTATGTGTTACTTCATCATCTTTCAGTCAATATAAAGACATTGTGAAGCAGGTTCAGATGTTCCTGTTTCTCCTGGAAATTATTAATTAAATAGGTAATACAATGATTGTGCATCACCTCTGTGCACATCCACAACCTCATTTGTGCATGTTTGTGTATGAGTGAGTATGTGTGCACTCATGACAATGGCTTTTCAGTAAAATTAACAAGGCAAAGCCCTGCAGGGCTAATTAGTTTTTATTGCGCAAAACCTTGGCAAGAAGTTCTAATTTCCTCCAAATTAACAACTTGGACTGAATTTGATCCATTTCAGTACAAGTCAAAATCTAGCTCAATAGTTTTCAGCCATAATAGGAATGTTAGTCCGCAACAAAGAGTGCTGTTTGATTCAGACACATCTCTGAACGAGGGCTTGTTGCAATATTAGAGCCAAGGGCTTGAGTTCCATGCCCAGCCCTTTATCTAGTCAGAACAGCTGTGAATAAGACAACTGGTAAAATGAAGTGATTTCTGAGTTTTATTCACAAATATAAAAATAAGTAATTTCTGGGCTGCTTCTGATGCTAAACCAATTTCCATTCTTTCCTTATGTCAGATGTCCTTTGATCTTTGCCTACTGTTTTGCTGTTTCCCTTTCAACTATTTTTTCTCAGGTTAGGTCTCAGCATCAGAAGCAGACCAGGGCTTCCTAGTTGGAGTAGAACTATTTCTCACACTTCCTTATACTGCTAGTTCAATACACAGCACATTTTAAGTGCTGAGAATACATCTGAACTATCCCATGGCTAATAAAATAAAGTTACAGCAATGCTATTCACTTGAGAAAAATACGGAACACTGTCTGTTCCTGTGTTGCTCAACAGAAACAGTAGTAGAAAAGTTTATGCAGGCTAGCAAATTATTCTTATGGCAGAAGACATATTTAGAGGCTCTGAATTAAAATGAGCACATATGCTTTTATTCCTGGAAGTGTGACATCTACGGTACTGGCAGTTTGGGACCCAGTGTAATAGATTCTGAAGCAGTTTCCACCCTTCTGTAGTACCAGATCAATTCTCCACAGACGAATATGATGTAAATATGAAACACTTGGCACGAGCTCGAAGCAGTCAAAGTGATTTGCTGACTATCCCACCAGCATTTCAACAGGCTGTGAGCTACCTTATTATTCCTGTCAGCAGACTCCCAGACAGCCAATGCTACGAGCTTCTGCTCCTTTCCCACTGCTGTGGTAACAGCTAGCAAGATACTCAGACAAAACGAAACTGTCCAGAAAAAATCAACTAAATAGAGGAGTTTAATTTCAGATTCTCTGTCACTGAATCGAAACCAACCATCTGAGGGTACAGAGGACCTGGCTGTACTCTTGGAGTATTTAAAGCACTGCATCGTATGTGGCGAGTCACTTTGAGAATGGTAATAATCAGAAATAACAGTGTGTGGGTGTGATGTTTGAATGGTGTACGTGTGGTGTAACTTTTGAGTAATAACTGACTCAAGGAAAATACTATTTGCTTCACTTCCATTGACAGACCATGCTTTGATCTATGCAAACACTCTTCTAGCTACTTCTAGGTAGGACAGATTCATTTCTTAACAGCAAATCCCAGCACACAAAGCTTGGATATTTTACTCCTGATGCAAACAAAGAACTGAAAAAAATCACAGAATCATAAAATCATAGAATGGCCTGGATTGAAAAGGACCACAGTGACCATCCAGTTTCAACCCGCTGCTATGTGCAGGGTCACCAACCACCAGATCAGGCTGCCCAGAGCCACATCCAGTCTGGCCTTGAATGCCTCCAGGGATGAGGCATCCACAACCTCCTTGGGCAACCTGTTCCAGTGCGTCACCACCCTATGAGTGAAAAACTTCCTCCTAATATCTAACCTAAACCTCCCCTGACTTAGTTTAAAACCATTTCCCTTTGTCCTATCACTGTCCACCCTCGTAAACAGCCATTCCCCCTCCTGTTTATATGCTCCCTTCAAGTACTGGAAGGCCACAATGAGGTCTCCCCAGAGCCTGCTCTTCTCCAAGCTAAACAAGCCCAGTTCCCTCAACCTTTCTTCATAGGAGAGGTGCTCCAGCCCTCTGATCATCTCAGTGACCCTCCTCCGGACCCACTCCAAGGGCTCCAAAAATGACCAGAATAAAATGTCACCAGTTCTGCACAGGATCCAGAACACTCACATATCTGAAGATGCATTGGGGGTGTTTTTTTTTTTTCCTTATACGTAACATTTATATTATCCCGTTATCACAATGTCTTTGAATCCACTTTAATTTTCCCCCCCAAAAATGTGATAAAACCTTTTTATGTACTTTGCATTTCTGCGCCTGTGATTGCGTGGAAGGCCATTAACCAGCAGTATGCTCCTAGAACCACTCAGCATGCTTTGACTTAGTTGTTTGAAATCTGAAACACTTACCTTATAAGAGGCAGATGAATTACAAAATCTAGTATTTATGTATGGAACTATCAACTGAACTGATTCTGACATAAGTGAAATTTGAAGGACTAGGAAAACAGATGGTTCAACGTTTGCTAATTTTAGAGGTGAATCATGAAAAAATAGAAGTGCTGTATCTATCTCACCTTTGTCTTCTATCTAACCAAATGAATCACTGTACTCCGGTGATGAATTCTGAGACAGGACCTGCAGTTAGGTACATGCTAAATTTCAATGTACAAAAAGCACCTACAGAAATCCACAAGAAACATAAGTTGATGAAAAGAACAAGATATTCCCTTTTCCTTCTGTAGACAGTGTCATAATAAATTTTTATGTTAATTCTTACAGTTTCAGAAACCAACTACGAGTGTGTCTAAGACGTGATACGTTGTGTGCCTGTCACAGAATTACTGTGTTGTTGGTATACTGCAGTGCAGCAGCTCTTGGAAGGGAGCATGTCTCTGTGTGACCAGTTGCAAACCTGTTCTTAAGTTTAAAACAAAACAACACAAATCCAAAAATTCCACAGCATGTTACTTTTGCTGTCTTCCAGTATTTGGCCAAGTTTCTCTGGAACACACTTTGCTTACTGCTGTGCACTTAAGCAAGGCATTGTAGCCTATTAGATGATGGATATCCACTGAGACAAATTTAACCATCGTTTATTTTGACACAAATTGAAGATGGCCTTTCCAAAGGGACCTCAAAGCTTTGTCTCAAATCCAGCTCTTGGTATTTTGGAAAAGCTGCAGCTTCCATCCAAGTAGAGGAGGATGGGAGAAACTATGTGAACAGCTGAGACTGCTGCCTCACAAGACAAGAAAACTGAGTGGTCTCCCAAGCACAGTCAATGTGGAGTAGGAACCAAAACCTGTGTTGTCCTCCCTTTCTCTTGCCAGCTCTGCTTCTGTTAAGCTTTTTGGAGTTGCATTTGGTGCTGCAGCACCATAAGACAGCATGGCAGATCCTTAAATCCTTATGCATGCCACACTAGGTCCATACTGCTGAACCAAGGCACCTGCCTGGGCCTTGAGCTCCTTTCGCAGTCAGCAGATAAGGGCTTAATGCCCAAAGCTGTGCTCAGCCCTACTGAGCTCCTATTTCTCTGGCTACGGGATGGCCCTGGAGACAACCAGATTCCTGACGTAGGCAGCTTGGTTTGAGTGCTGAAGATGAGGTGAACCCTCAGCCCTCCTGCAGCAGTTCCCTTTGCAAGGCTGGAAAGCCAATTCAGCCCCCAGCCACAGGACTCCTGCTGACAGGAGGGCTGAGCTCCAGCTGCTGCAGATTTTTCTTCATTGATGTTCCAAAGTAATCCAGCTAAGTCAACGTTTTCAAAAAAGAAATGGAGCATCTCAATATCAAAGCTGAGAACAAGATTTAGATACCTGAGTAGAATTCCATTAATGGAAAACATTTTGGGGCCAGTTTAAATGGTTCACCCTAACTTCTTCCACTCCACAATTTTTTACTAAGAACAAAACTTGAAAGAAACTTCCCTTCCACGGGCTGCTATTTCCGAAGCTGCAGTAACAAATAGTTCAGTCCAGAGTAACCTCCAGCTATAGAGCACTTGAGGAGGAACATTACAAAACAGGACACGCTGGGGTTTATGTAAAAAACATCTCTTAAGGAACAGCTTACGTTTTCTTTTTCTCACCATAAGATAAGGGCTCGAAACTGCTGACAGGGATTATAGTTGAATATATACATATTTATATACAGAAGCACAAACCTTTATACACATATGTATAAAAAGACAGCATTCCAGCTCCTTCCAAAAACAAATATTTGAGATATTTGTTTTTTAATGAAAGAAGTATAAAGGGTCTTACTACGAGACAGTTTTCTAGAATATTTTCCTAACCATCTAACGTAGCTTAAGGCCATTTAAACAACAACAACAACCCCCCCCCCCCCCCCCAAAAAAAAAAAAAAAGAAAAAAAAAAGGAGAGGTCATGACATATACAAAAACAGAGCTAGAAGGACCCAGAATCACAGAACCACAGAAAGGCTTGGGTTGGAAGGGACCCCAAGGATCATCAAGTTCCAAACCCCCTGCCACAGGCAGGGCCGCCAATCTTGAGATCTGGCACTAGACCAGGTTGCCCAGGGATTCATCCAACCTGCTCTTGAACACCTTCAGGAATGGAACATCCACTGCCTCTCTGAGCAGCCTGTTCCAGCACCTCACCCCTCTCCTTGTGAAGAATTTCCAGAAATACCGGCTAAAGGCCCTGCTGTCATGGAGCTCAGACCTCTGGGCAGCCCAGTGCTGTGGAAGTCTACATGAGTGTAGAGTGATGTGTCTGCACGTGGCCTACACCCCAGCCTTCTCCATTGGAGTGTTGAGAGTCAGACCCATTAGGAACACAGGGCTCATGTCAGAGCAGGGCTGGGGCTGTGGGGCCACCTGCAAAGGGATTGTGGGGCTGGTGGTCACGGCACCCACCCCACAGCACCGCAGTATGACAGAGGCTGAACCCCAGCTATTCGTTTCTGGGCTCCTGGTAGGAAACCTTTCATGCCTCTGACAGCTCTTTTGTCAACCAAAATTATATATAATGTCTTTTGGCTTTGTACAGTGCCTCTAGGCATTGTGCCACTGTAAAACGCTGGTGAATGGGATTACTTCCTATCATGTGACGTGCTAACACTTGAAATGTTCTTTTGAGTCCCCTTATATTTGCTGGAGTTGTTAGCCTAAAGAGCCAGACACCGTGTCATTTTCCCTCACGCCTTATTTCCTATTGTTTGAGAAACCAAACCACTGCATATTATGTCAAGTGGCATTTCTTAAATGCCTTAAGATATAGAAAAAAAGCCTATTCTTTTTTGTTTGATACCTCAATTTCTGTTGCATTTCATCGCACTGAAATACTTAAGTCTACTGGGTAATAAATATTCCCTAACAACCCCTCTAAAAATCTCTACACAGCAACTAAAATGTGCTCTGAAGATGTTTGATTCTGAAGGACAATCAATTGAGAGATTATTTTTCTTCAGCAAATTTCCCAGTCACACACTGTGCTTCACTAGCTGCGTATATAATGAAGTCCTACAACAGCCATATTTCAGTAGATCTGTAATGCTGGAATGGATTTTTTTTTTTTTTTTTTATGAAATTGTTGTGAAGAAAGAAAATTTTAAATGCAAATGTCAAGATACAGAAAACACAAGCTTCACTCACGGTATTTCAAGTATTGCCATATTTGTACTTACAGAATTTATCCTAAGCCCAATACAAAACATATAAATTTCATTGATGAAAGGGTATTGAAAAGTGTGGGCTTTGTATCGTGGTACAAAGAGTGAGGGAGGAAACCACTGGACTAATATTTTCTCTAGTTGTGAACTCATTCTCTGTGGCTGTCAGCTTTTATTGTCGCACATCTGTCTGAGGAACTGCAGAGATGCAAGCAGAGGGGTAATTGCCTTCCAAATGAATGTTGGTTTTTAGCTAACCCCTAATGAAATCAGCATCCGTAGGACACAGGGAGCACAATATGAGGGGGAAAACTTTCACGTCAGCCTTTCTTGAAAGCAGATCCAATATAAGACGCTCCCAAACATTTGCCTGCTCAACATTTGCTTTCCACAAGGACTGTTATGATTAATGAGGCCTCATTTCTTTGCTATTTGTCAATTATTCACACTAGCATTCAAAAGAAAAACATTCTCCTGTATTTCCCAGTGCAAATATTTTATGACCCTGGGAAAGCCTAGTAGCTAAATGCTTTCAAGGCACAAAAAAAAAAAAAAAAAAAAAAAAAAAAAAAAAAAAAAGGAACACAACAGACTCAAGAGATCAAAACCTGGCTTAGGCAAGAAAAAGCAATGGTTTCTCGTGTAGATCCAGTGATGTAGCAAAGATGCTAACCAGCTGTCACGGATAAAAGCAGCATTGTCTTCCACATTGTTAGGAAAGGGCCCCAGCTGTGCTTTATCACTGGCCTCCAAATAAGCCCAGCTACTGTGATTTGGGGGCCGGCACATTTCTCTTGACATTTCCCTTGGGTGTCTTTTTATAACCACATTTCTGCTAATTAACTTCATCTGGACGCTGTGCGGAGTAACTGCTTCTCCTTCAGACCCAGGATTGACAAAAAGTCCCTACAGTTGCGCTTTGTTTGATCAACTGTTCGGGTAAGAACAGCACAAGGACAGGGATTCAATAAACAAAGTTGAGCCACCAAAATAGCACTGTTAACCCGAAACAAGTAAACAAACACAGAACTCAGCTCAGAGGCCATCTGACCTTGAAATATCTCAAACACACTCAGCAATGCCCTCTCAGTCAGAAAAGTCCTAGCAGACCAAGGCGGCAGGACATGAAAAGGGTTGATGAGCTTTCCCATGAGAACAATGTCCATGCTGTGTCAGAGTGAAGGCTCACATAGCTCTTTACCACACATCCGAAATGCCCAATGTCAGGGGAATTGTAAAAGGGAAGAGCTTAGGGAAGGGACGGAGTCAGGCCCTGTTCAGCTGCGCCCAGTGACAGGACAAGGGGCAATGGGCACAAACTGGAACACGAGGCTGTTCTTCTGAACACCAGAAGGACTTCTGTGTTGTGCGAGTGACTGAGCACTGCATAGGTTGCCTGGAGAAGTTGTGGAGTCTTCTTAGAGATCTCCAGAAGCTGCCTAGACATGAGCCTGGGCACCCTGCCCTGGGAGTCCCTGCTGGAGCAGGGGCTGGGCCAGAAGGACCCAGAGGTCCCTGACAACTGCAGCTATGCTGTGGTTCTGTGAGATTTTTCTCTGCATGTGCTCCCAAACACAATACTTGGAGCTGAGGAATTCCAGAGCTGGAGGTGAAACCCTTCTCCCTGTATGCAACAGCATTCAAGGGTTCCATCCTTGTGTTTATGTTCCCCGTTTCCTTGCTTGGACAGGAGTTCCACTTTCTGAAGGCTCATTTATTTGAAACAAAACCCTCCAATTAACTGTTCTACCATTCCACGTTGTAGCACTATTTGTTCTTATAATTGCTTATGTAATTGCACCATGTCTTTATTTTCTTTTCCCCACTGTATACGCTCATTTAAAGTTGACTCCAGCACATTTCCTCAGCTTTGCTGGATCTTCACGATGAAATTAATTATTTATATACTGGTTACTTTTTATTTCCAATATTAAAACAGTGACGAATTTCCAAACAATGTGCTCATTACTAATAGTTTTTCTGCGCATATGTTTCGCAGGGTTCATTTAGGAGTTTTAAACATCTGTTCTCTGTGTCATGATGTACTGAAGGGTTTTTTGGGGGGTTGTTCTTCTTTTGCCTTTGCAACCTCCTTGATTTCCTTCAGTTTTCGCAAGCAGTATGTCACACAGCTGTAGGTTTTCATTTTTTTTCTGTATCTGTGATTCTGTGTTCATCCTGATGTAGTGAGCCGTACGTTCCGTCCTAACGTTTGGAACCTTAATTGCTAGGGTGAAACTTAATCTGCCATTCACATATACTTCATAGTCTGATGTTACAGGTTGATGAGTTTCCATCAACTCTCTGAAACTAATCTGCCTAAAATCCTTAAAGAAAAACAGATATTTCACTTCACACTTCATGTGCCTTATACGTTTAGAGTTATGTAATTTGCACAGCACTTTCACATACAATTGGTGTGTCTGTTTGTACATACCTGACTTAATAACAACTTTGCCAATGCTGTTTTTTGATACATCCTTTAATTATCTTCAGTTCATCTTTTTGCGATATAAAGAAACATAAATGCGCTGTTAAGTGAAGATTCTATCCAAGGCTGCCGACTGCATCGCTTCTCTTTGTGGACATGCCCAGCTCCACCTTTTTCTGAGGCACAGAACATTTTTCCTTTTTTTTTTTTTTTTTCTTTTTAAATATGCTTCAGAAAACATTCAACTTGTATTCAAGAATGAGAAACTCTTACAGCCAAAGAGAAAACTAAGAAAGTTAACTCCATTCACAGAAGATAATATTATCTAAGAAAATGCCAGGGTTTGCTGAGCACCCAGAAGACAACTTAATAGACTCTCTGCCACTGCGTGCTGCTCAACTCCATGTGCTGAACCCTCACGTTTTCCTCCCTCTTGCCCACCATGCGCTCATCCTACAAGCTCTCTGAGAATGGTGTGCACGGTGATTCTCTGCTCACTGCTGCAATCCTCTTCTAACGAAGATTGTGATCAGTCAAAAGGAAGCAACTGACCCATTCAGACAGCAGTTGCAGATAGGTCTGATGAGTTATTTGCCATTGTAAATGTCAATATTGGTGTCTTACGTAAATAAGCAATAGCTTTAACTCTCACCTTGCTCAAACACAGCACACAGTTGAAAGTGTTGAAAGACACAGATCTGATCCAGTGGAGCCCGCTGCTGAAACCACCCAAGAACCATTAGGTGTACTGGTTGGTTCACAATACACAGCAACATTACAGCTGCCTTAATGCAGCCCTACATCCAAATTAATAAGCTCTGCCGCTCACTGAGGTGAATAAATGTGAGGGTAGCACCAGAACTGCAGCAGTTCAGATGCCAGTCCTGGGACAGACCAGATGAGATCAGCTTAGGAGTTCTTACTTAGCATTCCATTTCAACATTTCAAATTTTGAAAAATAATAGTCATAATAAAAAATTCCACCTCAGAAGTTCACCGCTTGGCAGGTTTGCTTTTCTTATATTATAATCCCACATCTTGACCTGACGGTGCACGCAACTTGCTTACTGTGTGCACTGAAGGTGCATCAGCCTCTACAGAAGATATTAAATTGCTTCATCTTCTCAATTCACAGCTGTCTGTTGAATAGTAAAAACATCCTCAGCAACTCAGCAAATGCATCTCGGATCTTCTATACCTTGGAAGCTTCTCTTAACAGCAGGACATATTTTCACTCACAAAACTAGTTGGCCATCCTGTAGGGCTTATGTTTTATTATAATAATCTTTTTGCCTGAGAAAGGAAAAGCTGGCAGCTCTGGGCCTTTCTGATGGGTAGTAGTGACAATAATACCTTAATTGGCCACTTTGAACCTCAGGTGAGAGGAAGCATTTCTGGAAACATCTGGTGAGCAGGGGAAGCAAGATGTCTGATATAATAATCTCACTACTTTGCCTCCCTCCTCAGAGTGAGTGTGCCACAGCTTCAGCTTTGTTACACACATTTGTTTACATAACTTGCAAACAGGTAGTATCGGGCAATCATACCTTAATACTACAGCTACTTTATGGGTCCAGTGCTATTACATTATGGGTACAGTGGCTAGAAAGCAACAGAGAGATAGTCATGTCAGAAATTCTTATGTTGCTGTCTAATCTTACACTTAACATACAAATTTGTGACACCCTGAGAGATATTATGACAAGCTCTGACTCCCCTTAGGAAAGGAGTACCAAGATCCCCACACACAACCACACATCCCAGACTGGGCGCCACTAAAATCCCTGTCTGCATGGAAGCAGCTCAAATGGCTGTGATGGAGGTCAGACCAATGTCAGACACTCCTAAAGGCTGAAGTCCTTCTGCAAAGCAGGGAGGAGCTCAGAGGGGAGTGAGGGGCAGCGCTGAGCTCTGCTCTCTGGTGACAGTGACAGGACCCGAGGGAGGGTCAGGTTGTCCAGAGCACACTGGAAGAGTGTGCAGGTTGCAGCCTCTGAGAGATGCTTCATTCTGCTAACTGAACATGAGGAATTTTCAAGTTAAGAGATCAGAAGAGAATTACAAATCAGTGGCAATGGGTAAGAACCTAAAGTAAAATCTACATGTATCTAAAGAGCTTCTCAACTTACATCTCTGCTCTTAGCATTCCTTTCCTTTTCCCACCTACCAAGTCTTTTTCATTGACTTCAAATTAAATATTAATCCACTTTTCAAGCTACACTGTAGAAATCTGATCAAAAGCAAATGGTTACTCTGATAAGCAGCAGTTAAATACCGTAAGCATACTGTAATCCATACATTTTCTTTTTTAAAAAATAGCTGTGAACTAAACATGTCAAAAGACACTAGGGTAAACCAGCATCTACACCATTACATGGACAGACTCACAACATAACGGCTAAAATATTTTGTTTCCCATCAAGATGAACAGAACCAATACATCTGAATCCAGGAGTCTTGTAAGACTGAAAATCTCTGCCAACGTTTTCAAATGAGATCATTATTTAATTAGCAGCAATACAGGAGGACAAACTGCCTATCTTAGGGTTAAATTATATAAGACCAGCACTGTAACTTTGATATGCTCATGCCTAACACAAATACATGAGCTGTCAGCAAACGCGAGGGAACAGTTGTCTCCTGTTTAGTTTAAAATCCTGTGCTATATACGTGGAGAAAACACTGCTTTGCTTTTACAGAAGGAGTAGGCTTACTCACAGGCAGGTTAGCTGTCAGACCTCTCCTCTCATTAGATAGATGTCAACATGCTGGAATGTTTGTGCTGTGAATTAAGAGACTGCAAACTGGAGAACCTTTCTATGAAATCATATGGCCACCATCTTTATTTCTTGACTAAAAGGCCTGACAACAGAACTAAAAAGCTATGCAAGATGTCCAGCTAGGGATTTTTAAGAATTGAGTAATTACTTTTAGATGTTATGTATGTATGTATTAGTATCCGTTAGGACTATGCGTACTTAGATAGTTGGTCATTACTTCTATCTTACTCCCTACCTTGTATTTGATCTTCTTTTCTGCCAACTTCTTCTAGCCCTGGGGAAAATATCCGATGACTTTGACTGACTATTGCATTTTTCTTGCACACTGACCATATGAAATCCCTATATGTCAGCCCTATAGCTCAGAAACCGAGTTACCAAAATGGACACAAGCACTGATATCCAATGATGTGTGTTATTCCAGCCATATGCATCTTCTTGCAGATACAGGTCTATCCTTAGCATGGCCAATTCAGATTCCCTGCTTCAGCCCCAGGGCAGCTCGTCCCCAACAGGGCTGCAGCTTGGCTGCCTCCACATGAAGACCTCATGCTCACCTCCCAGTGCAAGCAGTGTCTTTCTGATGCACTGAGGCTGAACTGAGGCTCTCTGCATTGCTCAGGATGTTGGCCTGGCGGGTTTTTTATGGTCAGAGAACTCATCTGGATATTATAGGCTGTTGTGCAAATGAAACAATATTCAGTGACATAATGGCTACCATGACTTTCCGTAGAAAGAGAAGAAAAGCTGCCTTTGCTCTTCAGACACAAGACAGCTCTGTGTTTTACTTCTTCTTTTTGATCCATTATCTCACTCCATTTTTTCAGAGTACTGTAAATCTCCTTTAACAACCGTGTTTCAAAATAGCATCCTTAAGCCCAGGAAATCTACCTTATCTGTGACAACTCACCAAACAATGAATGATAAAATATTTGACATCGTTGGATAAATATATCAGGCTTCTTCATTCACTGAAACATGTATTTTCTTTTTTTCTTAAGCACTGGATCCTGTTACAGCAATGTCCCCCAGAGCCAGTGGGTGCTGGCTTTCCTGCTACGAGCACCTCAGCAGACTGATGGGACATCCCTCTGTACGGGAAGCTCCACCTTAGAAAAGTTTTAAAACAACAGTTATAGTAATTCCAGCTCCTGATGGACAGCACCCCTGTCTAAATAACTGGAATTTGGGCAAAGATTCACAGCTTCTTTGTTTCTTTTTCCCCATCTTCCAAGTTAAAAAGGGAAGGGAAAAAGGCATGGAAGAGAATTCCAGCTCTGCCTCCTGCATGCAGTGAAGGAGGTGGGCTCTCCTTCAGTGTGCCCAACTTTCAGCCTGATTGAACAAGCGGAAGGCAACTGTGCCTGCACAGTGCCTGGGGCAGCCCGGAGGGAGGGCAGGAGGGAAGGAAGGAGAGAGGACACCTCCACTCAGTGGGCAGCCGTGCTCTGCTGGCTGCTCCTCTGTCACACACAGCCTCCTTTCTGGAAGCTAGCCCTAGCTAAAGCTAGGTTTTGGTCTCTAAATGAAATCAGGAAGGAAACAGATGATGCTGGAACTATAAATGATGAACTTAAATTAATGTGAATGGGGTATCACTGGAAAGTAAATATCAGACACATTAGCAGGGATTCGGTGCGATAATGGATACTTCTAACAGTATGCTTACATTTTCAATTTCATACCCCATAAACTAAAAATTTTATTTTCGAGTAGTGACAGAAATCAGCCCAAGAGGAAAGGAAACCTGTGAGTCAGACACATCAGCTCTCTTCAAAGGAAATTCATTTGCTTTCAGAAATAAAAGAGAAATATCCTCCGCACAGACATTACTAACATCAGTGACAAAATATTGTGGTTAGAGTTGTCACGCTATTCAGTCCCTGCTGGTGTTAACAAACACTGAAAAGGCTTCCTAAGGAGCGCATCCAACCCTCTTCCATCCTCTCTATAGCACACTCATCACACAGAACACCCTTCAGTCCAGAGCCTCTCACCTTCAATTATCCATTCTAGTTAAACTCTTAAACATACTTAATTCATGCAAAAGTACGCATACCTGTTTGCAACATGCTGTGTTGATTATACCTGAATAGACTGAAGAAGTGTCTGAAAACTAAGAGGAATTATTCACCATTTCACTATTACTGCACTGTGTTCGGTTAACATTCTGATGTAGTTTACAATGAAATCCATGTACATCTCATCACTGGGCAGAGAATATCGCCGCCTAAAATCCTGAACACATCAGGTTCACTGAAGCGTGTGTAAAGATTGACCCGAGGGTTAAGAGCTGGCTAGCAAAAACAGTTTTAAAATATAACACTTACCATAAAAAAAAATAAAAATGTGACGAGCAATTAAGGAATTAGTCATATCTGTATGTCTTCAGCTGACTTTTCCCACTCAGAAATGGCCAAACTGAACCATAACAAGCGCAGGCGACTTGGCCAAGATCACACCACAGCAGGCTTTGGGCTGTTTAAACTTCCTTCTGATTGTTTTTTTTTTAGCTAAATATATTGTTTTCCATGCAGGATACATCCCCCTTCCAATCTCCCTGCCACTTACTGCTTTGTCAGAATTTCACAGCTTTATTTTAATGTCTGGCTGAGATTCATGAAAACAATTCCACACAAAAGGCTAAAGTGGGAGCAGGACACACATGCACTACCACAGTAGGTGAAGTAGAAACATTTTTGGTGAAAATATATCAATTCTGAGCAGTTATTGAGATGTCCTAGCATCCAGCCAGGAGGTCAATGGTCCTTCTTACCCAAACTGCATCTAAACTATCTCCTAACTGCTGCAGCTATGAACTGACCAAGTGCAAGCATTTACACTGACGTCGCTGCAATTTCCTATCTGACCACTACAGTGGCCTTATAAATCAATTTAGATTCTTTTCCTTTTACTATTTTGACAAATCCACTTTTTCTTTTTTAAAGTCATCTCAGAAAAACATTTTCAACACACAAAATAAACCTATTACTTAGCATTCAGCTCACAGGATTTAGCTTGTATGCCTTCTAAAATGATTAGTAAGCTCGGTTCAGCTCCGTTTCCCATATCATTTATTGACCTTTGAAAGAATAAACAGTAGAAATGCAGGGATTTCTCATTCTATTTCTTGTCAAGAATAACTGGTATTTTTTCTCAGATTCTGTCCTTCATAATGAACTTCACTCTAGCATGAAACCACACATCATTCTTTTTTTCTTCTTCAAGCCTTTGTGTATCATTTCTTAAAAGAACATCAATCTAGATTTCGTATCCTATCTGCAGAAGCATTCACATTCTTCTCAGCACACAAGGTACTCACTGAGTTCATCCACAGGACCTTCAGCCTCACAGCTAATGTCCAGAGGAACCAGCTCCTTCATGGATCTGGTGCCACTCTCCTGACCTCAGGTCAGCACAGCCAAAGCAAACTGCGCCTCAAACAGCTGTAATCATGTAATGGACTGTAAAATAACACAGAATTTTGATTCGTACCATATGATCCAGAAGTGGGTAGTTATAATTCTAGCCACAATATTGCAAGTGCTTGCCATCCTTACAGTTCCACTGTACCACACCAGCCCAAAGGGCTCCTAAGTATAGAGCAGCTACAATCCCAACTGCCAAACTGCCTCAGTACTAAGGAATGTCTAAGTCACTCGTTGCTCTTCTTGAATTACAAAAGAAGCTGTAGGTCAGTCACACAAGACTGGCCATATACCTGTATACACTTTTTATATCAAATGTTTTGTCTTTTTGTACCTTTGTGTCTTTGAAGTCAACGCCAGTATTTGGGTAGAATCTAGGGGCACTGGCCAAGTTTTCCTATGCTATAATCTGACAAAATGTATTTGCACACAGATGTAGACTAAGATTTTTCTGAAATTGTTTTTTTTTCTCCCAAATGGCATTTAAATTTGCAGAATAATTTATACCCCCAAACTGTATAATAAAGGTAATAAATGCAACAGTTTTGAGAAGATAATACAAATGGAAATAAGTTCACAGTTCTTCCTCAGAACAAACCTGTAACGTTTCTGAGATGATCTCTGGCAGTCTGCAAATGATCTACCTTAAGTACTTTAATTTAGCAATACCCACTGTTTCCGCCCCGCCCCCCCCCCCCCCCCCCAAAAAAAAAAAATAAAAAAAAATAAAAAGTTTCCAAAAGTTAAACACAAGCAATTCAGAAAGAGATTACAGGGCTCAGGAAGGTGATGTGAAGGTGAGTTGGTAAACAAAAACTGATGCCATTGCTGTCTGTGACAGAAACACAATTAATGGAAGAAGTTTGAAAACTGGGACTATCTAGGAATTCACTAAAAATACCTTTAGCAATACCACACATCAAAGCATGCTGGGCAGACTGTCACCAAATAAGCCAGTAGTCATACCTTCCAATGGGTCTACTGCAGGTGACCAGTGATGCCTAAAGCTGTCACTGCAACTGAGCACCTTTGGGACATCTTTGGTGTGTGCCATATCTGAGCTATCTAAAGCAGTCTCTGTCTTTGGTAGTTGCATAAGGAGGGACCCAATGAGTGAAAACACTGACCCCTGAGTAACACATATACCCCGACATACTGCAGCAGAGCTCCTTGGGGAAAAAGGATTTTCCTTCAAAAACTGTTCTTTGTGTGTGTGCGTGAAAAATTTCAGTTCTGATGGACTTTTATTTAACTTGCCTTAAGAGACTAGAACAGAAAAGCTGAGGTAATCCTAGGAGGTTTTTTTTATTAGCCCAGTGAATTACCAGTTTTTTAGGCAAGAGCTCACAACACTATTTCCTGCAAGCACTGGGCATAAACTGTTCTCAGTGAGGAATGAATCTGAGCCTCATAGATCAGGCAAGACTTGCCTGGCATCAAAGAGTTCACCTAGTCATCCAGACAAGCATTTCCTCAGGCTTCAAGTTTGCATCCCATATTCTGGCACCCACCTTTCTCTATGTTTTAAAATCAATTCTGCATGAATTTTTATAGCAAGTAGCTACAATAACTTGAAAATTAGTAAATACAATTCGGACAGCTTGTAAGTAGAAAACCACTGTCCTGCGTGCCTCCATCATCTCACATATTTAATCACTGTGCAATATTGTGAGTTACAAAATGAAATCTGTCACCATTGTACATACTTAGGAAATACGTGACTAGAAGTTCTAGCAACCCCTAACACAGATTTTGGAAATCAGAGCTACTCTGTATATTCACCATTACATATAAGCACTATATACACCATATTATATTCACTATTTCAGTGCCTAAATGTGCTTTTCATAGCCAACTTTCTCTTCCACTGCTGCCTTAAACCAGTAGAAGACCTGTCTCAGTATATGGAACACAGGCACGCATGAACAAGATACCGTACAGTTAACAGGATGTAGGGCTTTTTTTCTGGGTTCCTAACAGGGCAAATCAAAGAAACTTAAATGGAATACATGTTCTTATTTCACCTGAAAAAAATGGCCATATTGCATGCCTCCTCAAAGAGAGAATTACCCATGCATGCAAAGAGCAGGCTGTGGTGTCTTCATAAAAAGACTCTATGGGGACACTTTTTGGATCTCAAAGTCACTTTGAAACAGCTGTGCCAGTGACACATGCTTGTTTTCAGTATTCTCTCAAAGGATTTGGGGTTCAGTGCTATGCATCAAATACTCACGTATCTTCCTCAAGTAGAAGATTTATGAGTCTGCCATATGTCATGATACACACTGTCATTTTACTGTTGTTGTTGTTGTTTTTATTTTTGTTTTCCAGAACAGGTAACACCCAGGAATCTCTTTGGCTTTCTGGTCACCTAGGAACTGTTTTTTGCTCTTCTGCATCTTGGAACAATAAGACATTCACACAGAACGGCCAGTTTGCAGGTTAGCTTATAGATTTGTTATGCTCTTCGCTTTACAAAAGAAAGAGAGCTTGTTCATCTAGTCAGCAAGTGCAGCCCTTTGCTTCCAACAGACTTGGTCTGGTAATCCTTCAAATAACATCACCTTCATGTCATTTAATTTATGAGTATATGTCTCCCTGACATCTAGCTGTTTCCAAATATCTTAAATGTGAGAAGACAGTGCAATGCCAGAGGCTTATGAAAACACGGAACGGAAATACAACATTTTTAGGACATACGATCTGCCTCTCAGTGAAGGGAAAGGCACAACAGTCTGGTCTGTCCACTCAGGCATGACACAGCTTAAGTGACATGTCACAGCTGAAAAGCCAGCTCGCCAGGGGCGTAGCATAATGCACAAAATATGACCACCCTAACCAGAAACACTGAAATACATATTTAAAAGATATTCATTTTGGACTAGACTCAATCTGGGGTAACAAGCAACAGAAACAGAATATAAGAGAGAAAAAATCAGTTAAATTGCTCTCTTAAATTAAGAATGGGGCTGGAGTAAACTGAAATAATGCTTTCTATCTGTTACAGGTAAGGGCATACTTTATAGAAGAGGTTGTTCTCATGCACACTGTACCTCCCAGTGATTAACTGTAATACTGTATATTCTAAATCCTAGCACACATTTCTGTGCAAGAGCTATTGTGTGATTCTGTGAATGGTGACACAAATGCAGACACATTCTAGGGCTACAAAGATGGCAAAAGGTTTTGAGGGGAAAACATACGAGAAGAAGCTGAGGCCCCTTGTTTGTTCAGCCCAATGAAGAAGCAGCAGAAGGGAGGTCTCATGGAGGCCTACAGTTCTCCACTGGGAGCAGAGGGGCAGCAGTGATCTCTGCTCTCTGGTGACCCTCAAGAGAATACAAGGGAGTGACATGAGGCTGTAACAGAGGAGGTTCAGGTTGGATATTAGGAAAATGTTCTTCACCAGAGGGTGTCAGGAACTTGAATTTGATCCTCAGGACAGTGTTCATGGCACCAAGTTTGCTAGAGTTTAAGAAGCATCTGGACAGTCATATTTTTGTGTTGGACTCAATTATCCTTAATGGGTCCCTTCCAACTTAGGATATTCTAGGAGTCTAAAACTCTACAATTACTTTAAAACGTTGTTCTGCAAAATATTACCAAATAGATCTTATTTGCAAATATGGATAATGGATTTCTCCAAGTTTTAATACAACTATTCTTGCCTTTTTTCACAGAATCACAGAATCATAGGGCTTGGAAGGGATCTCTGGAGATCATCTAGCCCAACCTCCCTGCTAGAGCAGGTTACATTCAGTAGGTTGCACAGAAAAGCATCCAGGCAGATGCTGAATATCTCCAGAGACCCCAGAACCTATCTGGGCAGTGTGTTGCAGTGCCCTGCTGTCCTCAAAGTAAAAAAGTTCTTCCTCATGTTTGCATGGAACTTCCTATGTTCCAGCTTTTGCCCACTGCTCCTTGTTCTGTCACTGGCCACCACTGAAAAGTGTCTGGTCGCATCCACTTGACATTTGCCCATTAGATCTCTCAGTCTTTCCACATAAAGGAGATGTTCCAGGCCCATAATAATCTTTGTGGCCCTCCGCTGGACTCCTTCTAGAAGTTCCCCATCTTTCTTGAACTGAGGAGCCCAGACTGGACACAGTAGTCCGGATATGGCCTCACCAGGGCAGACCTGCTGGCCAAGCTCTTTCTAATGCACTCCGATACCACTGGCCTTCTTGGCCACATGCAAGAGCACACTGCTGGTTCATGGCCAACCTGTTGTCCACCAGGGCATGCAGGTCCTTCTCTGCAGAACTCCTTTAGTGTAGATCAGCCCCTGTACTGATGCATGCGGTTATTCCTCACCAGGTATGGGACTCTGAGCTCTGATAGTCCACCACTTCTCAATCCACTTCACTGACCACTCATCTATCCCTCACTTCCTAAGCTTACTTATGAAGATGTTATAGGAAACAGTGTCAAAAGCCTCACTGAAATCAAGGTAGAAAACATCCACTACTCTCCCTTCAGCTACCCAGCCAGCTATGACATCATAGAAGGCTACAAGATTGGTCAAGCTAGATTTTACCTTGGTGAATCCATGCTGACTACTCCTGATGACCTTCTCTTCCACTTGCTTCAAGATGACATCCAGAATAAACTGTTCCATCACCTCCCTAGGGATGAAGGTGAGGCAGATTGGCTTATAGTTTCCCAGATACTCCTTCCTCTCCTTGAAGAATGGAGTGACAGTGGCTTTACTCTAGCCTTCATACACCTCTCCCCTTTCTCCATGACCTTTCAAAGATGATAGAGAGGAGTTTGGCAGTCACTTCTGCCAGATCCCTCAGCACTCATGGGTGCATCCCATCAAGGCCTGTGTGTTAAATTTGCCTAGACAATCTCTGACCAGATCCTCCCCACTTTAACATGACTCATCATGAACCCTCTTTAATTTTCCATGATGCATCAATGAAACCACTGTTGCTGAAATTGTGTTATAGATTCAAGGAGGAAAGACGTTTTTCCTCTGTTCATGAAATGAATGGGGATACACTCTGCAGCATGAAGCCAGTGGTAGATCATCTGAATATGACCTCGCTGCATCTCTGCTCCTGGCACTGCTTCCATAATTTAAGCATCTGATTTACTGAGAATTATATGTCAATAATAAACAGGCCAGTTCAGAGGACATTTTACTCATTTTAATCTAACAGCAGTTTTTAATAAGTTCTACTTTGCAGCAAGACCTCTCAGCATAACACACACAGATCATGCAGCCAGGGGGAACCCTGATGTAACTGAGGAATTAAACACCTCTGTAGCAAGATGGATCAGATGGTAGCTCTGTTCCTATAACACTCAGGCTGACCAAAAATGCTGAATCATGAGTTACATGATACTTCACAGAGGAAGTAAAGAAGGTAAATAATCTTTTAATGACCAATTCAGCAGTAAGCATATACAAGCTCTTAAAACAAAATCAATTAACTGCTGCCAGTCAACTGCGTTGCTTGATATGATACTTATTGAAAAAACAATATATTCACTTATATTTCAAGATATTAGAACACTTTAGTTATTAAATATGAATGACTAGGATCAAATACAATCTCTTTGTCTCACATCACATTGACTGACTTTATCGCTTGACACAAAAAGTTACTTCCCCTTAAAAGCAAAGAGGGGTAATAAGTATCCCATCCAGAAATTATGGCGATAAGGAGATTCATGTTTATTAACAGTGACCATCCTCTGTATTTTACCACAGCTTAGTTTCAGCAGCCACTTGTTTTTAAAGCACTGGGTGTGACAAAGCAAACTGTAACATTCCTCTTAGCACATTCAGATAAAGGCTTATAGCAGGGTCCCCATAAAATAAATTGAAACCAGAGGTCAAACAGAAGCTCGACCTGCACGTCAGCTAGAAAATACCACTCCTCTTCAGCAAATGCTATCATGCTATGAGGCATACAATATAAACACTTGTGGGAATTAAAGTAGTACAAAAGCCATTCCTCACGCTTTAAAAGCGACAGTCTTAATTCTCTGCCATCATCAACCTTGGTCTTCAGATACAGTGGAAAGCACATAAAATATGAGCTGTCACAGAGAGAAACGCATCAAAGTCTGTATGAAACAAAACATTTTCACCTAAAGCAAAAAAAAAAAAAAAAAAAAAAAAGGACATGCAGGAAAAGTGTTTTGTTCACGAAACTTAACAAAGGATACAAACATAAGAAAACATACTTCTTTCTTCTGAACACTATTTCATTTACTCTTCTTATGTGTGGTAACTCTTTGTAATTCACCCAACTGGTTGAAAGTTTTCCTGAGGTCCTCTGAGCATTTCCGATTTCTTCATCAGCCCAAAAGGACCAGTAGCGTGCCGTTAATTAGGGTCTGCCCCTGAGCAAACTGATCAAGATGGACTAGGAGTTAATTTGTAAGGAGCTGCAATGGAACGCAGAAATGTTTTCTGTGACACTTGGCTCTGTTCAGAAGTCACACAATGACTCTACTAATTCTCTGTTATCCCACGATCATTCTTAAGCTGCTCTAAAATGTCTGAATAGGAATAAGAGCTGGTGTGAAATACAGGTGAAACAGTCATGGAAAATAAGAATCAGGTCCCAAACACATACATGTTGGGAGTGCCCTCCCTCAACAAGTCAGCGTGACAAGCTGAGCCAACATGCGTGAGGCAGCCAAATAAATGCCAGTGGCCTGAATCCCCTCTACTTAATGCTTCTTATTATTTTCAATTAAAAAAAAAAAGATTTTTTTTTTCTTCATAGAGTGTTAGTTACTAAATACAGCACACAAACTTCTCACTATTTCCAGCCAGGCTTAGGATAATTATACCTTCTGCAGTCCACAATCCGCTAGTTAGCTGATAAATTATTGTGCTTTTCACAAAGGGGGAATACTTGTTACAGCCAGCAATATAAAGTAAATAAATAAATAAGTAAATAAAACATCCTAAAATAAGGACAAATGAGCCATGCAGAGAGAGAAACAGAATAAACTTCAAATCCCACCAGGTTTCACATAACTTTAAAGAAGGTAAACCCCATGCTGCAGAGGTACAACGGCCAATATTTTACCCTTCTGTACATGCACATCAACAGGGGTTATGCAAAAATCAGGGATAGAGTGTGACTGACTAGTAATTTTTTTAATGACTTAACTTATTTATACAACCTTTTGTATTTGATCAGTTAATATTCATACTGAGCTTTAAGAAAGAATTACTTGCAACTGAAAGACCTGTAGAGTCAATCCCAAGCAATTACTCTGCAGTTACATTCAAAGGGCCAAACTGTGATACAAAATACTGCAACATAGAAAAAAGGAAAATGATACTGAGATTTATCGATAGTACTACTGCAAGTTATTTAAAATACTCTTGCATATACAACTGGTAGTGAAAGATGACTGAGACAGTATCAAATATCTCTAGGCAGAAATAATCTCTGTATTTTTCCTAGATATTCTACTTATTTCTGACCTCACTTACTATATTTATAGTATCTCATATGCACTTGAAACATTCAATTTTTATTTAGAGTTTATTTCAAGCGGGTCTCATTGATATAAAACAAACGTAAGAAAAAAATCAAGCTCTTGAATTCTACAAACAAGAATGGAACTAGGAGCTCATGTGCTAACACTGTGACAGAAGCAGTACGTGTAGGGGTTTGCTTGATTCACAGTTGTTCCAAAGTAAAGCTCATCGCATCCTAAGTAAGCTGAACAGATCAGTATGATATAAACAGCATTGAAAAGGCCTGAACTCAACTAGTTTCATCCTTAATATCCCAGTTCAGCCAGGTGCTGGACTGTACCCACCTATGCAATCCAACTGAAGTCAGTTCACACCCAACTGAAGTCAATACTCATTCTGGTGTCTCTTGAGGACTCTCAGACTACAGACAGATTGTTCAGAGCTGCTTCCTCTCTAAGGAAGCTCTTTCATGGCTAGTAACTGTAACTGAAAGTTATGGGTTGTTCTTTTTTTTCTAACTTTCCAAAGAAAATCTCCATGGTGCATAAGACATTGGTGAAGAAAAATGAATGACAGTTCTTGGGAGAGGGTCTATTCTGCTTCAGACTTCTTTGCCATAATGTCTCAAAATATATTTTTATTTTGTTTTTGCTGTGCTACAAATTGTTATGATAACTTTCTTCAGTTTTCACAAAATACTAGTTGCACACTGGTCAAAAATCTCAGGTGCTACTCTGGAGTCAAAGAATGCCAACCTCTGACAAAACTCTTCCTTAATCCTACTTGAAAAGCTTACAAAGGAGAATGCAGGAAAATAGAGCCAAATCTTGCCTTTCCTGCTCAAAACCTCTAATGAAATCGTGGAGGGCTTTGCTGGAGAGAGGACTATGTGAGAATTGCCATACCTACCATCCTTTCCCATTTATTGTCATAGATGCTGTAAAATAACATTTGCTTCTACGCTCCAATCTTGCTGTGTCTCACCTTGCTGTAAGTGAAGTCAATGGCAAACCTTCACTGACTTCTAAAGAAGCCCAATTTACTCAATGATACCCACTCCAAAATGGGACTCCTCCTTAACTCAATAAGCTTTGGATCAGACCCAGAAGGGATCTTAGCAGAATCCAGAAGTGGCAAGGCACACCCACATACCCAAACCACACTTGAGTGTTTACCTCACATTCCTAATCTTTTACATGAAAGAGATTAAAAAGTAATCTGTTCCTGTCAACTGCTTAGGCGCTACACAGTACCTGAATGACAGACCAGGCACCTCTCCAATAGCTATGTACATTGCCACATTTTCATGGCTTTTTGAACCAGACATGCTGCCCTATGCCCAGCAGACCTTCCAGATGCTCTGTTGAGATGGCAGTACTAGGGGAGAGAAGCCCTTGTCCCTGGGATGTGGAGGTCCTGGCCTCATGGCCCAGCACAAGGTTCATAGGATGTGGGCTGGTTATTTTTGCTCCTACAGAAGAAGGAAAATGGTTCCGCCTCCTGTTTTGGGACAAACTAGCAATTTACCACATAAGGAAACAACAGATGAGAAATCTGAAAACGACATTATCCAGACACTTGAGATAAGAACTGTGCCCAGAGCCTCACACTGCCTGCAATGGCTCCAGACAGAGCGCATCCGACTCACTCCAGCATATCCTGTTTTACATGCAACTCTGCTTGTTTGCTTGTGCTCCACAAGTCTGAATGTGCTGTGACAGCTTTTGCTCTCCTTTTATGCTGTGTAACCATATCATTCAGCCAAGTTTCTACAGCCTTTCTTCAGATGTCACGGGTGTAACTGACTAATTTTGGCTCGTATATATGTTTACAAACTGAGAATTGCCAGAAAGAGAAATGGAGTGCATATAACAGGGTGACTTCCAGCTGCTAGAGTCACAGGAATCACATGAGATGGCATTAACTTAGACAGAAGGCAATTGTAATAATGCAAGCCAGTTATCCATTCCAACATGTACACAAGTGCAATGTGAAACTCCCTGTAGCAAGGAAGCGTAGAACATTAACATTCAATCAAAGCAGATGAGGGAAAAGGAAAATACAAAGGTAAACAATACATACTTAATCATCTCGGGAAAAGAAAGAAACAGCCACTTTCATTTGCAAAACCAGAGGACAAATCTGGCCTGAGCAACTAAAGGGGGATTTTCTTAAAAGCTCAGTTGGTCTAACAGCTTTCAAGCAAAATCATGATGAGGAATGGTGATCCATGAAGAGGTGGGTCAGTGGCAAGCACTCACGCAAGTTTAATTGTTCTGTATTTCTGCATTGATCTACCAAGCCAAAGTGGCTAAATGTTAATCACAGACAAAGAACCTACTAATCAGTATTTTAGTTTTGCTCTATTCATCTATTCCATCTTGCTGTGCTGACTCCTAACACAAAACAGTCTTAGGGAAACACTAATTAAACTGGTGTCTTAAGTCCTGAGCCTTCTATATGTTAAAAATAAAATAAAATAAAATGAAATAAATGAGAATAGGCTCTACAAACACACACACCATTTTCTCTCCCCCAAAGCCTGCCTGCACTTACGGAGAGGATGCAGCTGTGGCTGTGCCATGTTGGGCGATGTCCCCACTCAGGCACAATGTCCTCCAACCTTGTGACCCCACCAGGAGCTCAGCCCTCCTGCTCACCAGTGAGAAGCCAGATTCATGACCGCCATGCTGCTGCTTCTTGTTTTATGCTTATAGACATCTGGGAAGGAGGGAGGTCTGCTACAGGAGTGTTCTAAACAGTGTGGGTCTAAGAAGCTGGTCCCTGACTCCTGCAGGCTGTGCAGCAGCTTTGTCAGGAAGTGCTGGGGGCCTGATGGAGGCTAACTTGTACCAGGGGATCACAGAGCGCAACGCGGCCTCCCTGAACCCCTCCTGGCACACCTTATGCCCATCTGCTTCCCCTCTGCTCCTTTTCCTGGAGAGGAACATATGGCCCAGAATATGGATCTACAGAGCAGAAAATGTATTCTTATCACACTGTAAAATATACTGAATACACACTTTTTTTTTTCCCCTCCTATTAGCTTTTACTCTGGTTATGAACCCTATATTCTGTCAGAATAAACGAAATTTTGAAAAAAATCAGCTATTGCTTAGCAGTTATGCAGTTCACGATAAAAAGCTAAAATAAAAAAGTTGGGTATTGCATCTCAATACCAAGAAATTGCTATTGCAAGAAAATATCCTAACCAGGACCGGTGCTTCTTTTTTTCCACTCCACCAACATATTTTAATACTTACCTTAGTCCAATGGAGTTGCATCCAATAACAAATTAATGCCATAAGAAAACAAAGCCACAGTTAAGCATAACACAAACACCTACATCCTGAACGTTTTTAGTCTTGAGTGGTTCAAACTGGAGACAAGCTTCTACAGTTTTCCTCACATTTAATAGTACCCCACGTCACAAAGAGAACAATGAAGCCCCTCAAGAAGCAAGGCAATCTCTCTTCTAAATAGCAGCACCAAAATCTCACCCTGTGTGTACACAGTCCTGCAAAGGGAAACTTTTCCATTGTTTGCCACTTCCACCAGTTTGCCTGTTTAAAGACAGCAGTACTGGACCAGGGCTTCATGAGAATGTTTCCTCACCTGACTGAATACCTATATCATACATATTTGTATATACAAGTATACGTGCACGCATACATATACAAGTGTTTATATACACATGCCTTAATACTTTAATAAATTAACTCTTGAGTGAAAAAACACAGTATAAGAGAAAACACTGCAATCCTTGCCCAAAATAAAACCATGACAGACAGCAGTTGTTGATGCTGCTCTTTGATTATCTTATCTAGCACACCTTTTGAGTCAGGGATATCACATCTATACAATGCCTGTAATGAAACAGATGTCAACACTGTCATGGATAAATGTGGGCTTAATAGAACGTTTCTCATAACCAAATGCATTTCTAAAAAGTAACCAGCGTTCTCCGGACACATTTTTATCAAAGAGTTAATGTGAAGTCCATTAACAATTGCACAGACGTTTCTGTTTATATACAACAAATGCAGCATTTGCCTAAAATCAACCGAAGTCAACAGGAAACTTTCGGCTGTTTTCAGTGGGTTTTAGAACAGATGTATGTGTATTTACTTCATGGTACATAGATGTTTAGATTCTTCTTTTCTCTAAATATTTCAGTATAAGTTATTGACTCACGCATGCCAGACACACGAGTGATGACATAATTTTCTCCTGTCTGTGCATTAAACATACTATTTATCCTACCTTTGCTGCCACAGATGAGTTGGGCTTCTCCAGCAAGTCCCAGAGCTTCTTCCTCTTCTCTGGGCAGCATGTATTGTCAAACTCTTCCCCTTCCCTCTCTCGCATTGTTTCTGCCTCTCTCCTCAGCTCCTCATTCATCTGTTCTTTCTTTTGATGGTATCTTGCCTGGCAGCAAGACTCCAAATATATTTCATCAATCCCCCAGTAATCAAGCTCCTGGCCAAAAGAAAGAGCACACATTTCTTCCATCATATGTAGTTTCCCTGTCCTGTAGAAATTCAAGATGGAAGTGAAAGCCCCTGGGTGTCGATCAAAAAAATACTCGTTTTCATTTAGATTATAGTCATCACATACTTCCAGCAGAGATTCATGAGTATTGCAGTCTCTGAGCTTTCCTAATCGTGTCCTCGGAAGTCTGTCCAAAGTCCTCCACAGCACTTCATGGTTGATCCCACCAACATTTATTTTAACTCTCCGTGAGCAGGCTTTGCTCCTAATGATCTCCACTGGTTCTGGAGGGAGGGAAAGGGTCGACCTTGAAGACTTTTTGTTGATCCCAGGTGGAGCCTTCTCAGCCATTGTGAAAAGGGTGCAGATGTAATGCCAGAGTCTTTATGAGAATGAGCTTGGAGACTGCAAATGTTCGGATAGAGTCTTCTTCAGATAGACCGACCCATTCCTGAAGCTGAAAAAGACAAAAAATTAGAATACTGCAGTGCAGAACATATTCCCCCAAATGCTCACTCTTTCTCCTTCCACACTTTCATGTGCAGATGAAAATATAATGATGGTAATTTGCCCTTTCTACAGTGAGACTCCTTTGTGGTAGTATGCAGAACCCCTGGAACAACTGGTATGGGTCAGTGCACTATGTTTCAGCAAAGGAAAAAAAATAACCTGAATTTGCTTTTGTGAAAATCAGAAATTTGTACAGAGAATTTGCTTTGTTTTATCAGTTTCTGATACAGCCATATCAGCTAAATCTGATAATACTTAACAATTAATTTGTGAGGTAGTCTAATAGAAAGATTTTAGGAATATCTATGAGAAAAGAAAAAAAAAAAAAAAAAAAGAAGCTGGGCCTCCCTTCTTTTTTACTGAAAATATCAAATTTGGGAGATACATTCTTAAACTGAATGAAACTGCTTCCCTTCCCAACCTCCAAACCTTGACTTACCGCATTATGTCACAGTCAAAAATTGCACACCAAGTAATTTCCATCCTGACAAGTCAAATCTTATACCTCCAGACACTGCTAATCTCCTGACCTATTTGGTCTAAAGAATCCTAACTCTCTGGAACATAGGTGAACAGTAATATGGGTTACAGAGGCAAGGACTGTGCATGCTGTTTCATAGCTCAACACAGAATCACAGAATCATAGAATGGCCTGGCTTGAAAAGGACCTCAAAGATCATCTAGTTTCAACCCCCCTGCCACAGGCAGGGTCACCAACCACTAGAAAGGCTCAGAAAGGCTCTCTTCTGTCCCACTCGTTCACCTGTTAAGCTGCTAAAGGGACATGACTGCATGACAGCCACCAGTAATCACGGTTTTAGTAATGTTCAGGTTCATCCGCACTTACTGTACATAGTGCTGCAAAGAACTCTGAAGTGCAGCTGTTCAACACCAAATCTGGAATGCCAGTATGAAACAGGAAGGAAACCCACTCACCGCTCCTACTAAGGTCGATTATCTGACGCAGTGCTTAAATAATAACCTAGCAATGGTATCATGGCCCAAAGGGAAGAATATTAAGAATGCTTTGATCAGCTTCTCTTACAAATCAGGAAGGTAGTCCTTAAAAATTTCCATGAGTTGATGTCTCTTCTTCCCGTTCTCTACAACTCAACAGTTGAACAGCCTGCTTCTCCTTTTGAAGTGCAATAATTGCAGCTTTTAAAAAGTATCTGATGTGAACAATAATTTGATCCTCTCTGCAGAATAAGTTTGAAGGCTGTGATAAGAAGAATTGTTACCTATAAATACATCGGGAGTAAACTCCAGAAAGGGAAAAGGATGATTTCTATTACAGGACTGTGATGGCATGAGAACCAATGGATACAAACTCACCATGAAAGGAAGGTGGAAACCTGAAAGGAAATTAGAAGGTCACAGAGATCAGATCCTCATTAGAGCAGTGAGGATCCAAAATAATCCTCCTCCAAAAGTACTCAGGAAAAATCAAAGAATTATTTCAGGGTGATATCCGACATACTTATGACAGGGTGGACAAAGTTTCTAGTATAAAATTAAGATTGCTAGCACTTGTTATAAATAACTTTAAAAGGTATCCTCCACAAACATTTAAACTATTTAAACTAATAGTAAGGCTCAGCCCCATATGATATTAACAGAGATATGGTATTAACTGACTTCCAAGTCCGAAAACATTAGGGAAAACAAAAGTTCCCTAGAAAGTTGCCCAGTGAAGTAGTATTTACATTTATAGATACGTTTTCTGTTAAGTACATAATGCTCTGTCTTGTTAACCTCTGCACTGGGAACAGCCAAAACCACAGAAATGCAGCAAGAAAATGCATGTATTTACAGTTCAATTTACAAAGTCAGAAGAATAACAATCTCTCCACCCCCCCCCCCATCCCCCTCCATTCTATTTCTGTACTCAAAAAATCAAAGTAGCCACCCAGATTTAAAACACAGAAAAATTCTTAGGTGCAGCAGAAACAGAGTGATAGCAGGCTGTACTGGTGAGCTGAGTAAGTTTGCTGTGGTTTTGTTCTTTTTTAAAAAAGCATTAAGTTAGCAGCAGGTAATGGAATCCTGCAGCATCAGCCTAACAGTCCTTATCCACTACCCTGCTTGCAGTTCCACTGTCAAGCTGAACCTACTTAAAACACATAAGGGCCAGAAGATTCTTCCTCCTGCCATTCTACCTCCAGCAATGCAATGTAAATCTCTCTGATTACCCAGCGCACCTCTCTGCCTATTTACATAAGGGTTTAAGCCTGTAACATTTACCTTCATTCATGAAAAACGTACTGTGGTAAGTTCACTTGCAAAGACAAATGTTGTATCAAAACCAAAGCCCTGACATCAGTAGGATTACATAATATGCATCCCTTTCTGTGCTGTTTTTCCCTTTCTTCCCCTTAGGCTCTGTATTTGTCTCTGATTTTACCCTCCTCCTCATTGCCTTTGATGCAAAGAGAAGACATAGGGAGTGGGGGGACTTCAGAGCTGCAGCACAGGTGGCTTCCTGCACTCCAAGAACCATGCACCGTGGGGCCTGCTGCCACTGCACTGAAAGCTATGGGGCAGCATCAATGAGCCCCATAGAAGAAGTTCATTCACAGTCAAAACACAGCAACTACCCTCATGCACCCTACTAGATGAGGGGACTCAGATCTTTACCAGATCTTGTCACTTAAGCATCTCCTGGTGGTCCATGATGCATTTATCCACCTTCTGACAGAAACCATCACATAAACACTAAGCAGCTGTAAAAGCCTATTTCTACATGGAAGAAGTACTCACAACCTTTTATGAAAAAATGTTTTCAGACTTTAATGCACAATTCTGTTTCTCCCTTTAAGGATGTCTTACATAACAAAACACAAGAATTTAAGAAATTCATAAAGAGCTTCTGTCATTCTCCATGAAATCAGTCAAGTCTTCGGGCAGTTTCTACAGAGCTTCACTTGTTTATTCATTCTTGAATCTCAGAGATATCTTCTCTTTTCTTATTAATATCTGTTCTTGAGTATTAGCAACACAGAGTAAATCAGTAGAAGTCAAGCGGTTGATGTGATTAATCCTAGGTTAACTGAGCACTCCTTTGCTTTTCTGATTACAAAACTAAAGACAGTCAGAGCACACATTGTTTTACCTTTTATGCAGTGTGGTTACCACACAGATTTGTTAAACAGTGCAAAATTATAGTGTCACCAATGCTGGTCTACAGCTGATAAAACATTTTCTCATCTGACAGTATAATTATCGGTTGCATCTTCCTACTTGAGGAAGTGTGGCTTTTCTAAAAAAGCTTTAAAAATCCTGGCTAACTGTGGTCATATGGAAGTCAGAAGTGAAACATAATCCAATTTGGGTTCAGAAAACCGGATCCAGGGTGTTATGTATATAGGTACATACCAAAGTACATGCTCTCTGTCAGAACATACAGAGCTTCTGAAGTTCTCCTTAAATGAAAAGTCTTCAAAAATGAAGGCTATTTTTGCCTTTTTATAGAGCTCTTTTCATCATATACAACCCATAGACTATAGGACTTTAAAAAATCCTTCTGGTCTATTTCCTAAGTACATTTCTTCACACCTTCTTTTGCTTTCTGCTAATATATACTTTTTAAACTTCTTCCTGGGCAGCTTTTCCCACAAACCTGGATTACAGAGGCTGTCTCTAACTGTGCCTTTAGCAAAAAAAATAATTAAGAGCCCCTACTTCAACTGCAAAACATATTTAACTTTATAATCCACATCATGAATTTCACAAGAAATCACCAGATCTTTAATTGGAACAAAACTACTCAATCAAAGTTACCTTAACAATACATTAAATAACTATTTTGGCTTTTAGCTACTGTTACTAACTTTTCAGACACTGCAATTTTTGTCCTGAGAAGGTTTTTACACATTTTTTGGTTTAATGCTTCAGCCTTCTGGCTGCATGCAAATCCACCGTGCACCTTTTCCACCATGGCAAAGTGAGAAACACCGTTCTGCTGCTCACCAGCACTGTGCAGCACTCAGTAGAAAAGGACATGAATTATAACCACAAATGCATGCTAAGAGCAACCCCCAATAAAACTGAGTTTCCTTCCTTGTAGTAATTAAATGACTTTGCAGGTAAATACCAATAATACTGAATAAAACTTTTCCAAATCTAAACCAAATCTTTGTGTTCAATACAAATTAAAACTGTGAAGACTACTACTCAGAAACCTAAGGAAAGCCAGCATGAAGGTGAGATTTCTTCCCCCACACCATATGCACACAGATTTTAATGGTGTGATTTCCCCCCACACCAATCCTTTCAGCATTCCATGAATGGGTAATTATTTACCATTTCTTTTATCTTTCTCATTCACTATTTGTCCTCTAATGTTATTTAGCATGTCCTGTTGTAAACCCAGCACTGTATGCACAGTGATGTATTTCCCTCAGGGAGCTCTCACTGTCCTACCTGAGAGCATCCAAGGCATCCAAGAGTTTACCATCTCAACATCAATATCAGGCTATTATTACCCTTACTTTATAAGGGAGGAATGAAGGTCAGAGACGCCTGAAGTACCCAGTAATTTTGGCCGCTCAAATTGAGACAGTCGCTTCTTTTCAGAGTCGTTAGCATTTTTATCACATTTGATGGGCACATCCACAGGAGCAGATGAAACCCTCAGGCAGAGGAAGTCAGTTGCCTGTGCCTTTACGTGGCCAGGGCACCGCCTGGCACAGCACAATTAGGACTTTCCCAAATAATCTGCAAGGATGGCTGGAGAGTCAGCGTGCTTCAAGGTCTGCTCTCAGTCAGCGGTCTGTACGCAGCCATCTGCTTTGGAGCCTACATGAGTTTAACCACACAGACCCAGGTCACCATGCCAGCTGGCCCAAGCGCTGGGACTCTTCCACCCACTGGCCAAGCTGTACCCACATATCCATGACCTTGCTCCAAAGAGAGTCACATCCAGGCACAAGAGTGCTCTGTCTCTGGAAACATAGCCTGGCTCCAGCATGAGGAAAATAATCTGTCAATGCTTCCAAAAAGTTCAGTGTAACTGAGATGTCAGGTAACAGGCAGTAGCTTTGTTTAAAGTTGGAGTACTGTTCCTTAACCATTGACTTCCCACATCACATTTATCAATTTTCTGTTCTTTGTTTCAAAAAAAAATAAAAAAAGAAGAGTTGCAATTTCCTCATGGTGAGCTGAGGTATCTTAATTAATACTGTTTTCTCTTAAATTCAGTCTTTAAAAAATAGCTGAGATCATAGCTAAAGCTCTGAAGGAAAAAAAAAAATCAAATGAGGTAATAATTACTTCCATTTCCCACCCTGACAGGAGTCACATTTCACAGAATTAAGAATTGATAAGCTGAAGGCAGAGAAGTGCCAGGAAACATGTCAGACAGTAATCCTAAGCCTTGCAAGCGTTTCTCAGATTCACATCCATATGCAGGAGCACATGCATGCATGCACAGCAAGGAAGAAGCTGAGCTTTGACTGTCCACAGCTGTGTCTGCACTATGGCTCAAGTCCTTTGAGATGAGTGGCTGAATCCACTTAAAGCCACGTGGCCGGAAGGGGCAAAGATGGACCCTGAGCTCATCACTCCCAGTGATCGAGTTTCTCTGCAAGCAGTGGCTTGTGCCAGACCATGACCATGGCCAGAGCTGTGGTAGAGACTAAGAGAGTTGGGTTCTTCCCTGAGCTGATTTGAAATTGCAGCTTTAGCCTTGTGGGCTTTTCTTACAGCTATGGACAGACTGGACTATGGAAGGCAAGACTTTGCGAGACTAAACCCTGCAAACCAACTCTGGGGTGTTAGTTTGGCTAACTCGTCTAAAAAGATTACTATTTCTATTTCATAACAGACCTCACAGATGATTTATTTTTGGTACCTAGAAAATTTCGTATTGGCTCTATGAGTCCCAGAGATCTGTAGGAAACATTCAAAAAAGATGGGGCCTTTTATAGATGAACTTTTCAAATCACTGACATAAGTCTGTCTGGTAGCTCCCTGTTCTCACTGTCTCGAGTGCAGAAGCGTCTTTTAGATGGATGAGCTGAACTTAATGAAGAGCACTGTGCTCAGAGGCTTTATATATTCCTTAAGGACCTTGTGTAAGAAAAGCCAGACAGAAATAGGTGAGGAGGCAGAAGACAGGGAAAGGAGGGAGGGTATATCTGATAGCATATTTGTAAAATTTCACAGTCACAATAAGCTTGGTTTATCTGATATTTTAATACACACTAATATTGTTAATTACTTACTGCAACTGTCCTCCAGTAAAGTGTTGTAGGTGAGCCCTAGCCTCCACTAAGGGTGATGTGAACAACTTTAAACCAAAGGGCAGATCATTCAACAGCATTCAGTGCAATTTTACCTCACGATACTTAGGGCCTCGAGTGCCCTTTCTGAGCAGAACCTCACAGAAGCTGAGAGCAGGGTTTGGAACGCCCCTTCATACTGCACATATTGCCCAGCTTCAGATGCCTGTACAGCCAACACAGACAGAAAGTTATGCTGAGCAAAACAGGCCATCTGAGTGTGTCCTTAACCCCTTGGGCAGCTCTTCAAATTCTGAGCTTTTAGACACCATATCAGTGATGAACGGATGCTATCACAACTAAAATACACCACATGAGCTCTTATTCTACACTCTTTCTTTCAGCCCTGTGGACCACACATATATACATCCATTCAGCACTAACAGAACTCATCTTTCAATGGATTCTTTTGACTTTTGGTTTGTGCTACCACTGCATGAAAAATGCTCATGAAGGCAGTGCAAAGGAATTCCAGTGACCTCCTTATGTTTCGGAGCATCTGATATACTGTAATAGCTTCACAGTCTGTCCCAGTGCTGAATTAAGATCATCATCAGCCTTTATTCCTGACTATCTCTAGTCCTCTGTTTTTCCTTATTAAAAACACTCTGCCATTTTTGCTTTGGACAAGCGTGGCTATCTGATTCTTATCAAAAAATTATGGTGTGTTCCTGCTCAGTTTACAAAAACAGTTGCATTTCCTTTGCAGTTCATGTTGGAGCATCTCTTGATGAGGGTGTAATTGTCTGTGGTGGCCGCGCTTTACTATTTATGTTTACATTTGGTTGCTAAGAGCTAAGTTATTGCTTTTGCCAAAGATGCTGTCTTTCACTGCATATTTAGCCTTCCCTGGAAATTTCAGAGTGGATGAGCTGTCACACAGCAGTACAAGGCCGAATGGCAGATCATTTTCTTTAATTTCAAACAACTAGATATTACAGAAATGCGATTATGTAAGATCCTCACTTCAGGGCTAAGTCAGACTATGTATTTATATCCTGGCTAGCACTTTGGATCCACAGTTTTGATCAGTGCTTTCATACAATTCTTTGAGGATGCACTGATATGATATATACAGGATATAGTAATGAGTTAAATACATTAATATGAATAAGTTAGAGCTTTGACTCACAACTCATTTATTTACTAGCTTTTTTTTTTTTTTTTTTCCAAATTGCAATGCAGTGCACGAAAGTGATGGATGAGGTTTTTAACATCCCTACTGCTCTTTCAGGAGGCACTGTTGTAACCAGATGTCCTAAAATAACTAGTTTTAGGGCTACTCTAAGCCTGCAATCGTGTACCTTCCTGTTGAATTCAATCTTCCATTGCTCCCTACCAATAACGGTGCTGCCAGCTAGCTGAAAGCACTGGAGAACTTCACAGATGTCTTTTTGTTCTCCTGAATAAAAGCTTGCACAGTGCAGTACTGAACTATTATTCTGGGTTTCTAGGCAGGGAAATATACAGTATACAATATTATACTATATACATAATGAATGATGTCTGAAGCAACAAGACAAACTGAGAAGCATCAGATTTTATCCCTTTTTGAAAAATGGTAGGCCTAGACCTACCTAAACAACAGATATGAAGAGATATGCCTCAAGTTTTCACTAGATGTAGGCATATTTACTCAAGAGATGCTTGTCTCAATCCAATGACCCTACTACAGCCTACGTTCCTATCTCAGGTGCTTCACAGAAGCACTGAACGTGGAAGCAATGAATCAAGGTCTGCATTTCTGGATGACTCAGTTTTGACACGTTCCTTTGTACACAAGTGAAAATGTCCCAGAATATCCCCAAGGTCATAACATCAGCAAGTCACCACACAAAAAAAAAAATAAAAATCTTTTATCATCAAAAATTAAGACAAATGTCAGCATAGACTTGATCTGGGAGAGTCCAGCCCTTCAATGTTTTCATGGCTAAACCAACAGAATGCCTCAAAACAAACTCAATCTAGTCTTAAAAGTTGTCACATCAGGCCTGTGACAACTTCTCACCTTATTCTGCCTGGTGGCTATCCAGAAAGCAGGAAGCTTTGACTGCTGACCTTGTCTAAGGTGGTTTGGTTCTACATGCTGCACAAAAGTACAGCTGGTTTGGGGTCTGGGTATGGGAGTGCTGTCCTCGGGAATTTCAATTTAACTCTGTAGAAAAGACACATCAATTTCATAGTGTTTTTCAGTCCTACCATGAATGGAAACAGTGTAAGTTTTAGAAAGCAGGACATCAGAATTAAGGGCAAATTACTAGGAGTATTGATATTTTACACCCTAAACTGGAATAAGAACAGAACAAATGAGCACTTGCTATCATGCACCGTACCTTGCAACAGTGGTAGTTGCTGTAATTCTGAAGTTAAGACAAGATGAAAATTCTTACTTAAATGCTGCTATAAATGTATTTATTTACCCCTCCCAAGTCAAAATGTATTTTTTAAAAGTCACAGCATCCCCTTAAAAATTTGCTTGATCAGAGCTATTAATTCAAGGTTGCTAATATTAAACATGCAAGACTGACATTCAAAGAAGGATATGGGAATCTCTAAAGCAGAATCAACACAGTGCTTCACAGTCAGAAGGAAGCACTCTGAGCTCCCATCCAGGCCCAGTATACAGTCAGGATCAAAAGGGAGACAACTCCCCCTAATAATATTCGACAAGTGAAAGCCTCCTTTTATAGGAGACACGTAAAGAACAGCCCTTCAAAAAAAAAACAAAACTGAGCGAGGTCCAATGTATAAAATGCTCCTAGAGGTGGTGGTTGGTGGTAACAACCCATTTACGTAACTGCTTGGTTCATACGTCATAGGCTACTGCTGCTACCAGTAAGACCCAGGATGGCAGTGTGGACAGAAAACACCCTCCCAGTGAGGTGTGTCAGAAAGGGATCCATAGCTGCACAGTATGAGCAACCCTTTGCATGGAGGGAATCTCACATTAAGAGAGGCGAATACTTGTTTGCATCATATTAATCTAAGAAAGATTAGTCCAAATAAAGAGCACATGTTCCCACTTCTAGGCAAGTAACCTAACCACAAGGCTACTGAAAGGAAGCCAGACATCTTTGGTTCTGCAAGGAGATCAGAGCAGCCGATCAATCACATCCCTTCTTTACTCCAAGGGGAGCGGAATATTCTGAGCACTACTGTAGCTGCTTTAACAAAATGCTTAAATAGGGGTTGAAGTGACTAGCTATAGGTAGGCAGGCTTGTCTACAAGTACAAAATCCAATCATGAGGCCTATCCACTGAAGAAGTCTGCTCTATGTCAGCAACAATGAGAGCAGAAAAAGCATGCGATGGAAACATTCTAGAAGGTGAGACCTTCTAGATGGCACTACTGTCAAGGAAGATCAACTTGGTGTGCTATTAATCTCAGCAACCGCTGGAAAAGCACGTACAAAGGTGTCATTCGTAGCTTTGCTATTTCAAGGCTAATTAGTCCAGTTCACTGTTTTGCGTCTGTTTAAATGCACTAGCGGGATTCTTCCAGCTGCTGCAGCCTGCTAACACTTTCTGCTCAAACTGTCCCACGATCTCTCTGAAACGTTCAAATTCACACTGAACGTATGGCAGTAATTTAAGGTAGGATTCATCAGTCAGAGTACAGCCAGCAGAGACAAGCTCATCAACCTCTGCAGGTAAACCAAAACCTCACACTTTAAGAGGGCAAGACACCACTGAAACCTCTGTGAAAAGCAGCACCGTGAACTCTATTTGAGCTGTTGAGCTTGCTTATTATTTTTATCGTCATGTATTTAAAATATAGCTACTTTTCTAAGAGTTAACAATTGATGAGATCCTGGGAAAAACTGTTTTATGAGCTGCCTTGAGACGTCTTGTTAATGTTCTGAGGTAAATGTATTCTGTATTTGGACTGTACTGCCATAATTGATTTCCCTTTCTTAACTTGTTAGGCAATCAGGGAGAGAAGCTCATCTCCAGTGTCATCAAAGAAGATTATGTTTCAGAGCTTTGTTCAGTTAATTATCAGCACAGCTTTGCATTCATTCCCTCGTTACACGGTTTTACCTGAAGAGCTGATGTTTATTTCCTCACAGGTAATAACCAAATATAATGGCAGCACAAAGAATATCTTGTAAAGGGCGTGACTTATTGGGAGACCAACATTGAGGATCCTCCTGCATCACGTGTGACAACAGATCTTCTTGGCACCTTCATTTAGACTCCAACTGCATCTGCCCTTGCACAATTTCACAACAGACTGTGATCCCACTATCATGGTATTATGAGAGGCAAATTGGTGGATTGTCATTGCTCCTTGTAAAGATGGCAAGTGCTGCTTATCACAGCCTACTCCTTAATACTCAGAGCTGCATTATGCCAGTGTGACATATATTATTTATTATCTAATAGACTGTTGGTTCTAACTCCTTCTGCTGCCAGCAGCGATGTTACTACTCCTCTTTACAGTCATCCAGAGGAGGAATAGCAACATATAGAAGCCAGACACCTAAGTCAGAGCTGATCTGCCATTATGGCTAAATATAGATTTCCTGCATTAGAAACAAGTAAATTAAAAACACCACAGATTTTAATGGCCTAAGACTTTTCCATTACGGTTTCAATATTGCTCTTGCGGTCACCACAATCTATGAACAAATGCATTCCAAATAATATTCATTATTTACTGATTACAGAGCTAATGTCATCATATTTTCAGTGCTGGTGAAAAAAAAGTAGCAATACAGCTCCTTTGCTCACTCCATCATCTCTCAAGCCTTGGGAGAAAGTGATGTATTGCTCAGTAAATAAGTTAACTCTAGGAAGATGTCAATGTAAGACTGAAGTTCTTTTGCGTGCTGTAACGAGCTTCAGGATAGAGAAAAAGCAGAATAGCCTTTCCTGTCCTTCCACCTTTAACAGAGAATACAGACAGCTTTAAGCTTAATAGATTTTAAATATCTTGACTGATGCATACTATAGCTAAATCTTTTATGGCATTTAGTGACTTATGAAACTACAGTGGGACTGTCATTATATCTAGAGCTGCCCAAGATGAGTTCTGGTCAATAAATGACCAGAATTCGGCCTCTCTGCTCACTTTTAGTATTTAATCATAGGACTGAATATAGATACATTCTACTTGGATTGAATTTGAGCACCACAGCAGTCTATTTATTACAGCATGCAGTGTAATATCCAAAGCCATATACCACTCAAGAAAAAGTCAAAATAATGAAATTCCTTCCAAATCCTTTCCATATAGCCTGAGAATTGTAGAAGAATAACACTGTGGGATTTACAGAACACTACATTTACAATAGGAAAAAAAGTTAGGCTACACTGTGCCAAGCAGTTTGTTTGCACAGTATCCCACAGAACACTACTGTACATCTTTAAGAGATCTGTGCAATTAAAAACTGTAAAGTTTATTTTGATTAACAGTTGAAAATATGGCTAGGAAGTAGACACTCATTTCTACTAGCTAAAAACTCACTCACTTGTGAGTTAAAACCATACGTCCCCAAGATTTACTACAAATTACAAGAAATTAAATACTCAGAAGGTACTATACAGGAATCCCTCAAAATATATTTCAAAAAATAATAATTTTTAGAAAGTCTGTATGTCTGCCCAGACAAAGCTGAGCTGGAACAGCTCGCAACTTTCAGCGCTTTCCTTTCTGGCTCCAGGCTTTCCTTCTTGGAGCTTCCTGTGGGAGCAGCTGGTCCGTGCTCGGGCAGAGAAGCCCTCCAGAAGGGTCTGCAGACAGGTCCTCCAGCACTGCAGCCCCTCAGCTGCTGCTTCACAGAGACCTTGTGCCTGCTGACCGAGCCCCTCTCCCCCAGCCCCTCAGCCTGGGGAGCAGGCAGCCCCTCCCCAGTACTGCTTACGTAAGGACAACATGCGGAGCCCAATGCTGGCTGCAGCGTCCTCCAGCAGGTAGCTTTAAATATAGCGGAGCCCTGAAGAACAGTTTACCTGCACATGTACGGACACGAAGCCCAAGGAAGTCACGTAAGATCAAGATTTTCTTCTAAAAGTCCCAGTAGCGAGCTGCTGGCAAAATCCCAAATGTTGAAAGGAAAGCTGTTGCAGATCTCCACTCCTCGCCTTGCCTTGAATGGCAAGCCAGAATTTGACAATTAACTTGCACTTTGGAAAAAAGGCTGAGCATGAATAAATAAATAAATGGCATCGTTAAGGCAACAGCGCATTTCAAAATGCTGAAGCCAATGGGGACGCTAAGAAGGAAGCATGCTGCCCCAAGCATTGCTTCTCCTTCATCTTGAGCTGGAGTTGTTTTCACTTTTACTGTCTGTGTGTGCCTGAATGAGGCCACCCTGCTGAGCGCCGTGACAGCGTCCAGATGAGAAAGGAGGTTACAGCACTGTGCACGCTGTGGTGAGGGCTGCACCATATGAAAAAAGGCAGCTGCAAGTTGCAGTAAGACTGAGCTAGGGGTCTGTGCATTAGGAATTGTTTGAATGAAAGGCAGCAGCACTAAGGACCAGGAGCAAACTTTCTGCATGCGCTGCATCTCCTCTCCCTGGCGAAGACTTCCAGAGCTCTAACAGCACACCTTGGGTGATGGCAGACAAGCAGACCGACCAACAAGCGCTACCGACTGCCCAGCACGGGGCTGCACTGAGCTAGGTCGGACTCTGAGCTCTTCACACCTTGCCTGGCCCCGAGGCTCTGCATGAACTTGGGTACAACTTGCCAGCAGAAAGCAGATAAGGCTTTCTCCTCTCTCCAGCCTGTCCAGCCTCACTGCTTGTCTTTCCCTTCCAAAGCAGCCCCTTCAGGACTACAGGATGGGGTTACTGAGATCTTTCTCTTAGGTGTCCCTTAAGCAGCAAGGTCTGTCTGCCTATGTGTTTGCTTAGACTGTTGCCTCCACCTGATGCTACTGACACTTCTTTTTTCATCCAAACATTTAAAAAGTGACAATTTTGGCAGCAATCCTATGGTCTTAGCTGCAATGAATGAAAATGTCCAAGAAACTGCACATACACTGCTTATTTATATCCTAATTCTTATGTAACTTGAATTGAATGAAGTCCAACTATGAATGTGGTCCATATACTGGGGATACACGACAGTCCACCTTCACACAGACACTGAAATGCTGCTAGACTGAATGGTTTGTAGGAGCCGTGCGGTACAGTTATAAAGACGCTGGGGTGTTTAAAGCCATGACAGCGTGCGATGTATCTATGGAGAGGATGTATGCCGGTATATTTTAGATAAGCACAGTGCTCCGGTATTTCCAGCTTTGGGAGAGGGGATTTTCAATCACCCGGCACTCGGGGTAATTCAGATGACAGCTATCCACCGAGAACACCGGGGGTTTCTATCATCAGGTTCCCCGGCGCCACCAGAGCATTGGAAACAAACGACGAGCCTTTATCTTTAAAGCTCACCCACGGCAGGAGGCAGAATACTACGAAATGCCATTTCCCTCCGCTTTAGCAGCGCCGAAAGAACAAAAACACAAGACAGGCTTTCCAAAGAGCTCCAGCTTGAGGACTACGTTATCCTCTCTCGCACTGAACCGAGCGGCCGGGGGGAACCCGCGCTCCGGAGCGGCCCCGCCGAGCTCCCCCCGCCCCGCAGCCCGGGGCTCCCCGGGGCTCCCCGCGCTCTCCCCGGCCCGGGGGAACGCATCCCGCGGGGGCAGCGCTCGCCTCCCTCGCAACTCGCAGCTGTTCGGGAGGCGTGGATGACTCGGGTTCTTAAAAAAAAATAATAAATAAATCTTAAAAAAAAAATAAATAGAATACAAGCAAAACGCAGCCCTCGGCGGGAGGAGGGATGCCCCGCCGCTTACCTTGCTCCGCAGGCGCCCGGGGCACCGCCGGGGGCTGGAGGAGGGATTCCCCAGCGCTGGCAGGGGCTGCTCGGGCTTCCCCGGGCACTGCGCGGCCGCCAAAGCCACGGCGAGACGTTTGTTTTGGTCGCTCCTTCCCGGGGAGGGCTTTGCTCTACATTCTCGGCTCCACATCACCGCCCCCCCCGGCACGGAGAGGGCTGGGGGTGGAAAAACCACGGCGAAGGCATCTCCCTCCTACCCCCCGGAGACGCGAAGCCGCCGAGCGAGCGGCGCGGCGAGCGGCTGGGGCCGGCGGGCGGAGCGGGGGGAGCGGGAGGGAAGCGGGGCGGGGGGGCGAGAAAAGCCGAGCCCGCGCTGCCCTCGCCCCGCTGTAATCCCCGGCTGCATGCGAGCTGCCGGCTGCCGGCGGCCGCCCGTGTCTGCGGCTGTGCGCGGCGGCGGCGGGGCGGGGGGGGCACGGCCGCTCCCGGCCGGGGCACGCGGGGGGATCCCGGACCCTCCTGACCCCCCCCGCCCCCCACCGCCTCTGTCCGGTGACGCGCACACGCCCGTGGTTCGGCACGGGCGAGGGGAGCAGAGCGCGCACAGCTCGCTGCAACCCCCGGGCAGGTGGTGTGCGTGCAACACACATCCACGTGCACACGCAGAACCCTGCACTAACCCCCGGCCGGGGATGCGCACAAGAAGCCCAATCTCTTGCCCAGCTAGGGATGCACGCTGCTTCCCTCCAGCAGAAACAGAGCCTACGCAATATACACACACACTGCTGCCACCTCTCCCCAGTCCCACGGAGAACCAACACCCAGCACAGTGCTTGTGGCTGACAGCCCCGGCTTGTCCGCGCTGTGGGTTGGTGAAGGGTGATGCCCCCCGGCAGAGGCTGCGTTGCCCAGGTGGGCGGGAACCCCTGCAGGATGGGGTCTTGCTTTTATCGCCACGTCTCCGTGGGGCAGCTGCCTGCCACCGAGGCTTCTGCTGCTCCTGCTGCTTCTTCCGCCTTCCCATAGGGTTTAATGGTTCTTTATTGCTTTTTAATAGGAAGTCCTTTATCATTCCTGATATTGTGAGGAAGTCTGTCTCCCTCGTTCCGTGCTGCTCCTCTGTATTTTAGGTAGGGGGATTACAAAGCTGCTCTCCTTTTCAAAGTCTCCTCTTTTACCTGGGTTTCATAATGGCTCCTCTGTCACTTTGCCCTCTGCATTGTGTTGCTCGGGCTTCAGCTCTCCGAATGGCTCTGAGTTCCTGCTTCCAGTGTTGCACATTTCTTTGCTGGGATGAAGGCTTTCCAGCACAGCAATTCTCAGCTGCTGCTTTTTCTTTCTTTTTTTTTTTTTTTTTTTTTCCCCAGATGTAAAGACCTCCTAATTATTTTGAAAGCCATCCAAGAAAGAGACTGGGCAGTATTGCCACTGTCTCTTCAATTAAAACCAACTAAAAATTAGATTCAACTTCAAACGTCCATTTACTTTGTTAATTTCTCCCATTTTATTTGCTTTCCAGACTAGGCTGGAAGAGATATGTGGGTTCTATTAAAGGCCAACCAGCTTTTGCCAGCCTAACTTCTGAAGCTTTCTGAATGGATGCCACAGCTTGAGATGGGCCATTCCTGGTCATCCTAAGTGGTGCCAGCTTCAAGATTGGTGTTCTATGCAAATAGTGATTTGTGTTGAAACCTCCACTTTGTCTGAAATTAGGACATCAGTGAGTTAGATGTGAACCTATAAGGGTCACCCTTATAGGCATCAGGACTTCACGTGGTGTTACACACTTGAAAATCTACCTTTATGTGCCACGTCAGTGAGAAAGGTTCGACTGGAGCTTTGTCTTCTTTGGCACCATAGTAGCCAAAGCATGATACAGAGCAGTAGGAAACCAGAGTTCATTCATTCAGATGCTCGTGAAATATCAGGTTCCCAGGAGCTCCACTGCTCCTCTACTGGTGTTCATGATGCAGTGAGTAGTTTGGAGGGCTGCACATCTTATAGAAGCAGACTGTACTTTCATGAGATTTTAATATTTGAGGTTTGGGTAGTTTTGATTTAAAAATACTCTCTTATTTCTTTCTCAAACACACATACCCAGACTCTAAAAGGATTTGCTTATGGAGAAAAGTGTCTGAAGAGGAGAGGATAGCAGAGCTCCCACAGTTCCCCAGCTGTGCTGGTGCACATACTGTGCAGACACTGCTCCCCATTAAGCAGTTTATCTGCATTCAGAATGGAGGGATTATTCCTGAACAAAAATTTCTTAGAGAGCTAGTGTGTCCAAAGTAAAAATACTTTTATTCTGGGAAAGAAATTTTACATACAAAGTGTGTTATCATACCAAGGAACACTTATTTCACTGTATCTTCATTATTCTATTTCCCTTCATAAACAAAAGCTAACTGTTCTTGCCTCACTCCTTTAATAGCACTGGGGCTTTTCTATTAACACACACTCATCTTCTGGTCTTACAGCAGTGCGGGGAAGTTGAAGAGAAGACTTTGAACTTCCTCTGTTTACCAGAAAAGAAAGATCAAAATGTATGGCCATGCTGATGACCAGTGATTTCCAGACTGTGTGGGAAAGATTCACTTCAGAGGAGTTTGGTTTCAGCTGGTCAGATAATGGAAGAAAGACACAGCTTGAATGAAACAAAAATGTCTTTCCTACTGAGGTTTCTGTTGCAGGATTTTTCCCCTCATTATAGCTATGCTCCTCAGAGCATCTTTCATCAAAGGTTGCTCTCTCATAAACATGCTGGACCTCTTCCTTCTCACTTTACTTTCATAGATGAGCTCACTAGGCCTCAGTGAGGCCAAGCTTCCCAAACGCCTCCTTTAATGTCTCCTTAGAAGAAGAGGAAGGTGTGAGAGGAGGAAGATGAGCAGACGCTTGGAAACATATAACTAACTCTCAAATTGCAACAGAATCAATCAGAAAATCATTAAGGTTGGAAAGACCAATAAGATCATTGAGTCCAACCATGCCTGTGATAGCTCCTGACCACATCACTCAGTGTGACATCTACCCTTTACTTGAGCACCTCCAGGATCGGTGACTCTACCACCTCCCCTGGGCAGTCTTTTTCAATGCATTAGCATCTTTTCTGAGAAGAATTTTTTCTAATATCCAACTTGAACCTCCTTATCTTTTCCACTGCTGTTCATCCTGACCACAGCAGTGAACTCATGTGACATTCATGTTTGGTTTGGTTTGAAGAAAGAAGAGTCAGCTGGCATTTTTCAGGTTCCTGAACGCACTAATAGGACTGCTGGCCCTGCCCAGTCACCCCTGGGATCTCCCTTAACCCCTCCATGGCCCAGGATACCATTTCAACTTTGCCTCAGGCTGCCAGCCCCTCTCTCTCTAGTCCTTATGCCAATTCTGCCCTGGATGGACTTTGAATTCATTGCTGGCCCTGTCAGTTCTGCTCCCAACTGGAGCCCGTGACTTGACTGTGGAGCTGGTTCATTGTGTTCTTTGTCTTGGATTGTTGACAGACTCTCCTCAGCCCACTGGCTGTGGGATGGTGTCCCATGGTGAGAGGTGAGAGCGCTGCCTGCATTCAGGTACTTAAGCTCCTAGCTCACCTGCCTTTCTGAAGCAATTGGGCTTTTCCATTCCCCTAACAGCAGAAATTTCTGAATGGTTGCAAAAGACCTTCTCTGTGCCCAGAAGCTTTCAGAAACAAAAGCTGGTCTTTACCATGGAAAATTACCAAGGGCTTCCCCCTCAGTGGAGAAGGAAATGGTCCTCTTGTGGACTGAGCTTATGGCCACTCCACAACTTGTAGGAGATATAGAATTAGAAAAAACCACCATCAATAGGAGGGCTGTTGTCATCAGCACCAAAGATGGCTTGTCTATCTAAATGGTTGATCATTTTCTTGAGTGCGGTCATCACAGTTCTTGCAATGCCAAAATGTTATGCCAGGTGGCCTAGAACTATCTCCTGATTTCATAGTGATGAGTCCAACAAATGGTGGAAAGAAAAAGGGTCTGTTGTCATAGAAGAGCAAAGCCCATTCCAGTGCACTTTCTGTCACCCAGGACCTCCAGATAAAAACAATTCAAACAAAGGCAGATTTGTGGCCAAGTCTAATATTCTTTTAAAATAAATCACATTGGAAATAGCATTTGGCAATAACATAGCCCACCACAGATCATACCATGTCTGGTCTGGATTAGGGACTTCCTGAATCATGGGATATATCTTTCCTTGCTTCTGAATGACTGTTCTTTTTTTTTCCTACTTTTCTTTTTCAGGTTTTGGTTTCCTTTTATCAGATTTCTGAAAATCAGAATGTGTCTTCTATTGCTCTTGCCACGAATCAGACTCCAACACACTTTCTCTAACATCTCAGGTTCTAAAGGAGCTCCTGGAGAGGGCTTCACCTCTTTCATAGGATGCAGTGAGACAGCAATTTCATTAATGTTCAAAGTCTATTTGTAGATACATCTAGGAACAGCATGCTGCTGGACACAGGAGCAATAGTGGCAAATTTTCTTCCCCAGTACAGTAAGTGGAAACTTGCAGGGCTGAGTGTCACAAAGACAGCAGTGGATCTGAGCAAGAGCATAGCCAGGAAGGACGGATCATGGGCAAGATGCCATTGTCAAATTAGCCACAACTTGGATGGCTTTTGAGGGTTGCTTTTCTTTTTGGCTGTTTGTAAAAATTGATTCATTGTTCCTTTCTTCTCTGGGTGGAAATTTAATTTTTTTTATTCTGGACAAAGCTTGACAAGAAAATAGAAATTGCTGTCAGGGCTAAAATCAATTTTAGGCACAACAGAAACAGAAAACAAATTTGAACTAAACAGAGGCATATCGATATGATTATAGCTGAATCAGAGTTGTACAAACTGATTTATTTCAAATTTGGGCATCTTCTCCTACGTAGAAGTCAAGTAGATTGGATTTACCAACCAGCATTTTTTGTTAAACAGACAGAAAGCCTGCTGAATGGCTGCTGGAGCTCCAGCCTGCAGCACTGGGATGTAGGGCTTTCCTTTGCGTAATGCAAGATGGAGGTGATTTCCACAAACTCAGAAGTGCTTTTTTAACCTTCTGTAATGGATTCCTCTAACTTATGTTTTGATTAAAAACAAACAAACAAACAAACATATTTTGTAATGTAATCTTCGTAGTTGTTAGTTTTTCTTTTTTATTTTTAACATGATCAGAATGCTAATCCTTCCTGACAATTAAAACTTTATCCAATATTATTCAGACTTTTAAATGGAGATCACCTGTTTTGGCCTCATGCCGTGACACAGCCTGGGGAATCATTCAACTTTGATCATGAATACCAGGTAGGGTATATCCCATGTTCAGACTGCCCCAGTGCTTTCTGGAAGATGTGGTGGCTTGGTCCAACTTTATGACAAAAGATCAGCCAAGTAAAACGTAATCCTGCCATTCTAATGACCTGTCTCCCAGTCTTATCATATAGTGGAAGCCCTGTTCTTCCATCCCAGTGAAGGCAGAGGTATAGGAATGGAGGGCTCTGCCTTCCCGTGTGGCCCACCTCCATCTCAAGTTCCTCCTTGAAGTATTTGCCCAGGGTTTATTTGACTGGCAGCTCTTTGCTTTTCCCAGTGCAAGGAACTGGGAGTAAGAATTTTTGGACTCTTTGCTTCAGAATGCTTCTGCTCTATGTCAAACAGGACTTAATAATGGATTAATTAGAAGTGATCCATCATAATAGCTTAGGCATAATAGATTTTCCTGAGCAGGTCGAAGCCAAAGGAAACAAAAGGCAAGGACAAGAGCTGGAGGGAAGGATGTTCAGCACCCTTGCAGAATTACTTGCTAAATATGTTTCTTTATTAGCAAGGGAGAATGAAATACCCAGGAGCCGAGGATTTTGCAGTGAGAAGAAGCCAATTGTAGAGAGGAGGATCAGACTGTGATTAGTTGTGAGAGGTATGAAGCTTCTAATTATAAGGGCAATCCCCATGCTCCTCCCCTGCAGCCTGGCAGAAGAGGATAGAGAGAGAGCTGAGAGATGGGGCCTGGTATCTAAGAGGGGAGCTCCCTCCATATCTCTCACTCTTACAGGTTCTTTGGGAGAACCATAGGGAGATTCATTTTCCTAAAAGAGAAGTTGACCTGATCAATTCTGTAGGTATCTGGGCACTGGTTACATACAAACAGTGCAGTCCTGCTCTGACATTTTAATGGAAGCTGAAGAAACAGCAGCAAGGTGAGTGAGCTTTCCTGAGATTAGGCTGACGCTGTGGTTGACAAATCAGATAAACTTATGCTGCTGAGAAATGTGATACGTTAAAGGTGGATAATTTGTTTAACAATTACTCTACTCACAAATGAAGTGTTAGGATTTGATACTCCTGTTCACCTCATTGTTTTTGTTTTCAAATTATTCCCTGTGGATTACATCTTAGGTCTGAGATGCTGAAAACCTGAGGATAATATCTTTTTTAATGAAATGTCTTGATATCTCTGGCAAATCCAGACCCAAAATTAAGCCCATGTTTCTTCACTTGTGACTAACACATTCCCTTGAACATTGTTCTGCACCAAGCCTGCCGTACACAACTAACAAGATAAAAGCTCCACACATTACTTTCAGCTATTTTTCAGGGTTTGTGCAGATATATATTTTTTTTCCAGTGGGATCTCATACTAATCTGATAGAGTTATAAAGTAGCTTAATTGCTTTTTTTCTATGGCCTTCACCCCAACAGTTCCCCACAGCCTTTTTATCATTTGTGATGCCTGTAACAGAGTACTGAGTGATGTGTAAATGGGGCACTTAGCCCAAGTGGAACCTCATTGCACACAGACAATAATGAAGTTGCTACCAGGCAATGTTTTCAATTTGTAAACTGTTTTGGGGAAAGAACCATATATTTTTTTTTTTTCTTAAAGTTGTCTGAAAATCAGAGTTTGTTGCTCATGACAGCTCTTTCTTTTTTCAATCTGAGTGGCTGCTGCTCCGCTAACAAAACTGCCATCTCCCCTTAGAAGCTGTAGGGGATTACCAGAAATGGTGTTGGAGGGTGAGCCCTGCCTGGACACAGACATGCTGAGCCCAGGTCAGGTTTTAAGCCTTCCAGTGTTATCAAGAATCACAGAATCATGTAATCATCTGAGTTGGAAGGGACCTTTAAAGGTCATCTAGTCCAACTCCCCTGCAATGAACAGAGACTCCTACAGCTCTATCAGGTTGCTCAGAGCCCTGTCCAGCCTGACCTTGAAAGTCTCTAGGGATAAGGTAGCTACCACCTCTCTGGTTCATCTGTTCATGTGCTTCACTACCTTTATTGTAAAAAACCTTTAATTGCATCCAATCTAAATCTTCCCTCATGAGCTGGGAATGTGAGCTTGCAGCCCAGAAGACAAACTGTATCCTGGGTTACATCAAGAGAAGCGTGACCAGTGGGTTGAGGGAGGTGATTCTGCCCCCATACTGTGCTCTCTTAAGACCCCACCGAGATTACTGCATCCAGTTTTGGAGCCCCCAACACAAGGACACTTGAGACAGGAAAATTAGACTAGATATTAGGAAGAAATTATTTACTGTGAGAGTGGTGAGACACTGGAACAAGTTGCCCAGACAGGTAGTGGATATCCCCACCCTAGAGGTTCACCTTGAATGCACCCTAGAAGCATTCAAGACAGGGCTGGATGGGGTCTGAGCAACCTGGTTTAAAGAGAGGTGTCCCTGCCTATAGCAGGGGGGTTGGAACTAGATGATCTTAAAGGTCCCTTCCAACCCAAACCATTCTATGATTCTACGATTCTTTTAGTTTGAAACCATTTCCCATCGTCCTATCACAACAGACCCTGCTAAAGCATTTGTCCTTTTCTTTCTTCAGGTCCCCCTTTTGATACTGAGAGGCCACCATTAGGTCTCCCTGGAGCCTTCTGTTCTCCAGGCTGAACAGTCCCAGATCTCTCAACCTGTCCTTGTAGGGGAGATGTTCCATCCCTTAGTTCATTTTTGTGGCCCTCCACTGGACACACTTCAACAGGTTGATGTCTCTCCTGTACTGAGAGCTCCACATTCGAATGCCTCACCAGCACAGAGTAGAGGGGCAGGATCACCTCCCTTGACCTGCTGACCATGTTTCTTTTGATGCAGCCCAGGATAAGGTTGGCTTTCTGAGCTCCGAGGGCACGTTGCTGGCTCATGTCCACGTTACCATCCATCAGTACCCCCAAACCGTATTCAGCAGGGATCTGCTCTATCCTTTCATCCCCCAGCTTGTATTGATAGTGGGGGTTGCCACAACCCAGGTGCAAGACCTTGCACCTGGATTTGTTGAACCTCATGAGGTATTCCTGGTCACACTGCCTGAGACTGTTCTGGATAGCATCCCATCCCTCACATGTGTTGACTGCACCACATAGCTTGGTGTGATCCACAAACTTGCTGAGGATGAACTTGATCCCACCAGTAATGTCATTGATGATGATATTAAAGAACACAGGTTCCAATACTGAGCCCTGAGGAACAATCCTCATTTTATCCTTGCTGTGTGCTCTTGAAAGCTGGGAGAGTGAGAATTCTTTTGGGCTTCTACCTCACAGCTGCTAAACTGGAGGAAAACCCTGTTTATATGGATGGCTCCCAGTTCTCCAGGGTTTCACTGGGAATTTCTGAACATAGACCAGGATATGGGGATCAGCACTAGCATGAGGGACTCCAGAGAAATGTGCAGATCGCTTGAGATACAATTAATTGATCTTTGAATGAAGTAGTCCTTTAAGAGCAACACTGTTCCTGGTTCCAAAACCGCCAGCCAGGAAGTAGAGCTGATTTGAAGCTGGGCTTTGGGATGATGAAAGTTCACCAAACAAATATAATTTGAAATTAACATCTTGTTACTAACATACTGGCTTTGCTAGGACATTTCAAGAAGTCCTGTGTTCACAACCAGCTTCAGAAATAATAAACGGTAAGGGACATATTTTCTGAAATAATTTTGTAAGAGTTTTAGAGATTCTTATGGTAAAAATATATGTAGCTGCTCTGCTTTAGATTCAGCAAACCTGAAGATAGTGGCTCTTTGTGCTTTGAAATAACGTAGAGTGTTATGTAAGTAAATTAAGTCAAATTTTGTTGAAATTACGTGTTGAGTGCGCAGGCTTCCACTGCTCAGTTAACAGATTACATACCAAAATCTCATCTGAAATATTTCATTAGATATTTTTGTAATTACTGTAACTGTTTTTTAAATTCCTGCGGAGTAGGATAGATGACATTATGTTGAACAAACCCTGCCTTGGAGGTGCAAATTTACAGATTCACATTTTCCTAAATTGGCTAGAACACGTTTCTTTCTGTTCCAAAAAGAAAACAAACTATCTAACAAACAAGACAACAAAACAAAGAAATGAAACAACAGCAAAACATGCAAACAGACACCCATCTCCTATTCTTCAATTGCCTGTGTTGGTCATTTGTAAATCAGTGGAAGAATGCAATAACATTGCATAGGAACCACAGTGAAACACAGTGTCTCAAGGACTATGAGCTTATGTGGTGACTTAAATGTGGGTTCTGATTAGGACTGGAAGCCTTCACAGAACTTAACTTTAAGGTTAAGTAGTTGTTTTCAGGGTGGTTCTTGCTCTATTCTTTAGTGTCCTCTATCTCTTATCACCTTCAGTTGTAGCTGAAAGGTACTCCCAAAAGCCCTATCACTCCACACTCCTGAAATTCACCTTGTCTTGCACAACTACGCTCAGTATCTTCCATTCATTGCTTTCTATTCTCTTGCTGTTATTAATGCACAGAGTGATTCTGAACTGTATGCACTGAAAGGCCAGCGTTTCCACTAAATTAATCAAATAACATTAAAGGTGTATTGCAGCCTCAGCATAGATGTTAATGTGGGTTCCTCTCCTCCCCTGTCAGTATTTTTCAAGGAACTTGATAAGTTGTTTGAAATGAGCTAATGGATTTAGAAGTGATGGAAAGAGGCTGTGGGGAGGAAAATGGACCTGAAAGGCAAAGGCATAGATTTTTCCTTGGGAAGACAGGCAGAGCTCTTATATGCAGAGCTGAGTGGGCAGAAGTATTATGAGGACCCTCTTGCTCACTGCTGAGTACTCCTTTGTATCACTGCAAAGTGACTTTGAAGAAGGTGGGACATGCTACAAGTTCAGATTTGAAAAATACTGCATTCATTTTGTGTGGATTGAAGTAATTGCTCATAAGTAGCAGGAAATCAGACCTTGTACTTTGCTAGTGACATGAAAAGCAGATTTGGGTGATTATTTTCATTTTGTTTATTATGTGAATTTACTTGCAAATGGCTTAGACAAATGTCTCAGTTTATGATTTTTTTTTTTTTTTCAGTATGGTGCACGGTTGCTTTAAATGTTCATTGTTTATATTTCCTATTTGCTTAAGTGTGGAGAAGGAGATGCATGGCAAGTCAGTGTTGGCTTGAGATGCTCACAAGCTGTGATACAGAGGGGAAAAATAAGCTATGGGGGGATATAGCTCTTTTTCTTTGCTTTCCTGTCATTATACTTTCCCGGCTGTCACAGCAAATGCACTCTTTACTCACGAAGACAGATGTTAATATCAAAAGTGTTACGTAAAGTGTGGTTCAGCTATGAGAACAGGTTCTTTGACTCGAATCTTTGATTTTGTAGGCTAACACAATAATAATGACAATAAATGAGATTTGTTAAGGATACTACAAACAAGATACACGTTGTCTTCAGACTGATGAATGTTTGTGACCCACCAACCAAGAAACTGTTACGTCATGAACTTGTGCAGCCCAGTGAGAAGAGCCAGGGGGAGCCCTCCATGGGAACTCTCAAATTACCATTTCTACCTCTCGAAAAACCACTTATTTAGAGAAACTGACCATTATTCAGAGGAATTCCTGCCATCATTGAAAGGTGTAACTATTCATTCTGTAAACTGAAGATGAATTGACAATTTTCATCAATTCTCTGGCTGGAAAGTGCTTTAATCTCTTTCTTTTCACACATGAGAGGCTGACTTTCCCTGAGGCAGACTCAGAAGCAGAGCGAAAAGATCTGTTTTTAATTCTGTAAACTAGAAGTAGTTTTAAAGTCCACGCTTGTTGAAAGCAGAGGTGGATTAGTTGAAGTCAAAGTCTACAATACTGGACTTTTGTTTGGATGCTTGAATAAATACATACCTGTAAGATCCTGGTTGTTTATCATTATTAGGAGTAACATCGGAACCTCTTTATAAGGAGAATGCTTCCCAGAAAATACTTTATTTCTGTTAGTTATTACTAAGTATGTCTAACGGTTCTCACCATCCTCTGAATATTTTAAGCAGGTTCACTCAGAGTAATGCAGATCTGCATTATTCTATTTGGCTTCTTTTAGCAGAATAATCCTTTAGTGAGTGAAAAGCCCTAAGGCAGCAGCTGGTTCCAGTTTTATAATCTTGTGGTTTTCATCAGGTAGTGGAAAAGAATTCTGTAACTATGGAAAAAACTGCACTCTGAGCTATTAGGCACCGGAGAATTCAGCCCAGAGAAGCCCTTATAAACATCACAGTCACTGAAAAGATTTTTTCTTTGTTTTCTGAACATTACAATTTAGAATCTGTAGTATCAGATACAAATTTTTAGGAAATTGGCCTTCGTTGGTTCTAATGTTTGAAGAATTACTGTTTTCTACATTATCTCTAAGTAGAAATATGTTTAGCAGCGCTCATGCTTTTCTTTGTGACACAAACCAGAAATGCATCCACTTGTCTGCAGGAGAGCCATTACGTATCTAATTTGGCTCATGTGCAGGGTGCTGGCATTGAAAACTACAAGCCTCATGGGACTGGGCTGTTTTAAAGACCGGGTCCAACATGAGGAAACCTTCACTACCCACAACACCTCACAGCACCTGCACTCACCTGAAATGGGGCTGCACAGATTTTCCTTCTCTTACTGCACAGATCATTTGTCTTATTTCCACTTGGAGTATACCTACACAGAGCAGCAAAAGTGCTAGGATTACTGTAGCCACAGTGCTGAGATGCTGAGATCACAGTACTGAGATTTCAGTACGGGGCATTATTCTTTATGTACTGCACATTTGTATTCTAGGCTATCTCCAGAGTATGTAACTGCTTTAGGATAAGTATGAGAATTAAAGGTAAAACCATAGTTTAAATGATGGTATATTTGTCTTTTGATTTAATAAATTGATTTTCAGTAAACAAGAGTGTCCTTAGCATAATTTGCTACTGCTTATCCACTGCAGACACTGTAAATGAGGCTGCCACCGCTGCTTGTCATACTGGGGCTATCAAGCCATTAATCAGTTTGTGGCTGAACTCCTAAATAAGAAGCATTATTTGCCTTGCTTCCTTTTAACACAGGTTTTGCAAATTAAATGTTTTAAACATGAAGAAAACGTGTCATTTTCCTGAATGGTTTCTCCACCAAGCCGTTTTATGTTTAGAAACAAATATGCTTATAAATGAGAACGTTATGGGCAAGACAAACCATGTAAACTGGAACAAAAGAATGCCTTGATTAAATACACTTAAAAGTTCACCATCATGATTAATGATTTTCTAAGCTTTTGAGAGTACCCCATTAACTGTATATTAAATCAAGAATGCTTTTTGAATACGCTGTATTGGCAGATGTTTGTTAAATGTATCCAGTTATTATGGGCATATGTATTTTCTCAATTTCTTTAAGGCTTAATGATTACACATGTGCATCAGCCCTCTTACAGAAAAATCTCCCTTAGTAAATATGTTTTAAGTACGCTTAATTTTTTAGACTCCTTGAGCTGGCCAAACTTTAACCTACACAAACTTGTTATGCTTTGCTATATTTAGATAAGCAATTCTGCGTAATCTGGTTGTACTCCTAAATTACATATATTATGACTCTTCTGAGCTTCTTTATTATATTATCAGTCTAATGAACTGTTCCAGTATATTGACTCAGTGACATAAAATCAGTGCAAAAAATTGTCAGTTGGGGCGTGAGCTGCTGGCCGTACTTAGCCTGATTTGCATCATAGCATGCTGCTCAGTGAATGATAGAGGTAGGCACAGCACAGGGACAGCTTCCAGCAGGGGAAAACTGTCATACTGGCTCTTAGGACACAGTGATAGGCATTAGAGACATCATCGAAGGACAGAGAACATGTGCATAGCATGATGAGTCACAGGTGCCTTGAAGTTCTTGACGAGCTGTGTAAATGTATGCATCTCTTAGCAACTCTAACTTAGCGGAGACTGGAAGCATAGAGGTTTCAGCTGCTAAAGTCATGCTGGCATGCTCACATATGCCTTTACTAGCTAGAATCGTATAGTGTACTCCTTGGACATAACTGAGGATTGAGATCAACATGATTAGCTGGGTATTTTGACAAACATTAAACTGTTTTGTGAACAGTAGATTCGAAGAACGTGCCCCCATGAACACCTATTCTGTGGTGTTCTTTATGATTTATGAAATGTTTGATAGACCTGAATATGAATTTATGATATACAAAATGGTTTATGCTATATTAAATGTTGAGAAGAAAGCGAATCAGGTCTGTGATCATTTAAAATGATTCATAAATATCTCCTAAAACATTAAAGTTGCTTTAAAATTCTTGTTTTCTTTTGTTTCTTTGTTTGAGAAAGAGATGTATTAGCTCCACTTTGATTTTTAGATCTCCTTATGATCAGACTCTTTGTCCCTAGTATCACACTCAAGTACCTGAAGAATGGATGGAGAATATCATGACAAGGAAAAAAAGGCTTAATTATATAGTGCTTAATTTGGAAAGTGGATCTTTGTAGCCTGAGAGCAGAATAATTTGATTAATTCCACTGTCAGTATTATGCCCTTACATGTGTAATCTCCATGCAACTATAGGTGCAGTCTGTCAAATGGCAGGTACTGATAAAAATGTCAACTTCATTAGTCAAATAGTGTAAAAGTTCATGGCTAGTAATGAATCATTTCCATTATCATCCTTCCCATCCATCTCTTCAAGCTTAGCAGCAAATTATTCTGTCTTTGAAACGAAAAAAAAAACAGAAAGGAGTCACACAAATAATCTTCCAGGTGGCATCACCAAATCAAGGAATTCTAGACTGATTCCTTTTTCTCCCACTGATCTATGGAAGAAGAAACTCCACAAACCACTCACATGTATTAAATGGAATCAGGCATTTAAATGCTGGCAGGGTGTCTCTTTATTGTTTTTACTGGCTAATTTTCTATAGAATCATAGAATATCCTGCATTTCAAAGGACTCATAAAGATCATCAAGTCCAACTCCTGGCTTCACACAGCACCACCCAAAAATCAAACCCCGTATCTGAGAGCATTGCCCAAATGAACTCTGGCAGCTTGGGGCCATGCCCACTGCCCTGGGGACCCCGTTCCATGCACAACTGCCCTTGTACTCCCCTCATGAGGAGCTGCAGGCCAACGTGAGGCCTCCCATCAGTCTCCTCTTCTCTGAGCCGAACAAACTGAGGGACCTCAGCTGTTCCTCACACATCTTGCCCTTCAGACATTTCATCACCTTTGTAGCCCTCCTTTGGTTTCTCTCTTACATGTTGGCATACAAACTTGCACCCTGTGCTGGAGGTGAGGCCACACAGTGCAAGCAGAGCAGGGCAATCCCTCCCCTTGCTTGGTGTCAGTGCTGGACTTCACACATCCCAGAGTATGGTTGGCCTTTTGGACTGTCAGGGTACACTGCTGGTTCAGATTCAACTTGCCATAAACCAGAACTCTCCAGATCTCTTTCCACAGGGCTGCTTTCCAGCTTCTCATCCCCCATCTTGTATGCTTATGCAGGACTACCCCATTCCACATGAAGAATCTGGCACTTGCTCTTGTTAAACTTCAAGTGGTTGATGACTGCCCAGCCTCCAAGTTGTCAAGATCTCTATGCAAAGCCTCTCTATCGCCAAGGGAGTCAACAACTTGTCTTTATTTAGAATTGTTAGCAAACCTACTTGGTAAACATTCAAGTCCTGCATCTGTATAATTTATAAAAGCATTGAAGAGAACTGGCCCCAAATTGGAGGCTTGAAGAACCCCACTAGCGAATAGCTGCCAGCCTGATAAAACCCCATTTACATTACTGTTATATTTACTATAATCCTTTGAATCTGTTCTGTTAGCCAACTGTTTACCTGTCATATACTGCACTTGTCTAGCTGTAAGCTGGACATTTTCTCCAGAAGGATACTGTGAAAAACAGTACTGAAAGCTTTGCTGAAGTCCAAAAAGTCACATCTACTGTTTTCCCTTGCTCAACTAGATGGGTAACCTTGTCATAAAAAGATATAATTTCATTAAACAGAGCTTTCCCCTCCTGAACCTATGTTCGCTTTGACCAATGACTGTGTGGTGTGGGGGAATGTACTGCTAAATCTGTTGCATACATGCCCTTCTTGATGCTGTTCTTGTTACTTTAGTGAATTGTCCTAATGTCTTGGTCATTGTTGCAGGTCTAAAGCTGACTTTTCTATGTGGGTTGTTTTGTTGTTTTTTTTTTCTTTTTCTTTTTGGCTAACCATTTTGATTGTGTGACTCCTTGGGAATATTTATACACATTTTCTCAGTCTCTTACTCTCTCATTTTAAAACCTGGAAGTCAGATTGCAGACAGTCAGCTGATGCAAAGACTGGTATGGGGTTTGTCTGTGCTCATGGCTCATTTCACAGAATCACAGAATTGTAGGGGCTGGAAGGGACCTCCAGAGATCATTGAGGCCAGCTCCCCTGCAAAGCAGGCCCTCTAAAGCAGGCATTTTCTCCTTACTTTGTGAGAAGTCCCATTCAGGTTCACTTTATAGCACTTAAGATGCTGTGTATGTATAAGACACAAGGAGATCAAAATGCAAGATGTCTTTATTGTGTTTATTCCATCACTTCACAGCATGGGGGCAATTATTCATGCATGCCTGGAAATCAGGTTCTGTGGATCAAATGGAAAAAAACAACACTGAAAATCATATAGGAGGGAGTCTTCAGAAAAGGAGATGTTTTTGCCATAGACATTTCCCCTTTTCGTTTGACAACAGGAGGATGCATTTTGGAGATTTCAGAAGCTATACTATTTCCTAGTTGCAGTGAATATTAGTTCTTTTCCAAAGGAAAGAGGTAATGCATAGGAAACCAAATTTTTAGATTCTAAGAAAAAGAATATTGGACTGTTGTCTCTGTAATAAAATTCAGTACATCAAGTGAATGAGTTACTGTTTAATGAAACATGGAACAATATCGATTGAAGCTGTTAGGTCAAGATATCAGAAATACTCTTTTGACACTGTACTAGGAATCACTGTTGAAATTGTGAAATTTGCTGGTAATAGCAACTGAGCTCATGGTAAACATTCTCTTTAACTCATGCCATAGTGACATTAATTGCTTGTGATATCACTCAGTGATTAAAGCCTTCTGAGAATACATATACACAAAGGGACAATATTTTTGGTGATTTGTCTCTATTACCAAAGAAAATGCACCAAATTTGAAGTTGGCTTGGTATTTACTTTAAAATATCTAAAGAAATTCTAATCTGTAGCCTCTTTTATTGTCTGTGAAAGCTTCAGAGACCTAACCGCTGAGGACTGTAAACACAAGAGCTATTAGACTATTTCATCATTCAACAATTGCACCAAGAAAAACAAAGAAATAAATTAGTATTTAGCCCCTTTAAAACTGTGAGAGCTTTTCTGAATCTAAATTTACATAAATGTACCTTAAAATTCAGGCAGTGATCAGGGCCTTCATCCTGCAGGCCTTGCTTAAGCATTCCGTTGCATAAAATTTTTTCTTGTAGTAAATCTTCTTGATTGGGTCATGGCTCTTATGGTCATCATACTGTTGTTTATGTATTATTAAATGTGTTTCTAATAACTATTTCTGGCTGAGAGTAGAGATTTTAGAATTGTCACACAGTAGCATCCGAATGCCAAATTCAATTTGCAATGCTTTTTAAATCTGTTTTTGAAAGTATTGTATGCAAAGTTGGTATGACCAAAATGACCTGTACACATGTATCTTTTGAAAACTGCTCATTCATTTCATAAATAAACATTGTTCTGAAGCTTTACTTGTAGCCTTCATATGTTTACTTTCCTCAGGGAAGAGCACTACCATTAAATGCAACTCTACTTCTTTATGTAATTTTCAATCCCTTGGGGGAAAAACATATTACAAAACAAAGTAATAAGTTTATGTACAGGAAAGACACTAAATTACCTCCTTATAGTCAATGTATTCGAAGTTATTCTAAGTAGGAACATTATTTTTTGCTTGCCAATATTTCATGGAGGGTCCAAATCTTCTATTAATTGACATATGTGAGGGATTAAATAAGCCTTAAGCTTGGGGAGAAATAAACTGCACATATTATTTCCTTGTTTATGTATAGCTAAAGATGGTTGGAAACAGAACTGTCTCTTTCACAGAAGTGCCAAGCACAGGTGGTCCCCAGAATTGTCTGACAGTATCATAAATAACAGTTTCACAAAATGGTGACTTCTAGGGATACTCCATACCTAGGACACTGATCAAGTCATGTCAGATTTTTGTTTGCGATCTTGTCGTGCTTTATCGTCGACTCATTTGAATAACCCATAACTAGTAGGTGTTGCTATTTAGTAGTATAGCCTGAAGAGAGCTTGCAAAGGAAGATAGATATTGGAACTCTTCAAAATACTCAATTTCCCCTTACAAACTGGAAATGCAAATGTTTACACAGAAATATTTGTCTGGAGACAAATACAGTTTCCTAGCACCTGCCTTTGATACATCATCTGTGGTGCTTGATAATAGTGAAGTACGAGAAGTACCATGGGAAATACTGCAATCTAAATGAAGCAATAACGAGAGAAATCTATAGGGAAGCAGCACAGTAATTAAGACCCTGAAAATTCTGACGTTCCCTTGAGCAATCTGTGAACTGGAATAACCACTCTTTTTTTCACATGCAGCTAAAGAGAGGCCATCAATGAAACCACGGAATGAAAATGTTATTACACCACCCATTCAGAGTCATTTCTCAGTACAGGACTCTGCAGGATCTATAAATGTAATGAAAGGGCATTGAAAGCTATGGAAGAATTTGTCTCAAGATGAATGCCTTACTGCATTTTAACTATATTTTCTTCAGTGTCCCCACCATCACCCCACACATTTATGTTGTGGTTGGTAACAAACGGCTCCATCCTGTTGTTACTCAAGCAGGCCACGAGTCTAAATAATAATTTATTTACACCTGCTTTTTCTTTTCATAATTGTCACTTGCGGAAATAGTTTTCTTATTTTAATACACACGCACTTTCATGTACAGAAGTGTTCTGAAGGCACAGCCAGAGACCAAATATGAAAATGAATTCTCACTGAGCATAATTTCATCACCACCAGATATCATGGCGGTGGAAAAACATCATCAGCTACTCACCGTAGTTTATATTTCTCTGGGTCTTATCAGTTTGTGCTGAAATTTTTGCAGATATATCCATTAACACTGAATGAGTAAACTGACACTTTAAATTATTTTCTGGGAGATGTAAATAGTGCATTGGAAGGAAAAAACTCATGTATTGGTTATACAGAAACTCCTCCAATTGGCACTGGAAGAAGCAGATAGAAGTGCTAGTGATTAACATGTTCAGAAGATTGCTAAGTCTTTATAATATACAATAAAATCCCTGAAAGTAATTAAAAGATATTGGGAATGAACATGATTGAATAGTAAACTAAAGGTATGGTCTACAAGATGTTTGTTAGGCACAGAATTCTTTTATGAAGGATTATATTTCTGAGTGTGTTTCATTTTATGCTAACTCTCAGAAGTTAAGGCTAAAAAAGATTTGGGATTTTAGGTGGTGCAGTTCTTCACTGACTGTTAATCAGTTTAATAATAATTATTCCCAGTATCTTGATTAGTGAGCAGAACTCAGCCCCATTCTGGGACAGGGAGGTGATTGTCCCCCTCTACTCAGCTCTTGTGAGGCCCTGTCTGCAGTACTGCATCCAGGCCTGGGGCCCCCAGTACAAGAAGGATGTGGAGCTTTTAGAGCAGGTCCAGAGGAGGGCCACTAAGATGATCAAAGGGCTGGAGCACCTCTCCTGTGAGGACAGGTTGAGGGAACTGGGCTTGGTTAGCTTGGAGAAGAGAAGTCTCTGGGAAGACTCCTTCTAGTACTTGAAGTGAGCATATAAACAGGAGGGGGGATGTTTACAAGGGTGTTTTCAAGGGTGGATAGTGATAAGACAAGGGGGAATGGTTTTAAACTGAGACGGGAGGCTTAGGTTACACTGAAGCAGGTTACTCAAGGAGGTTGTGGATGCCCCATTCCTGTATACATTCAAGGCCAGGCTGAATGTGGCTCTGGGCAGCCTGGTCTGGTGGTTGGTGACCACAGGGGGGGTTGAAACTAGATTATCATTGTGGTCCTTTTCAACCCAGGCCATTCTACGATTCTATGATTCTATGATTCTGTTGCATTACTGGAAATGGGCTAATCTTACCTTTCTAGAGGTAAGACAACCTGTTTACTGCTCTCTCCCTTCAAAATTAATAGTATTTTAGTGTACATACTTTACAAGACATGGTAGATTTTCTGCATTGTGAATAAATATGAAAATGAATATACTTAACAACTTTTTTTTTTTTTTTGAGGCAATGTCAACATTTTGATTTTATGTCAACACAAATCGCTCAATTTTGAAAATTCTACTACAGAACCATATGTAAGTTGCAGTTCATCCATACAGTCTCGTACATAATGATGAGACTCTCTAGATGGACTCCACTTCCCAAAAAATCTCTCCAACCTTCCATTTGGCTGAATTAAAGTGAATTAGGTTTCACAGTGCATCATGAGCACTGCATTGCCATAATATAAAACAAAACATATACCTATATGTAACCCCACAAACATAGTTTTCATTGTTGAAGTCTATTCTGATTTTTTCCATTATTGCCCAAAAGAAAAAATTTCCACATGAAATTGTGAAAGCTAATGTTCTGTAAAGAATATTTTCCCTAAAATTGTGAATGAAGATTTCTGATTGACTCCAACATTTGCATCATCACGGATCACGTTTTTTTGAGAGAATTTATAGTGTGCTACTTCTGTTGTAGTAGGTAAGTGATATTTTGAGTTAGTGGACATAGAACATCTCTAAAATATATGAGTTCAGTTCCAATAACTTCAAATGATCACTTACTGAATCTTGGACTTGGGTTTGGCTCATTGTTCACAGAATCACAGAATCACAGAATTATCGAGGTTGGAAAAGACCTAGAAGATCATCCAGTCCAACCATTACCAATACTTCCCAGCTAAATCATACCCCTCAACGCAACATCCAAACGTTTCTTGAACACTCCCATGGTCGGTGACTCCACCACCTCTCTGGGCAGTGCATTCCAATGCCTGACTACCCTTTCCGAGTAGTAATACTTCCTAATGTCCAGCCTGAACCTCCCCTGGACAATTTTTTATTGTTCTTCTATAGTACAGAGGAAAATAATGCCTTATGTTGTGATATGGAACTCCGTCAAATTGTTTCTTGCTAACAACACTGAAATCAGTTGTATCCACAGCAATTTGGCCTGATGCTTATTAAGCAGCAATATTTTTATCAACAGATGGATTTTATATCACTGATATCCTGACAAGTGATCAGAATGAATCTAAGATTCCTAGCCATAACACAATCCTATTTTAACCTTGGTTATTTTTAAAAACCAAGTTTAAAAAACATGACAAGCATCAATGCTTAATGCAAATGCCTAGCAATGTGTGTTACCTGGTAACCAAATGGATGGTATGTTGGAGAGGGAAGTGACAATAGCAAGTGAACGTATGCCAGATCAGCTTCTAGCAGATACTGTGATGGTCACCATGGATTTTGCCACTCTGAAAGAAAAGATCAGCATGACCTAGTATAAATTAAAGGGAGAGGAAAACAGAGTTTTCCTTTCATATGCTCTGACAAAGGCAGAGAATGTTCATTTTCTCTGATATCAGAAATTGCCAGAATTGTCACTTTTCTATCTATCTATGAAGGAAGAAAATTCCCACAATTAGGAAATATAATATGCAATACTTCTCCAATGAAACAAGCTTGAAAAATCTAACTGTAGCATTGCAGCAAAAGCTGGTTACAGTACAAGATTCTGAGTGATTGGCAGTGCTCTTTCTTCTTCTTTGGTTCATTGGGAGAAACAGAGAACCATTTCTTGAAGAAATCAGGACTTCTTTTCTTTCTGTGGGTTCAAAGATGATTGATTTCCTTGCCCTAGACTTTCCTCAAAAAATAATAGGCAAACTGACTTGCTGGAAATTCAGCATGCCAAAGACACAAGGAATTTCATTGGGTTTGGAAGCTCTGTCACACAGGATTTCACTGGGGTCAAGATCTAAAGTTAAAATAAAACCTAAAGGTCAGTAATTGTAGTATCAAAAGTATATTTTTCTCCCAGCAAAAAAAAAAAAAAAAGAAAGAAAAAGAAAGAAAAACAAACTCTTCTATAAGATTTTTTTTTTTTTTTGCTTTAAAACATTTTTAAAAGATTATCAAAATAACCTATAAAATAAGTAGAAATTGAAGTGATGAAGATAGAAACTAAAATATTGGAGCGTTGTAAGAATATTTCTATTTAGGGAAACATCGGTATATGTTTTTTAATTCCCAGTGATATACAGGACAACCACAGTTTATGCTGCCTTTGAAGTGTTTGGGTTTGCAAAGCAATCTTAAAATAACTTCCAAAAACGTATTTTGTTTTTTTTTTCTGAAACTATTCTTGGCTGCTGCCTTATGTTGCTTCATTTTAGACTAGTGCTAGGAGTAGAAGTGTCAAAGGCCTAGGTGAAGGAAAGATGATGAGTGCCAGACAGTCTGCCATACCTTGACAAAGCTGACATGCAGTTCTGGACTTCTTTTTTAAGTCTGCATCAAGTCGAATTGTCTGAGCTTTCTTATGAGCTGCAGAGTCCAGTTCTTTCCAAGTTCTGTGGTAGCTTTAGAAATTATCTTGCTTACTGGGGAATGTGCTGTAAATATTGCCGGCTTAGCAATATTATTATTTCATCTATGAAACTTCAGGCATCAGATGTAGGAGTGGAGTCCAGCTGTTAGCAGAGAAGGCTCTCAGTTGGATCACTGGCACAATTAGAGATAATTAGAAAAAGGCCAAAGCCTGGAAGAAGGAACAGTACCCCATTCCCCAAGGAGATGCTTTTTCACAATGGATGCTTTTTGGTTGTCTCTGAAGACCATGGGAGCACAGTTTGTGCTTGTTCAAAACACAGTTGGAGCAGCCTACTTTGTTAAGATCTGTATCTATCTGTTATTCAGTTATTTTCCAGATATGTCAGTCTGGACCATTTATTAAATATATCCCAAATAACTAATCAAAAAGCTTTTAAGAATGTTTACATGCAAAGGCAAGGGATAAATTATTCAGTATCCAAAATCTAATCATACACAAATTTCTGGAAATTACTTCACTATGTGCTTGCATCCTTCCTCAGCAAACAGCAGGCACTCAACAAAGAAACACAGGGTTGTGCCATCCAGCTCTGCCATATGTATCTAGTTATGGTCCTAGCCTGGCAATGATTTTCATACTGCTGAACTGCTAATTTCCATATAGATTGTGTAGGGAGAAAGAGACTGCAGAGCTGCAATTTGCAGGAGCCATTGAATATTGTGCTACATCCATCAGCGTGCAGGAAAAATAAAGAAAGGCAAAAGCCTGAAACAGACTCTGACATGAGGTTAAGCGTGTGCCTTAGCAATGAAGCAGGGGCTTGTGACCTCTATTTAGCACTCATGATCAAAGGTTTCACCTTCCCTGTTCTGTTCAGATATTTCACTACAGATGATCGTTGGATAAAACTCACGTTTGCTAGGCCTTCCTTCCAGCCTACTGCATCACCAGGAGGACTTCCGTCCAGACCACTCTGCCGCTGCCATCTGAGGATCCTGTTCTGAGCAGGAGATAGCTGTTCCACCATCCTGTAAACAGGTTTTTCTTGTGTTTAGGGCCGACCAGCAACTCAGGCACCTAAATGATCGGCTAAATATCATTCCTGGTATATGCTTGATAATACTTAAATGCTTGTAATCAATGTTTGTGCATCAAATCATACCAGCTTCTGCTTTGTGAGTGGCATTACCAGGCAGTTACAAGTGAAACACTGTTCTTGGATTTTGGAAATAGGTCTGACTCATGGATCTACCAACAGTGGGAGTCTGCTGTGGGAAAAGTATATAAAAAGCAATTAGAAAAATAGAAAGGATAGGTGTTGCATTTACTCCAACACTTGGAAGATAAGCATCACTTTTATACTGCGTATGTTCAGCTAATATTGTGATGGCAGTCTTACAAATGTTTGCAATAATAACAGAGGATATTTGCAAACCCATTTTTGTCTGGAGTCTTTAGGCAGAGATCTTGACCTGGTAACTGTACAGGGTAGATTTATGTTCGTGCAGCACAGTAGTCTCTAAACATGTTCCCAGTGTTATTTAAAGAAACTATATTCTTGCTCCACTGTGATTTATTTAATGCCTACATAGATTCAGCTTGATCTTAGCACAGGGAGGTGTTTCTGTCATTGCGAATGAAATGAATGGAGTAGCTTAATATTTTTCTTAATGAGAACACCAAACACGGATCTCCCATTGGAGCCTTTGGCCATGGGGATTTGTTTCTAGCAACATGTCATCTCCACTTCTGTTCTCAGTTACATTGATAGCATTACTCAAGTGACAAAAATAGCAAGATTATTGCTCATGTATGTATGCATTGGAGTTATTTGCATGAGATTGACAGGGAATGCCTGCCTGTCCCTAAAAACAAGCCAAAAAAGGAAAATATGATGCTGCAAAATGGCACGTGAATTACCTCACTTTCTCATCTCAGTTTGTCTCTCACTACGACTCATGTTAAAGACATAGAAGAATACTTGAAGCTTGAAATGGATCTACCACTTACAGTCAAAGGACTCTGTTAAGCTTGTTAATCCTTGGAAAATAACTCAGTCTTTTGACCAGTGGACAGTTCCCATTCAAAACAGGCTCAGCATTGAGATTTTGTACTTGGAAACATGCAGTCGCACACAGATGCACACGCATACCGATATATCTATATTTAAATGTTTGTTAGCATAAACATAAACACATGTATCTATATGTATTTTCTGTGTATCTGTGTAGCTTATATGCACACATATTACATATAGAAACAAACATGTATTCCCAGAGAATGATGTAGCTTTGAAGAAATAGCACTTGTCTGCAATCATTGCAACCAGGCATTGTGGAGCTGCCATCAGGAAAACTAAAATAACCATACAAGAGTTAAGACAATTGTGTTGATTTTAATGATCTAAAGTAAAGGCAGAGCAAGGGGCTAAAAAAAAAAAAAAGGTTTAAAAAAAATGAAAAAACAAACACAAGCAGCAGAAAACCAGACATAAAATGTGATTTTGAAAAATACCTACCAGTTAAATAAGTCTGGGCTTCCCATTATTATCATGTCTGTACAGTCTTGTCTTCTGAAAGGTTGAGTATCTTCTATGAGACGTTTCCACAATATAATTTTTAATGTCTAACTATAAAGGGAAAAGAATCTGACAAACTTCAAGCATTAGCAGAGTTGGGTGCATGCCTACATGCATGTGTAAGTACTTGTGCATGTGCATTTATATATATATGAGGAAGAAAAATAGGAGTAAAAAAATCTTAAGGAGCTGGCCAGAAGAGATGCTTTGCTGATAGTCTTTTGAAACAAAAACTAACGGAGTCACTTTATTATGGGCTGAAGAGAGAGCTAAAGGCTTTCTGGTTTCTCTCTGAGCTGTATTTTGGCTGAGGTCATCAGAAATCCTTGCCAGTACTGAGCATTAAGGAGTGGCTTGCTAGATGTTGATGGTATTGAGCTTATAGCAATTGAGGAGACAGCAGAAGGTATGAGCAAAGAAAGTATTTACCAACTTCGCAGGCAGTTTCTGATATGTTTCACTGAGTCCCCCAGCTCTTGCCATTTTAGCTGTGATCCTGGTGTACAATAGAAAATATGAATATTTTTCTGCCAAAAGAGAAACATTCTTCTTTCTACTGTCTTTTGTATAAATGAAATATGTAGGAGAAATGATTGTCCTGGATCAGTACTTCTGTCTTCTACTAATCATGGTTACTGAGAGGCTGTTAAGAGCACTGAAAAATAAATGTAAAACTTTCTTTGAGTTGGCTCTGTAATTGTAGCTTTTCAGGCAAAGTGATTTTAAAGGTATGGCTTCCTAAGATGCAAGACAACAGAATGGTAACACACACAATCAGGTTATGGGAATTTATTAGTTGAGTACTTCTTTTTGTGTCCTCTGGTGCATGAGACTTAACAAGTTTACTTTATCCTTCCTAAAGCCCTCATTTCTAAATAACAACCGAAGCAGTACTGAAGCCAATAGACAGTTACACATACAGCAAGAATAGCCCGTTACAAAAGCAAGCACTAAGAAAAATATTTTTTTAGCTGGATAAAACCATTAGGTCTTATAGCTCAGTTTCAGTAGTATTTATCACATGATCTGATTGTCTGGGAATAAATTCCAACTGTGAAGTGTCCATGTACAGATTACAGCATCCCCCACTGCCTCTGTAACTGCTTATTCCTAACCCTTACTGATATATTTGCTCTTCTTAATGGCTTGGATATTGATGACTAGGAGTGCAGATTTTCACGAAGAAGAAAGACTCAGTGTCCCTGATGCCAACTATTAAAACAAGCAAGGTAAAAACATGCACATAGGGTACTGACAAGGCCAGACACTAACTGCTACATATATTTTTCCAAATTAAATCTGATTTACTCCTCACCTACACTGTTAATTTAGCCAGGAATGCTTTGGTAATGAGGCAAGACATGAGTTGCATAACTTAAAACAGATGAATGGTACCAGTGTGTCGTTACTCTCTTTCTGACACTGAACAGGGTGACCCACTTAAATGGCCAAGGAATAGCACAGCACAACATAAGTATTCTCCTGCTCTGTTGTTAGCAATACAGAGTTTTGAACCTTCACCTGGGACTGTCTAAAGTGGTTATGCTCGTTTTTATTTATACACATATTTAATTCTACCGTTCCTAACTATCAGTTTGTGGCAAAGTTCCCATTGGGTCATGAAGCCAAGGCTGTCCAGTGAAGCCAGCCTGCTGGGCAAACTCAGTGTTCCTTGGGCTGTGTCAGGGCAGCAGAGCTTAGCATTCTGACAAAACTACTGTGTATGCTCATACTCTTGACTATCCGCTTCCTTTGTACATCAGTCGCTATTTACACCTTTGTATCTTCTTGTATAAGAGTCACGAATGATGGATGCATGGATATAATACACACATGTATAGGTATCTGTGTACAATCATGGAAATGAAAGTTTAGCAATGTGTGTGTTTTTTTTTAAAAGGAAACAAAGAATCTTCTAATGTCTTTTAAACAGTGTTTTAAACATTTCAACATATACTGTTAGAGAATTGTTTTGGGTGTAAACTGATCATTTTCATATAAACATAGAATGGTTCGGATTGGAAGGGACCTTTAAGACCATCTAGTTCCAAACCCCTGCTACAGGTGGGGACACCTTCCTCCAGACCAGGTTGCTCAAAGCCCCATCCAGCCTGGCCTTGAGTGCTTCCAGGGAGGGGGCATCCGCAACCTCTCTGGGCAACCTGTTCCAGTGTCTCACCACCCTCACAGTAAAGAATTTCTTCCTAATATCTAGTCTAATTTTGCTGGCTCAAATGTATTTATATCTCTGAGCAGTCACATTTGGAAACAGTGATCAGAGGAAACTATGGGAGAGTTAGTTGTGTCCTGTTTGTCATTCATGACACATTAAATACCTCCTCTGGTTATTACAATTTTTACAGAACAGATCCACCATCACCTACTGCAGCAATTACCTTTAATTTTTACCTTGGTAGAAATACTGCTGGGATTGCAGAGATTAAAATTCATATAATTAGATCTGCTAAACAATTAGGTGTAGTATAATGAAGGTTTAAAGTGATAAATACTTTTTACTAATTTGTTATTAAGGAGCTTTTTAAATGCTTTATTTTAAAACAGTGCCGTGTTAGGTTTTTTTCCTGACTGAACTGACAGATTGATGCTGACAGAAGTATTCGCCCAATTTCACGAAGTTTTAGCTCTACCATTTATGAAGCAGAATTGTTATATGTTCATTATTGTTTCAGAATGAATATCTGATTTCTTAATGAGCTAATCTGCTTATTTCCATGTGAACTGGCAGAAATAATTTTTAACAAATACTGTTCCTGAGACAGTCATTCATTATTTTTCTTTTATTCTCAGAAAAGTTATACTGGAAATGTCAGAACTGCTAGAAACATTTCCAGCCACTGAAATTCCTCCACAATTCTCACTGTTGGTGATAATTTTTATGACAATGTCACGTGTTTGTCTGAGCTATATGTGGTTCATTTGACATTCTAGAGATATAAAAAAGATCTTTTTATTTTTAATGTGAATTCAACTTTGTATTTGTATGTACAAAGACATGAATTATGAAGAATTGTTGAAGGCAGGCTAAACTCAAGAGCCACACTGTTAACTCACCATTTCTGGCAACAGTTTGGTTATTATTGTTGCTGTTCAGTGTAAAGCTGTTCAAAAGCTGTTTCCCTATGATAGCCAGTCTGGAAAAATATGACTTAAAAGTTTGGTATCATTAGAATCCAGATTAAATTCTTGTCCAAAAGCAATTGCCATATGTTGTCATATGTTCAAATTCAACACTATACAATTCAACACTACATGATAGATGCGATGAATGCTATAAATTTGGTGCTACAGAATGATAGGAGCAGTCTCATAGCCACTCACTGAGCAGTGCTTTTGCATTACAGCCCTGAAATGTTAGAACTAATCATTTGATCCTAAGCCTATTCCAGTTTTGCTCTAAAGCCACTTTTTTTTTGATTCTGTTAGCATTCATAATGTAGTGCTAAATCAGATCAGAATTTCCTCTAAAGTACCACCACAAACGTTGTTTCCAACAATTTGTTTTTTTACTATTCAAAGCACAAAGCCTGCAAACATGAGCCACATGGTGAACAGCACCAGTTCAGCACAGAGGATCACTACAGAGGTGCAAGAGCAACGGGGCATGTCCATGGTCCTTGCTGCATCCAGAAAGGAGAGGGATTTTCATGCAGCTCTCTGGGGGTCCGAGGCCACTGCAGGGATTTAGGGAAGGCTGATATTCAGGATGCATTTCATTGTCTTTATCTTCATGGTCAGATGTGGGAGAATCCAAATGAGCCAGTCTGATTTTGGGGTTGGGGGCTGTTTTTGGTGAGAATCACATAACTAGCTTGTAGTTTTGCTTCCTTTAAACAGATTCTGCTTGATTCCATCTGCCCAGATTCCTGTCATGCTACAGAAGAAACAGTATTTTCAAACATAGCAACAGACACAGATATTCTACTTCTCTGGGTTATGATTTGCAGCCCTCTGAAATTCAAGAGATTGGGATTTGAATCAGGGTCTGATCCCCCCGGTTTCCATTTTGGTTACCTTTTCACTTGTAGAGAATAAACCAGCCTTTTTGCATGTCCAGAAACTGAATATTTTACATGAATATCTATTTAAACATTATATTATAAAGGCAAGTCTAGACAATATTGAACAGAAACAGACCCTTACATATGCCATAAAGGAAAATGGGAGCTGCCTCCTGCAGCTAAAACTAAGTATTAAAGATGACTTATGAAAAAAAATCTGCATTAAAAAGAAATTGTGCAGTGGACTGCACTATTAATACTGAAATTAAATGTGAACAAATAAGACAAGGAACTGAATGAACAAATAATCCATTTTAAAAGGTCATTTTAATAGTGCAGAATATCTCCATGCGATAATTTCAGAAGGAGAAAATATTTTGTTTTCAAGCTGTTTTGAAATAAAAACTATTTGTAGCTATATGAAAGATAACTTCATGTGAAAGTGTAATGCTGGAATGTAAGGTAGAGTGTTAATGGGCTCGATCTCACCAAAAGTATAGAATCAATTGCTGGCAAAGTGAGTACAGGGCTTTTAGCTTTCTAAGTCAGATCAGTGAAATTCCATACTATTTTCCAGAGGAGATCAAAGACTTTGATTCTGGAATTCTGGACAGGATTTTGGTACCCTCCAGTCTCTGACTGCAAGTACATATTTTACTGTTTGATATTTCTTATTGCTCTATAAATAAGAAAAATAGTTTTATACATGCAATCAAGACCTCCTCCACAAATGGCTGAATTTCTCTGCTGTGTATCTAACACATAAGGCAGAGCTGAGCATATTTATATGACTCAACATGTGGTATACTGTCAAACCTTTCTGAATAAATATACACGTGTGTGCATGTGTTTGTGTTTGCAAATGAATATTAAGGCAAGAAATTTTTTTAACTGTTCACATAGTTGTGTGGGCAGTCTAAGTTGCAGGATGAAGAGGAAGAGTAGGACAGAAAATAGCATGTCACCAGTGTTTGGGAAGGTGTGAAAATCTTCTAGAATTTGAACTGATGGTATTCAGATCTCCAATTACAGAATACTATGAAACTGAAGACCACATTTTTATATCTTTATGAAGATTATTCATTCACGGCTCTACCCTCTGTTTCTGTTTACCAAGGAACTGCTGGTTGGATTCCTTTCAGTGAAGGTAACCTGATTCATATCATATTTTTCTGAGACATGAAAGAAAATGCTTGACCTACACAGAGATTCATCCTCCTTACAAAACCAAGCCACTGCTTCCAGTGGCAAATCTGAGTTGTACTGGGCAGTGCCTCGTTGGTCATCTGGAAAACCTAAGAAAAGGCTGCAGTGCCATTGCAATGCTTTGCATGTTCAGGTCATTCTCTTACACCCAGAGCATAAGGGACAGTACTCTGTGAGAGCTACCACTTTTGGACTGCTTGACACCAGCAGATCTGCATCAGTATGAAAATGTATCTAAACTTCACTTATAGGTTACTCTCTCAAGAAAAGTCAGTTCTCACTTTGGCTTTGATGTAGCCATGAGGACATTTCTAAGCAACTTAGATGTCCCCATAGTATCTAAAAACTCATAAGACTGGTTTTTTTTTAAGAAAACATTCTTCCGCACATTCTTCCTCATGTTCCAGGATGCCTTCAGATTACCCTCTAAATGAAGGTTACCTCACACACAGACTACACAGAGCAGTCTTTATTTCTTTTGGGGGTTGACTCCCTAGCATGATGGTTAGAATCTCCTGTTCATTTCTGTTGCTTAATTAACTCTGTATATGGTTTGATTGCCAAAGGCCCATAGCTTCTACCACTCTGAGAAAAGCATATTTCTGATTGTTTTACTGACTTTCTGCTAACTTTCATCCTAGAGGACTGAATAACTGAGTCCAATTCAGTCGGAAATTTGAAATATTCACAACAGTTTGGGCAAGGAAATAAATAGAGGCATATCCTGATGTGGTATAAATTGTTGTGCAGATCTAAAAAGACCTCTTATGGATCTTTTAAATGGAGCCTCAAGCTTCTGAACATGTGGAGATTCTCCCCTAATTGATCACAACTGGATGCACAACAATGAATTGTAACGTTACATTGGAAAATTCTTAAAACAGTCCAGATGGCCATAAATCAGTAGCCTGGTGTTGACTGCTGGCACTGAAAGTGAATATTTGACTTTAGGACAAGACTTTAACCTTTTAAATCCATGTACTAAAGTGGAGTACAATCACCAGATTATTGGGATGTTACTAGGCTCAGAAACTCAATAATGTTTACAAAGTTCCTTTCAGATTTTTGCAAGAAGATACTATAGAATTCTAATGTGTCATATTAATAACAACGTCTTGAACAACTTCAGATTCTTGAATACCTAAAATAGCTGACGAAGATGAATGAACTGATTAAACAAAGGGAAGCTTCAACTAACACTGTGGTGAGCATCACAAGTAATGGACGGGGAAATGCACAAAAGCACATGACATTTTAATTGAATGCTAGCAAAACATACATTCATCAAAAGTTTACTCTGCCTGAACATGCCAGTGTTCTTTGCAGTTTATTCTAGCTTTTCAATAGTCCTCCAACAGAGGGGCAAACTGCTGTAAGAGATAGCGAACTTCACTGAATTATTTGGGGTCTGCACAGAAGACAGATCATCATTCTAGACAAATGGGAGGGGAAGAAACAAGCTTCAGAAAGCACTAAGCTAAGGAACTGCATGTTCTAAATTTTTAAGTCCTGGGGATACTGGCCTGCATCCTGGGCAGGTTAAAGGAAAAGTTAAACTGTCACTGGGCATTGACTTTCAGGGATTTATAGATCACACCTTCGTTTTTCATTTCAGACTGACTGACAGAGTTATTTGAAGAGCAAATACTTGTTAAACCTCAATGCTTGTTGTAGGAATAAATAAATAAAGAAATAAACACATACATTCCTACAGTGTTATCACAGTGATTGCTGCTGATTTTGAATTCGTACCTGAGACTAGGTAAAGATAAAAACCGGAATCAGATAAGGGCTCCTGAAGAAAGAGATGGCTGCTACCTGCACGAGTGTGCAAAGACACTGGGTCTCGTGGCTGGACAGAACATCTGGCAGAGACAAGCACAGTTATCAGTCCTAGGAGTTATAAAGAGGAATTTGTGTTCTTGGTGACAGTGGAGCAAAAACGGAGGGAGTGGGAGATGAAGGAGAGAACTCTAGTTTGCAACAATAAACAGCGTATTCAATAGCCTCTGAGATACAACTTCCCTTAATTGCTGTATAATATGAAGAGAGAATGCACTGCATATTGCTCCCCTTATATTATAACTGATAACTGTACATCTTATAACTGATGTGATAGTCTTATCAGGGAGAAAAGTAGTAAGAAAAGGAGTAGGTTTTATCAGATTATCTTTTCTAATAGTTTTGAAAGATGTTTGTATCATGCCAAAATTGATTACATTTAGCTCTTTTTGATATCAAGCAAAGATTACATCTGAATTGAAATATTTGGGTGGAAACCGAGGAAACAAGTAAACAAACAATAGCAATAAATTTGACATCTCTGGGGAAAAAAATATATATATTTTGATGATTTTCCTCTTCTAGCATTTTCAGAGGTTTTCTTAATATGAATTCTACCTCCATGAAGTGTGAAAACCTTTCTCCTTATGTGGAAAACATGTGGTTCTACTAAGTTTTGAAGATTTTCTATCTTCTTAATAAGGCTTGAATGTTTTACTACCATAAGATTGTGCTGTCAATATGTTATCACGGTATATAAAACATCTTATTTCTACAGAAGGGAACACTGCCTTTCTTGCATAGCTTTAATAATTTACTATTTTTTTGCAGTCACTCAGATTGTTCCAATTTCTATTGGTGTAAAACAAAAGAGAATTTGACCTAATGGGCCATATTTATCCCTACTATAATTCCACTTAGCTTAGTGGCTTAGCTTAAGGATAGATGTACCCTTAAATATAGCAATATTTGGTTTTTATGTAGATATGAATTTTGATAAGATATTCCCACTAAGTGTGTTTCTTTTTGTTACAGAAGAGACAGTAGCTGAAATTTCCCTGATAATATCAGAAATAATAGGAATAATTTTACTTGTTCCTGTTTCAGTGCTTTAAAACAGCTTTACAATTCTCAGAAGAAGGCTTTTTCATAATCTGATTTATAGTGATCCTAGGCACTTGGCTGAAAGCAAAAGGGAGGGGGAGAGTAGGAAACAGAGTCTAAAGGGCAAAATCAACAAGGATTCAGTTCTATTTATAAACAAGAACACCATAATATGATGCCTTCATTGGCAGTTGACTCCATGCTGGAATGACATTATGATCAGTTGCAAGGTTTGAAATGAATTCTAAAACATTCAAAGAAAATTAGCCTTTACTGTTTCATTCAACTGAATCGATTCCTTCAGCATTTTGTTTCTATGGAGCAATCCATACAGTAGATTATTTGTGTGGGATCAGACTGTTAATGACATTACCTATGATTTTTACAAGGATGTGCCAAGATAAACTCCTGCCGTGTTACAAAATGAATACGTATACTAATAAAACACACTTGTTTGGCATTCTTCACCTTCCATACACTGCACACACAAAAAAAAGTCTGAATTCTCACAGTGCTTTTGTGAAGAAGAGAAATAGAGTCATGCTATTCCAAGTAAAGTCTGTATCTGCAACTATGTGTATTTTTAATTGGTGGATACTCAAACAGGTCCCCTTCGCCTTCTGTTATCTCTATTGCTATCCCGACAACAATTCAAAAACATGGGAGAATGTTTAAAATTCAGAAATTTAAAAGCCTTTGGAATCCTTATATATGACTATCAAAAAACCTCTATTGCAATCTTCCAAAACACAGACAGAAAATATCAAACCATCATCTTCTTTGAAAAGACATGACAGTGGATATAACACGGATTGTCTAAACTGAAAATGTAATTAGCGTATTCATAACTTTACACACTGATAATTTGGTTGTTATTGCTACAAGTAATATTCTGTTTTTAACTATTTCCAAGCTGCCAGTAGAATAGGGAGAATTTTGGAACCAGATTTTTCCTTGCAGGTGACTTTGTCTTGGTATGGTCTGATTTCTCCCTCCCGAAAGGGCAGAAAGTAGTAAAAGGCAATAAAAGTAAATCTTAAAATAGGTTTTTAAGATTTGGTTAAGTCTTTGGTTAAGACCTATTAACCAATAGGTCAGGATGGTATTTTCAAATGCTGTGTTGAGTATACTTGCTTAGTAACTTTGTGAGATGCAACAGAACAATTCAAGTTATAATATCTTCCCCTCTTTCTTTATAGAAAAGGCACAAAGGCAACTAAGGGCACCTGAATACTGAGTCTGCCATAATAATATCAAAGGGATTACATGTGTGGGAATCTGTTACGAATCCAGGTGGATTTGGACACTTGCTCAACTGGATTAAGAAAGGAAGGCACTGTTAGATTTGGAAACGTGCTTTTACAACCTCTTCCAGCTTTTTTATCTGAGATTTGTAAAGTGTGAGCATCTTTGTGCTCACACAAAGTGGTTGTGGATACACCCTATCATAAAAGCATTAGCAGGGGAAAAAAAACCACAGTACATTAAATGTTTCTATGAATTGTGAAAACCAGCACCAGACAGTGGACGAAAGTGGATGCCTGAGGAAATGAGGACAGTATATGTATTCTCCCAGAATCTGGCTTTCAGAAACTCAAAGTCTTCCTGAAAGAAAATGTGGCTTTTGTATCTTTGCAGCCCTCACTGGAATCCTTCGCTATGCACTACCCCATAAACCTGTGTAAAATCTAAACATTATAAGTTCCCAGGAACCAGGAGATCTACAGCTTACTTTCATTCCCTTGTGTAAAGAACGCTCTCTCTTTGCTGGGACCTGCCTGCTCTTAGCACTGCCTGATGTCCGCCAGCTGGAGTAGACAGTGAACAGCTGATTCTTCTGTCCCCATTTGACGGACCATTTTACAGACCTTTGTCATACACTCCTCCAAACCAAAGAGACTTTGTTTCTTTAGTCATTCCTTACCCAGTAAACGTTCTGTTCCTGTGACCACCCTTCCCACTTTCTCTCTGAGAAACATCTACAATGACCATAAGACAATCTGTCCTCTGTGCCTCACCTGGTCCAAATTATGACACTGTGGAAAGTCACACTGGGCTCCCATCAGTGCAACTCCTTCTCCAGTGTTGTTCAGCTTCAGGGACAGCCATCATCACGAGCAAATTTGGGTAATACACATGACAGATGTTTGACTGAAGGTGGCAAGCACATGGATTGTTATGGTCTTCATCTATGGGGAAAAAAAAGGACTTTTAAGTTTCCTAGCAAATATGAGATGGAGAAATGAATTTTTGCTAATATTTAATGGAAAGAAAAAAAAAAAAAAAAAGGGAAAAGGAAAACAAAAGAACATGAAATCAGTTTTTGGTATTTCACCTCCAGTTTACACAGATTTAAATGGATGTGGGCAAGGAAGAGTCGTGAGAATGATGAAAATCCAGAGGAGGAATTCTGATTTTGACCTATTTCTGCATAAAAAGAAGGCTGCTTTTAGCACTTATGATAGATGCCTTGCCTGGAATTTTATCTGAGATTTTGGAGTTTGTAGAAGAAGAAAAGAAAAGAGAAGAAAAGCCTGGTGAAACATATTACATCGTCATGTGAATATGGTGTTGTAATTGTGAAAGCTGTTTGAATTCTCTAGCAACAAAAGTGGATAAGTCCGTACAGCACTGAAGCTTCCTGGATTCAAAACTAGTGGAGATTTGTCCCCAAGAAAGAAGCCAGACAAGCACAAGCAGCCACCTACCACATTGCCTTACACATCTAAAATATTTTTTTTGCAAACAGTGAAAAATAACACTCCCAGGAACAAGTTGCTGAAGTGGTTCATACTGTATGAAAGTCATCAATAAACCACTTAGATGATCATGGCCTTTCCAACATTTAGAGTAATTTGTGGTAACTCTAGGTGAGAAAAGAAATTTCAGTTGGCTGAAATTTATTGAAAATAATATACTTTCAGTATTTCATATGGATAGACCAGAAGATTAGCTTGAATTGCCTGAAATACTCTGGAGGAAGTAAGTGTGGATATAAAACTGTTCAGCTTCTTTCCCTGTCTTTATTGAAGACGCAACCTGAAAATGGTTACCATGTGCAAGGATGTTCTCTGAAAGAAGAAACACATTTTCTTTGTGTTGAGATTTGAAATTTCTGTTTCCCCTTAGAATAGAAACATATGCAAAACATTTGACCTCTTCGTGCTTAGCATGGCAAACACATTAAGCATTTGTATTCTTTAAAGGATGCAGCATAATTTTCTAGTTACAGCATAAAATACAGCAACTCTTTGTTAGTCGGGCTGCAGGTCTTACATTGAGGAAAGAAATATTTTTGGGAGTATTTAAAATGCTTAATTCTGAGACTGATGACAATATAATGGGAAAGAAGAGGTGCTTCACACTGTTCACCCAACACTAGCCTTTCTGCTGGGAGTGTCTCCCCTGTGCATAGCTCAGAGATGGTGGACAAAGAACAGGCATCAGCACCAGGGTTAAAAAAGTCATGGGTTTGTTTCCAAATCAAAGGGAAAAGCCATTTTTCAATGCAAATGTCCATAGTTTCCCGCAGGCTATGGGACTTCATTCTTTTTCTTCAGGGAGGGACTATTCTGCCTTCCTGGAGTTTTCTCTGGGTTCTTTGTCCTGTGAGCTCTATGCCTTCTCTTGTATATCTGTATGCAAAAGATAATTAAAAAGTGGCAAGAAAGAATTAAAGAACTGTCTGAATGGAACAGAAACAGTGTAGGAATGGCACAAGTACAACTAGCTTAAACAGTTAAGTATAGTGAAGCAGGGAAAGCTGCAGCTATGACAGCAAAGAAGCAAAGAAGAAGAGAGCCATTTGGAAGTAATCAATAGCTATAAAGTGAGAGCTGAAGAAGCCGTGGAGAGAGAGAAGTGTGAGGATACTTCCTATTAGGAGCTATAGCTACAGATACACTGGAGACAGCAGCCATCCATCAATGACTCACCAATAAGGAAGAGAAACAAGATTTTTTACGTGCAACCCGTTCCAAACAAAAGGCACTTTGGGTTTCTCATTACAAAATGTGATTGATGTAGTAGTAGAAATAATTTGCACGTGGTCAGGAAGCGTCTAAGAACTAGAACTTTATCTCCTATTCCCAAAAAAGATTGGAATCTCTGGTAGGAGACACATCTGAGGCACCGCCAGTAACTGATCTGGGGACGGGACATCATTTCTACATTGGTTTTAAATAAACCCCTCAAATGCTGGGTAGTAAACTTCTGTCTCAGATGGGCATCTCTTCAGAGTAGGAAAGAGTTCAGCTTAAATTGTCGAGTAAATCAAACCAGGTTTATTAACCTGCATTGAATGGTATATGTGAACAGAATTAGGTGAGAAGAAAAGAACTGCACAGTGCAAAATGGGCACCTACTGTTCTACTGGCAGCCGTATAGCTTGGGAACATATGTAAATTATAATGTACTGGATATCAGGCAAGGCCACCAGATCTATTCCACACAACACTGATGAATTCAGAAGGAAATGAGAAATATTACTGCACTGTAATCCAACCTGTACAGAGCTTCCCCTTGCACAGAGCTGATTGTGTTTCTCATTTACGTGGGGAATTTCAGAGGCAGGTGCCCCACTCCTGTTGAAAGCAACTCCTTTATAGCCCTTTGACAATGTAAACCCTAACAACTAATGCAGTTTTATTTAACAAAACCCATTTTACAACATGTTTTTTTCCCTGCTGGGTTCTGGTTGCAAAGTCCTGGCCTGATTGTATTACAGTATCTGCTTTCAACCCTGTTTTCACAGTTGATGGAAAGAAAAGCACTAATATTACACAAATGGAAACTGCAGGTAGAGTTCTTCCACTGCCAGTTTTAAATTGGTCTGTGTTTGGCCTGAACAGGTATAATAAATACCTTGCAAGAAAGATTGTATTTTATTCACAAGGCTTGATTTGGAGTTAGGGGACACTAGATAAAGGGCTCTCATCAATCATTTCTCTTTTGTGATATTAAAAATGAATGTACTGTGTTTCACAGCCTGAACAATTTAATAACTTCAATAAGGTCAGCGAGGTAACTAAAATTAAGAGTTGTGAAAAATGCCCCAAACCTGAAAAGTTGACAAGAAAGCAATAGAGAGGTGCTTTGTATCAATATTTTCTTGTCTGTTTGACTGACAGTTCAGAGCTCTGGCAACCTAAACAGAGAACATTAAACAGGACAGCAGAATTAAACCCAATTAAATTAGCGCTTGTTGCTCTCTAGATGATCACATCATCAGCACTCACAAACAGAAGACATGGAAACTTATTCTTTTTTGCAGATCTGTGTGCAAACAGAAAATTTTTCAGCTTTTCAGTGAAACAGACATTGCTATGTCTTTATCCAAGCCTTGGGAGCCAAAAGAGGATTCTTAAGATATCAGGAGTCTCCTTCAGCAGGAAGGCAGCCCAGTGCATTGATACATTGTCAGTGGGCCATGAACAGGAGACACACACTCAAAAATCTCCTCTGAATCCCAAAGGCAGCTCTCCCATTCACCTCAGCGTAAGAGAAATACTAGCCAGAAGGACAACTGTAAGTAAAACTGAAAGTAAAAAATAATTGTAGGCACTAGAAAGTGACTGAAGCTTGCAGGGCCTGTCAGCCTTCCTTGGTGAGCCAACGAAATCTGCAACGTCCAACTGCGTGATGCTGTGAGTATATCTCAAGGTACAGCCCAACCTGCTCAGCTCTTCTACTGAATGACACGATCTGTGACTCCACGGGCACGCAGCCTGACCTGCCCTAGGAACTGCTCTGCATGGTGCCACATCTCTTCCCGAGAAAGATCAAATCTCATCTAAATAATGTACTTAGAGATCATTTTTCTAAAAGAAAGCTGTTCTGATCAAACTAGATCTTTGTGTTGTGATTATTAGGTCTTGGAGGAATTCCATTTTTCTCAAAACTTTTACTCCGTATACTTCATGTTTGCCAAAGGTCACCTTACAGAAATATTTTCGTACTCGGTTATAAATGACGTAACTCACTTTTTCTAGATCCTTTAATGAAACTTAATGAGAATATCTCTTTGCTACACCTGACCACACAAAGCTATCCGGATATAGAGTTCAGTTTATATTGGCTTGCAGAATTCACACAGAAAGAAGGAGGTTCCTGCCTTTTTGTCAGCTCTCCTAAATCATATAACCACTATTAAATTGCAAAAGGTTAATGAAGTCCAGACTTGTCTGTCAGACTCAAAAGTGGGAAAAATGTCAATTGCTGTTACTTCAAAATGTCATTAGCACATCTCTTTAATTATATATGAGAGACATTGGCTATCAGAGAGCCTCATGGCTGCCATTAGTGAGCAAAGGAGAATTCTGAAGAGAGAGGCTCAAAGTCTCTGGCTAACCCCTGTAATGCACAAAAACACACATACATGCGTTGTGATCTTTATCAGTGAGAAGAGCAAGCCATATAGTGTGAAGAAGAGAAAAGGGACAGAGATCTAAGGAGGACTGATTCTCAGGAGAAAATGTGAGGAGTGGCGATTTGTTATCCTCTACTGTAGCTTCTGAACTTAGAAGACTAAAACAGGGGCTGACAGAAGCCAGAACAAAACCCTGCACCTGATGAATACATATAACTTTCTGGTTTCCTTGAGAGCTGCCTAGTTTGACTATATCTCCATCTCCAGCTGCTTTGGAACTTAGCACTGAGAAGAGACACAAGAGAATAATACAAAAACTACACTGGGAAAAGCAGAAATTTATAAACATGTTTTATGGTCAGTCATTTATGATAAATGTCAGGTAAGTCTGGAAGAGGGCTGTTCAAGGCTTGTGTCTGGAAACTGCAATCCCTCACAATTTTACATCAGCTCTCAGAGCAGAACAAAGTGATGACGGATAGAGTTGGACTGAAGCAGAAAAATACCTACCTGTTTGATCTTGCTAATGTTCCTTTAGATTTATCCACCTCAGTACACATGGGCAGTCAGTACTGTCTCCATGCAAGACTGCTCACTATGCACAGTAGCATTAGTCTTGAAGCTATTGATGAGTGTTGCTATGAAGGCTTTACTGTCTTCTTACATTTGCCCAAAGCAAGGTGGTTACATTTCTGACTGAAATGACATTTTGCCAGCAGACAAGTTGTCAAATGCCAGATTTGAATCCCAGCTCTGACCTCTGTGCTAGCCCCACATGAAGTTTCCTAGTATAAACCTGTTTTCAGCTGTTTTTACTGTTACCGAACTTGAAATAATAAATAAGGCTAAAAATGAAAATCTCTTATTCCAGATGATTCTAAACAAGATAATATTGGTGGTCTAACTGGATTTTGATGGTTATAGGATCTGTACAGAACCAGGGCTGCTACCTGGGGCTGCAGCTGCTGTCAGCTCTGTGATGGCACTGACAAGACAGGGGAGCTATGCCACCACAGCCCCCTTTCACGTGATCCAAACACATTTTCTGTAATAGGCAAGAGGCCTTAATCTTCTGCAAAGATCGTCAGTCTATAGCTCTTGCTAAATCCATCATCAGCATCCATCATCGGGGCATCCTCTGTCCCTAGGCTTTACGGAGATGGCACACATTGAAGTGTTGCATGCCCTCTGAGGTCGTGAAACTTGGCTAGAGACCCTGGGTAGGGAGAATAACATTCCTGTTGAGGTACAATTTTCACATATGAGACTAGAATCACCTACAGTCATATATATATATATATATATATTTTATTATTATTTTTTGTCAGACTTGGTATTGAAACAGCTCAAAATGTTAATTGCCAAAGGTTTTTATTTCCTTTTGACTCACTGATGAGCAACCACAGAAATCTACTATTTCTCTCTTTAATACTTTTGTTTTAGAAAACCTGGGTCACTATGGGGTCAGGCTATTCTCCAGTGACAGGTGGTGCAGGATCACCATGTGATACTACCTGGCCCTCTGCTAGTGACCCTGGAGAGGGTAATAGGAGTTGGCCATTGGAACAGTTTCATTGTAACTGGAGAGCCATCAGTGCTCTGTTATTATATATACTCATCTCTTTTTACTAGGTATGCTAGGAAAATACATATTGTCCTGTTTTTTTGTTGTTATCTGGTGATTTAATTTTTTTTTTCTGTTAGAGGAGCTAATTTTACCCTTTTATTTTGATTATATTTTGCTAATGAGAAATTTTATGGCATAGGGTAGCATAGTGTACTGTAGTAGCGCTATTTTAAAGGTCTCTGTTTTCCAACTGTTCCCACCCAACATACCTTAGCCTTTTAATGCAATTTAAATGGCAGAAAATTTTACACGCGTACAAAATCAGTATTTTGTCTCTTGAAGCAATCTTGATGGTATGTCTATAAGCAAGTATTCTCCTTGAGCAGAACACTGGAGTCTTTGAAGCCATAGATTTTCATGAGTTTAATACTTAAATCTTCATTAAAATGGCTTTTCAGTCTCAAAGATGAATATAGGGAACTCATAAATAACTTAGGTGAAAGTGGAAAAAATGCCAGTTGTCCGAATACCAGATTTCAGCAAAGACAATATGGCTAATAACTGCCAGATTCTCATTCCTCCATTTCACTAATACAGTACTTTGTACTGCTCAGTAGCAAATCTCACAGACTTAAATAACAAACAGCAGAGCTCTTGAAGTAGTGGCAATGTTTAAAATGAATTACATTCCATTAGTTGAGAACACTAACTCAGGCTTTCAGTGTTTCAACATTTTATTTTTCATCTCTAGAAAATTTCAATTGTTAATATGATTGCACATTAAGGAGAGAAATTTCAACTTGTGTTATTCTCATCCTTCTATTTGTTCTCACCTCTTGTGTTTTCATGGAAATCTACATCACACGATAATTGAAGCGATTCCTTTTCAATAAGAAGCAGTCTTTTTGATACACTGCAGACAAAGCATACAAAGGAGCATTGTGCTGAGTTCTCTTTCCATCTTCAGTTGCTATGTTTGTCTTCATAAGTCTTTTAGGTATCAACATAGTAGAATTAAAAATTGAAGATCATAGAAATAGTCGTTTCAGTTTATCAATTCAACTGGTGTATGATAGCATGCATAGGTTGGATGCGAGTCCTTTTCAGTGCTCCTGTTTGGGGAAGAAAATGTTCCTGCTTTGGGTAATAACTATTTTGAGCTCTGGCACAGAACTCAGATTCTTAAGAGATCATTTATATTACAAAGGCTCACTCTGTACTTCCTCAGTGCTTGGAGGCGCATTTCAGCTTCCAAACCAAAATCTTTTTATGGGTTTTGAAAACAAATTGGGAGATTTACTTGGGATTCTTAAACTAAAAATGAAGATAAGACAGCAAAAGAACAAATAATATTCTTTTCTAACTGAAAGAGAAAGAAAGTTGGTCCATCCTTCTCTACTTTTCAAACTATTCTCTGAAATATATTTGTCACACGGTGTCTGTGTAACAGGGATTGTATTTCTTAAAGCCAAATGGGAAAATGATTCATAACCTCCTATTCAAGATGACAACTGGGTTGATGGTCTAGCTAACTACATATCTATTTCCAAATGTACTAAATTTAAATGGATGTAGTCATAGTATTTAGTACATACGTGATGTTGCATGATGGCTAGACAGTTTAGATGCATTCTTGCAATAGAAGAGTCTAGTCCACAAGGCTGCATTCACCCACACTGTTTACATCTCCTATCATTTACCCTTTACATGTAGATGTTCAGTCCACTGGTACGCCTTGAACTGTACTCAATAAGGCCAGTGAAAAGAAATAAAGTGTGAAAAATGATTTAAGTGTGAAATACAGTATATGCCTCTTCATACTATGAAAGGTCTTTCTGTCCTACTGCCTAAAAGCAGAATTTTGATCTTGGTGTTGGTATTGATTTGTTAAATTTTCAAGTATTTTATTTGCCCTTCCACAGAAGATGATATATTGCTCTGCTTTAGTTGATACATTATCAAGGTGGAAGTCTCTTCGTCCTTCTTAAATAACCAAAGGAAAGAATGAATGCCTTGTATTACAGATAAATGTAGTTCAATGGGACAAAAATAGGAGAAAGGGAATCAGTTTGGAAGTATTTAAAGACATCCTTTCTTTTCTGTTAGTGTTTAATTCCCATATTTTAACTGACTTAAATAATGGATGTGTATCTAGTTTGACACTTTGAATTATGTTTTTGAAGTTCTTTCTTCAAGCTCTTAAGTGCTTTCTGTATTTGGGAACTGCATTTGTCTCTACCAGTGAGTAATCTGTTCCCAATGAACTGCCTGAGATTCCTATGCTTGCCGTAGGAAACTGCCCCTCTCTAAGCAGCAAGCCCTCATGCCTTGTGAGATGAGACAGAAGAAATGGGAAAGGGAAGTGCTACTGCAAAGGGAACAGCAAGAGAAGAAAGAGGAATATAAATCACCCAGCAGCTCCTACTTATTATCTTGGGGAAAGCTGCTTAGGGAGGAAGCTGATACTCTATAGGAGCCCTTTCAGGAGAAGCAAATCAATGCAAGCGATGGATAACTTGTCTCCAGTCTATATTTAGGAAAAGTGAAAGGGTACAGATGAACAAAGCAAGAAATGTGTAGGACCAAATGTGCCTCTTAAAATTAAATGGAGTAATCACTTCCTGGTTCTGATGCCCTTTGCTCCCCTTTCTCCTGGGTCACCGGTTTCTTATTCTGAGCCTCCTGTGAGGTTCCATAGGAATTCTTTCAGTGTGACCAGAGCCCTCTTTGTAAACCCCGGAGGTGCAATCAGCTCTAGAAGGTGGCACGTGAAACGACAAATACCATTTTGTATTTTTTCTTGCAAATAATAATATTGCTTTGTCTACCAGGAAGAAGCTGCTAAAGGAAATATTTAGTTATGTAACAAATTTAAAATTAGCAGTAGCTTTCCTCTTGCTATGTCTGACATGTACCTGTGGCCGTTATTCGGGAGCAATTTAAATAATACAAAAAACTCCACACTCTTCTGGGAAAGCCTTTTTACTGCGTTCCTGTTCTGCACCTTCTGTCTAAGTAGCTCCCACTCATGGCTCTCATGAATCTGACAGTCTGCACTTGTGAAAGACAGGCAGTTGTTAGGGCAAAAGACACATTAGGAGCCCACAGATCCCACTTGAGCAGGCACTGTACTTCCAGCCAAACTTAAAGGAGTGTGAATTATGTTTCTAATACTATTACCTTCTTGGCTTCCAGTTGGATCCATTGATTAAAGCAACACTGCCTCAACTGTATCAGGGCTTTCTACTCCTGGATTTGAGCGCACGTACAAAGCTTCTGTCCAAGGAGATGGGTGACAGAAACAGTGCTAGTTAAAGACATTTACAGCTGGTGTGCACTAGACACTGTAAAACCTGTGTCTCAGAAATTTGTTAGTAATTCAAAGTCATGGCAGGAGGGATGTGGCAGTAATTGTTCAGGCTCTAGCATGAGCCTGATTGTATTGTCATAAATTGGTCTAGTCTGTTTTTCTCTCTATTTCTGTCTCAGGCATCTGTGTGGGATACCCTCCCACACAGTTCTGGCTGCTGGTGGTGGGTAGGTAGGAAATGCAAGTGGAGACACCTTGATGATGTGAGAGATGGATGCAGCTGGAAATGTGTCACTGCTGAACCATCTGCACATGACTCACAACTGCTTAACATCAGGGAAGTTTTGTGAAAAAAAAAATATCTCTTGGTTCAATTAATAAATAAAAGGCTTTTCTTTTTATCTTACTCCTCTCTCATTACTTGGGTTCTTATTCTTCATCTCAGGGACAAAAGGTATGCTGAGGTGTTTTACTCTTCTGAAGACAGCAATTCTTTGTGAAGTAATCTGCATGAAAAAGCCCTGGTTTTGTTAGGATTTTGATATTCAGGGGTTTTGCCTTTCAGTGTTAACTTGCAGGTTCCATGAATTATTTCTATCTCACTTTGGGGTCATTTTAGAAAATGAAGTAAATGTGAAAGAGTCACCTTAATAGTGAAGCCATTCTCTATCATTTCAGAAGCGCAAATTCTAAAAATATTTGATAAATATGTATGACAGCTTTATTTCTTCAAGTTTAAGCCCATAGGTACTTTAGCTAGCTCCCTTGCAAATGTCTCTATGGTATTTGGGTAAAGTACCTAAATGCTGGCCAGTGCAAACCTTTCTAGCAAGTCTGCTCCAAATCATATGAGCATCATAGATTCATAGAATGGCTTGGGTTGGAAGGAACCTTTAAGATCATCCAGTTCCCACCATGAGCTCAGGCTGCCCAGGGCCCCATCCAACCTTGCCTTGAGCACCTCCAGGGACAGGACATCCACAGTTTCTCTAAGCAACTTGTTCCAGCACCACACCACCTCTCTGAAAAATTTCCTCCTAACATCTAACCCAAATCTCTTCTCTTTTAGTTTAAAGCAGTTCCCCTTGTTCTGTCATTATCAGAGTGTGTAAAACGTCAGTCTCCCTCCTGCTTAAAAGCTCCCTTTAAGTCCTGGAAGGCCACAAGGAGATCTCCCCAAAGCTTTTTCTTCTCCAGGCTGAACAAGCCCAGCTCCATCAGCCTCACTTTGTAGGAGAGGTGCTCTGGCCCTCTAACTGTCCTCAAAGCCCTCCCTTGTACGTGCTTCAAAAGTTCCACTTTTTTCCTGTTCTGGGGGCCACAGGCATGAATGCAGTACTCCAGATGGGGCCTCACAAGTGCAGAGAAGAGGGGGAAAATCACCTCCCTTGCCCTGCTGGCCACTCCTATTTTGATACAGACCCAGATACAGTTGGCCATCGGGCTGCAGGTGCACGCTGCTGGCTCCTGACCAGCTTCCACCAGAACCCTGAAGTCCTTCATCACAAGGCTGCTTTCAAGGAGTCCATCTCCCAGGCTGTAGACATATTTGGGATTGCCACAACCCAACTGCAGTACCTTGCACGTGGTCTTATTGAACCTCAGTAGGATCCTGTGGGCCTACTTCACAAGTTTGTCCAGGTCCCTTTAGATGGCAGCCTTTCCTTCTATTGAACCAACTGCACCATTCAGCTTGGTGTCATCTGCAAATTTACTGAGGGTTCAGTTAATCATAGGATCATAGAATTACCAAAGTTGGAAAAGACCTCCAAGATCATCCAGTCCAACCATTCACCTATCACCAATATTTTCCACTAAACCATGACCCTCAGTACAACATCTAAATGTTTTTTGAATACTCCCATGGGACAGCAGCCCCACCATGGGACAGCAGCCCCACCACCTCTCCAGGCAGACTACTCCAGTGCCTAACCACTCTTTCAGAGAAGTTTTTCCCTGATATCCAAACTGAATCTCCCCGGTGCAACTTGAGGTCATTCCCTCTAGTCTTATTGCCAGTTACATGGGAGAAGAGGCCAAACCACAACACACCACAACCTCCCTTGAGGTAGTTGTTAATCCCATTGTCTATTAAAACTGACTCTTAAACAGGGTTTGTTGTGATAGGACAAGGGGAAATCATTTCAAACTAAAAGAAGGGAGGTGATTTATACTGGATATAAGGAAGAAGCTTTTTACAATACGGGTGGTGAGGCACTGTAACAGGTTGCCCAGAGAGGTTGTGGATGCCCTGTCCCTGGAGACGCTCAAGGTCAGGCCAGATGGGGCTCTGAGCAACCTATTGAGTTGTAGGTGTCCCTGTTCATTGCAGGGGAGTTGGACTAGATGGCCTTTAAGGGTCACTTCCAACTCAATTGATTTTGTGTTTCTATGATTCTATGTCATTGAGAAAGATGTTAAAGAATGCCGGTTCCCGGATGGATTGCTAGGGAACACCACTCATAGATGACCTTCACCTAGACAGAGAGTCACTGATCAGAATCCTCTGGCTGTGAGTATCCAACCAACTACTTAACGATAAAATAGTTCACCCTTCAGTATCTCCTATTTAGATATAAGTAAGTGTTGTAAAACCATGACTTAGAGCAATATTACACTTTACAAGTGCTCCCCAAGTCTGAAAGACAGACCTGTGCTCACCTACTTTCTTTAAGTCCAATCAGTGTCTACCCTAGCTCAAAGCTGTTAGGATGGTCCATCAGTGATACTAGCTCATACTCTGGTAACAGAGAAAAGGTAATCATACATCTGCGCAGCAGATGAACACAATTCTGCTGGGGTCATACCTCCAGCCACGGCCCAGAACCTTTCATTATGTGGCCTGATATGCAGGACTCTGCTGGGTCTCTATGTCCCTGCAGTGTAAACAGGATGGGAGGTAGTCAGGCAGTGTGTTTTGGGCTGGCACAGTGTGAAGGAGGCTGGAGAAATTGATTCACTGACCAACATGCGAGATTTGGCTGGTCTTCAAGTCTGCTGGTGCTTCTTTACATGTTTTGACATCAGTTACTGACCTTCTCTTAGCTCCCATTTATCCAGTCATCACTTTGGCAGGGATTTGAATATACAAGGAGTCACCCAGACCAAGTTAAGCAGAACTGACCAAATAATGAAAACATAGGTTGGTAGATTGCCGCTGAACAAGAATCTGATTAGCCTATATCTGCCCTCTTATTATTCATTGCTTATATATGCTCCAACATTTGAAAATGTGGTGCATATAAATATTTTAAGAAAGCAAATTTCAGGCTTTTACTCCTGACTACTATCATCAAGGAATTACTCTGTCATTCATCTTTTGTTGAAGCAGAAGTAAGCTGTTTTTTAACAACAGGTTTTTGTAACAGTATCTACAGCTTCAGATACTAAAGCTCTACCCATGTCAAAAATGTTATCTTTTCTTTCAGTTCTGATGCATGAGATCCAGCCAGAAAAGGGAAGTTGCTTTGGAGGATGAAATACTTTCAGTCATACCTTCAGCGATCGGGCATTATTGAGTCACTTTTTCAATGATTAACCACAAAGCAGAAATGTTTTGATTAAATTCAGCTTTGATTAAGTACTTGAATACTCACTGTGATCAATTTACGAAAAATCCAGGGATCAAAGAGAATCATGAATATGACTGGTCTAAGCGTTGTAATGAATGCGTAGGTATAACGCATAATCAGGGGCAATTTGTGAGCAGAGGAAAGTTTTACACTGTCAATTAATTGTTCATAGTGAATAATGTTACCAGCTGCAGTAATGGAGCAGAAGAGATGGAGCTCTTTCAAAATAGAAAACTTCTCCTCTTCTGCGAGATCTGAGAGGTATCTGAAAGAGCTACATTAAAAAGTATACTTGAAACAACCCCGTGAAGAATATATATAGAATAGATGAGGGTTGCTAAGGAGAGGTCACAAGTGCACAGCTCGACCCTAGGAAGGGCCAGACACCTTCCTGATCACCCTTGGGAACACATGCAGGGCCTGGGGTTGCCCCCGAGCCAAGGGGAGAAAACACACAGCTTTTGCAGCTTTGTTTGGGTTCAGCTGAACACTACTCACTCTTAGCCTGCTTCTCCCCGTGCTCTTTCACCAGCTTCAGCTGATTTTCAGGGGCAAAGATAAGTAATTGCACTAATCTTCAAAGGACTGCATTTCCTTTCACTATGGCCTCAGGCTTTTCCATTGCCATGTGACAGCACAGGGCAGCCAGCGCAGCAAGCAGATGAGAAAATTACGGGCAAAGCAGTATGTGTGTGGGACAGGAGCAGAGGTCTGCAATTTCTGTTTACTGAGTTGATTTTCAAGTGGGTCAGTGTATCTGGACTGTCAACAAACACCACTGTCAAAATCTGCTTCTCTTTGCAAAAGTCCTTCTCCCTGTGAAAGGAAACATCCAACCAACTACATGAAAGATGCCACCTGTAGTGCATAAACCAACTGATCTGCCCAAAGAAGCATCAAAACCCCAAACTTGCTGCAAGTTTTACCCCAGAAAGGAAGGCAATCCAGAGACACCAGAAAGGCCATTAAGGAATAGTTTCTGGCATATGCAAGCATACAAATAAGAGCTGAAATCCCCATCAGGTGTCTCTGGATGATACCAGACACCACTGAATGCATAATACTTCCGGATGAAAGTGTATAACCATAGAAAAAAAATGTTCCAAGATAGATCCCTGGCAGGACTCTGACATTACTTAGCACTGGAAATACTGTAAGCATGTAGTCACTGAAACAAAAGCCTTAGGTCAAATGTCTAAGATGCCTTTGGGAGGTGCAACAGCATGAGGTTAGGAAGCAAAACTGAACCACTGGTCAGCAGATGTAAACAGATCACTCTGGACCAAGCCAGAACAGTTATACTGCTCTATTACAAACCTCGAAGAAGCTCCTGTTTCTACTGCAGGTTTTGTTTTCTCAAGCATTGGGTTCAGTGTTTGCCATCTTGGTTTTGACAGAAACATAAAGCCTTCTAGAAACAAACAAACAAAAAAATAGGCAGAGTTTCTCTTTCCAGAGGTTGTGTTATTTATATTTGTAAAATATTTTGAGTCTCTGAACAGTTAGCTACCCATGCCTTCAAGCCAAATTACATCCTGATGAAGATTCTCTGGCTCACTGGCTCCTTGCCTCCTGTTTGTCCCCACAGCTGCCACCAAGTTGCTCCTCTCACAGCTCTGTGCAGAGCTCCTGGATTCTGCATCTGCTGACAGGTTCTGCTCTGGACTTGGACCATGTATTTGCAAACAGCCTCATATTATTTAGTGGCAGTTCCTGACCCTCAATAAAAACATGTGAAACTGGTGAACGTGACCTACTGCTGAATCTGCAGCTTTTGAGTACTGCTTAGTGAAAGCAGTATGAACGAGTTAGGAGAACAAACATATAATTCCCTCAAAACCTTACAAAAATGAGGATTATTTTGACTCACCCACAAGTTGAAAACCCCGAGAAAAGGAGCGTGAGATTGTGTGGCAAAGAGCCACACCATCAGATTATCAGCTTAAGAACGATCCCCGCATAGTGAAGGATTTACACTAGGAAAGTCGCACTGGAGTACAGACAGACTTTCTGTGAGTTTGCCATATGTTACAGTGCATTGCCTGCCTGATGTAGCAGGTGAGTTCTAGCCAGGTAACCATGTTCACTGTTACATGACTTTCACATTCAATCTCTGCTTGAAATTGCTTGATATTGAAAATCCATTTAACTTTTTTTTTTTTTTAATTAGAAAATAATTACATGACAAAATTTTAATACCATACCTTAAAAGTGCATGCAGATACCCTTACTCTAAACAGTGCCCACAAAGACTCCCAGGGTGAACAGGCAGCCCTTGACACCCATTTCAGCCTCTGTTCCAGTTTCTATTGCAGCATTTTGGTACCACCCTCTGTACCACCCCCCGTTTCCAGTTCACTTTTAAAGATGATTTCTGCAGTTGTAAATCCATTCCAAACAATAAATCTCACTTACTTCCTTTAGAGCGCAGCTCAAACAAGTCTCTGTTCTCTGACAGGATTTCTTTCCTTTGAAAATTGGCAACAAACAGCCCTTTGTTTTCACCTCTTCACCTCTGCTGCTAACCAGAGTGACAAAGTGACAAAGCGTGTTTTGCAAGGCGCTGATTGGGCTTGACTTTTCCTCTCTGCCTCTGTTTTGCCTTTTTATGCAACGCAATGTAACCAGTTGACTAAATTGTGAAACAGAGCAAGGGCTGTGCAGGAAAAGCCCAGGGCCATGCAAACTTTGGCCTGTCAGTGATCCTAGCAACAGCCCTTAATACAAATATAAATGAGTCTCATGAGAGTAAATTACATTATCATTTTGCTGATTTTTTTTTTTTCTTTTGAGATATTTCCTAAAGTGATCATATTTTACCTATAGTCTGGGGATGCTGACATCTGAAACTAGATTAATATCGTATCTGATGCACTTTTCTATGTAATTAGTCTGTATAAACATTCTGGATCCGAAGCAGACTCTGGTTGCTCCTAAACGTATAACCCTGCCACCCTCATGTTAGCTGCAGTTCGAACATCTGCTGTTTTACGAGCATGTGAGAATTAGATGAATTTCTGAGAGAGGGAGATTGGGAACTAGGGGTTTAAAATTTTAATTTACTCAGTTTGAATATAGAGCAGAGCCGCAGAAAGAGTGAAATACATTCTTATTTCTGAAACACCAAAAAAAATGTAAGGACAGAAACATTTAGGTAGGTCATTACATTTGGGAAGAAAATGGAAACTATTGATCTGCTATGAATATCTTTACCTCAGGAGTTCTTTGAGCATAGAGTGCAATTACATACCTAGTATTTCACGTTGGTACCATCTAATAGAAATACATCTAAATGAAATGAAGGGACAACAGCAACAAATATGAGATTTTTTTCACAGTCTGAATGCTATATTTGCCACCAGCAGCAACTCTGAGAAAGTTTAGTGGGTGGCATCTTAGTTGAAAGATAGTAACAGCCAAAATAAAGACATCCAAAACTCAGTGTGCCATGCATACTCATTGCAGGATGACAGCTATTTTGTATACCTAGAATGGTCTGTCTACTTCACTGAAATGGCTTGAAGTGCCTTGCTAATTTGGAGACCAGCAACATGTAAGGCTTCTTTTTTAATTTCTCTTTTTTTTTAGTGATGAAATGTGAGACAAATTATATGAGCTGATTGTGTAAATAAAATAAAATAATTAATTTTTAAAAAAGATACTCTAAGAAGTCCTGACTACTACATTACTTGAAACAGAGAGATATCTGTAATGTGCAGGCTCTTCTGTGGTTAGAGAAATTGGAAAATAGGTGTGTTAGAATGATATCAGGGAGAAGGAAAGCAGAGAGAGATTCAAGTATACCTCAACTGGACCAATTTATTTAGCATAAATATTTCCTTGTTCGTCACCTCACACATTTTCCTGACCTTTTTATCTACCTACCACATGAGCTAACCATTGAGAATCTCCACATCTTCTGTCTACTGACATCTATTGTTATCAATATGGTATGTATTGTTATCACATTGCACAAAGATAAACCTCACATCAGAGAAGTAACATCTTCAAGTAGACCAACCCTCCACGCTCAAACGTGATCAACTTAATTTAGTTTTGAGAATTACCACGTGTCAGCCCAGCTCTGGTAACTGACTATGCCTAAACCATTAACTTCCAGCAAACTCAAGGCAAGAAGTACAGACATAGGCATTGGTGGGAGATTTGCTGCTGAGTGGAGAAACAAAGCTCCTCACATACGAACGCACACATCTGAAGGACCACTCGAGGTAAAAAATTCAAACTTTGTATTCCAAAGAGCATTCCTGGAAATTTCTGCAAGACTCATTCAAGTCTAAGAAATGTGCCAAGTGCTAAAGCTCTAGGTAGGGTAGGATGTTCTGGTGACTGAAGGAAGAGTGCAAGGCTCAATTAGGCATCAGTAGTACCAGCCTCTTCATGGTGTCAGCCTTTTGGCTGCTTGAGAACTTATCAGGATAGAGGAAACTTCAGTTTCGCCACTGCAGAGGCAAAAGCAGAATGTTTATTAAATTCTCTTTGAATCTCAGATGTTCTGCATCCAGGAATGGCAAATTGGTGTAGAAAAAAAAAAAAGTGGAAGGAAATTACATCTTAGAGAAGGAAGAATAATAGGGTTTCATCCCTTAATTATTTCTTCTTTCAATTTTGTGGGGAAAAAATGCTGTTTGTGATGGTAAGCATGCTCTATTCTGTCCTGCTCTGCTCATTTTGCTACCCTCGCCAGCACTACATTTGAGCAGCAGAAGGGCACCATTTGGTAAAACCACTGGCAGGCACACGTGGATCCTCTTTTCCCAGCTGCTCCCCAAGGAAGAACTGTTTTCTGTATCATGTTTCACTCTACAGCGCTCTTTCTTTTAATGTGCACTTATCTAAGTTTGCAGACTGGAGCCTTTGTAAATGCTCATGTTCCTTTCAGAGAGTTCAGTGTATACCAAAGTCAGAGGATAAATATCAACTGTAAAAGCTCTGTCACTCAAAATGTTGACTCTCTCTGCCTGTTGATATTCAGACATAGGTTGACAGGCAGACTGCCACTCTCTAGAAGACGGTACATTGAACTGGGGAGCTGGCCTGGTCCCAGCTGCCTCCAGGAGTACCAGAGCCAACCCAGGAGCTGCACTGATGCTGGCCCCACAGCTCTGAGGTCAGCTGATCCCAGTGGGTTTCTCTATTTTAAAAGAATTAAAGTGAATGACAGCCTCTATGGCTTAGTTATTGGAAAAAGATTTTCTTTCTTTGTCTTACATGCTTATACCTGAGAAGTTTACTCTTCTTGTATTTCCAGAACAGTTCTGTTTTTAACTAGATAATTTTTAATTAATTCAGCACCAATAATTTGTAATAATCACTGCAGAATCTCAATTATTTTTATGCTGTTTTCGTTGGTGATGATTAAACCAATGTCTTTATATTATTTGCTGAAATGCAAAAGCTAATTTGAAAAATTGGCTACAGAGGCTTACCTAGGAATGCAAAAATCGCAGAGACTCTGTCTTCAAGGTTGATTTACACAGTGTGAAGAAAGGACAGCAGCCACACTGAAGAAAGGCCAGGGGGATACAGGACTACAATTTCTGGGCCTCTTCAGAGTTTTTAGTATGCACCAAAAGCCACCCAGTCAACCGAGTGAATGTTCCACCTCAGTGAGATTTCTAGCATATTAGCTTTAGGATGTTCTTGAGTCCTTTTGTATCCCTGAAGCACAATTTATTAAAAAAACATATAGCAGAATAAACAATGGGCTAAAAAATACCACTGTTTTTGAACACACTTGAAATGTGTCGAGCCCAGATGCATTATGGAGAAGGTTGTACAAGTATATCTGCATAGCAGATGCAGTTAGCGGGGGGTTAGCTGAGCATGTAAAGCGTGCAGCCCTGTAAAGCAGTATAACAGAAAAGCAGTTTAGAAGAAGAAATGTATTTTGGTTATTTTTGTGAGAAAAAGAATATTTCAAATTGGGCTAGTCATCTACCTTCCACCTGAGTCGTACTATTTTTGTCTGACCTTGGTTGTCACTAGTCACGTAATAAATTCATCTATAAACATAGCCAAATTTGCATTCGATATGGATTGTATCTATATAAGGCTCAAGAAGAGATGCATTTTCTTCCCTCCTGATGTATGTGTCAGTACTCCAATTTGGAGGTTGCTCTAATGCAGTTTGGGTATAGATTTGAAACAAGAGACAAATGGAAGTTTTGCTTCAGGGACACTGCACTTTTCTTTTTGGTTTCTCATGCCCAGAGAGGTCATAAATTAGATGGATAGACTCTCTCTCCTTGGTAGCTTCCTCTCCATTTCTCTACACTAAGTGCTGCCATCAAACACACCTGTGCCACAGCCTCTTCCTGTGGCAGTCCCACCTAATTTGGGAAACAGCAGCTGCGCCCAGAGAGCGATGTGCAGAGTGGGACCAAGGCAGATGAGTTAATCTGTATTTCTCCTTGTGGTGACCTGCCAGCTGCTAAACCATCTCCACCTTCCTGCTGTCATGGCAGGAAATGGGTGCACTTCTAGTTAGGTAAAAGCCCGCACTGCTCGGTCAAGAACAGAGCCTGTAGTAGGTGGCTTTGAAGCAGCTTTTCTGATATTCTTTTTCACCTGTCTTTGTTTTCCAGTAGAAACAATAGACTAAGAAATCTAATGACATGACTGCAAGACAAATCCTTCGATCCAGATTTTTTAAAGTATTTCCTTGTTAGTGCAGATTATTTAGTTAGTTGAACAGGTAGACTTTGATAAACATGAAGCACTCTTCCAAACTCCTTTGATATCTGAATTGCTTTGTTGCCACCAAGTGGTCTGTGGAAGCATTTCTCTGCATCACAGCTTGATAAAGCAAAACAAGTTCCTGTAACAACCAAAATTAAGAAAGGTGGGTTTAGAATGTAAATGAAACTCGTGTGGTAGCTTTTGTTTGGATTGACATCGAAGGTTTTGAGTAAAGTGAAATTTTTGCACTCCAGCCATGGCGACCGTAAGTTACTGCTGTGAAACAGATGCTGTTGGAGAAAATGCCACTTATTTATTCTAGCTTTCGCTTTCCTGGCCAAGCACAATTTATTTGCAAGTGGACGTTACAGATAAATATTGCTATCCAGCACTGTAACTAAGGGAATGATTTTTCTCAAATATCACAGTGCTTTGTTCAGCATCTGAATTCTGTTAAAACGTTGATGCCATTTGTGTTCTTAAGGAGTATCTGCTTTCCCAGTGATACCTGTTCCCTAGGATTAATCTTACCCACATTTTCAGCCTTCTGTCTTTTTCATTATGTTGACAAGTCATGCTTCTCAAAGCACCATATCCTCATCACTTCTTTGCATTCCCTTACATAATTTTAAGTACAGAAGAGCTTTTCTCGCTACAGAGACAAAAAATCATACTTTCAGATTTAAAGCCCTTTTAAAAACAAACAGAAAGGGGTCTATACTCATTAAATGTGTCAACTGTTTTCCAGCTAATCAGAGAAATCTGTACTGAAGTACAGTGACGCTGTTCAGTGGTAAGGCATCTCTTTGATTATCATCTCCTTACTTTGCCCAAATAGAGCACAACTGGCAACTGCCAGGGTTTTGCTACAGATGGAACTGGGAACACTCAAAGTTACAGGAGATGAGACTTGAAGGAAATAAAAATGAAGTTCTTAGTATAATCCAGCTTTAGACTTTATGTAAGCTCCACACAGACCTAACTTAAAAGTTCCTATTTATATATATGAAGCCTGACAAAGAATGACACAAAGACAACAGAAGTTAAATTATGTGCTTCTACTTTTAATGGAGTGTTTTTTTTAAGCTATATAATGAAAGAGCAGACGATGATTTCAAGGAGCTGAACACTTTCACTGGCTGAAAGTTGAAGAACTAATTCATACTTTAATATTACATTCACTACTTAACCATCTTTGCGTTCATAAATTGGGCACTAAAAGATCCCATGTAAAAAAAAAGTGTATCCTTTGGCAATTAAATACACTGATCTGCAGAGTGCTTGAAAAAAGCCATTTCTGAGTCTTTAATATCTGAAGTGTATCACTTAGTTTGAAAAAAAAAAAGGCAACTTTGTAATTGTAATTGTAGTTGCTGATATCTGGAAGATTGAATAGATTTGATTCTTAGAATCAGTTTTCCAATGTGAGCAGGCCAATTTACAAGGCCTAACGATTTCCTGAGAATAGATACTAATAATTGCCTAAAATGTCATGGGTTTTTTGTGTTTGTTTTTTTTCCTGTGCAGTCGTCTCCCAAAGTCATCCTGTTCTGTTTGCTGGCAAATGAAATGAAATGATGCAGACAGATAGGAAACTCATTTAATTTTGTATCTAAGCAAATTTTAGCAAAAAAAAAAAATATATATATATATATATATATTTTGTTCCTGTAAACTCAGAGTTACGCTTTGCTGCCTGCAGTTTGCATGAGACTTACCTTGAGCAGTTCTGGTTGGACTGTGCGGATGAAGGACTCAATACTGTCATGTGCTGAAACTGTACAAATGCTGATACCCTCAGTATCAGTATACAATCAGTATTCAAGAGAAACAGCAAAAATGCGCCAGATTATTCTACTTCAGAAAAGCCCATCATTTTCTCAGCAGTACATCAGTAAAGCAAGGTGCATGTTTAAAATCCCAAAGCTTGGAAGAGGAAAAATCATTTTTTTTACAGAAATTTTATTCCAGCAAGTTATGCACATAGAATCAAAGAATCGTAGAATTGCTCATGTTGGAAAAGACCTTAGAGATCATCAAGTCCAACCGCACCCTACCCATACTACCCTAACTCTAACAATCCTCCACTAAATCATGTCCCTCAGCACCACATCCAAACAGTTTTTAAACATATCCAGGGATGGTTACTCAACCACCTCCTTGGGGAGCCTATTCCAGTGCTTAACAACCCTTTCTGTAAAGACATTTTTCCTGATATCCAACCTAAACCTCCCCTGGTGCAACCTGAGGCCATTTCCCCTCATCCTGTCACCTGTCACCAGTGAGAAGAGACCAGCCCCACTCTCACTGTAAGCACCTTTCAGGTATTTGAAGAGAGGTTCGAATAACTAAATAATCTGAATGTGTAGCCCAATATGTAGCCTGTAATACCTAAAGCATTAAGATTGTCACTCACTTCCTAGGGGTTATAAATATTTTGTACATTTTGACAGTATAGTTCAAATTCATCAGGACAGATTACACCTTTTAACATATCTAGCATCTATCTGTAAATATGTATGCATGAATACATACACGCACATGCAATGCATAATGCTACACATGCTCTGGAGAAGAATAAAGACTAAATTAAAGCAATTTGGAGCTCCTTGGCTATTCCCATTTATGCCACGTTATCACATTACCCATTTTATGCCAGGGCTATGCCCATCTTTGAGATACAGCTTGGTGTTAAGGTGAAATACCTTCCAAATCTCATGTATAGTGTGGTTATAGATCAAACAAGCACTGGCAGAGCTGGATAGGTAAGAGACTCGTATTCACACATTAAAAAAATAGCATTTTCTCACGACATTAAAAGCGGGAAAGCATTTTTCTAGCCTAGTCCTCTACACATATTCTGACTTTATACATAGTGTCTTACAGTTTCATCATTCCTTCCTAACTTGTATTATAAAATGTGAAATGAAACACAAATAAGTTCTTGGCACGTAATGAATGCAGTAGGAAATGTAGAGCTTAAGTACATATTTGGAGGTTAAGCAAGGGGTTGATTGTTATATATTGAAAAGGCACTTGAAAAGACAAAACAATGGAGAGGGCTGGCCAGCTACTTCTGCTTAATCTCCTACTAACAAAGATAGGGGGATTTTCCATGTAAAAGGTAGCATATGTGAAATAAAACCAGCAAAGGAACCGATCACATAATCAAACCCAGGTGGTTCTCTGTCACAGGATACAGAACTATAGAAAGCAGAAGACCTTAAAAGACCTGAAGCTTATTCTCATGGAAGGATCTGCCAGCTGCAAGACAAAACCACAGTAATTAATTCGCCTGGATTCTAAGGGAAACAGACATTTATCTAAATAAATTTCCATGATGTTTGTATTTCATAAGACCAGTAGTAACAGTCTTGTGTTGAATCCTACATTATAAAAAGTAATTTCCATTTATTTTTCATCTGAATTTGTAAAGCAATGAAACTGGCCAACAGAGTGGAGGAACTGAAAGGTGAGATAAATGAAACAGATAAATTAAGCAGCTTGCTGATTAATAAACAGGCTATTTCAGTACGAAAATATCTATCTGTGAATACTACCAAGAATTTTTCACTCAGTTAAAAATATCTATCACATCAAAAGTATGGGTTCCTTCTCCCTGTCACCAGGAATCATCAGCGCAGGTAACGAGACCTTCCCTGAACATGATGCACTTTGTTACAGAGCTAAATCAAATACCCAAGGATTGTTATCATCCTCAGTAAAACCAGGCTTATGTCTGTAAGGACCTTGGTTCTTACCTACACTGACAAACAGGTGTCAGGTTTGTGGAGTGGTATGTGCGCATCTGTGGCCAAGGTAGCACTTCATGTTTGAATTCTGAGAAACAGCATAGGCCCCTTGGAGGTCACAACATGCGATGTTTGATAGAGGCTGAACAGATTGGACATAAGGGAGTAAGAGATTAAAAGTTTAATTTCAGAAGCAGTCAGAAGAAAGAAGCTTGAGTGCAGAAGGCTTGAGACTGGTGAAAAGTGTCTATAGTAACAACTGGCTCATCCCTGAAGTCCTGAGGCTGGCAAAAATCTCACTGAAAGTGATGGAACGTTCTTCTCAATGGGCTCTTGAAATAAGCAGTTTCTAGTTCTTGGGGGGTTTATTTTTCATAACGTATCTTTGTGGAAAATCTCTGAATTGATCTAATATACAGAATAAACTGACAGATTGCAAAGGTTGTTGTCCATAAAAAAAACCACAAATATGTGTAGATAATTTTTTGGAGAGGGAGTGGGGGTGCTTGGCTTTTCTTTTTTCTTTTCTTTTTCTTTCTTTCTTGCTTTCTTGCTTTCTTGCTTTCTTTCTTTTTCTTTCTTTCTTTTTCTTTCTTTCTTTCTTTATTTCTCTCTTTCTCTCTTTCTTTCTTTCTTTCTTTCTTTCTTTCCTTCTTTCTTTCTTTCTTTCTTTCTTTCTTTCTTTCTTTCTTTCTTTCTTTCTTTCTTTCTTTCTTTCTTTCTTTCTTTCTTTCTTTCTTTCTTTCTTTCTTTCTTCTCTCTTTATTATTATTATCATTATAATTATTATTTTGAAAGCAGGCTTTACCATAATGCAAATATTCTTCCAGACAGATGCAGACTTTCTTGAGAGATAATCTGATGATCCCTCTCTGGCTTTCCTCTTTTAAATACAGCTCAGCTGATGAGTCAAGTGTTCCAAAGACTCTTTTGCCATCTTATTTGATTTAGAAATTAGTTTAAATTACAGATATGATTTTGTACCATTCTTCCTTTTTCCCGCTGTTTTTAAAGGAACTAATTTCTATTACGAAAAAAAGAAAGAGAGAGGACAATTTGGTTAGCAACTGTCAGTAAAAATGTAATAATTTACTATTGTCAAAGCAGCCTAATTTGTCTTCTTCTGTCTGCTTTAGATGAGTATTTGACTGCTTTTGATTTCATAGTGAGTAATTACTGGGGTTATTTTGTTGGCTCAGCTGGACAATTGTATAATAAGTGAGGGAATATTGAATGAATACAGAATTGCTGAGAAGTCAGACATCCAGAGAAATCATCAGACAGGCAGCCGTGCCAGTCTATCCTTGTAGTTGAAGAAGATATCTCTGGATCCAAGGAAATGCAACTTTTCTCACAATAGATAACAGAAACAGCATGACACATTTTGTGACAAGAATTATCCGTTCCTTTGCTGCTGACCTTAGGCAACCTACAACCAAAGAGCTCCGTGAAGTCTCAGGAGCACGTTTCAGGCACACCTTCCAAAAGCAGCACTATGACACGAAGCATTTGAGTTTGCACACCCGCACATAAACGGCATTCCAGAGGTATGAACTCTCAGTATTGCTTGTTCTGTGAAGCTGCGGTTCCTGGATTCAGACACACTTCCAGCTTTTCCCTTTCCAACATGAACCAGGAAATAGAATAAAACTAAGTCATATGCTTGTGTTTGCAATGTCAGAATGTTTCAGATACATTAGGTAAAAACTACAGACATAGCATGCCAATACAATATTCATCTAAGGCTTCATCTTCTTTTCAGCTGGGATGGAACTGTTTCCTTCAGAGTGTCTGGTATGATGCTATCTTCTGGTTCTAGGAGAAAAGCAATGTTGATAGCACACCAGTGTTTATAGCTGCTGCAAAGCAGTGCTGTACAGAGTCAAGGCCATTTGCAGCAAAGGCCCAGAGGAGCTGGGAGCGAATAGAATTAGGACAGCTGACTTAAACTGGCTGAAGGGATATTCTATACTATATGACATCAAGTGGAAGGAGTTTTGAAGAATGTAAGAGTGCATCTCACTTTACTCCACTGCTTGGGGGGCTAGCTGGGCATCAGCTGGGGGGTGATGAGCAATTCCTTGTGCATCACTTGTTACATACACTTATATATATACACTCATAACATAACCCTTTTCCCTATCTTACGATGTAGTTTTCTCTCAACCCATGAGTTTTACTTTCTTTTTTTTTCATTCTCTCCCCCATTCCACTGGGAACAGGGGGAGTGAGTGAACTACTGTGCCAGATTAAACCACAACAGGCTTACAGTCATTATGTATGTCTTGTACACAAGTTTCAGGTTTTTTTTCTGATGGATATTTGTGCTAAAATGTCATTGTAGTTAAGCTAAATAAGCAGCACGGTTGGAAATAAGATTCAAAAAATGGATCAGTGATACCATTGTGTACTTCTCCACAGTACTCTCCAACAGATTTCAAAACTAGAAAGAATGCTGTATTTCTGTTTTCATTTCTCTGCTGATGATTTCTATTAAAGCTATTTGTAAAAAGCACGTCTGTTTTAGTGCATATTTGAAAACTGGCAAGTTTCATAAATTTCAGTTCTTCTGGACAAGTACATGTAACTACCATGATATTATTACGATTGGAAAGAACTGAGAACTATGAATTCAGGATAAAGGCAAGAATATATTGTTACAACACTCATTTTCATGGTCATATATCTTTTAGAAGTATTGTAACCTTTTTTGTCCATTCTTTTTTTTTGGAGGGGTGGAGGCGGGGTTAGATCAAGGAAGAAACAGAAGAATTAAGTGAAGATCACCCAGGAGATTAAGAGCATGCCCACTATGTAAATGAAAAAAAAAAAAAAAAAAGAAACCCACTGACTGATAATTAACAAATTCTTATATACATCACATCATTATTTATGGATGGCAAACTATTCAATCAGTTGCTAAGCATTCAGCTGGCAGCAGATGACAAAGAATTCTGCTGTTGATTCTGGCAGATGAACTTAACTTTACTCAGCAACATAGTGATGAGCATTGTAAATACCACATATGGAAAAACCTACAAGTGGTTCTTGGGGTGTGCAAGTGATTAAAATTCCATGCACTTTATTGTGTGAGGTCAGATGTAAACACTCATTAAAACTAAGTCTATGTCATATATTTCAGCTGCTTAGCCTGTCTTTCTTTTCTTGGAGTGTCTCCTCTTCTTCTGAGCTAGAAACATCACAATGTTATCCTTATTATCTCTTGGCAGAGGTCAAATACAGAACCCCGGATATTAATGCCCTGTTGGGTCACTGTTTCCTGTGTGGATGGCAAAGTCTTGTCTAAATCATGAAACAAAGTTGAACAACACTCTTGCCAGCAGAGGCTGTTTGTACCTCAGTCACACAGATGTGTGTCGTGTGTACCTCTGAGCATCTTTCTAAAAAAGTGAATGTTCTATCTAATGAGGTGGCTGTGAAGGTGGCAGAAAGGTTATTTTAAAGTTATTGGTTTTCTGTTGTTGGAAAGTGAAAAGAAAATAGTGGATGATGGTAAACAAAATAATTTCATACTTTTTTAGTATCTGCCTTGTTAGGGGAAAAACTCCAGACCAATTTTGACAGTGCTGGGATTTTTACCACATCCTCATGCCGATATGCAGTCTCCAGCAGCCTCACAGCTAAAGGAGAAGCCTCACCAGCCCTGGCCCATCAGTGCTCTCCGGGGCTGGGGCTCCCATCACCTCCACCACCACCACCTCCATTATCTACGACAGGGGAGGTTAGGTTAGATACCAGGAGGAAGTTTTTCAATCAGAGGGTGGTGACACACTGAAACAGGTTGTCCAAGGAGGCTGTGGATGCCCCATCCCTGGAGGCATTCAAGGCCACGCTGGATGTGGCTCTGGGCAGCCTGGTCTGGTGGTTGGCGACCCTGCAAATAGCAGGAGGGTTGAAACTACATGATCACTGTGGTCCTTTTCAACCCAGGCCATTCTATGATTTTATCATCTCCACCATCACCGTCATTACTACCACTGCCACCATAACTACCACCACCGGCAGCAGCCATGCTGCTCACTGGCTCCCCTCAGCTCCACTTCCCACTCCGGAGACACTGATGATGGTGGAGGTCTTGTAAAATAACAAAGGAAAAGAGGAGGTGTTGGGCTGGCATTGGGTAATAGAGCTTCTGTTTGAGTCCTCCTTTTTTTTTTTTTCCTTTTTTCTTTTTTTCCTCACTTCCATCCATGCCATTATTTTTCCTTCTTATTATTTTTCTCTTTTTGAGAAACATGACCTGCATTTCAGCTCTCTGTCGTGGCATGACTGGGATTCCTCCAAAAGTGCCCGAGTAGTGATTCAGTGACTGTGTCATTACTCTGCAACTTGCCATTGCTTACAAGATAAATCAGCTATAAATACTGTATCATCACCTGAAAAATCTTATTTTGGTTATTAATCTCTAACTGGAGTGGTTTTATAGCTGAACAAAGGGATATTTCTTTTTGATTGAAATTCTGTGCTAAGGAAAACAAGCTTCAGTTCACGGAAGGGAAAAGAGATGTTTATGTTTACGGCATCTGTATAAGACTTCCCAAGCCCTGGCAGAGTTCCTCTTCCACCTTGCACTATACTGCCTGATGCCAGCAATCCTCACCACCAGCCCATTGAAAGGAAGGGAGCAGCGCTGACTGTATGCACAGAAACAGGAGGAAGCACAAGACGTGGTCGTACCACAATAATGAGACAGAAAAATGAAGACCAAGATACATACTTTGTGACATACTGATTACAAACAAACAAACAAACAAACAAACAAAAACCAATCTCAAACTCAGCCAATGGAAAGTTAATCTAAGGCTTTTTTTTTTGTTGTTTGTTTAAGTAATTAAGAATTGGTGTTCCTGTTTAAATAGCAGTGATCGCTAAACTGTATAGAAAACTGCTCTCCTATAGGGAAAGATGAGATGCCATCACGCAATAGTAAAATAGTATTATGCTAGCACATATATTCATTTCATGCTGCACATTAGTCTATTTCTTCCAGTTAACCCTTATAATTTAGTAATGGAGTAGCATGACAGTAAACAGTAATCCCCATACACATCTAGATCTAGTTTCAAATGTCATGTATGGGACCTGTTCTCTCATGCATAGAAACACCCAGGTGTTCCCAGCTCATGCAGAGGGAGCAGATCTCAAACAGAGGAACATATCATCTAGTATTATCACAGCAGCTGAATAGGCCGCATGTTTTGTGGCTCCATTAGCTTTAAATGAATGTACCCTGATATCAAGTGAGGATGTAGCCTGGATACTAATGAGTTTTTCAGACTTTAATTAATTTCCTCCTCTCCTCTCTTCCCCAATACCTGCAAAAGTGGTTAAAAGAAACGGACATTCATGTCCCTTCACAGCATGTAGCTGACAGACATTTCCAATTTGACAAGGGTGGAGAAAGGGAGAGCCAGCCTCCATCCTCAGATGCCAGAGCCAATCAGAGAGCTCAGAGCTTCCTGAGCTCTGAAAGCAGGGCCCTTATCTAGTAGCAATGGTGAAACGAAGTTGTGCTGCTGTCCCTCCGTTGAGGGCTGTTCTGCCTCCTCTAGTGACTGACAAATGCAGGACCAGCCCCTACCGGCTCCTCTCACAGGTACATAATCTCTAGGGAGAGACCCTTGGTTGATCATTCAGGGAGGCAGCCAAAACTGGGAAAAGAAGGTATTTCAGATACCTTAGTGCTCTGGTTTGGGCTCTTGTCCGTTACCTTCCATGCAGCAGAGCAGGACTCCCCATGCTACCAACGTCCTCCCTCCTTCGTGGCCGCTGAGTTGTCAAGAGTGGGCTGGAGGATAGCAGGACGGCTCTGCTGCGACCTTCCCTTTTTCCATGCATCTGTGCACCAGGCATTATTTGCTCTTAAATATTTGTTTTGCAAAGTGACATCAGCGATGTGATACTGGCTGCAAGACCCTGCAGTAAGCACTTCAGTATATTACTAAGAATTGAGTAACATAGAACAAGGAAAGAAATGGATAATATAGGAATAAAGGGATGTTAGAGAAAGATAAAAACAAAGCCCTGGAGCTTTTTATAATATGCAATTAGGTAGGAAACATTTTTTTGAATAGTCTTCCACTGCACAACTAAATTGTGAAAATACTGCCATCATCTGGACAATTAAAAATATGATCCTAATTTTCATTCCACCGCTTGGCAAAATATTTGAGAAAGTGATGGAGCAGAATTCCGCTTGAATAAAAATTGTGCTGAATCGCAGCGATGAATAAACGATTAATTTCAGGAATAAAGTACTGCAGCTGGATTTAATTTCAGGAATAAAGTACTCTATGGTTGCAATGTGGCTTAGAGACCAACTGGTATAGGTGGAATGTATGAGGAGCTGTGTGTGTTGGGAGGGAGATAAACTTATAATAACTGAAAAAGTGCTTGTGTATCCTGAAAAAATCTTTTCTATTTTATTTTTTTTTTTAATGGCATTCAGCTTGTTAGAAGATACTTCTCGAACAGAGTTTGTTTGTTTTTGAGGAACGTTCATAACAAACAGCATGAAGTTGCCTGGTTTCCTTCTAAATGCAAGCTTTCTTTGGAGTTGCGTCTTTTTTTGTGTGAACTCAGAGTCTGATTTTTAGATGGCAGTTCCTCCACCCTCCCTTTCTTCCCCCATTTCCTACTTTCGATGATAGGCAAATATGAAGATGCATATGTATTGAAAAGTTATTAGTTCTTAAATATTATCACAGGCTCAAATCTCATAACAAGCTTGTGGCAATGATTTATAAAATCTGGACTTTGAAACATTTTTAAGTATTGTTCAAAACTTGTTTCCCTTTATTTCTGTAACCTGTATGCCGTAAGAGGCAGTGGCTCAATTTAGTTTTAAAATATGAATGATCCTTTCATGCATGCATGTATGAGCAAGTTTGTTAAATGAACTGAAACATCACTGACTTTTTAAATTAACAGGAAAATAAATGACTTGAAGGAGGGAAATCTACCTTGGTTTTTGTCCATTAAGGAAAAGTACAACCTTACTGCGTTAAATTCCTTAACCTTTGAAGTCAATCCATGTGGCAGAGTGAAAAGATATATAAAGCCAGGAAACTCCATTATATTCTGTCTTAATAATCTAGAAAGTATGCATCTTTCCAAGAAGGACTGTGGAAATGTCTCAATAATACAGAACAGACAATCTGCACATCTTCAGAGCAAATCCTTCCAGAAACTGTCTACATTACCCTGGCTTCCTGAGACTGTCAGCAATATAGAATCATAGAATCATAGAATCACCAAGGTTGGAAGACCTTAAAGATCATCCAGTCCAACTGTTCACCTATCACCAATAGCTCCCACTAAACCATGTCCCTCTACACAACATCCAATCGTTCCTTGAACATCCACAGGGTTGGTGACTCCACCACCTCCCTGGGCAGTCCATTCCAGTGCCTGACCATCCTTTCTGAGAAGTAATACTTCCTAATGTTCAGCCTGAATCTCCCCTGCCGCAGCTTGAAACCATTCCCTCTAGTCTTATCACTAATGACACAAGAGAAGAGGCTGACCCCCAGCTCACCACAACCTCCTTTCAGGAAGTTATAGAGAGCAATAAGGTCTCCCCTGAGCCTCCTCTTCTCCAGGCTGAACATTCCCAGCTCCTTCAGCCTCTCCTCATATGTCCTGTGCTCCAGACCCCTCACCAGCTTTGTTGCCCTTCTTTGAACACGTTCCAGGGCCTCAATGACTTTTGTGCAGTGAGGGGTCCAAAACTGGACGCAGTTTTTTTATATGCAAAAATATAGCTTTCGGTGGTCTTTCTGAAACTCAAAGTTGTTAACAAAATTTCACTTCCCATATTTGGACTTGACTATGCAGTGTATATGTTATATACTGTTTACTATGTAGAGAGACGTAGAAATAGAAGGGAGGAGAAAGCAAGCAAAGTAAAACAGTCTTTGGCCTCCTCTGGTATCTGTTTGGTAGAGTTCAGAGGGAAAAGACCCTGGAAGGAAGAGGGGCCCAAGGAAGCTGGTTGATGTTCAAGGATCAGCTCCTCCAAGCTCAGGAGAAGTTCATCCCAACAAAAAGGGAGTCAGAGAAAAATGGCACGTGGCCTACATGGATGAACAAAGAGCTCCTGGTAAAACTCAGACACAAAGACGAATTGCAGAGAGGGTAAAAGCAAGAATGGGTAACTTGGGAGGAATGCAGTGATACTGTCTGAGCATGCAGAGGTGAAGTTAGGAAAGCTAAAGCACAAATGGAAGTGAATCTGGACAGGGTTGCCAAGGACAACAAGAACAGCTCCTGTAAGTACATCAATGATCAGGGAAAATGTGGTTCTCCTGTTGAATGAAATAGGAGACATGGTTACACAGAAGCATGAAAAACAGAAGATACTGAATACATTCTCTGCCTCTCTTTACCCACAAGACTGGCCTTCAGGAATCCCAGGCCCAGACATCATAACAAAAGGCTGGACCAAGAGAGATGCAGCCCTGACAGCAGAGGTTCAGGGGAGGAAGTACTTGAGCAAACTGGACATTCATAAATCCCTCCCAACCCCAACCAATCTGTGATCCTGTGATTCTGAGAGCAATTTAATTTTCAAAAGCCCATGATCACTGCAGGACAAAACCTAAGAAAGTGATTACATTGATGGACACTTATATGTAGGAGGATAATAATTTGTTATTATACACTCTTGTAACAGAAGTCTTCTTACAGATGTATCTGAATTAAGCAGTCTGACATACCTAAACCTTCTGCATATTTAGAACAGTTAGGAGATGAATAGTAGCTAAAAAAGGCAGTAAATATAAACCAGTATATTTTTCTAAAAGTTGATAACACTTTAGAGGTGGTAAATGTGGCATTTAGGACAAAGATGATGTGGATAATGTCTATATAAGCTTGCGTGAGCTCAGATAACATGATCACTGCAAAGGATATCAACTTTCTTGTTCAAGAGCCAGTTGGTCAAACATCACCGAAGTTTGCAAAGCTCAAAAAGTAAACATTTGAAACTGCACTTAGTTGTGTTCATAGATATATTATTGACAAAAGTCAGAAATAGAGGATAACCTTTGGAAATGAATTTTTGAAACCAGTATGCAAAATGTTGGTTTGGTTTCACAAAATGATGTGAATTTCCCAAAGCCTTTCTCAAGCGTAAGGTTACATCAGGCAAAGTTAAAAAGGGATGTTGGGAAAAAAAAAAAAGTGGTTCTGAGCTGCAGCATGTATAGCAGCTGCATGCGTGGGAGTAGCCACAACATGACATTGAAAGCAGTGAAGGCAGGGTTTGGTGGGAGTATGAAAAGGAACAATCACCATCTTCCTGTTAAAAACTGTACACAGAGGGTTTGTGCTCATATAACCATGGAGGATTGCTTTTGATAGATGCAGTAAGTATTTTCACTTTGGATGATAAATTGTTTCGTGCTTCAGGAACCAAATTTGTCATTGTTATGTTGTGCTATTTTTTTCCTGCCTGGCTGTTGCTGCCTGTGGCACTCAGGCACACAGACCAGGAAGAAGAAGAGGCAGAGGCTGGACAGACCTGGGTGCTCTGCCAGGAACCCCCAGGGCTGGCTGCCTTCACTACACAGAACAACCTGCCTAGCTGGCAGGGCTGTGCTGCACCCAGCACACCTCCAGTGCCCTCCGGCACTGCTAGCACTTCACTGTGGTTCAGTGCCACCAGAGGAAGACATGGCCTCCAGCAGAGGTCCCAGGCAAATGAATTATCACAGAATCATCGAACATCCCAAGCTGGAAGGGATCTGTGGGGATCAATGGGTCCAACTTTGTTGCATCAATGTTTTGGCTAAAATGCACACTTTTTAAAAATGATCATTGATATGGAACAGTTGTATTGCCACCAGTCTGAGCTGTCTGTCATTTCAAGGTATGTCTTTCAGAATGAAAACTATTGTGTTATCAGAACATTCATCCTCAACTCATCATTCAAACCTGATATGGGCTGAATTTCACCTCTCCCTCCACTGGCAGAGCTTAGAATTGCTAAATCAAATATACTTCAAGGAAAAGCCTAGGGACTAATGGATGACTGTAGGCCCCAGTGTCTTTTGATGTAGATCAAAAGTAGTGAGCTCTGTAACACAAAATAAAATAAATAAATAAAATCTTGGCATTTGACAGTGAGCCCCACAATTTAACAACTTGTTCTAAGGGACTAAGCAGAGATTTTTGAGCTGCGTTTTTAGGTGAAGTTCAGAAATACAAGTGGTCTGAGCTATTTTCCTGCATCTGTGATTTGAAGATAGGACTGTTTACTTGTTGGATCTGATCCCGAATCTCTTGGTTACTCATCACTGCAATTCAGTGCAGCAGTGCTAACCTTAGGTGCTTTTGTGTCTTAGGAAGATGAATGTGCTTTGAGGCACCTTGACGATAATAATGAACATTTTTCAAATGTGTAAGTGAAGATCTGCTTAACATACAGAAGTCTTTATTTTCCTGTGACATGGTAGATAAGAAGCTGAACATCCAAACCCTGTAGATTTACTGTAAGCAAATACTGTCAGTCTGGAAATAAAATTAGCTGTTTTTTTCCAGTGAAATGAGATTTGTGAAAAAAAAAAAATATTGGTTGTCAGGGAAATGTTTCATGAAAATGTGCTGTTTGGTGACACTAGTTAGCTGCACTAGCAATGGTGACTCTGGGTCTTCCACTTGCTGTCCTGCTCCATGTGATGCCGCACAGGCTGCCCCACTCAGACAGTGCCCTTGGTACCCTGAGCCTAAGGGAACCAGAAATTCCAGGAGAGAGAGCTTCTTAACTCAATTTTACTTTAAATACATATTGTAAATTAGCAGTTTTAAAACAATTTTAAGGAGATCCTTTCTGCAGGAAGCATCAGCAATCTCTATATACACTCATTGTGGCTTCCTCTTTTCCTTCTCTGAGTAGGATGGGAGGACAAGAGATGCCTGATACCAAATTAGATGATCTTACCAGTGGGTTGGAGAGAGGCAAAATTTGTAGATAGACCCGAGAAAACTCCTGTTGGTTTGACAGAAGGAAAGGTAACTGTCATAGTTAAGTAAGTAGTTCCACTGCTAAGGAGACTGACTGCTGAACTAACGAGTTGTTTTCAGTATTTTCTTTTTCCTTTTATTTCTGTATTTATTTTTGTTAACAAGGGTTGGAGGAGAATAAACAGTGTATTAACACAAAAAACACTACAAAAAATTATGCATCTCTAGTGACACAGTCAAACTGTCAAGCAGCATTGCACATCTTTTGCCCTTTTCTGTCTCTTCACTAAAGCCTGTATGCCCCAAATTAAAGTTAGAGTGTTTTTGTTTAAAGAGAGTCAGAGGATTGTTTCTTGGTGATTATCCACTGCTTACTGAAACAGAATATTTCATGTAAACTGTGGCCAACAGTTTTGAGTAACTTGTAATTCCAAGAAGCAAACTGCGATCACAAGGAAAACACTCAGAGAACGTCTTTGAACTTCTTGTAATTTTGTGCAATCACAAAGAAATTGTAAAACTACTGTTCCACAGACATAAACAAAATCACCCTGGGAGATGTCTCATTTCCATTATAAACAAACCGTAGTGCAATCTGAAGGAAGCGCGAGTTCTGCCAAAGTCCTGAGGTAACATTGTTTGTCAATGAGAAATTCTACTTAGGAGAGCCTGCCCAAGGGTCTCAGTCCTACTGTGGCTTCAGGAGCTTCCCCCTGGAGTCCTGGTGTTGCCAGGAGAGAAGCAGCAGGAGCAATCTAGAGGATGTCTCCTATGGGAGATGGGAAATGGGCATGGAGGATTTGCTTCTGTGAGGAGGAGACATTGTTACGTAGACTCCACGAAAGCAGCCGGTGTTGTGATTTACAGCACTTCAAGGAAGTGCAAAAAAAAGCAACCCTTCTCTGACATCCTTTCTAAATATTTTTCCTTCTGTCTCAATCCACTTTCCAGGCCTTATGAAAGGAAAAGCTGAGTGCATATTTTTACGTAATTAAAGTGAGTCTTCTAGGTGAAGAACTAATTTGACAGTTCAGTGCACTGAATGCGAATATTCATTTGAATACAGTGAATGCACATTTTAGTAGACTTAATTAAAGGCTTTCTGAGAAGGCAAAGGAGTTGTACATCCCTTCTTATTAGTTTACTTAAAGTATTCCAAAAGCAACAAAAAAAGATCTGATTTTATTTCATGGATCTGTATGGATTTGTCTTCGTCCTTTTAGGCCCACATAGCAAGACTAAATCTGTTTCAGCCCACTGACAACAGGCTAAAAATAGTTTGGAACTTAAAGCACTGCTTTGAATAAAAGGAGTTTTGAAAGTAATTTAAACCTATATAGGCTAGTATTTGAGAAGTCTAATTTATTGTGGCTCTTACACGGTGTCAGTATACTGATGAATTTGTCCTTGTAAACAATGCTCACTGCAATGGCTACTCACAGACAAAGCCTCTGAGCATTTTCCTGTAACTTTATCAAAATCTTATTCCTTTTCCTCATCACCATTGTTCAGCACAACAGAAAAGGAGAGAAGAGAAAAAGGAGAAAACCATCACACAGTTAAGGAAAGCAGGCTCAATTCTACTCTGAATTTCCCGAGCATCAGCAAAGTCAACATTAGGTTGATTTTGTCACTCTTCATAGTTTGGATTAAGAGGCAGACTTCAAATGTTTTTACAAAGGCTTTTTTTTTCTTTTTCTTTTTCTTTTTTTTTTTTTTCCCCTTCATTAAAACATGTTAGGAGTTTGTTTTGCTTATAATTTCTAATGTCAGAAATGAGTTATGTTTGAGCTGACTGTACTTTCGAGAACCCCAGTGAGAATAGAATCTGACTCTAAATCCTACTCTTGGATAGTGATGTCCGTCGAATTGAACTTGCAGTTTTCTGCAGAAGGAAAACTTACACATCTAGATATCTGTTCTGAAGACAACGAATGAAACATAAATACAAAAATTCCCTTGTATAAAATGTTGGATTTCTATTTAAACTGGTAGAGTTGTGCTGATTCATAGAGGTAGTTAACTGCTCTATTTTGTAGAATTATCTGAGATACATCCTAACGGGTTAGAATACCTTTGAAAAAAATATTCTCATTCCTGTATCAGAAAAAGATGAGGGAAATATGCTATCTGACAGCATTTGAAATTCTTAAAACCCTTCAGTGAAAAGACAGTATACTTTTCCAAGCTAAGCAGAATTCCACCCGAGTCCAGGCTAGATAAATAGTGAATGTAAGTAAGTCACATTTCCCTGAACATTTGTTTTCTTGGAAGTATGTGAACTGTGTTCTGGTCATCTCCTCTTTCTGCTGGACAGATGTGTTTACAAAGTAATCATGAAAGGAAGTGAGTTGGCTGCATGTTTAAAAGGAACGCAAAATAGCGAGTGTATGTGGAGACAGAGTATTCTGAAGCCATTCTGAAAGCAAACGGAGGAAGCTGCACTTCTCAGCTTCTTTGGCTTTTGAACAGATGGTTACTGAAATTGACTCTGAATTATTTGCAAGTTCAGTCTCTATGTAAGTTTTCTATGAATATTTTAAGTGATATCCTGTTACTATCTAGACAATACATAGAGATAAATCCAAAGAGATAGGCAGAAAAGGGATTTAAATAAGGCTGTAGTTAATTCTCCTGAAGCTTTTTACATTTTCTCCTTACTAAAAATGAGGAACAAAGCTATATTAGGAAAAATAGCAAAATATTAAAAGAAGATGTAAGCAAATATCATAAAAAGTTATTTCAGAGAAATGTGTGAGATAGAATTCAATGCAAGATGAGATGCAAAAGAGAGACCTAAAAAATATGACCTCGGCTCATGGACCACAGAATGAGTATACCAATAGGATATTTAAAGTCACAATATGAGTATGAATGAAAGGATCCATAGGCAGGTGCTTTGTTCAACATGCCTCAAACAAACACCGAGTAGAGATAAACAACATAAAAATCCCAGAGCACTAAAAGGCAAAGATTTCTCTCAAGATATCTACTGTAATAAAATGTATTTAAACTTTTTATGTTACTTCCTCTTTATTATAATGATGATTGCCATAAAACACCATGCAGTAATGAACTGGAATAGAAAATTAAACACTGGACCTGCATATCATATCTTTAATTATTAGAGAAACTTCTAAAGGACAGTATTGTCAACTCTCCTTGAGACCTGATAGAACATAGAAACATAGAACATAAATGTCTGTGGAACTGAAAGCCCTCACCATGATTCCAATTTGTAGAATCAATATAGTGTTTTTTATCATTTGCAAAGCAGGGATAATGCCTATAAGTTTGTAATTTTTCTCTTCTGTTCAAGTTCAAGTAACAAGTTCAGGCGTTACTTGCATTTTATATTGTACAGAAAGAAAACCCCTTCTGCTCATAACTGTCCCCTAAAATCATACTTCTTCCATAAGGATGTTGCTATTGCTTGTGGTAAGAATTACATTTCTAAATGGTCGATAATGTTCCTTTCTGTTGAGTAGCAGGCTGAACGTTTTCAATATATTTCATTTTAAAGCATTTTAAGATTGAAGCAAAGTTCTGTAATACAGCAAGTATTCTGCTTTATAAGGAGTTTACTGGCATTAAAAGCTTTAAGGAGACATTTCAAACTTGCACACTAAAAGCAACTAATCTCAGCATTGCCTCAGAGAGCTGAGGTTTTGTTTAATAGCATAGGTTAACGGTTTCAGCCACAATTAGAAGCATCTTCCTGACTTTCATGAGAATTGTAAACTACTTTAGGAAATAATTCCTTTCTAAGTGGGCAAGGAAAAATTTTTAGAAAGAAACGTACTGCAGAATCCACAAAATATTGTCTGTTGGCAAAATGAATCAATAAACCTAAAGTTTTATAGGCATTTGAGGCAGATATACTCAAAATGCTTGCCTGGCAGGCTGCAAGGACTGGCAAAGTCCATACTTCTGCAGACAGCTGGATTTTTGTTTATCCCTGTACCCCAAACAGCTGCCCTGTTGTCATGCTTGGAAGTGCTCGGCCTTGTCTCTCACACAGTCCTCCTCAGAATACTCAGTTTAACTACCTGTCTGCCTGTCAGCTGCGGTAACCCAGTCTAGGAGGTGAGCTGGGGGGTTCTCAGCGCTTGCTGCCTTGGGTTTACTATCAAATGTTAATGTCACATCCCGTTTTATGACAAAGAAAGATACAAGTAATTACGAAAAGAGTGAGCCTGACCACATTTGCAGACATGATGTGCATGGCTGAAGTGAGTTTCAAGGCAGGCGGCTCTGTTCCAGAGACAAGAAAAAAGCTGAGATTGGGGGTACCTTTCCACAGTACCAGGAAATTTTGGGTACGTCCTAAGAGAACTCATCTTAAGTCCTTCTGGTGATTTCAATACTGGGCCTGTTAGCACTCTTGAAAGCACTTTTCATTGACCTGAATTATGAAAAAGGCATGATGGTTCAGTTGTCAAATCTTTATCAGATATTGAAAACAGACTCCTTATAAGGCCATCTTGTGTTTACATTTTTCCTGTTTAAAAGTAGATCAGAACAAACATGGAACTCGCTGAGATCATGAGTAAGTGCATGAGTATGGGCTACTTCTACCTGTGCTGTGCTACTGTTTAAATCCTGAACACTTTCTGGATAGAAAGGTTTCACAAGCAGTTAGTGTTGATGAAGCATTTAAAATATGTTTTGAAATAGATAGAAGGGTAATAAGGTAGAAGGTAAAAAGGTAAAAAAATTCCCATGTTTCGATCACACTAAATTCCTCTCTGACATTTTAAGAAAGAAGTCTTCTTATCCGATGATGTATATGCACTTGGGAACCTCATTTTATCTTTAGTTTTGGCATTCCCTTACTGTGTGGATTTGGTGTACTGTAACCATAATAATCACAATACGCTGTTGGTAATTCATCGACATCAAATTGCAGAAGATCAACCTGCTTAAGCATTTTGAAACTAGCAAAGCTAAAATATTGGAAATGCTGAAGTGCTTTAGGTTTGAGGTAATATCTGTTTTTATCTAAACATAACCACAGACTGAATTGGTCATTCGGTAAGTATACTCTTTCTCACCACATTTCATAAAATCTCTTTGTTGGTCACTGCAAACACTGCAGATTTGTGGAGTCTGTGGAGGTAAGTGCAGGTAATATGCATTTAAGTCCTGAGGTTTAGCATGCATTTCTGAGAAATATTATCCAGGGGGAAGGAAGAAAGCAGTACTTGTATCTTAAGGCTTATTTGTACAGCGAGGGCCAGCAACTGAACCACTCATGCAGATCCACACAGGCATACCTGTTCTTTGGTGGATTTTCTCACTTGGGGCAGTACATCCCATTCATAGAATTATAAAATTAATACAGTTGGAAAAAGTCACTAAGACCACATCATCCAGCTGTCAGCTCATCACGACCATGCACAGTAAACCATGCTCCTCAGTGCCACATCTCCACATCTCTTGAACACCTGTGGGGACGATGACTCCACTACCTCCCTGTGCAGCCTTTTCCAATGTCTCACTACTACTTCGGAGAAGAAATTTTTCCTAACATCCAACCTGAACCTCCCTTGGTGTGAATGACTAAGTGAACTGGGTCTGTTTAGCCTTGAGAAAAGAAGGCTGAGAGGGGATTTGATCCAGGTTTATAAATACCTGAGGTGTGGGGGCCATAGTGGTGAGGCCGGACTCTTTTCAGCAGTGCGTGGGGACAGGACAAGGGGAAATGGGACGAAGCTAGAGCATAGGAAGTTCCGCATGAATGTGCGCAAGAACTTCTTTACAGTGAGGGTGACGGAGCACTGGAACAGGCTGCCCAGGGGGGTTGTGGAGTCTCCTTCTCTGGAGATATTCAAGACCCGCCTGGACGCCTACCTGTGCGACCTGGTGTAGGGAACCTGCTTTGGCAGGGGGGTTGAACTCGATGATTTCTAGAGGTCCCTTCCAACCCCTACGATTCTGTGATTCTGTGATTACTGCTCATCTTATTGCTAGTTACCTGGGAAAAGAGACCGACTCTCTTTTGTGCAGATTCAGAGGGAGTGAATTAACTTATTGACTTCCCTCCCCACAAATCATATAAATCAATGAAACAGGTTTTATATGCATAGCTCCTGTGACCTCATAACTTTTCTCTACTGTAATAGTTTATGGTATCTTTCTTGCCATTCTGTTTTTCCATACTGTTTGGTCTTTATTTCTACAATAGGGATGAGCAGAGAAAGGAATGCATGAAAACTATGAACTAAGATTTATGGTGAATATATCAGCTCTTTTCCACAGACAGTACAATAAATGAGCCACAGGAGATGTACGTCCTTTCTGTCTTTTGCTGAATTAAGTTGAGTCTAAAGCTTGCACAGAAGAATATATTTAAAATTGGTATGGAAGTTAACAGAAAAGTTCTGCACTTGCACTTCTGTGCACTTAATATGGATATGAATTTTTCTGTGCTAGAATGAATATGTAGATTAGCAAAAAATGCAAAGAGACCCTTATGCATATATTTAGCTCTACTTCGTGTAATACATCTGATCTTGTCTTCCTACAAGGGCAAGTAAATATGAGGTTTTTCACACTATGAAGTTCTTTGGCCCTCATGGTCTTCATGATTCATTGCCCTGTCCCCAGGTCTTCTCTGAATTTCATTCCCATTTTACTTCATTTTTATTCTCTGCTTCTTTCTGAAATAACTGTTGAAGATGATGTCATGTGTTCATCACTAGATGGGACTGAAGTGTTGGTCTGGAAAGTCTATAAATTTCAGCTCGGATGCGTCCATTACATTTATAGTAGTAAAGGAAAGCCTACAGAAATGAGAACAAGGGAAGAGATTTAATAGCTAAATAGAAAGACAGATTAAAGTGTGGCATCTTTTCACTGTGTTTCTACCGCTACTCATGTATTCTCTGTCTCTGTTTCACCGAAATGTGTATGAAACGGTTGGTCTCCCGCAGACGTACTATGCCAAAACAACCTACAGTAAAAGGAGCACAGGAACATTTAATGCCTTTCTCCATAACCTATCAGTGCATCTCATTAATCACTAACATAAATATTATAATTTTGCTGTAAATGAATCACAATTTTAAAAGTACAAAAAAGAGAAAGAAAATCGGCAAACAGATGTATAGAACAGTGGTGCAGTTTTCTCCCTTTGAAAGGTGAACTCTCAAACAACAGATGTTTTGTCTTGTTTGTTTTTCACAGTTACATTAAAGAAAAAGTAAATGAAATCAATAAAGAATAGCTTGGTTGTCTGAGCACTGGACTGAGAGCTGATACTGATGTGAAACAGTCTTTTTCCTTCCATGGCATCATGGAAGTTTCACCTCTCTGCTCTCTGATAAGCAATCTGTAAAGCCTAAAGGGAGAAAAAATAGCACTTGCTATAATATGGTATTACTCAGTGTTTGTTTGTAAATCACTTTGAATTTGAAATCAGTCAATCGTTAATACAATTCCCTGTCAATCAGAGCAGAAGATAGCCACCTTCCAGTACTGTAATTTCTGGAGTGAGTCCTTGTCCTGCTTCCACTCACATTTATAATGGAGTAATCATTAACTCTTTTATTAAAAATTTGGGTGCTCAGATTCTCTTTGGTTTGGCAACAGAGATTTTTACCAAATTCTACAACAGAATGATGATGATTGTCCTGTTCAATAATAATAATTGAAGTAGGGGGTTTCTTTTTCCAATTTCAGATTGAGAGAAGTAGTAACAGCTATTTTTGTGAATAGGTAATTAAAACCCAATTTTAATTTTATGAGTTTTTCTGGAAGTTTTTTTTCAGTTTTTCCCTCTACATTTGTTGTTTGTTTTTTGTTTTTTTTTTTAATGCTTTTTGTTTGTCTGTTTGTTTGTTTAAAGAAAGAGAGAAAGAAAAAGAAACTCAGAAAATAGACTTTTTACCTACAGAATTTCATTTACTGGAAGATTTTTGAATACACAAATAATTATGACCACAGAACAAGCAGTTGTGCCAGACTGGATCTTATCTTTGGCTGGTAGTTGTTAGAAAGCCAGTAACTGTAATTTGTATGCAGGTTGCATAAGTACCTGTAACTCCAGTAACATAATGCCTTTCCCACTGGAGAGATGTAGGTTGGGGTGCAATGGTTTAGAGTTTGTCACATGGAAGTCACAACATGTTTGGTAATCTCCTTGACAAGATTTCTGTGCTACTAACAGTGTTGCAGAGGGAGCAAATTACAGGGAACTGACCTGTGCTAGACACTGTAATGAGTATCAAAAACAGGAATCTCATCTGTTAGCCAGGTACATCACACCTTGAATTGCAAGGGATGGCATGTCAGCATCTCCAGAGGTTCTGGACAAAGGAATGAACCATACATGGCCATAACCAGATCAACTCTTCAGGAAATCCTAAAAGCACTGGCAAGAGCTGGTACCAGTGGCACGCTATTTCATACTCACTGTGACAAATGTACTTTTATATTGTTAGTGCCATGTATTGAGCACTAGTATATTTTTAGCCCAAGACATATATATTTCACAATTTTAACTCTGTGTTTAGTTTTGTACTTCCCTGGAGCTGAGTCTTAATCTTCAACATCAAAGGATTATTGAATAGATTCACTACTTTTTTTTTCTTTCTTTCTTTTACATTAGAAAGTCAAAATGAGGGAGGAAAAATGATTTCAGAACATGAGAGAATATGGAGAAAAAAAGCAGCCTGTACAGAATGTACGTGGTGTTTTTCATATGATACTGTGATAAATGCATGCATTTTCTATTCAAATCATGAGACACTGTAGTTGTATGATGGTGGACAAGTGAATGATAGGGAATAGTGGGGAGTTTCATGATTTCAAAGTAACTTCACCTAAACAATATTCAGTAGCACTGATAGTCAGTTTTTCATGACCATTAACCAAATATTTCAACAGCTTATACAAATACATGTTCATCCTAATTACAAACAATGCACTGTATTTTTCCTTTCAAAGTCTGCATGAGCTCTGTCTCAGTAATGCCAGTCTTGATGGTGCTGGAGCAGGACATTTTCTTCTAAATGACAGTACTTGCACAAATGATGACAATCCATGGTGTCCTATGTTGTAGTCAAATGTTCAATTAAACAGGATTTAATGGACAGAGCTGCTTTCAAGTTACTGCAGAAAGTATAATGCATGTTACATTTGACCACATAAATACCTCAGAATCAGCATTTTAAATGCTAAAATTGCTTGGAATAACTACTGGGAAAACATTTTAAAAGAAAACAAAATTATCAGCTACTTGGAAATGTAGAATGCAAAACCTGGAAGGAAAGGCTGTAGGAATATATTTTGAACATACTAATACTGAATGCTCAAAGACTGGTGTTATTTTTTTTTTCCCAAAAATACATTTTTAATGACATAAAAGTCATTAAAAAGTTAATAGCTCAAGTTCTGTGGTTTATTCTTTATTATGCTGACTGAATAATATATGAGACAAAAGCCCAGCTCTACCATGTATTAGGAACCTAAGTCCATTCCTAACTCTAGATAAATCACTACGAAGACAGAGCAAAAACTACATGCTATGTGTCTTCATAGATTTGGGCTTCAGTGATGAAGAAGTTTGTGTTCTGTTTGAGTCAGGAGATTGAAACCCTCTGTGCAGGCATGAAACAAACTATCAGCCACAAACGTGGATGAGGAAAGATTTAGCTGTGTAACGATTAGAGTGCCCTCTAATCGTTATAATCGTTATCTAATCTATATCCCTTAACACAGGATAAACTTCATTTACCTACACAGTGAAGGAAACTTTAAGAGGAAATTACTGATTACATCTGTTTTGAGTATCAAAATACAATACCTAAGTAGGAGAAACCTGTCCATGCAGAAGAAGTGTATACATCAAATGAAGAAGAACTTGCATATAAGCTCCAAGTGGAAGAAAAGAAGAAAACATGTGGAGGAGTGTTCACTGGCCTGTTCAGACCATCCAAAGCCTTGAGATGCTCAAGAAGTGTGTTCATACGTGTTGAGAAGTAAAAGATTTTTTCCCTTGGTACATATCATAGAATCATAGAATCATAGAATCATAGAAATCATAGAAATCATAGAATCATAGAATGGCCTGGGTTGAAAAGGACCACGATGATCACTTAGTTTAAACCCCCCTGCTATATGCAGGGTCACCAACCACTAGAGCAGATTGCCCAGAGCCACATCCAGCCTGGCCTTGAATGCATCCAGGGACGGGGCATCCATATCAGTCACTTAGTCCAGTCTGGCCTAGTGCTGCTTATCATAGAATCAAAGAACCATAGAATCAGTCAGAATCATAGAATGGCTTGGGTCGCAAAGGATCTTAACGATCATCTGTTTCCAATTCCCTGCCATGAGCAGGGTTTGGTTTTTTTGCCACCCACTAGATCAGGGCCCTGTCCAACCTGGTCTTTAATGCCTGCAGGGATGAGGCATCGACAGCTTCTCTGGGCAGCCTGTGCCACAGTGCCAGTGCCTCCAGTACCTCTTACTGAAAAAATTCCATCTAATATCTAATCTAAATCTTAACTCTTTTAGTCAAAAATAATTTCCCCTTGTCCTATCATCATCAGATCTCAAAAAGTCAGTCTCCCTTATGCTTAGAAGCCTCTTTCAGTACTAGAAGGCTATAATGAGGTCTCCCTCAGCCTTCTGCAGGCTGAACAAGCCGTCAGCCTTATTTCATAGAAGAGGTGATCCAGTCCTTTGATCACCTTCCTGGCCTTCCTCTGGATCCACTCCAACAGCTTCACATCTTTCTTGCGGTGTTGGCCCCAGGCCTGGATGCAATACAGGGCTCACAAGGGCAGAGTAGAGGCCCCTTCCTCTCCCTACTGGCCACCCCTCTTTTGATGCAGCCCAGGAGGCAGAATAACAGCAAGAAATTAATTAGTTTCGGAAATATCTTATTTGATCACTTCCTTTCTGTGTATACTCAGAATACATAGTACATCTGTGAAGAAATTGAAGCATGCTGTGTTATTTCTAGAGTTTACCACAAACCCAAACTGTTTATATCAGCGCCTGGTGTGATGCTCTTACTGAGAGAAAGAAAGAAAAAGCTGGACCTGAAAAGTGGATTTGATCTTATGCTTCATCATGTAGTGCATTTACATCTATCACAATCTCAATAACTTGATGACTTGGACAATATTTGAACTGAAGGACAGTGATCTAAGTGTAATGTAAGAACATTATTATCTTCTCTGTTCCTCTTCTTCTGAGGACTTCCATTTTCACACTTGCAGCCATATGGATGCCACAGTAGTCTTAATTAGTCCAAATTACATTTAGATCTAAACTTTGAAGAAATCCATGAGAAGCAACATGGCAAAGGGGGATGGGACAGGAGCTCAGTAATGATTGAAGAAGCTCATTGCTTTGTGGCTAAGTATTTCTGGGTTTCTTATCTGGCCTATCTGGGACAGAGCAGGAGCTAACTTCCTCTTGAAAGTAGGAAAGAGATAGTGAAAGAAAAATTGATGAGAAGGGACATCAACAGGACAAAAAATAAAAATAAAAAATCATGCAAAGAGAGATGGAGATCTTCTCCACAGTGGTTTCTAAAATGCTACATTTGCCTTAGAAGTCAGCGTGAGGTTACATACCTTAATTATCATATATTTAGAATTGTGACTTAGCTTTCTGCTTGTTAGCTCTCTCCTCAGTTAATCTACAGTTATCCGGAAGCAAAATATTTAATTGTTTTTGTAGAGAATCGATATACTGCTGTCCTTTTTCTTTGCTGTCCCTACAAGGATCTTTCATTACTGATTCACTCAGTGACTTTAAAGCAGCAACATCAAGACAAAGCAACTTTTAATTGCCAGGTAAAACCATTTTCCTGTGCAATTTCTAACACAAAAACCCTGATTTTTGTTATCTTTCTTCTAGTTTAAGCATCTTTCATATTTCAGGTACGAATCAGTTTATTCCTTTGTTAAGGAAAGACTAATAGAGGAATTTGTTTATGTTATGTTTCAGCCTATCATGACTAAATTTGTCTTTGCATTTGTGATAGAAAAAATTAATTCATATGTAAAAAGGCACAAGGGTCTCTGGAGAAGGATAATCAGAGGTACTTATGACAATACGATATGTAAGCACTCCAATACTATTTCAGATAATTGACGATTCCATCACCTGATTTGCACCTTATTGTATGTATACTGCACCTTCTTTCTAGGTAATTCTGTTCTCTACTCTCAAGGGCAGAATGACCTTAATGGAGATCTGGCAACATTCTATCTTTCATGCAGACAAACACATGTAATGTCTGTAAATGTCCTTTCTGGCCTCAGATTTAGCTACACCAAAGTTTCCTGACCATTTTGCTAGGCATCATTGCCTGCAGTGGCAGAAGCAGACAACAGCAATGACGGCAGAAGCCACAGTGGTGGAGTCCATGACAAACTGTGTGTCATTCTGGAGTGGCTGGAGTGCTGCTACTTCTACACTTAACTATGATTTGTATTGCATTAACTGACAAAAACACAGCTCTAAGTTTAAGAAGAGCACAGACTGTTGTGTGCTTGTGTTAGGAAATGAGAGCATTCAGCAACTGAACAAGTATCTCAGGAGAAGCCATGGATTTTAATGGATCCCAAACATGGATTTTAATGGATCCCAAACAGTTTCTCATGCAGGCAAGGGTAGTTGGGTTTCAGGCCAACATGGCATAGTTAAAAAGAAAGGGAAAGGAAGTATTTTCAGAACCTTCTGCCAAAAAAAAAAAAAAAAAAAAAAAAAAAGAGCTTTTTCTGGCAAAAGCCAGATCTCCATCTATTTGGTGGACTTATGTAGATAAGGGAGACAATAGTGCTGACCTTAATAGCTACCTACCAAAATCATTGTGGAATGATGAGCCACCATGCGCACACCAAAGGCCAACACAGAATATCAGTCACAGGTATGAGATGCTTAAAACTCCCCTGGGGTTAAATATTTGGGGTCCAGAGGTCTTGGGAATTTTGTGATATGTCAGTGTGATGTCGCTGTCGTATTAGCAAGTGAAAACTGACAATTTTAAAAGCCTCTAGAGCCTGGAGGCTCTGGAGGACTGGTGTTCATAGCCTAGACTATTAAACTCAAATCCCATCAACAACAGGCATGTGTTCAAACCTTTGCTCTGTTAAGTCTCTTGCTTAACGTTCTGATATTTAGAAGAGCTCAAGTTTTAATGTCATGTGCAGGACAGGCTAGCATTGTGAGCCCATGGAAAAACTGTAAATTTGCACAGGACTTCAGTTTCATTCATATCATATGAAACTAAGACAGCCATGGAAATGTAATACGCTGTAGAAAAATGCATTATGGTTTCTAGTTTGAAAATAATACCTGTTGATCAGCTGTCGAGCTCTGAAAGCATAGCATGTTTAAGCTACAGTTTTCTGCTTCTTTCCTCTTCCAAAACTGAAGATTATTCCACTTGGATTGTACATCTTTTTTGTTTTTTTTATTGTAACACTTCTCTTTTTGTTATGTATTTTCTTATGTTTTTCCAGAGAACTTTAAGAATAGCACTTTCTATTTTATTATCACAGAGTCACAGAATTGTAGGGGTTGACCTCTTGAGATCATGGAGTCCAATCCCCCTATCATAATGATGATTATGTGATCATTATGTTTGGATCTGAGTACCGTCTTATATATGCATCTGTATAAGATGCTATACATATCAAGCCCATCTTTTTAAAAGCAACAGTATGTACCAAATGCAACTTGCAACTGTTTTAATATGACTGTCTTGGTTGAGATGTTAAATCTTGAGCCATTTCAATCTCTGATGAGCACACATTTGCTTTTTTAATTTTGCATTTATTGTTAACTAACTATAGTAAATAGAGTTCTCAGTATTCTGGAAGAATTCCAGCCACTGATTCTAACTGATCTGGCTTTGTTCTCTTTTGACAAAATAACGACAATAAAATGCATGTATTGATATAGTATTGTAGAAACACGTGGGATTTAAAATGGATTAAAAGTGGAAAGGCCAAGCTCATTTGATGGAGTAAAGAGTGTTCAGAGTTTATTAAATTCAGCTGGGACCCTATGAGGAGACTTTCATGCTATACTGCTTTCTCAAAGTGATTATTTTACAGCAACCAAGGTTTTACTCTTGAAATTAGGCTGCATTTATTGATGTTACTTTCTTGTATGCTCCTCCTGCATCTTTCTATTTACCTATTCTATTTCTGTTTTTTTTCTTCTTCTCAGTTTGTCAAACCCAGAAGCACCATCTACAGCAATTATGCTGTTTTCACTGCTAAAGCATTCCACTGAACTCAGGTTCACCAGCTTTATTACTTCAAAGCTGATCACTGGTTCAGATCAGTCCAGTATAAGTGGCACGAGCGGACGGACTGATGACTGTGTAGCTGAATAGGATCAAAGAAGTGCAGGAACAAACTGTGTGTATCTACGGAATGCTTCATCGACTGTGTTCCGCTTATTGTGTTGTTTCCAACAATTTATACATTTTTTAATTTAGACTGATATGGGAAGTAAATAAAAACACAATTTACTGTGTTTGCAGGAACGCTATTAATATCCAAGCTAGTATTTACAGTTCCAACAAAATCCACGTTATAAAGTTTCTACTGATGTTATAAACACAAAAAAGGGACCCAGTGTAAATATTTAAAATCCAGCTTTAAATAGCTTATGGCTAGGGCGTATGCAGATGGCGAACGAAGACAGTCTTTTCAAGGTCTTCAGCTGGGTTATGACAAAAACAAGGCAAGTGATATAGCTGTGATTTGTAAGTCTTATACCCCATTTTTCTGTGACCTTATGCCTCAGTTCCTATGAGCCAATCCTAAGGTCTGCAACGTTTTTAGACTTCTAGCTTGCACATTCAGAACTTTCTTAGACACAAACATCTTACAAATCTTTCTAACATATTCTTATTTTATGGCAGCTCTCATTTTTATTTTCGTATTTCATGGAAATACAGTTGTATTTTCAAATCCACCTACTGAGCATCTTTGTATAATTTAACAATACTTTTAGAAAAAAATATTTTTTTGAATGGTTTATGACTCAATAAACAGAATGAGTCATATTAACAGATGTGATCTTGGTCACCACCATAAGTAAGCATGCTGCTATCTTGTGACTTCCTATGCAACGTAATTGATTGGTATATGAATATCCATTGTATGTGTTGCTCCACTTAAGCACTGAATCACTATGGCCATTGCAAAATCTAACACAGTGGGCAAAGCTGAAAAACACTTGAACTCAGTACTAGTTGAATCTTTAGAACATATTCTACATGATTTGAGTAATATTAATTTCACTTTTTGCTTTGAAATATACTGCAGTATCTCTGTTTCAGAGAGCAGAAATTGAGTCATTAGGCACAGAAAATGTTGAAGAAAAATCAAGAAATTATCCAGGGTAACTTCAAGTGGATGTATTTGGACATTTTCTTTCCTGATAATAGTCTTGTAATTGTTAACCAGTCCATTTTTTTTCACTTTTTACATCACTGAATACCAGATGCACTTTAACATTATGCATAACCTGTGAGCGCGTTTCATCAAGTTCATTTTATAAAGATTTTCATTTTAGTATAACATGATGTCAGGAAAGAAAACACTTCAATAGTATTACTAATTTCTCAGCTCCTCTTCCCTCCTTTCCCACAGCACCATTCATATGAGTATGTTCTCTAAAATCTGCATTTCTTTATCTTTTTTTAATCTCAGCTCTGTACTTACATGATATCATAGATTCATGGAATCATTAAGTTATAGAATGGCTTGGGTTGGAAGAGATCTTAAAAATCGTGTGGTTCCAACCCCCTTGCCATGGAGTGCTGCCACCTACCAGATAGGGTTTTGAACACCTCCAGGGATGGAGCACCCACAGCTTCTCTGGGCAACCTGTTCCAATGCCTCACCACTTTCTGAGTAAAGAATTTTTTCTTTATCTCTAATCTAAATCCGCACTAATCTAAAGCCACCCTCTTTCACCTTGAAGTCCTCTTGTCCTATTACTGTACTCTTTGATAAAGAGTCCCTCCCCAGCTCTTCTGTAGGCCTCCTGTAAGTATCAAAAGGCCTCAAGGAGTTCTCATTGAAGCCTTCTTTTTCCTGGGCTGAACAAGCCCAGCTCTCTTGGTCTTTTATTATAGGAGAGGTACTTCAGTCCTTCTCTGGACCCACTCCAACAGCTCTATGTCTTTCTTGCGCTGAGGATCACAGGCCTGGATGCAGTACTACAGATGGAGCCCAGATTGGAGGGGAAGAAAGCCCCTTCTCTCCCTGCTAGCCACCCCTCTTCTGATGCAGCCCAGGATACTGTTGACATTCCATGCTGCAACTTCGCAATGCTGGCTCATGTTCAGCTTTTTGTCCAGCAGAGCTCCCAGTTCCTTTTCTGCAGAGCTGCATTCAAAGAGTTCTCCCAGTCTGATAATTGGTTTGTCCAACAATTCCATCACTTTCTCATAGAAGGCCACCAGATTGGTCAGGCATGATCTGCACTTGATGAAGCCATGCTGGCTGTCCCAGATTACCTCTTTGTCTAGCGTGTGCCTTAACATAGCTTACAGGATGATTTGCTTCTTGATCTTCCCAGGCACAAAGGTGAAGCTCCGGATCTTCCTTTCTACCCTTCTTAAAAATGGGAGTGATGTTTACCTTTTCTCAGTTGCAGAGTTCAACAGACAGCCATGACTTCAGGATGGACAATGGCTTGGCAACTACATCAGCTGGTTCCTTCAGGACCCTGGGACATCTCTGGCTGGCACAGTTGCATTCTGGATATTTTCCTTCATCATACGAGAAAGTCTCTGGATTTTTAAATTTTATTTTATTTTATTTTATTTTATTTTTTTAACAGGGGCTATCTAGGAGTTAGGAACTTAAATATCCCCAAACATCCAATAGAATTATGTAGTGATGACAGGCAAGTCTTTAGAGAGAGATTTTGAAGTTGAAGTGTTGTTAGGTTAGAACGTTGTTTTTCATCTGTCTTCTTGAGTCACTAAGCTTTCCTGGGCATGAACAAGGAGCTGGCATGGCTGAGTTGCAAGGCTTGGTGCATCTCATCAGGCTGAGGAAGGATAAGATGCTGAATCAGTGGTTCCATCCTTGCCAAAGGGCAATTTAGGAGACATCAATTAAGTTTAAATTCTTTATTCTACATATTTCATTGTTGTCCAGATTCAGCGCAATCAAAATTTTGATGTAACAGAAAAGTTTGAAAATGTGCCTCTCTGAACCGCAAATCAAATCCTTTGTTTGAAAATTAGTAAGATTCATAGATTCTGAAGCACGAAGAGGAAAACACGCAGGCCTTAAATCTGCTCACAGTATATGAACTACTTTCTCAAGAAAGCTAGCACAAATAAACTTTGTTTTAAATCAAAACTCTGGCCACAGTTGAATTCAGTGCTCTGTTCTAGCATCAGAGAACTGCATAGCTCTACTTTTAGTACAATGCAGATAGGGCCAGGGAGTCGTTTGAATATTGGTACAAACAAACAAAGAAATTTGTGGCACTTTCAAAATAAAGTGCAGGAAGAAAAGTATGATGTATATTTCAAAAATAAAGCACGTGTAACTCTTACGTTGCCCCATATTGCATTAGGCATTGATCACAGTCCACTACTTTTTATGTGCCAACTCTGATTTTTGAAACGTTTATTAGTAAAGCGAATCTTCAGAAGTAGACAGCATTCCTCTTCAGTGATATTTAGATTTTCCATTAAAAGCAATTAGTGCACTGCAAATAGGTAAACAAGAACCCTCTAGTGACTACCTAACAAAACTGAAACTACTCAAAGATATTGCATTAGAAAAAAACTTCTGGTACAGAAGGTACGTTTGCAGCCAGGAATGAAAATGGTTGGACTTCGATGAGAATATTAAGAAAAGAATGCTTCGAGTATCACTTGATGAATACTGATGCTCCTCCCATGCTGAGCAACGCATTCCGTATCTTTTAAATAGGAGTCTGGCTGCACAGAACAAGCCACTGGATGACATACCTGGTGGCTTCACACGTCACAAGAATTTACTGATATAAGCATCAGATAAGGAATCAGTCATATCTTTGTTTTCTTTATATATGTGTTGCTTCTGAGAGAAATCACCTGCAAACTTCTTGAATGGTAAGCAGAATACAGTTTTCCTGTAGCTCAAATTCTGTCATTCAGAATTTTGTTGGGCTTATTCTTATTTTGATTAGGGAGATGTGTTAAAAATACAGGATAGAATATTTGGAATTCATATTTAAATGTAAATTTGGCATAATTTCATATAATTGGAGGACTGCATGGTACAAATCTTAGTGAATTTTAATAAAAACTATTTTCTTTTTCAGGCAGGAAAATATTATGCCATCCTTTAATGTTCAGAATGACTTTACATTTCCTTTTATTGGCAAATCTTTTCCACAACCTAGATGTTCTTCTGGCCACCAAATATTATTTATTTATTTCAACATATACATACAAAGAAATATATCTAAATATTGCACCTATCTTACTGGTAAATATTTACTATTTGTCAGTAAATGAATTACGTTTTTGGAGACTAAAATAGGCTATTCTCACTGAAAGTCTGATCATCATTTCATGTCTACTAAATTTGACATTGAAATTATTTTCCAAACAAGTATTATACCTATTCCATTTAATAAACAAGCAGAATTTATTCTTAGTGAAACACAACATCTGAATGACTTTGATATTGCTACCATCCTACAAAGTTAAGATTTCAGCAGCTCAGAAGACTATCTAACATATTAAATACTGAATGTAAAGACATTTCATAAGAATCTTTTGATCTTTCTCTTCTTTCCTGAGTTATGTTTGAACTAATTTAAAATGAAACTTCATCTATTTTACTAATTCAGATGTGTATCATTGTCACTGAATTGAATATAGAGCCCCATTTTCAAGAGTTTTATCAATTTTAAAATAACGTAAGTATAGTTATTTTGCATCACACGACATAAAATTTCAGAATTCTAGTTTTTAACAAATCTTTTTATTTTTTTTCTTATTCTGACAAAAACATTATTTAATACTCCAGAAGGTCTGCTTAAGAATTCCAGTGTAATTGCATGAGCGTTTCAGCATTTCTTTGAGAAGAAACATAATTCATATAGACATTTTGGAAAGTAATTTACTGATGTTTGAAAGAAGCAAAATCAAAATGCAGTCTAACACAGATAATCAGAACTGCATGCTGCTTGAAAAAACTGGTGTTATACCAGTCTGTGATATCCATAAAGAGTATATATTGAAAACTTTCAGTGTTGGCTGCATCGGCAATATAGATTCTATTCTTTATTCACAAATCCTTACATGGAATGTTCAGGGCTTAGAAATGCTGGTACTGCAAGGCACAAGCTTTTTTCAGAAACTTTGTACAGAAGGAGGTTAGAGAAGCAAATCCTCTTAATATGAAAAATGAAATATAGTTAGCAGAAACTAGTGGGAAGATGGGCTTTAGCTGGATAATACAGAAAGAAAATAACGTCAGGTAAAGAAAAGAGAAAATTTAGCAAAATTAAAATGTACAAAATATAAACAAGAATTTGCAAGAGACATGGCAGTAAGGTTATAGATACGGTCATAACAATAACTTTGAAATGTCAACATTAAGACTGTTGGAAACATTCACTATTATTATACATTCAAGACAACAATAAATACAGCACTTAATATAGTTGTAATATGAAATTATTCATACTTACTTTGCTCTTCTGATACTGAATATGGTAAATTCAATTATATTCCTAAAGCATGTTATGAATTCCTGGGACACATTCTGACAGGTTTTCCTTGAGACAGTCATCTTAAATACATTTATCAATAACAGTCTATTTCCCACCAATGACAAAAGGCTGTATCTCGGGGGAAAAAAAAAAAAAAGAAATCAAAAAGTACCTTCCACCTTCTCTGACATGGAAGAGTAGGAGTTGCATACACTTACACGAGTGTGCTGATCCCTTACAGCACAGCAGCATACAAGCTGTGTAAGAGAAATCTCCAGTTAGGATGAGGAACTACTCATTGCCAGCAATGGCAGTGTAAAATACACAGCTGATAAGGAAAGACCAAATAGCACTAACAAATATTTTTTTCTGAAGGTATCACTAGTGAGAAAGAAAGCTCATAAGTTAGACTGCAGTTATGATTTAGGCTTTTTTAAATCTAAAAGTGTGTCCTGTCTGAAACAAATCCTTGCCTAAACTTTTCATGTATGAATATCCTGAGGAACCTGTATTTCATGATTGACTTTATCCCATTATTTAGAGCTGGTACAACTAGAGGCATATCTTTGCAATATCCAGAATGGAAATCAATTTGTCCACAAAAGCGACACTGAAATCTGACTGGACATTATGGACCAGAAAGTTTCTGAAGGCTTATAGTTTGTCTTTTCCTAAATTTGACTGTTATGGGATGACCAAGATTGAGGTTTCTGCTTCAAAGATGGTTGCTGGGTTTAGCCATAGGCAGCTGAATGTAAACCTGCAAAAACTGTTCTGAAGACAGGAAAAGAAGGTAAGTTATCCAGTGGGCTTGGGAAGCAGACATCAGCAATTTGACGTCAAAAGCCATCTGGACATGGCCTTACACTCCCTGCTCTGGGTGTCCCTGCTTGAGTAGGGGTTGCACCAGGTGTACCCAGAGGTCCCTGCCAACCTCAGCCATTCCATGGTTCCATGTTGGCACAGTTTCAAGAGGAGAACAGATCACTACCAGAAAGCAGGTGACCATACTGTGGCCATGACTGTTGTTTTTTTTTAAGAAGTAGGCAAAGTTTGAGAGAGGCATATGATGCAGTTTTCCACAACTGTACTCGATATGTAAGAGGCCCCATGCTGGAAGTTTACAAGAAACTGGTAAGCCCTCTTCTTCACAGGATTACTCTTTGAAACAGGTACCTGGGTCACCACTCACCTGCACACACTCCACACTGGAACATCTAGCTCTCACAGGGGCAGGGTGTTTGGGATTGTATTTTGGTGTAGGCTACCCTACACCTAATCTTCTTGTCTGAAGCATTAAGAGTGGGACTCAAAATCTCTAATATATTATTTCATATCTGGTTATCACCAGAAAAAAAAGAAAAAAAAAAAAGAAAAAAAAAGGAAGAAAAAGAAAAAACAAAAGACTGCAGTATCTTAGTGGAATGAATTACTGTTTTCTAAATTCTCTTTTTTTTTTTTTTAAATGAAGCATTTAATAAGTGTGTTATAACTCAAATTCTTCTGCTGAGCTTTACAGTATGTTTCTTACTACTGCAAAATGTAAAGAAGAAAAAATGCAATGAAGTATCCATTAGCAATACGTGTAAAATGAAAGTTAAATACACCTTTATTCTCTCTTGTCAGCACAAGTATGTTCGTAAAAACTTGTGAGAGACAAGGAATTCATGCTTGTTTATGCAGTAGCTCAGATTAATTTCTGGATGACTGTAACAGGTATCTGGAGTAACATCAGGAATTAATGAATTAAACTGACAATACAAGATCCTAAATATCATTTTATACATCACAATTCGTATAATGCTGTTGCCAAATAAAGCACTTAAAGTAAAAAACATACAGTACATCCTTTTCATTACTGTTATTTGCTTAAATTTGCAGCTCCTATGCCTACAGATTTAACAAAATTGCAGTACACTATTACTAAAGCTACAGAACTGGAATGGCAGATATTTCCTGTATATACAACTTAATTATTAAACAATCATATTTTTAATGAAATGTTATTCTGTAGTCACCTTTAGTGAATTTTGCTTATGATAATGGATCTGCTATTCCACCATTAGCAAGATAATGTTTGAAATAAAATGGTATAAATGCATTTCAATCTACTCTTGGGAAAAACAGACTTAAGAAAGGTTACTCTCTGACTACTTACGTGAATTAGTTCCTTATGTCAAATCATTATGTAGAAATAAAAGCTGTGGTCAGCCTACTTAGAATTCCATTTGATTCCTCCTGGGAAAAGTGTTTCTATTAGTTTTCACAGTCTGAATGATCTTCTGAATGTTTACTAGAAGACTGAAAACTAACAGTAATTTCATAAGAAGAGGACAGAATTCTCAGATTTAAGAAAATAAGTAAAAGACTGGTTCTTCTAGTTTTTCACAGTATTATTCAGACTTCAATATAGGAGTTTTTAAAGAAAAAAATGCTGATAGATAAGAACTTAACAATGCTTACCATTTTTTCAGTGATGTCTCCTTCTATTTCCAATGCTTCTTGCAGAAAATAGAATTTGTTTTCTTTATACAGTGTCTAGATTCTTGCTTGTTGAGTTGAATTTCTCATCAAGAAGTCTGTGGGCAACAGTAAAGTCAAGACTAGACAGGGAATTAAAGGGAGCTTCACCATGAAAAGGTGAGCAGTCTCTCCAACTGAGGCTGCTGTTAATGGAAGTACCTGGAAAGGATTTAGACGCACAAAAGTCTTCTCTAGTGACTTAGTTCGAAGACATATGAAGGCAATAACGGCCAGCTTTCTTGAGTTTTGCTTTCTTACTATAGCATACATTACCCTGTTTTAGTTAGAGATAATGGTGACGTGACAATAAAAATGTACCTTAAACATGTTAGTGTTGAATGCATGCAGTACACAAGATATGGGGTGAATAAACCTTTTTTTTTTTTTTTCATTTTTAATGTTCCCTGTTGCCTGAAAATTAATATGACTGAGGCTCTACACCACAAGCATTTAAAACAGCTGAGTTACTTTTAGCACTGTATAACCTTATGATCTTAAGGCTATTTAGTTAATGCTGTGTGATTCAAAGCAACTTGTTGCACAGAGTTAGAGGCTCTAGGATCAAAGCAGCGAACTCAGCATTCATAGAAAGAAGCTTGGTATTAAATGCAGCTTTGGAATTATTTGAAGGAACTACTAAGTGCAAAGGTACAAATGGCATCAGTGGTAGGTGCATTTGAGAAAATTCTTCAGGACACCCCCCTTATAATATCTTAGTGAAGCCAAATTGTCACAGGACAAGTAGGAAGGACCTCCTGTATCCTATTAAGGATTATAAAACACGGAATAGGAATATATGGACAGTGTTTGCTAAGTAGCAAGGTTCCTTAGGAGTCTTTACACTCTAATTCCTTAAAGAGTGTAAAGATATTTTGGTAACCTAGAAGGCATTGTAGAATTTTTCAGAATGACCAAAAAATGAAGATAACTGTTGGGGTTCCCACAAGATTTGGTGACCCAGTAATGCAATGGCAGATAAAATTTAACACTGATAAATGCTAAGTGGGCACACAGGGGAAACATAACCCTAAGTGCCCTTACACAACAATTAATGTTATTTATACTACCACCACTCAGAAAAGGGTTTGTGGTGGAGTGGCAAAAATTCCCTGGAGTCTTAGCTCAGTGGCATTCCAAAAAGCAAATATCATTGTGAACATTCAGAAGAATGAAGGAAAAAAATTAACAACTAACGAATAGTATTACATGACTCTACTGTGACTTCTGCACCTAAGCCTCATCATCGTTTTTCAAAAGGAAGATAGGAATGACGAAGAGCAGCAGAATGAGGGTGTTCATGATACAAAAAGGAAGGCTTCCCAGAGGAATGAGCTGCCCGGGGAAATGGTGGAGTCACTGTCCCTGGAGCAGTTTAAGAAAAGAGTAGATGCGGCATGGAGTGACATACATAAGTTAGTAAGCGTGGTGGTGATGGGTTGACAGTTTGACTGCATGATCTTAGTGATCTTTTCCAACGTTAATGATTCTGTGATTTCCTAAGATGCCTCATCAGCAAGCAAAGATGAAAAAAGGTTTTGAAATTATGAACACTTTCAGGGATAAAAATGGGAAACAATTCTATTTCTCAAAAAAAAAAAAAAAAAAAAAAAAAAGAACGTTAAGTGATAAAAGCAAGTTTTTTTCTTTGGGTGTTTTTTTTTGTTTGTTTGTTTGTTTTGTTGGTTTTGTTTTTTGTTTTTTTTGCAAATACATAATGAAATTACGGCACTTAGTGCCACAGGGTGTTGTGGAGCAAACAACATAAAAAGGGCTCCCAAAGGGATTGGGTGAAGTAATGGACAACTGCAAACTGATAGCTATTAAACAGGCTGAGCGGGATGCAACACCTGGGTCAGGAAGCTTATTAGCTGGTATATACTGTAAACACAGTACACTGGCAAAAAATAATCCCACACACTCCCTATTGTTTTCCAAGCATCTGCCCAGCTGTTGCCTTGAGCTGGGACTGCAGAGCTGACCTTTGGCTTAGCTGTCCTTATCACAGTGAGTAAACCATCAGCTCCTCTGAGCTACAGTGATTCCATTAAACGCTCAAGATGACTCTGTTAACGTTGCTTTAGTAATTAACCCTTTGAAATATTTTGAAATGCTTATTACTCTTTTCATAAGCTGGTCTAGATTTACTGGTAAAACAAATGCCTCTCAGGAGGACCAAGCAGAAGTTTGAGACGTCAGGTGTGGCAGCTCAGAAGAGCTCAGCCTGGTGGGACCGAGGATTGCTGATCGACGGCCACGACCATCCTCTCCCAGCCCATCCTGAGGAGATTTTCTCCTCGTTAAGATCGCACCGTGTGCCCAGGAAGGCTCTCTCCCACTCGGCTGCTGAACTTTTTGGCTCCCATTCTTTCTGCACGTCGTTGCAGGTTTTGCATTTACAGCCACGCTGACACCTGACACCAGACCTGTAGGGCTGCCTCGCCGACAGACGTTGAGGGAGCTTAAACAAAAAGCCGTGATCCCTCGACCCTACTAGCCCTACTGGAGGCAGCACCTCCGCGCAGAGGCGCCCGCAGCAGACTGCCCCTCCGCTCCGCCAGCAGCTGCCCGCCCCGGTGTGGGAGCGGCTCTTCTCCCGGGGCAGCGGCCAGAGCTCCCGCCTGCTTTCTCCGCCTCCTCCGCTGCTGCCTCCAAGCCGTCCCTCAGTCGATTTCTCGCCTCGCAGGTATCCGGAGCGGGCGGGGCTGGCGCTGCTCGGAGCCGGGCGGGCGGGCGCCATGAAGCGCTCTCTGTGGCGGCTGTGCCAGTCGCGGGAGAAGGCGGCCGCGTCCAGCGCCTACCAGGGCGTCGTCTGCGAGGCCGATGCTGCCTCTGTCGCCTCGCAGGATGTCTTCAAGGTGCGTGGGGACGGCGGTCCCTTGGGGAGGTGTGGAGACCGAGGGGGAAAAGCTGGCACCCAGGGCTGGGCTGTTTGTGCGGGACTCGGGCAAGATGGGCTGGCGGTGCTGGAGGGAAAGGGCTGTGAGGTGGTCAGGTGGAGCTCTGGGGCAGACGGCGTTCCTGACAAACGTTCCTCCAAGAACGTTCTAGCGGTCCTGTTGAGGGCTGTGCTCTCCCCTTGCTCAGGTGAAGAGCTTGCGCTGTGTAGACTGGAAGTTGATACAGCAATAAGTAGACTGTCTGCCTTGCAGACATGTACCGAAAAGAAATTTGAGGTGAAGCGAACTTGTATAAAGGGAAAGGGAAACGTCACAGCCTTCAAACATAAAATTGCTGCCGGGCAGGATGCAGCCAGTGCCCGCTTCCATAGAGAACAGGACAGGAAGTGATGTATTCCCGTGCTGTGAGGGAGACCTAGACTGAACATCTTCTGATAGTAGGAATAATTAAGCCAATGAAGAGGTTGGTTGTGGTACAAATGACAACCCATTCATAAAAATCTCCAAAGTTCCCTAAACAAGTACGCCAAAGAGCACGGATGGGTTTCATGACCTCAAGAGATCACTTCCAACCGCGTTTTGGGTGCTGGCTGTTGTCTGGGGCAGCTGGACCTCTGGGACGGCACCACTCTGTGGGTCATCTGTCCCTCTGGAGTTGGTCACGAGGAGCAGAAAGAGCTGCTTTGGGGTAAAAACCTTGCTCTGCTTTTTTTGTTTGTTTTGTTTGTTTGTTTTTTGAACTGCACAGAGCATCTGACTTTCTCTTTCCTATTTTGTTAACAAAGCTCTGCAATCTTGTGTTTGGTCTTAGAAATTCTCAACATGCAGTATTTCAGCCCTATTTTGTCTTACGCTGACAAGAAGTCCCAACTTAAAGATCCACGAAATGTGATCTAAGTCAGGGGAAAGATCTAAAATTCATTACATCTGAAATTACATTATGAACTAAGGAGGATTACAAAATTGTTTGCCTGGTTGCCTGTGTATATGGCTCTATAATAAAGTTTTCTTAAGTAGATTTTTAGAGCGTATAATATGTGTAGATATTTGCGTATGTAATTGACCTCTGATTTTTATGACCGTTGAGTCATTCTAAACACTCGTTTCATATTGGTATCACCTGCTTTCTATTAGCTTTTTCTAATTGCACTTTTGAAGCAGACGCTACCCCTGCATTTGGCCCCAATCTCCTAAATCTTTAAACACATTTGTAGCATCATTTGCATGAGTAACCCCAATGAGGTCAATGGGACTATTAAACTGAAGGAAGTTAAACACACGCTTAAGTGTTTGAATGAGTAGCCCTATAAGGTATATTCAGTCAACGACAGCAAAAAATTATTCAGTCTTTGTGGCTCAAGAGATCCTGTAGAAGAAGTTTTACTTTGTTTCCGTGGGTTTTTTGTTTGTTTGTTTTTGGCTGTTCTTTTGTTTTGTTTGGCTTTTTTTGCAGTCAAGTTGGGAACAGTTGTTTTTCATTTTCTTGGTTTGCTTGCTTACTCTTTTTGAGGAGATTGGCATTATTTTAGTATGCAATTTTCTCTTTTTTCTCCCATTTCTTAATATTCCTTTTTAATCTTTTTAATAACTTGTAATATTTATTTTCCTATCGCTTTTCATATATACAAGTACAGTTTTTGAAACAATCTTGACTTTCTAGAGTGAGAAACAGCAGGTTTTGCATGGTGGGCTTTGGGTGCGAAGCGTAGCACCGGTGTTGTGTAAAGGTGCCAGACAGCTGAGCTGTCAGAGATTTTTTTGTTGTAATCCAACGTGAAGACACTGGATTGTTTCAGTCTGAGGAGTGTCCCAGTGGATGCTTTTAGGGTAGTGCTGTAAACTGAAGATTTTATTGGTTGCTCTTACATACAAAAAAAGCATAGAAACCCAAGGGCTAAACTTGGAAGCCCAGCACACAATGTCAGTCTTTGCAGAAATGTCCCAAAGAGGAGAAAATAATCATTATTTTTTCCCCCTCTCTTAAATTCATCTATTTGGCCACAGCTGCAGGGAGGTGTAGGAGAAAGTGATGACTTTTTTTTTTTTGTTAGAGTTTTTTTGTGGTGGAAGGATCATCTTCACTGCAGAAGACGAAATAAGATATTGCTTCAATTTTTGTTACTATTTGTTCTGTTTCTCATCTGGGTCTGATTCGCTGTCACTTAAGTCAATCTGAATTTTTCTGATTACTTGATCTGATCGGGATTTGCGTATTTTTTTAATGAAAATAACTGAGAAAATTTGTGTCCAAAATAGGTGATTTCAGATGGAAGCGCCTGTAGGCTGCGAAGCTTCATTAAGAAGAACCGTTCTGGACTCACCAAAGTGGATGAATTAAATGCAACCCCACTGCATCATGCTGCCGAAGGAGGCCAAGTAGAATTAATGCAGCTGATTATAGATGATTCTTCCTCTGAAGGTAATACATACCTTATCAGTTATTTTATTCAGCACAGTTTAAAAAATCAAAGTGTTTGTTATCCAGCTGAAGCTGAGTTGGTATGTGTTATGTTTCTATGTTCAAAAAGAATTCAAGCTGTCACATTTCACAGTGTATTGGGTATGACTTGGGTCACCCTTATTGTTTTGTTAGTATTTGATCTCCATTGCAGTGATTTGATGCATCTTACTTTATTTGGGACTCGGATTTACAGTCTTCACATATGGAAAAACTGTAATGCACCTACAGTAATCCTGAGTATCTTCTTTATATGAATTATTTGTCTTTCTTTTTACATTTAAAACGCTGGAAACTTCAAAGTAATTTTGTTTCTCATACTCATTGTTCAAGTTATTAATGCTTCCAAGTCAATTTAACACCTAGTTGAATATTTTCTGAATGCACGTGATTTAGACCTGTTTTAGTGGAGTTCTTATATCTTTTAATAAAACAGTCATCTTAGGTTGCAGTTACACTGGTTAAACTACAGACACTTGGATGCTACTAGCCTTGAGGAAGCATAGATGCAGAAGTAAGGCCAAGTACAGAGGTACCCTGAAGGAGGTAGTAGTTTGTTTAATTGTTATAATTTCACTCTTGTTTACTTAACAGTGGGGAAAGAAAACCATTGAATGAGCTAGGTTGTCTGAGGAAATGTAGGGAAGAAGTGAGAAGTAGAAGATCATCATGTGGCCTTGAATGGTGGAAAAAAACACTTTCTGTGAAGTTATGTTTAACAGTCAGTAGACAGCATTATGAAACTGCCTAGAACTTCCACTGCTAGGCTGAGGGCTATTGAGCAAACCAAATGGTACAGAAGAGTTTTTTCACTTCTTCAAAGGATGGCCAATATAACTTTAGGTTATTTTGTCTGAAAAAATGTTCTTCTTTTCAGTATATAATTTTTTGCCGTATTTTTTTTGAAGTTTGTTTCCAAATGAAATAAATATATATGTAAAAAAAAAAAAGACCAGTTTTATAATTGACATGAACTGTTTTACATCTCAGTGGATACTTTAATCATCTCCTAGATTTGCAGGCAGTTTTTTATTATCTCATATTTTAATTATTTGCACTCATTCTGTGTGGCCTCTGAAGCAGTGGCTGCAACATTAAAGAAATTAGGAACGAGAAGAGGCAAGGAAAGAGGTAAGCCAAGAACTCCGGGGGTAAAAAAAGATGGTACATAGTACTGGGCAACAAGTAGACAGGTGTTTCATTCTTCCCATCCTTCTGCTATTATAATCACAGATGTAATAAAAATTTTTATTGCTGTTTCTTAATGTTATCAGTCTACTTCTTTGCTATTTTAGTACACTAATATTTTTAATAGAACATTTTCTCTTGCCAACACACTATTTTCAGCACATTCAATTTAACATATTACATTATATGAAATGTCATCTTTCTCTTTTCTTCTTTAAAGAAGTATGCTAGCACTGATCTAAACCTTTGCTGAAAACGCTTTATTTCTACACTGTGATTGTAGCATTTGATGATTTTGCTATCTTTTGTTTTGTTTGCTCTCCTTTGATCCAGTATTAAATGTGATGGATTCTTCTGGAAATACCCCACTGCACTGGGCTACAAGGAAAAACCAGGTTGAAAGTGTTAGTTTACTTCTCAGTAGAGGAGCCAACCCAAACATTCTCAACTCCAATATGATGGCACCTTTGCATATGGCTATACAGTCACTGCATAATGAAATTGTCAAGGTAGGTCTAAAGTCCACATAAATATACAGGCTTGATAAGCAGCTCAGCAGCACCTGTGTGTAGAACACTAAGACCTTGTTTATATATGCTGTATCCTGGACGTAGCTCCTCATATGCTTTGTTTGGCAAACATATGTAACATACAATGCTTGTAGAAAGGTTCGGGTCTTCTCAGGACAGTGAATATAAAAAAAAAAAAAGTACTGATTTTACATAATACTAATATTTGTGTTATTGTAATAGTTTCATGGAGAATTCCTTAAATTTTTCTGAACACAAGAACTTTTTCAAAAAATGTTCTTTTTAACAGTAATTTATTTTTTATTTTTTGGTCATTTGACCGTGTGTAGGGAGAATGGTTTCATTCCATATGTGGTATTTGGATAAGAGCTTAGAATCTGTAAAGTTACTGAATTTACTCAATGAATGTAGCTGTAACACATGCATAAAACTTTTAAGGCATTCTGGAGTTATTTGCAACATTTATCTTGGCTAGTCAGCTGTCTACCATAAACAGTTTCATTTGTCTGTTTTCACCAGCATTTTTCACCTGCATATTTCCGCACTCAGTCTCTTTTTTTTATTTCCTCTGCTTTTGTATTTTTAGCCATTTCCATGCAAAAAGAACAAGTCAAAAGTAAATAACTAAAGTAATGGAATAGGCTTTTGTTGTTGGGTTTTGCTTATGGTTGACTGCATGGTTTCTTAAATGTTTAGATTTTGGTCCAGCACAGCAGTACAGACGTTAATTTGGAAGGTGAAGCAGGAAACACACCTATAATAGTAGCATGTTATAAGGACAATCCTGAAGCACTTACACTCCTGGTAGGTATAATTATCACACCTTTAGACGTGATTCAGTTTGTCTACATACAGTGTTACTCTATTTCTTGTTCTTTGTTTAACAGAGGGAAGGGTGGTCATGGATTCAACATTCAAGTTATTTTGCGTAAGCGTATGCATATGCGTGCTGTTTTAATGAGATAGCCTCATGTCATTCTTATCCATTAAATAAAGGAACTATCAGCTGGTAAAAAAATTGGAACTCAGGATTTAAAAAGAATGTGGGTTTTTAGGTGTGGTGGTTTTTTTTTTGTCTGAAATGCCCAGTGTTTTTTCTACCCCTGTGCAATTCTTTTTTACAGTTTTCATTTTTATGCTATTGGAGCATGAATAAAACTGTTTGTGAAATGCTTGGAAGCTGTTTGAAAAGATGGTGGGAGTAATTCTTAAGTATGTTCTGCAGTCCCTGAGCTATATATGCTTTGGAAAAAGTGAGATGTCATATTTTATAGTTTAGAAAACTAGAAAAAATATCAGACCTACTTAAATTCCTTTACTTCTTTATGGGACATGTGTGAAAAAGTATCGCCTGTTTTGTGGGGGAAAAAAATGAAGATGTTTGTGAGTCAGGTTATTATTGTTAAGGCTACAACTTCAGCCTTTTAAGACCATACATAAACGTATCTGAGCATAAAACAGGTAAAAGATATCTTGAAGATAATAAAAAAAAAGAAAAACGGAACAAAAAGAAGCACATCTATGTATAGATGTATGGTGGTAAGATATAAAATATACCTATGTATTAACCTCACAATGCATATGCAATGCGAAAAAGGAGACAGCTACAGCGAAGACTGTATTTAAAGCAATATGTTCATTTTTTAGAGTTTTCTTTATGTCATTAAACTGTACCTAGGTATTAATTTTCAGATTGAAAATGGAGGAAAAATATGTAAACCAAACAAAACGGGGTGCATGCCAATCCATGCTGCTGCATTTTCAGGCGCAAAAACATGTATGGAAATCCTTTTAAAAAAAGGTAAATACTTTTGTTCAGAAGTGGCCAGTATGATTCGTTATTTATAGTAATGTGTTGCTTTACATTTCAGAGAACTGTGAACAAGAACTGAAGCTGTGTTTGAACTTAAAACAATTTAATGCTATTATTCCTATGGGCAGTACATGCTAGTAACTTTTGTAGAACTGTGGCTGCGTTCCTAACCGTGCGACCATCTGTTGTTTAATGAAAAGTTTGAAAGGGTTTGTGTTCTGAGTGGGAGAATATTGTCTCACAGTTAATTTGCTTGTCGTAAAAGTAAATAAATAAAAATGATTGTTTCTGTTATTTTCATCCTTGCTGTAAAAATTGAAATTTATTTTCATCTCTCAGGTGAAGAATTGGGTCACTCTGCTAAAACTCACATTAATTTTACCAATAATGGGAAGTGCAGTCCGCTTCATTTGGCAGTTCAAAGCGGAGACTTGGAAATGATAAAAATGTGCATTGAATTTGGAGCCCAAATTGATCTAAAACAGGTAAACATTGCAGTAGAGTGGAACATAGTTTTTGATGAAAGATAGATGTCTTTGAAAATTAGAGTAGTATGATAGAATAACATAATTGTAGCCTGTTGTACTTTCCAAGATAAAGGCTAGGGAGCAGCAAATGAGAAAAAGTCTCTCAAAACAGATAAAATGGCTAGTTTCTTTACATAAATTACATAGGGTAATGGGAAAACTTCGCATGAATTCAAAATGCATTTGAACAAATCCACAGCAGAAAAGATCTGCTCATAACTACTGAATATATTCTCTCATCCTACATTTTGTCTGACTCAGGAAGTCCTTGAGTCATAAATAGATGGAATCTGGGAGAGCACTCTTGAGAACTATCACAGCGGTACAGCCACCTTCACAAATTCTTTACCTGCTATCATCCCTTGCAGAATACTGAGTCTCTGATTTGACCCATTCTCATCATTTTTTGTTTACTCTCAGCCTTGCCCTGGCCTTTATAGTTTTGTGCTTGCATACTTAGACAAATTCGTAATGCTTCTGCTGCACTGTGATACTGCTGGTGTAAAGAACTGCTCCAAGCTTTGTGTTGAGTAGACAGTTCTGAAAATATCTGACATTACTCAAATTATTTGCAAGGCTGAAGTCAACTCATAAGACCAGAGATGCCACTGTATAGCTTTTATGTATTTGTTTCTTTGAACACACAACTTTTGAGTGACATGGTTCACACTGACCATTTTGCAATAGATAAGAACCATTTTAAGAATGTTTATGGAGTTGTGAAAAAGCCCATTCCCATGTAGTGACTGAAATTTCCAGTTCTGAAAAGCAGAAAGACAAGATCCTCAGGCATGTGTCAAATCTAGTTTGTCCTACTTAGCTAAAAGAAATCATGTTTTGGCAAATCTCGTTCCAATCATTTACTTAATGTTTAATAATTTTTATGCCTGTTCAGAATACAACAGTTTAATAGCTTACTAGTCCCACTCATTTTTAATGAACCCTGCAGAAAATTGCATTTATGAAATGTTTCTAAGGAAGATAAGGAAGTCAAGATCATAAAGAACAATGCAGTTTCTTTATTACACATTACAGAGGCAGTTTTGTTTGCTTATTCATTTGTACTGGTCTGCCTGCTGTTTTTCTGTGGTTTTCCTTTGCTTCATCTCTTCCATTTAAAGATGCTGTGCATGTTTCTTGATTAATTGGGTACAAAACATTGTTGAGGTTCAGGATCACATATTCTAGTGTCTTGATATAGGATGATAACAAGCTTTGTAGTAGTCCTTTAAACTAATGTCTTTCCTTTTTTTTTTTGGTCTTAAATGTATCTTTAGAGTTCCACTATTTTAGTTAAAGACTGAAGCTTTATCATGTATCTCCTAAATTCCAATGCATGAATCCTGGGCTAGATTGCTAGCATATTTAGTTGGTTGTAGACTAAGCTGACTTGGTTTACTTTGTTTAAGTACTGTTAAATAATTCATTTACTGTTACTTTATGTTCCTTTTTACAGAATGAAAAATGCACAGCACTTCATTTTGCTGCCACTCAAGGAGCAACTGAGATTGTTAAGTTAATGATGTCATCCTATGCTGGTGACGAATCCATTATTGATGCTGTAGATGGGAATAAAGAAACACTGCTTCACAGGTAGGAGGCTGCTCTACCAGACTTCAGTGGCACAATATTTTTGGTTAGTCTTTTACAGCATCCAGTGACAATTTATGAAGTATACTTGGATACACCCTTCCACAAATATTGGAACTTCTCCATGAGATTGGAGGTGGTTATTTTACAGTATGAAAGTGTCTGCAGTTTGGTCAGGATGTTGAAGATTTTGGTGCTGATAGCAAAATTAAAATAGCGTGGTCTAGTTACCTTGGAATCATGTCCAAGAATGGCTACTAACAGTTTGCACTGAAAATTCACTCCAGTAAAGAATAAGAAATAAATGTATGGATTAGTTAACAGCTTCTGAAGTTATACAACAGATGTCCTCATCTAGTGAGTCTTATGTTCTCCAGAAAGTGAAAAAGAATATAAACTGTTTAAAAAGAAAAAAAAATCCAAAAACTTATATTCTTTCTCTCAAAAAATGCTTTATATCTGTTCAGGTACAAGTAGATAAACTTCTCAATGACTGCAAAGTTGGAGGTGATGTTCCTGTATAGAATAGCCCTCTAGACGTCTAGCCTTTCTCAGTCCATTTGAAATCAGAGCATGAAATTGTGGAGGAATATCCTCAGTCGTCTTGAGCAAGAAGTCACTTCTTTAGATGTGCTGGCTACCATCTATATGGAAGATACTATTTTTCTCCATTTATAAATTGATGTAGTTGCACTGTGTTTAAGTAAATCATCATAATTTTATGGTGTTATTCTACAAGTTGTTTATTGACATTAAGTAGGAGAAAGCTGGAAGCAGTAGGATCATAGAATTACAGAATATTTCATGTTGGAAGAGACTCGCAATGATCTTCAAGTCCAGCTCCTTGTTTCCACGTGTGACTACCTAAAAGTTAAACCCCACGTCTAAGAGCATTGTCCAAATACTTTTTAAACTCTGATAGTTTGGTACCGTGACCTGGTAAGCCTGTTTTAGTGCCCAGCCACACTTCGGTAAAAAAGCTTTTTCTGATATCCAGCCTGACCCTCCCCTGATGCAGCTTTGTGCTGCTCCCTTTGGTCCTCTTGCTGTCACCAGAGAGCAGAGCTCAGTGATGTGCCTCTGCTCCCCTTGAGAGGAAGGTTTAGACGATGACAGCAGAGATTATCATTCTTCAGAACATGGTGTAGAGTGCAATGGTTCCAAGATAATTAAATAAATTAAAAGGGATATGTTTTGTGAAGTTAAGATAAGGTTGGAGTACGCTTGGAAATGCAACTGTGATAGAACATTACTGAAGACCAAGTGATGACAGCATGCCAAAGAAAATTGTGCCGGCCCGGCGTATCTTTACTGCTTAATAGATAAGTGATCTCATATCCATGGAAGCAATTGTCCTGGAAAAACCTTTGGACCAAAAAGAATGATTTTTTTTTTTGCTCCGCATGTCTGTGAAACAGTGGAAAAATGTAGTATCAAGAATCATCAAACAGATAGAAAGTCAACTGAATCTCTTTGAATATTGCTAAACTGAAAAGGAGTGTTAATTTGTTGAGAAGTGAAGGAGTCGTGAAGCATAGGCTGGGCATGGTCCGTTCACATTCCTATGTCTTGTTTCCATCTAAGAAATTAATGAAATTACTTTAGTCTCTTTTTGGGCACCTGGCAATTTATTTTGAGTTTGTGTGGGCATTCAGCATTTGCGTCTGACTTGAGAGTTCTGCTATGGAAAATGGAAGCATATCTACTTATTTGGAACCATGAAACAGCTTTTCAAATATGTCTTCTAATAATCAATTCTAACTATAGTATGTTCTGTGTTACTACATCCCTTAATACTAAGGGAGCTGTCATCTTTGAGTTATACTACAGCCTTGGAACTATCCTTCTCTGTTGCTCATTAAGTAGAAATACTTAATAGAGATCTGACTTTAGAATGTGTGAATAAACTGTGCTGTATTTCCTTCTTTAATCTTTCTTTTAAAAAACAGTAACACGTAATTCAGTATCTTGTTGTAGAATAAAGCCTGAGATTTTTTTCATGCATACAATCAGCTTTCAAATTTTTTTGGTAAATTAATATCACCACCATTTATGTCAGGTGGTATCTTACAATAATTTTTCTTACATTTCTCAAGTTGTCTGCTGCAGTCAAAATGGAGTTTTAGCTGAGTCTTTACTACTTTAACTCTTCTTAAAGAATAAGAATAAATGTTCTGCATGGAATGATCCAAGTCTGAAGCTTATGGAATTCTTTAATGAATGTGTGTGGTGCAGACAAAAATCTGACGTATGAAATGACTGATTTGATTAAAAATCAGAGTATTGGTAGAACTGAACTTATTTTAAAAATGAAACTCCATGACAAAAACGGAAATAATTTATTAAAATGAATTATGCAGTACAGGTATTTCTCTGTCTCTTTAATTAATATATATCTATATTTAAAAATACTACTGAGTAGAGAAAAATTCTACCCTTTGGTCTGAAAATTCGTTGCCTAGTATTACTGTAACTTCGCATTTTTTTCTTCACAGGACGGCCTTGTTTGATCATTATGAACTGGCAGAGTATTTGATTTCAATGGTAAATATTTAATTAAGTGATAAGTTTATACGGATTATTGCTATCTATTACTATAGGTCTGCATAGAGAAATTCATAAAGGAGAATGTTTTCTCAGGCATGCATTATTTATTTGTATATATATTTCGTAATACGTGACAGCTACAGTACAGCACTCTTAAGGCTCCATAATAGCATCTGGAAGTTACAGGGGATGAGAGGTTGCATTTTTATTTCCATATTACTTGCTTAGAAAAATTTCATAAACGTTTCTTTGCAGATAGGACAGACTGGTTCAGGCACCCTCACTTTTGTGGTTTTAAATATGAAATAAATCTAAATTTGCATTGAATTTAATCTGCTTTCTGAAGAAGTCCTTTGTCGAATGTACATACATATAATTGTTCTGGGGTCACAAAACCATATAATGAAATTTATGGATGATCCAGAAATATGTCTTACTCTGAGTAGTCTGGTTATATTTCTACACTAAGTAATTATGGGGGAGAAAAAGAAAAGAATTGGGATGCTTCTGGCTGTGTTCCAAGTGTCCATTAACACCAATTAAACTAAGGCTCATGTAACCACTATAGGCATTGCTGCGTTTGTTGAGGAAACTTTCAGAAGTCAGCAGACTTTTCCATTTTAAGACTGCTAATATTTTATTTTTCTTAATTTCTTGATAATTACATTAAAAACTGTTCTGTGCAGAGTTTTGCACTTTCCGGGATTCTCTTGCAGGGATTTGGCTTAGTCAAAAATGGATGTGGTGCTTATTTTTATTCCAGATGTGAAATGGTGAGATTTGACTGCTTAAGCTTGGCTGACAAAACAACCTGTCTACAGAAGTTATTACTTGACAGCTTGTGCCTGTGTTTCTTGTGCGTGTTGGTTTGTGTGACTAAGTATAAAAGGGGAATGTCTTTCCCATATAAGAACACATTTATTTTTGAGAACACAGTTAAATGCTTTGAGTGTCTCTTTGACTATTTTGGCCTCTTTTCTGATAGTCCATGATGAGGGTTTTGAGCCTTTAGGGCTGTTTACATTTGCCCTGTTTGGGAGTGGATCAAAATATGTCAGTCGATGTTAGTGTGGTGCGGCACAGGCAATTCGTGCTTCCCGGGCTTCTGGCAAGATTAACTAGGTACCTCTTATTATATACACATATGTATGTATATATGAGGGGGCAAAAGAAAAGGTAGAGTGATTTTTACTGCTCAGAAGGAATAGCAAAATGCAGTTCAGAATGGTTTTTGGCTGTAGTGCAGAACACAATGTATCACTTTGACTTACTTTATCTTATTTTTGGTACTTCTTATGTTTTAAAATAAAAATCATTGTAAACACACACAGTGTTACGTGTAGCTCTTCTGGGTAAAAAATGTAAGATTATCTATGCTGAACAAAATCGTCCAAGCATTCATTGTGTGCTTTTTTCATTTAAATTACACCAATTCTATTTTGTAAGTTGTAGGTCAGTATGCTATACGAAAATCAGAGAATCCAACTGTATAGGTATTTCCTGTGCAGACTTTCGCTATTTTGCGTTGGGCTTCAGCATAGTATGGCAATAAGTAAATCACCTCGTTTCACTGAGATAGTTGGAAATAACTGAAGGCTAACTGAAGCCTTAAAGAAGGGAAAAGACAGAAGCCTTTGTTAGTATTCCTAACATTTAAATATTACAAAACTTAATGGCATTCAGAAAATCCAAAAGGGTGCATATAGATTGGTTTGCAACTTAAGCATTTTAATCACAGTGATTTCATTAGTACTGTCAAAATGGTCATTTTCGCATTCAGCAGCTAGGTGCACTTTGTCTGGTTTACGCGTGCACATGCCATGGTTGTATTTGGAAGCTATTTACACAATTAGAAAAAGAATTAAAACATGACAATTGGAAAGTTCTTATCATTTAAATCATTAACTGTTTGGCCTGCATCTTGCTGGGTGCTGAACAACCGAATGCTGAGATACTTCTTGAGATTGCTTCCTTTAAGGGTTTTCTCTTTGTAAATTATTGAAAGCACACTTAGTCAAAGTAATTAGGCGAAATAAGCAGTATTGTTAAAAATGTTGTATTTCATTTTTAAGTTCTCCTCTTCCTTTTTTTTTTTGTCTTACTTTTCTCCAGAAAAAAACCCTAAATATTAAATTGATAATAAGTACTGATACTTAGAATTCTTTTGTAATATTTATATGTACTTTCATTCATGTTTAACTAGTAAGTATGAATTTATACATATAAAATTAAAAGGAATTCAGAAACTAAATTTACGAATTGTTGATTCAACTGTATTGTAAATATTGTAAACGTATGTGTCAACATGGAAGTTACTCCCTACTGTGTTACACAGCATGAAAACTGCTGAACTCATTTTACTGAGGGAAGGTGTTAACTGCAGAGACTGTGATAATAAGATTGTTATTAGCTGGAATTTGGTGCCACTGTATTCACTGAAATCATTGAGTCACTTGGATAAACAGATCTCTATTTGTTCCTGTGATAAATTAGAATATTTTTCAGTTTGTCTGACCTTGTGGTAAGGTGACTTGCAGAAAGGGTCCAGTGTGTGTTACCCTCAAACATTTCATCAACATACATTGAAAGCTTCCTGTTCACTGTTGGTTGGTTAAGCGTTGTGCATTTATTACATGCCTCTTACTATTATATTCCAGGTTTTATTATCCTAGAAAGTAAATATTGATCATGATTATTATTAATTATCTTTCAAATTAGGAATGGACCCAAAGATGATTTCAGTTAATATTAAAACTCCAATTGATTTTTTTAATGGGTAGCATCTGAAATAGAATTTTTTTTTGGCGTACTTAGTTCACCTCATTCAATTTGACTTGCAACTCAATATCTAGTATCTACCACATCATAAAATATATATCTCACTATTTCATTTACTTGCATCATCATGCTCCCTTGCTGACAGGATTTTTTAGATAGATACTTTTATGCTCATAACATTTTATTGATGTGACCGTAGTGATATTGTGACCATAGTGACCACAATTTCCTGCCATTATGAGCTTCGTGTAACAATAGAAGAAAACCACCAAAACTGGGCTTTACTGCATTATCTCATTCCAGTCCTTCCATAGGAAGAAGGCCAAATTTTACTGTCCAGTTCTGGGCTCCCCAGTCCAAGAAAGACAGGGATCTCCTAGAAGGAGTCCAGCAAAGGGCCAAAAAGGTGATGATACAGATCAAACTCTACATGTCTATGTGTTTTGTTGCTTGAAGAGTATTGATATACTTTAGTACAGAAGGGTTAAGAAGGGTTGTGTTCTGGTAATTGCTTAATACATAGGAAGAGGTCATTCTGAAAGGCTGTAATTTTTGTATTTTCCCAGAGTTTTAATCCCAGTATTTTCAAATTAAATTTGTATATTTTTGAGTGTTCAAATACATGAACAGAAACAGTAATAAAAGATCATGAGATGTAAGTGAAGCATACCTGGAAGCTTGCAGCTATTAGTTTGGTAGCTAAATATATATAGACAGAAAGACAGATGACTAGGCTGTGGCTGTTACTTTGAAAGCATTCTTTTCGTATAAAGATATAACATGTTTTTTGAATTTAATAATCTGGAGTTACTAGGAATTACTAATACTGCGATGAGGTACAGGGCAGCATCATTTTAAAATTGTATTTATTCAGGATTCATGATAATCTTGAAATTCTTTATTGCAGGGAGCAAATATTGACAGTGTTGACACAGAAGGTCGATCTCCACTTCTGTTGGCCACTTCTTGTGCATCATGGAAAATTGTGAATTTACTGCTCTCAAAAGGTACAAGAGAATGGACATTGATGATATACATCTGCTGACAGGATTTGTGTGTGTCAAAAATCTACATCCAAATTTCCCCACAATTTTAATTCAGTACTTCAGCATACAGTCCAGGAGTAACTGCATTTAACAGCTTGCCTTCCTGGAGATTAAGGAAGAATTAGGGAAGTGATTTCACCCCTTTCCACATAGAGTGAACAGGTTGTAGAAAAGCGTTTAGGCTATTTTTCATGCCTTAAGGTAGAAGTAGCACTGGCACTCCATCATAGAATCATAGAATTGCTCAGGTTGGAAAAGACCTTCAAGATCATTAAGTCCAACCTCAACCTAACGATATCCTCCTATTCCTTAGCAGTTCACAAAGTAAGCAGAACTGTGGAATAAATGCGTCACTTACGCAGAGTCACATTTCACACCAAAAATCAGATTTTATATAATGACAGTCATGTTTAAATTTTTTCAGTTGCTGTGCCTTTTGTGCAGGCTAGTTACTGTTAATGTACTTCCTCTTCTTAACAGTAACATAACTGATTTTGTTAATAAGCCTTTTAATAAAGGTTTTAAAGTTATAACAAGGTTAAATTCTTTAATAAGGGTTTTTTTTGTTGGGTTGTTTTTTTTCAAAACTGAGAAAAAAAATCCTGTTTCCTGATGCTTGCTTTATATAATGTTTTTTGTGGATTACTCAGATAGTTTTGCCAGATAAGTTATTGTGACTTTGGAAATAGTAAATAATTATCAAGACTGCATAATTACAGTGGGAATTGTAAACCCAACACTAGAAGAAGCGATCCATCTGCATCGTTAAATTGCTTCTTGGTCTGTGGATTCTCAGTATACCTGAATATAAGTGCCCCACCTAAATCTTACTGCTGTGATGAAATATAAAGTGCATATGCACAGTGCCAGGTAAAGATGAGTATTTGGGTTCTGTTGAGTTGGTTTTTATTTGCAAGTAAAGTGATACCTTATAATGTTAACTTAAAGTAATACCTGTTATTTTATAGATTCATTCTCAACATTTGTTCCTTTGTATTAAACATCTTCAGTTAATGCCAGGAGCCAGCAGTTTTGAAGTTGCTGGTATTTATTTCCATGTTTATCTAGGAGCAAACGTATCGTTAAAAGATCATCTTGGTCGGAATTTCTTGCACTTGACGGTATTACAGCCTGGAGGATTACAACATCTGAATGAGAAATTTCTGCAGGTACAGTAAGCATTGATTTATATCTCTCTCAGTTGCCCTCACTAGGAAGTGTAAAGAAAAAAGACGACTACTTTTTTGTTTTCAAATGTTAGTAGAAGCTTCTGGTGTTTGTTAAGTTACCAAGTGTCACAGAAAATAGTATGAACAGGTGCGTGTCTCTCATGAAAATATTTCAAAGCCAATAATACAGTTTTCTTATTGCCAGGCAAAGGAATAACATAATCCCATAAATTATTTTGCTGTTGGGGGATTGAATAGCTCAAGAGGTAGGCAGTGAAATACAGAACTTTTCATTACTGCTTTCCCAGCTTGCATGCAGTGAAACTAGGGAACATACTAATATTCAGTCAAGCTCTAGGACCTAAACAGCTTACAGAATATTCTGCAGGAGTTTCTGTGGACTACTGGACTGTAGTGAAGTCCTAGATTTAGTTCTAAAAAGAATTTCAATTATGAATTTGGCTATGTTGAGGTGAACTCATATTGCTAGAACCCAAGCTTGCTTGAAAGAGTTAAATTTGTTACCCTCCAGAGCTATAATCTTCTGTATGTGAATCATGAATAACAGATCTTATGATGTCTGCGGGACTTTATAAACAACTTGGATTGGTAGTGGAAGTAGATTTAACTTCCTTTTCAGCAGATGTAAAGAATCAGCCTTCAAATAGGGTGATAACTCTGGTTTGTCTACGTTGACTTTCTAATTATTGATCATAATAAATCAGTGAGTGGAGCAGACTGTGAGAGGAGATTTTTAGTTGCATTAAGAGGGAATATGTACAGGATAGTGTTAGGGTATGGAATAAAACAGGGAAATAAGGGAGAAATAGGAGTAAAAACTTACATTGTAGAACAGTGAACTGATGATTCCGGACAACCAGAAGTTTTGCTGCTGAATACGGACTATGTATAGACTACCTTTGTTTCTGTACAAGCTGCCTGATGACAGCAATGAGTATTATGGTCAAATGGCAGCAAATAAAAATCTCCCATACAATGTTTGTTCTGTGCCCAGTAAGGGTACAGACTGACAAGTTGCTGTGTTTTCCGAAGACTGATTCTGTTTAAAGATGATCACCCACAAATCAACAGAATATTAAATGTTAATTGTTACTACATTTATCTTTTCTATTTGTTTCTTGTTTTTACATACTGCTTTAAAAATATTAATGCCATTGTTACAGACTTTTAGAAGTTGTGGAACATCAGTGGTATAATTCTGTGCTTTTGTTTTTTTCTGGGGGTAACAGATGGAAAATATTAAAAATCTCGTGGTGGACGAGGATAACGAAGGATGCACTCCACTGCATTATGCATGCAGACAAGGTGTGGCCCTCTCTGTAAATAATTTACTCAGCCTCAATGTTTCCATTTATTCGAAGAGCAGAGACAAGAAGTCACCATTACACTTTGCTGCCAGGTTAGTATAGTTTAGGCAATGGAATCAATGCCATTTACCATCAGTATTTCTTTGACATTAATTTCTTGGTCTTTCAAAGCTATGGCCGCATCAATACATGCCAACGGCTTATAAGGGATATGAAAGACACAAGGCTTTTGAATGAAGGTGATAAGAAGGGAATGACTCCCCTTCATTTGGCAGCCCAGAATGGTCATGAGAAGGTCGTTCAGTTTCTTCTGAAAAGAGGAGCCCTTTTTCTCTGGTATGTGTTCAGTCTTCCATTCATTACGGTAAAAAAGAACTGTCAGTCACCTTACTTTTTTTTTGTCCATTGGCTAGGAAGCTAATACAATACAAATGTAAATACAGTATATGTAAGTAAATACTTAATGCATATAATAAATAATGTTTACAAAATATAAAAATACAAATATAAAAATACACTTATATACAATAGTTGTAAAACTAAGAAAACTAAGGTGCTTGTACCTCCCCCTGCCTTACACATAGAATCATGGCTAGCTGTTAGCCAGAGGTTTTAGTGCAGACCAAACTGAGGTTTCTGTAAATCCAGCTGAGGGAAGAATGTTGGAATTTTAAATGGAAAAAAATTGTTTTAGAAATAATCATGTCAGCTTCACCGTTGTCATGTTTGATTAGAGGTTTGTGTAAGAATTTTCAGGACTGGTGGCTCACAGACAATGTGACTTGCGCTCTAAGTACTGATTTCAGGTCAAAGATCCTCAGGTCTCTTGGCATTGGCAGCTCTCCACCCGAATTTCTAGTTTGCAAGCCCAAATCTGTAAAGCCAGAATCAAAAGATAGAGAAAGTTTAAAGTCCTGTTGCCTGGATAATTTGTAGTTATAACTCTCGTGTCCTCCTCTTCCAAATCCATGACAGTCTGCACAGCAGCTGCACCTTGGAGCTGGGGCTGTATATCTTCTGAAAAGATCCTATGGCAAGCAGGCCTGTCATAGTGTCAGTATTTATGACTGCAGAGATTCCACTAACTGGACTGCCACATCCCTGGAGGCATTCAAGGCCACGCTGGATGTGGCTCTGGGCAGCCTGGTCTGGTGGTTGGCGAACCTGCACATAGCAGGGGGGTTGAAACTAGATGATCGTTGTGGTCCTTTTCAATCCAGGCCATTCTGTGATTCTATGATTTTATGATTTCCAGTGCCCTTAGCTGGACTAGTCCACCTAGCTAGAATAGAAGTGATTATTGTATGCATTTGTGTACACAGTTTTGTATGTACATACTTAGGCTTAATTTACAATTAAAACTGACATAATTCGTTGAGATGAGCTGGTAAATTCTGCGCGATAAAGGGCTTAACCAATTTTTTTTATACTACGATGAAGTAATACTAATTGAAATAGCTTTGTTTGCTTGCAATGTTTTGCATATTCACTGTCTTTGAAAGCAAGATTCCATGGTATGGCCATGATCTATGTCATGTCTGTTGCTAGCTATTAGTAGCCAAACCTTGTGCTTGAGTCATTTTCTAAGAAAAACATCTAAAAATAATAATAATAATAATAATAATTTTTTTAAAAAGGGTACAGTGCATGCATATATATAAAAAGAGAGAGAGAAGAGGGAGTCAGACCTGCATACTTTTACTGACTTCAATATTTGATGCATTGATGCATCATGATGCATCATTGATGCATTGATAATCACGTAGTCGCTGATGGAAGGTGTGGAAAATGTACAGTAGTTGTGAGTCAAAGGGTGAGGCAATTAAATCTATTATTTGAAAAGAATGAAGGACTTATGCATTTATAATGACTATTTTTATATCTTCTATATGCAAGTGACTATAAAGGCTGGACAGCCCTGCATCATGCTGCCTTCGGAGGATACACTCGCACAATGCAGATAATATTGGATACTAATGTGAAGTGTACTGACAAAGTGGATGAAGAAGGGGTATGTATTCACATAATTTAATTTGTTTGTCATCTGTTACTTACAAAGCATGTGTTGGAAGTATACAACTAGTGGATTTTATTACACTATTACATATATCCTGTATAAAGTCAGTATATATTTCATCACTGTTCATCATGTAGAGTAGCTTAATATTAATGAAATTATCATCTAGTTCTTAATTGTGAGAAACAATGAAAAGTATAAATAGACCAACAGAATACATAAAATACCAAATATGTTGGACTTGTCCCTCTTGCTCCCTTTACAGTGTAGCAGTACTTTCATTATATAGTAAAAGCATTGGTAATTAAATTTAAAGAAATCATACAGATTAAAAGAAATCAAACATCAAATCAAACTCATTAACATACTGTTTGAGATTGCACACTAATATTGAACAGATACCATCATTTTTACATATCTGTCCCTCACTGTTTGTTAGCTACAAAAATTTAAGGTATTACTGAATTGGCCTTTCTTACCTACAGCTGAGTTTCCTCTTTTAATGTAATGCTATTGTGACTGTAAACCTAGAGTGAAGAACTTGTCTATGACAATCTCTGTGACAATATTCTACTGTTTAATTTTGCCATTGAGGGTATCCAGGACTTGTAACTGAGAGTTTCATGTAGCTTTTCAGTGTGGGAAAGAAGGATGGAAATATGTATGCTTTTTAAAAATGTGCCTTGCTGTTGTATTGCTGTCCTGCTTTTCTTCACAGAACACAGCTTTGCACCTAGCTGCAAAAGAAGGGCATGCAAAAGCAGTGAGGTTACTTCTTGACTATGGTGCAAAAATTCTGTTGAACAAAGCAGTAGCTTCTTTTTTCCATGAAGCAATACACAACAGGAGGAAAGATGTAGTGTCAGCTGTCATTTTGCACAAAAGGTAAGATACACAGAAAATGCTTTTTGAACTTATTTTTCCTTTTTTAATTATTTTTGGTTTTGTTTTAAGTGAGGTTGAGTTTTGAAAACCTGCTGTTTAATGAGTTCTCATGTTGAAATTTCAGATATCGTTTTGTACTCCAGAGAGAGTCAATAAATCTTGTTAAGTTACTTGGCATGTTCTTTTTCGTATTAGATTGAGTATTCAAATCCTGGGGAAGGAAAACAACCAACAAAAAAGCATATGTAGGCACATGTGAATTAAGTAACCCTTCCTCTGTTTTCCCTCACCATACATGTATAGTTTAGCCCTTTCACATAACCTTACAATACCTTCAGACATTTAATCAAAAGATAAGCTCAACACCATTCAAGAGAATTATTTCAAAATTGTTGTTTCAAACGTGTTACAAATACTTTAAAATGTGGCAGTTCAACTACAGTGTAGAACACTTTACATTAGAATATAATCAAGCTCTGTTTCAAGACCAAAACATTTCACTGTTGACTGATGAGCACATCTTTTGGTAAGTGCTGAAGGATCACTGCCAGTATTTTGCAATGCTTATTAGTGTTCACCTTGTCTTGTAATCCAAGATTCCAGCTTTGGTTGAAGTTCCCTATGGAGTACAAAGAAGGACACCTATTCTTGAGAAGGTCTTAGCATAGTTGATATATTTTTGTTTAATTGATAACGGAAATAAATATGAATCATTCTCAAAGAAGCATCTAGAGTGTTACTCAGATACAGCTGATTTTCTACTTCATGGTATATAAACTTATTACGTACTGTCATTTGCAAAATAATATCTAAAATAAAACTCAAATAATCCCAAACAACTTTAATTTAAAAAAGAAGCAACTAATTCCTCTTCAATAATTTCAACTTATTTTTGCAGATGGGAGGAAGCTGTTCTGACATTCTCTCATTATTCTAGTGCCAATAAATGTCCTTTGCTGGAAATGATTGAGTATCTTCCTGATTCATTTAAAGTAAGTTTACTGCTCATTTTAAAGACACAGCTGCACAAAAAAACTCAAACTTAGTTACATTGCATCAATCACCATTGTTTTTCTAATGCTGTCTTCAATAACATGGATTATTATACAATTAAAAAAAAAACATAAATTCATAAGTTGATGTAGTTGTATTTTAGTGATAGTTTCAGACCTGTGTGGTATCTTGAATTTCTTTAGAAATAGAAAAAGATCTTAGCTTCCTGAGAAAATGGAGTGATAAAAGCAGCCTCACTGTGTATTACATATAGCATATATATTTAAAAAGATTATAAAAATGATGAAAGTTAGAAGAGAATTGGTTTCAAAGCTGTTTGAGGTAATTTTACCTTCTGAGTTATCTCTTAAATCAAGCTAGAGGAAAAGTTTGTTTGTTTGTTTTTCAATTAAAATTGCTTGTTACGTATATATTCAAAAATGCTTTCCATTTTATACCTTTAAACTAACTAATAGCCTTGTGAACTGCATAATTTCATTATTTAACTCCTATATGTAAACTTTGGAATTTTGTGTATGTATGACACACCGTAAAACCTGACTGGATCATCACTTCTGTTAGAGGACTGTTGTGTTTGAATGCCTTTTTCTTCATGCACAAACTTTCTGTTCTTATTGATGAATGTTATCTGTGTTACCTTTGTTCATGTTTCTGTTCATCTTCAAAGCTGGTTTTGGACAACTGCATAATTGAGTCTTCAGAGGAAAAGACAAGCCGAGACTTCTATGTAAGTGGATGAAAAAATGTATGAAAGCAGTACATTTTGTGATCCTGGAGTCAAATATGTCACAATGTCCCCGACAATGTGTTAGCAACAGAACATTATCTGGATAAATATTAAGTTAGAAAACCATCAGCCTGACATTTAACTAATAATGCTGGATGTAAATTTAATACTTCTTCAGTATTTTCTGTAGCTACAGAAGCATCTTGGTATAAATTGAAATTGCTTTAACTTGAGTCACGAGTAATTCAACAGTTACTCACCAATAACTGTGCATTTAAAATATATTCACAAAAAAACCCACCTCAGTGCTTGGAAGACCTTAAAGTCACTTCATCAGATTCTAGCAGTCTTCAAACATTTGTCTGTGTTATTCTCTGCAAAGCCAGTAATTTTATTCTCTTTACTGTTTGACACTGAAAGAAATACATAGTTAAACATGAAAGCTTGGGAAGGAATCACTACATATATTTTACTGTTTGTAAACTTGGTATGACATGGCACGTCAGTAGATAAAAATCAGATCTTAGCAGAAAACACAAGTGACTGATCTTTGGGCTGCAAATGGCTTTGAAGTCTAGTTTCTTTAATCTTCATGCTTACACGTTTTAGCAAGTGTAGCAATAAACCTGAGCAATCTATCAACTTTAATCTTGCTGTGTAATTTGTTGCAATCAAACTGAGTATCAGAGGTGGGCTGTGGATATGCCAAAGTAACAGTGACAGACAACAGTGCATATAAAACGCAAGCCTGTCATAAGAAGTACAACTGTTACAAATAATTCGGAGTTCAGTGTGGGTTTTTTTGTAAATTCTCCAAAATCATAAACAGAAGATTCTGAGGAAGCATGAATGTTCTACAGCTGCGTTATATTTAAAGCCATACTGAAAATCACCTAATGAATTCCTACACTGGATTGTGTGTACATCATTAGCAGAAAACTTGCAAATTTTCTGTTAGTACACCTTTTATTTATATTGTATTATCAATGCCATATAACTTCTAAATACAAGCTTTTCTTTGAAGTCATCATTAAAGCAAACTAGTTACATGAATGATATTTTTAGTGTTTTAAGAAGATATGTTTATTTTTTCTACTACAGTATAAAAGATTTAATATAACTATATTGCAGCCATATTTGTTTTGATGTCATGTTCACAGACAGACTGACCAACAATTAGTAAACATCAGTTTTACAAACACTATGGTATGATACACTTTGTTTTTTTCCTCTCAGGATAAGCTTTTTAAAATTCAGCGTATTATCTAATCTTTGTTGTTCAGATTGAATACAACTTCAGATATCTTCAGTGTCCCCTGACACTTAACAAGAAATTAAAGGAAGCGGAAGATATTTTCTATGAACCACTGGCCATTTTAAATGTAAGTATTTTATTTTACTCTGACATAATTCCATGCTGCCTTATTTGAGATAAAATCAAGGGTTTGTTATATTTTATCATTACATCCCTTCTCCAAATACCTCTCCAATACCTCTGTACATTTAAAGTATCTTGGAATGAAGTATGAGTTAAAGTTCATATAGTCTATGTAATACATAGCAATTTTGTCAGGACTAGTTTATGTAAATAACTATGAATGTTTCAAGACAGCGTGTTGAAACAGGCAGGTAGTATGTTAAATAAGACCATGCTCCAATTGTAATGACCATGAGCTGGACAAAAAGGCATAGAAAAAGTTGACAGGGTTGACTCTTTCCATGTGTTGATTGTGGAAAAATTTCTGTGCCTAAAACAAATTTTGCTGTTCTCACACGTTTCCAGTTTATTTTAACTTTTTTTTCTCCTTCCCGAAAACATTACAAAGTGATCTTGCTGGCTTCTTTTGATTGCTTTTTTTGGGCTTACTGTTGGCAATCAGATTTGGTGTACTTTTAACTAGAAAGTAATTTCTTTATTATTAAAATGTAGCTAGAAAATCTTGGTCATCTCACATCTATGGCTAGCAAAATGTTTACTCCTAAAAACACGGATAATTAATCAGTCTTCCAGGTTTGTCTGCCTCTGTAGCGTCAGTTTTTAAAGCTTAAAATAGACTGAGAGCTGCAGAAGAGAAAGTGGAGGACTCGGTGGGTGAAGACAGAATCATAGCTTTGAGTATACAAAAGAACTTTGCAGTATCTTACACAGATACTATAGTTTTCATTATGCTAATAATCAAGTTAAGGAGGTTGGCTAGCCTGTTTTGTAAGCATGTTACTTAGCTAGAAGAAACAAATTTGATCCTTGGTGCTTTCTTGTTCTTTAGGCCATGGTACGGCACAATCGCATGGAGCTACTTAGTCATCCCGTGTGCAAAGAATATTTGCTAATGAAGTGGTACGTGTATTTTAATGTATATAGAAAACAATATGACACATCAGAATGAAGATTGTTGTAATGTATGTAAAATGTAACTTAAAATTTAGTAGTGATTCTTTGATACATATGGAAGAAGCAGCCACTGTCTTTGCTTCCACATATTTTCTAAAAATATTTAATAGTATAAAGTTAAAAAGAAAATAAATTATGTTTTAGAATGTCTGCTAGAGTTCACACAAAGCTCAGTGAACACTGTTCACAAAATAATGTTTGAAAAAATACCTATAATGAAAACATTCTTGGCTGTTAAATTTAAATGCATGCTCTTCTAAATTTATCAAGTGTTTTAACATGGAGCATTTTTTTACTTTCAAGGATGGCTTATGGTTTTCGAGCACATCTAATGAATTTAGGCATTTATTCTCTTGGTTTGATACCATTGACTCTTCTGGTCACCCATATACAGCCGGGAAGACCTTTGAATGGAACAGAAATCTATGAAGCAAGACCATTGGAGTATGAGGTACTGAGTTTTCTTTCTCTTTACAATACACTTATAGGTTATAGGAGGAAGTTACAATTATTTTGAACTGTTTATTATTTATCAACTCTAAGTAGAATTGAAGTGTTTATCTGTTCAGCAGTGACTTTTGATGATAAATTTTAATCATGGTTTCTTATTTTCAGTGTCTTTTCTAAAAACTTAGTGTCTGGTAAATGGCTATTTCAGTTTCTTCCATGAAGTGAGTGTTCCTTTAAAGCTAAAGAAAAAGGAGTAACACGTATTCAACAATAAAGAGATAGCTAAGAGTGAATTTTTCAACTTTTCATATGTTTTTATTTTTCAGACAAAATAAACTGATGTTCTTTTTTTTTTTTTTTTTTTTTTTTTTTTTAATTTTGACATAGAAATAGTTGTCAACTGTAAAGTCTTTTTGCCTATTCAAATACAGCTTTATTTGCCTGTATGGTGTATTACTTTGGGGGAGGTCTCCTTGTGGCCTTCTAATACCTAAAGGGAGCTTATAAACAGGAGGGAAACTGATTTTTAGAAGATAATAGTAACAAGAGGACAAGAGGAAATGGTTTTAAATGTTAAAAGGGGAGATTTAGATTAGGTATCAGGAGGAAATCTTTACTCAGAGGATGATGAGGCACTGTAAGGGTTTGCCCAGAGAAGCTGTGGAAGCTTTATCCCTGGAGGTGTTCAAGGCCAGGTTGGATGGGGCCCTGGGCAGCCCGGTCTAGTTTGTGGCAGCTCTGCCTACAGCAGGGAGGGGGGTTGGAACTAGATGATCTTTACCTAGGCCATTCTGTGACTCTTAACTCAGGTTAAAGATGTGCAGAAAACTTGCATGAGGGGAATTAGCTTTACAGTTTATCAAATACAAAATTCTCTGTTGTTTTCTATGCCAATATGAAGCATCTCACAATAAAGTTCTTTGCCTATACTGGTTGTAAATAGAGACATCAAAGGGAACAGCCACATAAGGGTGTCAGGACTCCAATTTGTGCATCTTGTAAATACTTCAGTTGCCATTCCTTATGCTACAGCGTGGTAGTTAAGTTATGAACTGCAGAATTTATGTTTCTATAGAGGCAAAACATACTGAAAATATTGCCTGAATATGGCAGTTCCGTTTAACTGGTTAAGAGCAACTGTTTAGCATGGGAATGCTCGAACTTTCATGTTTGGTGTGAATTACTTAAACACGGTGTAATTGACGTGAATTTCACAACAAACAGTAAAACAAAATTTTGTTTCAAATAAACTTAATACTGTCTTAACATAATATAAAGTAGGCAGAGCTAAAATAAACATTGTTCACTTAATAGTTTCTGATTTGCTTTGTGCTCTGTTTTTTATTTCAGGACTCATACTTCACAAGAGTGTGTATGTGTCTAGTTTTAATTATGAGTTTACTGGGAATTTGCAAAGAAATATTTCAGCTCATTCAGCAGGTAAATATATACAGAAGTAGTTTCATAGCATTAATCACAGTGTGCATGGCACTTTGTGATACTAAAATACATCTGACTTTTCTCTGGTTGCAAGGAAAATATAATTTATTCCTACAAATAAGATTAAAAGTGAGAAGAACGTTTAAATGGTGTTATTTAATTCAGTCACTTAATGATGAATGTCTTGTAAATATGTATCTGTCTCTCTTAAATCCCAGAAATTGAAATATTTGTTGGATTACTCCAATCTACTGGACTGGACAATTTATAGTACCAGCATAATTTTCGTGTCTTCTTTATTTATTAACACACCAGCTCATTTGCAGTGGGAATGTGGAGCAATTGCTGTATACTTGTCTTGGATGAACTTCTTGCTTTATCTTCAGCGGTAACAATTATTTACATGCTCTGTGATAAATACTTTTAATATTTCCAGATAGTTTACATACCATACAGCATAACTGATGGTGTTAGTCCTGTTATTTATTTATTTAAGCTATGCACGTTTCTAGATTAGGATCTAATGTACTATATTTTTTTTACTTGATAAACTGAAGTTTTTGGTGTTTTTCATGTAAAGAGTCACAGTGTGTGATGATGACGAGAAAAGAAATAAGAAAATGTATTTTGATGTGAAGTAATTGTGTATTTTTTTTAAAGAATGTCTAGAATTTCACTAAAGAAAAAAAAAATCAGACAAAAATAGTTGACCGCCCCCCACCCCCCAAATAAATACTGCAACAAAAGAAGGATGTAAATCACAGGAGGCAAAAGGAGAACGAACTATAGTTATATAACTTGAGCGAAGATAATTTCTCTTAGCAGTTTATAGAGTAAGTAGCACATCCCATTTGTCTTCATCGTAATGCTCTATGAGAGTATTATGATAGTTGAAATAATTTTGTGAGTTGACATTGACTGTTTATTTGTTGATTAATGTCAAGGGCATTTCACTGTAGTTGATATATTTAAGGATAAGGTTTATCAGCAAAAGCAATGTCATAAAGATACTATCTCCTTATGACATTGCCTTTGTTGACAAACACTGTTGTACACGTGTCTGAGCTTAGATGACTAATCAATGAGCTTGTCTTCTGTCCTTTGCTGTGTCCTGTGGGCAAAATGGATATTGAACCTAAGCACTAAAAATCAAATTCCTTGCGTGCTCAACCTTCTTTCTTACTATAAATTAAATGTTATCCTTCCCTCAATATTGTTCATTTGTTTGTAGACAGTAGAACTTTACAGTTACTGTACGCATAATTTTTCTGAGTTGGGCCATCTCTTCTCAAAGCAATCTAAGCTATATTGTCCTCAATAGAACTGTACAAAATAAAAACAAATTTATTTATATTAAGATTAGGTTTGCTTTACTTTCAGCTTATCTTTTTAGAGGCACACACTATATTTCAGGGGGAAAACTTGTGAAGGGATTTTCTTACTTGTGCTACTGGTCTAGCATAAAACAGTCATCTGGTCCCTGAATCTGGCACAAAACATAAATTCCTGAGTTCAGGTTTGGGGGAAAAACTGGATTAGTCTGCTTTGTGATAGTGTGTGTTCTGAGGTTCAGTTGATGTGTAAGCCAGGAATGGGGTGAGCTTGTCAGAGGACAAACTGTTGGAAACACAGCAACTTAAAATTGCACTCTAACTCCAGTATATAATTTTTCTTACATTTTTGGTTCACTTATTGCCTAGATTTGAAAATTATGGCATTTACGTTGTGATGTTCTGGGAAATTCTGAGGACTTTGATTCGGATCGCTGTTGTTTTCTTTTTCCTGATATTGGCCTTTGGACTGAGTTTCTTTGTCCTTTTGGGCTCACAGGTTAGTTGAGTACGGTTTGTTATTTCTTTATCATTTTAGATGTTACCTTTGAATAAAGAATTTTCAAAATTATTTACAAATTTCATAGTTTTTGGGGGGGTTTGTTGATTTCTTTATTTCTTCTTTTTCAGCAAACATACAGCACACCACTGCTTTCTGTAATGAAGACATTTGCAATGATGCTGGGAGACATAAACTACCACGATGCATTCCTCGATCCTTTACTGAGCAGTGAATTGCCATATCCGTTCCTGAGTTATACAGTTCTGATTATATTTACTTTGCTTATTCCAATCCTTCTTATGAACTTGCTAGTAAGTAAACTGCTTCTTAATGTACAGAAATGGTTAAGCATGTTTGTGTGCGTGTGTGTATACTTGTACACAGTTTTGACATATAGAATTACTTTAGCAATGATGCGTAACATTCATTCATAATGTAACAAATGAATATTTTTAGTGACTTAAAGTTGCCTTTCCCCTAATTGTTGCAGGGTTATCCCGTGTATCTTCAGGTATGTGTAACTAAGTAACTGATGAAATTTGCCCAGCTGCAAGAGGGTCTTCCCTACTTGTGTTTGGCTCTAGAATAGGCAGGAGCATAGCCTTCTCTTTCTGTAAGGAATTAAAAAGAAAGCTTCTGTGTATATGAAGAGTGCATGAGTAAACTGTTTTTCTTCTTTGCTGAGGAGTAGTTCATCTGGTCTGTGCTACACTCTGACTTTACACCTGACATTAGAAGAAATGTTAGAGCTAGGGATCAGTGCTCTGGACTAATGTTCCCTGATTCTGTTCTAACTTCTTGCTGGAGAGTGACTCATACAAGCCCCGTCCCTCTTTTTTCAGCAGGAAGAAAACACATATCAGATTGAAGCTGCAGTATATTATTATGTTCTCTCTACTGAGACAATTGGGGAAGGATGATTTTAATAAGTGCTTTGGTAAATACCTGCCCCATAGACTAAAAATTGTCTTAATTGTTTAATTCCTTATTATATTTTACCATCATAAACTAATAGTAGCTATGCGGGTATTTGTAAGTGAAAAAGCTTACTGTGATTCTTGATACCTGTTTTTCAAATATGCGCGGAGGAGTGATGTTTCCAGATTCAAGTGAAACAGTCATTTGTATTTAAATGTAACAGTTACAATTGAAAGCACAGATCAGATTACAGAGAAAAATAAAAAACCCATAATAAACATGTTTCTTGGATCCTTGATCCTGTATTGTATTTTTAGATTGGTTTGGCTGTTGGGGACATAGCTGAAGTGCAAAAATATGCTGCTCTCAAAAGGATTGCAATGCAGGTAAGTAGCATACCATGAAAGCACAACTGTAGGAATTAGCACTGCTAGAAAACCATCCAGATAATTAGCTAATTTATCATCATCATCATCATCATCATCACTAACTAACAACTTAGCATCTCTGTAAAGAAAATCTGAATATGGGCATCCTATCCTAACTCTTATTTTCAGTTGTCTGAATTTGTGTACTGAGAAGATACTCTTCAATGCCAGGTGTAACTAAGGAACTTGGTAATATTTATACATGTTTTTAGATACGTTAATATATTCAAACACTTAGCAGAACTTGCACTGAAACCAGAAGAATTTAGTAACCTATATAGTTTTCTTTTTTTTATATTTATTTTTTGAGGAACAATAGATTTGGCATATAGTTTTCAAAATTTTTCTTTTCATTGTTGTAAACTGTCTATGAAGCCTGATTTTTCACAAATGGAAATAAACAAAGTATACACCTGTCAAATAGAGAATAAACATCACTTCTCACAAGATATTCTTAGAAACTCCCTGTATGCTTCTGCTTGAAGTCTGTATTTTGAGAAGAACTGACCATTCATAATATTCACCCAGGGAGCAGTGGCTTTGCACATGTTCCCTGCTGGCTCTGCTTTTTCCAGGCAGTTTTAGAGAAAACCCAGGGCCTGTGCATGTAGGAGGGATGTGTGGACAGGCAGAATATACACGGATGTGAACAACTCAGAAATAATTTCTATTAGTCGTTGCATAACTTAAAATTGGATTCTGTAATGGCTTAATTCAAGCACAGTTGAAAAACACTCTTTTAGTTTCACTCCTTTCTTCCCAAGAGTTATTTTGCAAGGAATAGAAAGGAGTGAAGTAGAAGGGCAGATCTTGTAACAATTTATGTTTTCCACCTGTTGAGGTATTTTATTGCCAAGAGGGAAGGTGGTGTCTTGGAACTTCAAATCTCTATTGAGCATGTAACCTTCTGTGTGACAGTCTGCAGTAGGCTTATACTGGACATCATTTTTTTTTTTTTTTCTTTTTAATAAGTATCTATGTTCAGTATTTCTGTAGCGTTTTTAATAGATATACATGCTTAGTATTTCTGTAGCAATGTGAGAACAAATGGAAAGTTGGCATCTCCTGAGCAGACACTCAAATAACATACTTGCACTGCTCACAGGAGTATTTTACTTACAGTGGTTCCTTTTGCCTCTTAATCTGTACTTGCTCTGTCATAACCTAGTAAAAGGGTATAGCACAGTTAAAGGGAAGGATCGCTCTCATAATTATTTAGTCTCAAAATCGTTGGCTATGAAAAGTATTCGGGCTTTGAACATTTCTGCTCTGTAATTCTATACTGCAACCTGTAGAGTAATGAAATGTTCCAGTCATTACACAAGAATTAACTCAGATCTAAAACTATTTAAAACTATACACTGCATAGCTGTGTGGAATAATAACTCTGTGGAAAACTATATACTGCTTTGACTTCATGATATAAAGTGTCTGGACTGCGTGGATTAGCTGCTATACCACAGTGTGCTGTGTACATATCCTCTGAGACATGATGCCTGATGATTTGAATATACTGACATATTGGTTATTTTCATGTTATAATGTGTCACTATCTTCAGAGAATATATCTTATTCTAAATGCAAAATAACGTTTAGGTTAATCTTCACACAAACTTAGAGAAGAAGCTGCCATTTTGGTTCTTAAGTCGAGTGGACCAGGAATCAATCACAGTCTATCCTAACAGACCAAGATACTGTGGATTTATGGTAAGGTTGTGAATATTTGATTCGAGATTTTCTACTAAAATGTGGTGTGATTGACTTAGTTTGTACACAGATTGCTGGCAATTTTGCATTAATAAGATTTGATCACTAATTGATATCTATGATAGCATGACTGATCTTAAAATGGCAAATCAGTGTTTGAGTGCAGCCTAATTTATTCAGCGATAATTAGTGCTTTGAATTCTCAGCGATGGGTGATGTTATTAGTCAAGAGAAGTTACAGAAGTTATTCAGACTGAAAATGTAAGTACTCTCTTCTGTCTGCTTTTTATCTGTCTGTCTACTTTTAATTTCATCTGCTGTTGGTAGACTGAATTTTCTGTTTAAGTGTATTTGGCAATAGGAGTGTTTGATATTCTAGAGCTAACTTTATACCTGAAACTACTTTTAGCATTAAGAATGTGTTGAGTCTGTCCCTGCTCACCCAATTGGGAATTATTCATCTGTTTTCAGATTACGGTACTTTATTTCATTTTGATACCATGTTTTATTTAGAGCGTGTTCCAGTATTGCTTTGGGTGTGAGGACTCTACCACAGATGCACAGAGCACTGATACAACATTAGAATTGGAAGTTCTGAAGCAGAAATACAGGTATACATTGTCTTATTACTGTAGCAGTAAGTAGAGCCCTGTATTACAAAGGTATCGCTGTTTTAAAACAGCATTCTAAAACTCAATACTTAACCCACAAAAGAAAATTTGATGTATCTGTTGTCCTTAAATAAACTTCACTGGTATGGTAACTTACTTTAAATTGTAATGTATTTACTTTCAAAAGACTTCTCTGTTAAAGAAATATGCTTATCCCATGGCAGAGAAAGAGGACGGGCTTGTTTTCCCATTGCAGTGAACTACATTAATAAGGAAAAGGCACTCTCATTTCCAAATTAGAGGTTTGTGTATGGGGGTTTTCCAGAGTTATTTTAAACTCACCATTACTGTAATTCCAACTGGTTTGCAGATACACACAATCAGTAACTTACTTTGCAGTGGTCAGATGGTAAATCTGCTTCAGATTGTTTCCCCCAAAAATGAATTGCTGTCCTGATTCTCCTCCAGACAAATCATCTGTTTCCTAGAGGGTTGGAAGAAATCCTCTGTACTGTACTTTTCTTACTCGTCTTACCAACATACCCATAGGAACACTTTCAGAAAAGCCTTTGTGAATGTACAGCTAGGAAAATCTATTCTCTGCTCCACCCCTTTCTATCACTTGCCCACAAAAAAAAAGAAAACGAACACTTTCTAAAATCAGGCATTTTTTGAATGGAATAACTTGTGGTAATTTCATTGCAGAAAGTTGTATTTTCTTCTCTGAAAATTTTGTTTTGCTGTGTTACTGGTATGTTTTTATTGTCAGCATTCAAAACGACACTCAGTTCCTGCTGCAGCTAGACACAATCAGCTCTGAGTGTATACACACTTCGTACTTTCATTTGTTTTGTTTCAATTAACGCTAGTCAGTTGCTGCACTGTTTTAATTCTTGTGGTATTTGTTTGATAACCACGTAGAAAGAACTGAATCTGAGGAAGTCCCAAACTGCTCTTCATAGAGAGCCTTTCCAATCACTGCATATCTGTTTTTGTGCTGCAATTTTGTAAGTCTAGACATTCTGAAGAGTAGATTTTCAAAAAAGCCCGCTTCATAATTTCATAAAGACAGTTTCTGGACACATTTACTATTTCACAGAATCACAGAATGACCCGGGTAGGAAGGGACCTCAAGGACCATGTAGTTCCAACCCCCCTGCCTAGCAGGGCCACCAACATACACATTTACTAGATCAGGTTGCCCAGGGCCCTGTCCAACCTGGCCTTGAACACCTCCAAGGACGGGGCATCCACAACCTCCCTGGGCAGCCTGTTCCAGGGCCTAACCACTCTCCCAGTAAAGAACTTCCCCCTAACATCCAACCTAAATCTTCCCTCTTTCAACTTGGATCCATTTCCCCTAGTCCTGCTATTGTCAGCCCTTTCAAAGAGTTTACTCCCCTCCTGGGTGTAGGTTCCCTTCAGGTATTGAAAGGCTGCAATGAGGTCACCCCGCAGCCTTCTCTTCTTCAGGCTGAACAAGCCTAACTCCCTCAGCCTGTCCTCATAGGGGAGGTGCTCCAGCCCCCTGATCATCTTCGTGGCCCTCCTCTGGACCCTTTCCAAAATCTCCATGTCCTTCTTGTACTGAGGGCTCCACGCCTGGACACAGTACTCCAGATGGGGCCTCACAAGAGCCGAGTAGAGAGGGACAATCACCTCCCAATCCCTGCTGACCACCCCTCTCCTGATGGAGCCCAGGATCCCATTTGCTTTCCATGCTGCCAGAGCGCACTGCTGGCTCATGTTAAGTCTCTCGTCCATAAGAACCCCCAGGTCCTCTGCTGAGCTGCTCTCAAGGACCACTCCTCCCAGCCTGTACAGATGCCTGGGGTTCTTCCGGCCCAGGTGCAAAACCTTGCACTTCGCTGTGTTGAACCTCATCAGATTCACCTGAGCCCAGGTTTCCAGCCTGTCGAGGCCCCTCTGAATGGCATCCCTTCCTTCCACCATATCAACCGCACCACTCAGCTTGGTGTCGTCACCATTTCTTCCATTTCTTCTTAAAAGATAATATGATCTGTGTGCCTGCTAACTGATGCTCTTTGTATCAGTTGTGCTTTGGGTAGCAGTTTTTTGGGTAGCGCTGGAGGCATTCAAGGCCAGGTTGGATGGGGCCCTGGGCAGCCTGATCTAGTGGGTGGCAGCCCTGCTCACAGCTGGCGGTTGGAACTCGATAGTCTTTAAGGTCCTTTCTACTTAATTTAGTCTGTGATTCTAAAGAAATCAGTAAGTTAGTCCCATATACTGTTAAAGTAGTTGTGAAGTTCACCAGATGAATGTGAGTGCTAAGTTGCTGTTGCAGATCTGGTTCTTGCCAGACACTTAAGTCAAAACTACAAATGTTTAGAATTTTATTTTATTTAAGAATGAGGTTGCTCCTACATTAAATATGTAGTAAGGCATTTTTTCTCAAGACTCAGAAATTGGTTCTTTAATCTTATTTCTTAAAACCTGGAGAAGTAGCACAGCTTGAAAAATTGAATGTACTCCAAATAAAATTCTTTGTTAGGAGAAGTGTGAGGTTGAGGACTATCGATATCTGTCCTTCGAAACCAAATGACAAAGCTTATTCTATGCATGCTTTTCAAATTCTGTTTCTTGTTTTCTTTTTTCATTTTAGGCTCAAAGATATATCAACGCTGTTGGAAAAGCAACACGATCTCATTAAACTGATTATACAAAAAATGGAGATAGTGTCAGAGGCTGAGGATGAAGACAGCAATGATTTGTTTCAGCACAAGTTTAGGAAAAGGCAGTTGGAACATAGGAATAGTAAATGGGATACAGTGTTAAAAGCTGTTAAATCAAATGTGCCTAACCCAAGCGCAGAAAAGAACAGCAGCTTCTTGTAGACTTCTCTGTGATATCGTGTTATATTAACATTTTGTTTTTCTTTAGGGTCAATTCTCTTAATGCCTGTGCATATTATCAATGTGAACCAGTATTTATTCAAGTAAGAAAACAAGGCCAGATCCAAAAAAGGATGTAGGTGCTCAAAGCAGTATTTAAGGAGATTTAAGACGCCTACATCTAAAACTGTGATCCCAAAAGAGGCTGACCAATCAGGGAAGTGCCTAACTCAACAGATGCCAGCCTGGCTGTCCTTACAGTTCTTGAGTCTTCTATCTAGGCCAGTTCCTGGATTTGGCCCTAATGCTCTTAGTTATCTGCTTAGTTATGTGGGTTTTTTTAATTGTTACAATTATTTTTTTTAGAATTTGAGAATTTTTAGAAGTTCAAACTGCAAGTCATCGGATGGTTTGAGAGAGCCAATGGGCTTTGTGTAGACTACAGCAGGAGTAAAAGACTAACTTGACTGATCCTTCGGAAGCTTTGCTGAGTGAGGACTGCAGGATCGGACCTAAAACATAACAAAATAAATAAGATTACAAAGATGCAGTGTAGGATAAGAATAATTTTATGTTCTGGATAACTATATGCAGTTCTCAGAGGGATCATTTGAACTTGCATGCATATAGCAGTGGTAGAATGACATGCTGAATTCTAGTAATTTACCACTTACTGTCCTTATACTGCTTATGTGATTTTTGGCCTTCCCGATATCGTAAAAACTGACATTGTTTCTTTAATCTGCACTCTGGTTTTGCTGTTTGTTTGCTGGCTATTCAGTGCATTATGTAATATACAATAATAGACCAAAGGTGGAAATAAACATGAATTAAACTGTGTTCAAGTATCTGCGTATATTTGTTTCAAAAACAGTGGTAATAAACTAGTTATGTCTGCATATGGTTACAGTGTTCTGTAGTTTGCTTTTGAATTCAGACAACTTCTTTAACTGTTTAATATACATTAATTCTTCGCGTAAGAAACAGTTATAATTCTAGTTGATTTTAAAGCAAGGTAGCTACCAGAAATCGATTCATACTGTACAAAACTTACCAGTCCTCAAGAACGACAGGAAGATGCGCTGCCGATTAGTAAAACTTGAGCCTTAACATTTCTATGGATGATACTCTTTTCAGTAGGAAAAATTATTTCTCATCCAACTGCCTTTTGTCATCCTTAAGACTTTTAATTCTTACATGGTAAAATAGCAATGGGGAGAGGTTATCACTGTTCTTGCCTGTTATGCTGCGCTTGCTGTGGTGGACAGCAGCTTGATGTCTAATGGCAGATGATATCTGTTAATATTCAGGAAGCCTTTGGAGTGTTTTTTTCACTAGCCAGATTTGTTGATATCTTTGAAATCTGTGGCATAAATCCACACCAGCTGTAACAGGAGATGTTTTTGAAGTTCTGTTCCGGTTCTGCCTACCAAAATCTGAATAGGCATTTGGTATGTAAGTGCTAATTGATAAAATTAATCTTAACTAACCTCAGGCAGAGGTTGAGTACTTGGCTTTTAGACAGTGAGATGGGGCATGGAAATAGTCTTTGCTGTATGACCGTGTCCAAAAACGTACTCCTGTGTGCCTCACATGTCCCATCCGTAGGTCCTCCTCTTGACCAGGTTCTGATTGTTGAGACCTGGTGTGTACCATCCAAGGGGGAACGGTTTTAAACTGAGACAGGGGAGGTTTCGGTTAGATGTTAGGAGGAAGTTTTTCACACAGAGGGTGGTGACGCACTGGAACAGGTTGCCCAAGGAGGTTGTGGCTGCCCCATCCCTGGAGGCATTCAAGGCCAGGCTGGATGTGGCTCTGGGCAGCCTGGTCTGGTGGTTGGTGACCCTGCACGTAGCAGGGGGGTTGAAACTGGATGATCACTGTGGTCCTTTTCAACCCAGGCCGTTCTATGATTCTATGAAATGTCCAGGTCCTCAGGATAAAGCCAAACTTCAAAAATTTTAAGCTAACACTAGATGGCAGTGAGTGATAAGATTTTTGAATCAGTAAATTGAGCCTAAGTACTTAGTTTTAAGTAAAGAGAGTCAACAGTGTGGTTACAACAGAAGCAAAGTAGTCATCATTCACAGTTTTGAAGTTTGAGCTTTTCAAGCCTTTAAGTCAAACTCTGATGTGTTTATGCACAGCAGCCTCTCAGGGCAGGGTTTTAATCTGTTCTGATCTTTCAGCTTACAATTTGAGAAATGTTTTTCTTTTAAATTTTCTCAGGCTTTGCTTCTTTCATTCGTTTAGCAGCTGTTACAGTGGAAAATACGGATAACCATATCCATCTTTCCCACGTGCATGTCCAAAGCTGACCTTGAAAATATACTGCATAGTTTGTCTGCGAAGAGGACAATTTGAGGTTGGGAGTTAAGGAACTTCCATATCTTTGAGTGGTTTTGTTTTATTTTATTTCCTGTGGCTTAGTCATAGCAGGCTTGCCGCCTGTTGAATAGATATTGGGATCTATTGATATCTTATTTTAGGGGTTTCTCCTGGTTTTAGTATGCACTCTCAGGCTGACACAGCCATCAGAATAGTGTGGCAGAGGAATAATGTTTTCCACTGTGGTGATAGTTGTACTGTGCAAACGCACGGCAGTATGAAAGTTCACAGTGGCTGGGATACATAGAGCACCTGTTAATTCAGCCATCCCTGAGTGCCTGGAGAGCAGGGCTCTCTTTGTCCTGCAGAGAAAAAAAATAGCCCAAAATTAGCATCAGAGTTTTAAAGAGGTGTTTGCTACAGATGCAGATTTATGGCCTGGCCTTTAAGCTTCATGAAGGAGCAGTTCGCAGCAGATACAACAGTGGATAAAAGACAGTTTAACCATGGAATCATAGAATGGCCTGGGTTGAAAAGGACCACGGTGATCATTGAGTTTCAACCCCCCTGCTGTGTGCAGGGTTGCCAACCACCAGGCTTCCCTTATGTTAATTAATGCACAAACAAAAAAGCAATTTTGGCCAACAGTTTTTATATGCAAAAGCAAGGTACTTTATAATCAGCTAAGATCATAACATTGAACTAGATACATAACTTTCTGTGGAAATCATCAGACTATGATTATTTGGTTGCAATAGGTGTGAGAGAAATAGCTGACCTGCAAATTGCAGAGCTTCAGAAACAGTGCGTGTATTGTCACTTGGGAGACAAATCACAGGTAGTTAAGAAGTCTCGTGTAGGTTGGGTTGTGGATATAGGGTTATTTCAGTCACCTCGAGAAGCAGGCCTGCTGGACACATCCATACCTGTAACACTCGCACAAAGGAATTCACATGGATGAATTCAACTGAAGTTGACTGTTAGGTTGTGAATGTATCTGAAGATTGTGGCCAGTGTTGATGCACCTCTGATCTTCACCACCCGCTGCCATTTTATGAGTATGCTCAATGCTAACAGATCTGCAGCATGTACTCGAACGTATGTAACTTATCTTTTACTTCACTGATTTCTTTCAAATTAGTTTTCACATTCACCACTTCAGAATCCTAGCAGCCTTTCTTCAAACATCCAAACACCAGAAGGGTTTCAGTGATTTCACTGCAGCTAGCTGAAAAGGAAGTTAAACCGGGCAATGTGCAGTCAGTGTTGGGATTGTTAATCCATGTGGAAAAGCTGCCTGCTCTTCATGCCAATTACAGAGGGCTCTGCAGGCACACGTAGGTACCATTTCTCTCTCTCATGACTGTATATCAAGTGTTTCTGATAGTGAGGGTAAATAGTGCGGTTCATTTCCCGCTGCTCAGCAGCACTGGCCATGTATTCTCCTCAAAGAGAATGACAGCATGGGTCAGGCAATGGCACCATCTGCTTCCACCAAAACTAGACTGGGGCATATCCTCAAGTGTTCTTGCTGGGAGGGGAGGTTTGTGCCAAAGGTCACCAACTGGGACAAGAAATCCTTGCCATTAATGTATGATATTGCAGTCTGAAACAAATTGCCAGTCCCATGCAATATCAGTGGCATTGTGGTGGCTGCAGAAACCATAGATCTGTAGGTCTGGTTTTGTAATGAATGCATCAGGCCCACACAACACCATGGCCATGTGAATTAAAATCTGTTGGAGCAATGAAATGCCTCCTTACAAGAGAACCTGAGAATTCTCTGACAAGAGGATTTCAAATGGATCAAAGAGAGACCGTTTTAGGACAGGAAAACCCAGAAGGTAGGAAATAATAGCCTCCATCAAACTGTTCAGAGTGCATATTCATGTCCTTCGTGTGATCTTCTGCTACTGGCACAAAGACAGACCACCATCATTTGGGGTTAGTCTGTGCAGGGCCATAAAGATGTTGACATCTGTCTAGTTTAGAAAGGAAAGAAGTTGGAAATGCAGCTGAAGCAATGCCACAGTAATCAAGAGAGAAAGTGCTGGGAACACTTAAGCAAGTAGCTCAGAAGGGGAGAAATGTTGTGACGGTAACGCTTGGTTTAGTAATCAAGATGGTAGAGGGAAACAATGGAAGTGATGAGAAGTAAGGCATTTTGTATGGTATGAAGACTGAGAATTGCACTTTAGAAAGCAGAACGAAAGCTAAAGCTGTTCATTTCAGAAATGAATAGTAATATTGTTAATATTTATTTATCCAAAGAGGTGACTGCAGTGTGAAAAGGAAACTGGGGACTGACAAGAATAGAAAGTACAAGTGAGCCAGAAAGGAGAGAAAGAGGGAGCAACACGGACACAGTGTAATCAAAGAACTGGGTGCCCCAAGGGGCTGCATGCCCAGGCTGAGCACCATAGCAGTGCTAACGGAACATCAAATTCAGCTGCATTCCACCATGTGAGATTGAGGACAGGGAGAGTTAAGATCACTTAAATTTTTAAACCATAAAGCATGCTTCACAGTTCAATCCTAATGACAATGCCCAGAGCTGGTACTGCCCTCTGGAGTGATAGAGCAAGGAAGCAAGGAAGCAATGCTGTGATAAATGGGCATCATGGTTTGCAGGGTGATTTCTTCTCGCTTGAGTCAACTCATTTCCTGCTAATTCAGATTTTAATGTTTCTTGGCATATTATCCCCCTGTCCATGATAATTACAGTTGCATTAAATGGCTGTAAGTAATCAGGGTAAAAATTACCACTGTAGCTATTACTGTCTCATGGAGAAAAGAGGCTGTACTACAAAGCATTTGATCCAGCTCACCTCAGACAGAAGGCAGCTTCCATGTATGTGCATGAAGAACTGGTGGATTCGCCCCAATGAGGTGAAGAGATTGTCAGTGCAAAGGGTAGCTGCACTCTCCTAGACTGAAACGGTTTGTAAAAAAATGGTGTTGGGCATTCAAGAATGCAAAGAAATTGATTTCCATTAGCACTGATAAGCCTCCATGCACAGTTTTTGAGACTGGGGCAGTGCTCCCTCAGAAGAATTCCTTGCTCCGAGCCCAGCACCGTGTATTGAGCTTCTTTCCCCACTGCACTCATGGCTGGAATGCTGCTTCCAGCCATCCTCAGTGCCCACCAGTGCTAAGATGTGAGCAAAGGTGGTAAATATGGCTGGGTAGGGCCTTTAAGCACCCCCAAAATCCCAAGAAGTCATCAAAACCAATAAATTCCAAAGTCAGAGGGAATAGGCAGAGATGGATTAATGTTTTCATGTTGGGTAGAGTTCTCAGTAAAGGCACTGACACCCTTTGTTACCCCTGAGAGCAAGGTATCTGCAGGCAACAGTTTAATATGTATGTATTACATTATGGGTAATGGGAAGCTGAGAGATCTTATTTTCCAGAACCCCAGTTTGCTCCAATAGGATTTGCTCTCACATGCTTGTGGTGATGACAGAACACAGTATTTCAGGTCTTTAGTATGACCGCTCAACCTCAGTAACAGGAGCCGGTGAGAAGCAGCTTTGGTTCTGTGGAATGTCAGAGCTCCCCCTGGTCTATTCCACTGCAGAATCTCTGCACCAGGGTGTTAATCATGGAATCTAAACAGAAGTTTCCCTCTGCAAAACAAATAAATAAAAGATAAATTAAGAGTTTGCAGGATTAAGACAGAAATTGCTGGGAGGGTGATGAAGAGGAACAAAGAAGAAACATTTGTTCTAGTCAAATGCATCGTGGTTATCCATGAGCACAAGCTCATTTCTCACATTTATTATGACACCTATGGGATGCAAACTACTTAGAGAAGAATACAGATGTGTGAATGCCGTTCTTTCATCCCAAAAGCTAATAATAAAATCATTGCCTTCTAAGTGTTTGATCAGCTCATGGCTGTTTGGTTACCATCACAATCAGTCTCTACCATAAGGCAAGTACTAACAAAATACAGCCATTATTGTCTAGCACATGAACACTTAAATACCATTACTAATTGTTGGTAGAAAATGTAACTTTTAGTGCAGAAAGAGAAATGTACCATGGTTTGAGTGGCATGACTGGTCTTTAAGGGCTCTTTATTTACAGGTTGGCCTTGCTTTGCCAAGTCAAGTTAAGGACTAGTTCTTAGTCTTAACTAACTTACATAGAAATGTAACTTAACTTACATAGAAATGGCTAGTTCTGCCATTTCTATGTTCAGAAGGTAGTTTTGTCTGGCCTTCAGAACAAGACCTTGATTTTTCCAAAGCAAGGAAGGGCTAATTTCTGATAATTAGGGAAAAGTCAAATTAGGCACCTGGAGTAAGTATGGAATATGTGAAATAAGCCCATGACCAACAGTTCATGTCAAATGAAATGCTCTTTAACAAAATGCACACCTGGAAGAAGGTATGTCCTCAGGACAATATTGTTATATTCAGCAGAAGAGACATCTTGGCCTGGTAGAGTTGCCTAAGGGGTGGATCCTTGCTCTGACACTGTGCAAGAATCAAGCTCTCAATGAAATGCCTCTGTTTCATTCAGGCAAAAAGCAAACTAGCTCACTGCTGGAGGAAACAGAGGAGACTTCTTTAAGCTAAGCAAAAGGATTTGTTACTGTAAGCATATCTGAACTTCTGATGGTAATAACACCTCGCACACATAATGAAATAATGTCTATTTTTTAATTGCATGCATTACATGTAATATATATTTACTTTATCTATCATATATAGGTGAGAGTGTGAATGTCAGCCCTCTCTGTCAAAAGTTCATAGGAAGTGCTCTGGGCAAGTGTACCCTCTTTGGTTTTGAGGGGAGTCTGACATTTCATATCCATATTTCTTGGAAATTTGATCTAAGTTTGGGCATTAATTTTCTCTTCCTTGAGAAAGCCTGTTGATATTCCCATAAAACATGCACTACTTTGTGAAGAATTTTCACAGACAACGGAAAAAGTAGGGAGTTGTGCATTACCTCAGCCTTTAGCTTCAACCCAGCAAGCTCTGCTAATTAATAGAGATGGGCTGATTTCATTTCATGGCAGACTGTTCCCTGGCTAGATACTGTCTTTCTTTCTAAGCACTTAAAAAATCTCCTTTATTTCATGTTTCTTAATTAACATATTAAACTAGCCAAAAGATTTCAGTCTCTTTTCATTCCTTATTCTGAAACAAATAAATGGTATTTTGTTTTGAAATATTATCTGTTATTCTTTAAACTAAAAATACTTCCTTATTTTCTGTTACAATAAAAAAAAAAAAAAAAAAAAAAAAAAAAAAAAAGAAATATCAGGGGTGTAAAAATACATGCTACAGTTGCATCAGATGAAAAAGGGAAAGATGACCACAATCAGAGTGGTCTCCTGCTCTCCAGGTAGGATAGGTCTTGGGGGGCAGGGGGCTGAAGGCGTTTTGAAGGTTGGGCTGTAACAAGTGGTTGGAGAAGTGGAAGAAAGTGTTTCCCACAGAGAGAGCTTACAGGAAGGTGAAGAGGGAATTTGTGTTTCTAAATGCTGTAACAGGATCTTAGAATGTGGAGGTGATTGATAGTATATATCAGCTGTGGTCTGAAGTTGGGAAGCCTCTCCTAAGCTCCTGGTGTCCATTCATCCCCTATCCCAAACCCAAATGTTGCTTTCCTACAGATCTTATCTGCCTCCACAGCAGCTGTGAGGTGGATCTGGGATGTCTTCTTTGCTTGAGAGCAGTCATGATACTGATGACACCACAGGGAACAGTAAGGCATAGGATGACACAGGGGCTTCCCTGTGGGTATGTAAGATGGGTTTCTCCAGATGATAGTATAAGCAAGTGAACATGCTCTGTTAAAATTACTATTTTCTCAACTGCATGGCCTATAGAAGCGTCAAGATCAACATGGTGTTAGTGAACATAAGTCAAGGAGAAGGAGGTGCTGAATAGCAAAGGATCCAATACAAATATAAAACTTAACTGACCTAACCTGGCACTGTAGGCAACTGCGGCAGCTTGCTTAGAGGGCACTCGTCACGTCTGGGCTTGGGCAACAACGTTTTCAGTGCCACAAAGCTCCTTTGGTTTGGCTGGTGAAAGAGAAGGCAAAAGGGGATAGATAGAGAATTTAGGATGGAGCACAACAGTCCACAACAAGAACTGTGAGTCACCAAGGAGCTCTGTTTGTTTTGCAGCACAGCCATAAAAGCATCATCCACTTATCTTGAATAAACACAACAATGCACAATTTTTTCCCAAGGAACTCATAAAACATGCATTAATGATTCCAGAGATAAACAATAGAATTCTATCTCCAGCATGCATGTTTTCTGATTTAAGAGCCTGCTTTTTAATTTTCTGTCTATGATCTTACTTCACAAAACAGCCTTAAAATAAAGACCAAATGATTGGCAAAGAGCTTGCTCTTGAGTTAGGAAGTCAAGTAATAATGCATTCCTGGGCTTGTGGATTTCTTTCCTCTTAGGCTTTAGAAAGTTAAAGTGTCTAGCTACGGAGGAATAAGAGGGTTGAAAAAAAAAAATAAACATCACTTGAGCTTGGATATTTGGTTTATTTTATGATGTATCTAAATAGTCAGGGTCATAAAAGGCAAAATTCTTCAGTGAGAAAAAAAGAAAATGTAAAGTAGGGTTGGTCATTCTTAGATTCAGAAACCTTGATAATTTTGTGCCATCACAGCTCCTGGTCTGTCCTAATGTGTGTATTTCAATTGTACTGCATAGGACAACAGCTAATTTTACACTTTTCAAAATGGGGAATGAATGCTCCTGGTTATTCTGGCCCCCATGGTAATCCACTATTGATTTCCATAATTCAGATTATTACTCCTTTGAGAATCTTACCTGAGGATGGTAGTTCTTGTACATCAGCACCTTACGTCCCTGTGATGGGATTCCTGCACCCTGAACCAACCCAGGTAACGTACTGAGTCCTCTCCCCTTCACTTCTGGGTTATTAGGGCTGTTCTTACAGTTCATCTTCCATACTTGCTTGCCACATTCACCCTTCACACTGTGAGTTCAGAAAATGCTTGAAGTGCCTACTGACTGCAGGTGGCAATCCCAGTCCCTGGCTGCTGTCACACATATTCCTAGCCTGAAAAAAAATCTTTGGGAATAGCTGAAAGATTCACAGGATCCAAAATTATGCAACTTTTCAGAATATGTGAAGTGTCTGACAACATCCATGGGACAGCAACATTTTGCTCCATGCGACAGATCTCACCAACTTGTTAGATGAAGGAGTAGTGAACTGCCATACCTGACTGTGCACAAACAGAAAGTGTGATCTATTCACTATTCAAAATACAGTTCCAATTTGGGTTGGTTTTTAAGGAGAAGTTGAGGGGGGAGGGGAGGAGGGGGGTTGTTACACTGGCCATTGCCAGAACCTCTGCTCTGCTAGAGATGGCCCCAGGACTTTGCTGACCCTGCTGGAGGGGTGCAGCAGCCAGGAGCACATGGCAGCAGGTGCTGCAACACGGGGCTCTTATTCCAGGATAAAAATAACCTCCCAGAGCAGTGTTGGTCCACGTGGTTGCACCAGTCTGCGGGGAAACTTCCAGCTTGTTGCAGAAACTGGACTTTTATCAACATTGGCTTTTGTTGGTTGAGTGGCATGTGTTCTTCCTGCCACACAGCCTCAGTATGCTTATAAGGAGAAGCATGTGTCTTACTGTGTTGGTGTTACCAAAATAGGAGTGTTTTCAAGATATCTTCTACACCAGAACCAGCAAAGCAAAGCAGAGACTGGCAAGAAATGTGAAACAGGTGGCACAGCACTGGAGTGTGTGTGGTCTTTCACAAATTGAAGCCAGATGAGGTTTCCTGACAGGCTGGAGTTGCAGAGCCCAGCAGATGCCCTGTCTGTAAGGTCTCGTGCTAGCACTTTGCAACATTTGCAGCACAGCTCACAGCCCTGGAATGGAAGGATGGTGTGACTGCCCTCAGAGCCACCAGTGTTCATCCCCACCTTGTATTTTGCTGTTAGTCTAATTAATGACTGCACAGAAACCACAACAACATAGCCATCATGGCTGCAAGCCTCACAGCTTGTTAAGACTAAAGATTCATTTTACTTCAAAGAGCTTGAGCTTAGCTTTCCAAGCATGGCTTGACAGATGCAACAGCTTGAAGATGATTCAGGCATAGTCAACATGATGGATCGAATAAAGGAAAGCCACTCCTGATCAAGAAGGAAGGGTGAAAACAGTAGCTGTTCTTTACAACTCATAAATTAATTCAGATGTTAGTACTGACAGCTTTAATTTCTTCCTCTGCTATTCTGACCCTTTTAATTGGCCTCCTCTGTGCTGGCTGAGAATGCTCACACTCATAGAAAACCAATCAACGTTCTCAATTTATGATGACTTCAGTAGGTTTAAAATATTCTGTCAAGGTTGTTCCTTTGGTTTGGCATAAGGAATTTGAAGAAAAAGTTAACAGTTCCCTCCTTATGCTGGACAAGTCCTGATTTCAGGTAAGGATTTCACAGAATGCAATAAAAGAGCCCCCCACCACCATGAAAAACAATACCACTGACCCTGGGATGCTCTTTTCTTCATCTCAGTAGTAAGTAGTAATGTGTCCCATTAGATGTCTGTTAGAGAAGACGGTAAAAATAGATTCTTCCTTACAAGTGAAAAAAAATAAAAACTGAGTATCAGTTATATTGAAAGCGTTGAATGCTTAATTATATGTCAGGTTAGCAACCTGAAAGAAGCTTTTGGATAAGAATTATCATTTTTCCCCCTTCTCCTCTCCTCTCCTCTCCTCTCCTCTCCTCTCCTCTCCTCTCCTCTCCTCTCCTCTCCTCTCCTCTCCTCTCCTCTCCTCTCCTCTCCTCTCCTCTCCTCTCCTCTCCTCTCCTCTCCTCTCCTCTCCTCTCCTCTCCTCTCCTCTCCTCTCCTCTCCTCTCCTCTCCTCTCCTCTCCTCTCCCTTTTCCCCTCCCCTCTCCTTCCTTTTTCTTTCTTTTTTCCCTTTTTCTTTTCTCCTCTCTCCTTCTCTTTTTTTTTTTTTTTTTTTATCTCACCCAGAAACTAACGGGCTTTGTAAGCACTTTATGGCATCTTTCTGAGCTGACTGCTTTTAAAAACTTGATATAAGCAAGAAAAGATTAGCACGAACTCATTACATTGTTTCAAAATATTTTCTACAAAACTGGATTCTTTTCACCAGAAAAACCTGCTTCATAAAAATTTTGATCACACACAAGAAAATGAACTCTTCAAAAAAAGACAAATTTTGAAAGCATCTTATTTTTGATATTTTTGCAGTCAGAAGGTGTTGCTAATCTTATTAATCTTACTTTTGACAATTGAGTTTACTTTGTATATAAAAAGAAAAACACTGAAAATATACCATAATGATTGGAAGTAGGTATCAGAATTCACTATCACATTGTTTTATTTATTTTAAAATTAGCCATCAGCTTTCTGGGTTTTGTTTTAGTTTGAGATTTTTAATTTGCTGTTTTGATTTGGCCTGTGAAATATTGTTTTTAAACCTGCAGAATGTCACAGTGAGTGACTGGAGGCTTTTCTGGGTGCTGCCCATCAGGTGGATGGCTTCATATAGGACACCTATAGCTGAAAACCCTGAAACTTCTGCCCAGCACTGCTAGCTTTTCTGGGCAGCCTGGGGAAGGTGGAAAAACCCAGTCTGCATTCTCCTGTTCAAACAAATATAAGAAGATCTGAAGATAGGGCACAAGCCCAACTTTCTGGAGTTCCGTCTTAAGCCTTTGTGACTCCAGCAAATGTTTCAGCATAATGGTATCAGGGAAATCAGAGAGTAAACTTTTTTGTTCCTCCTGCCAGTTCTTAGTTAACCTCCAAGCCCTCTGGATTAGGAATACAGTGAAAATGCGTGTGTTGTACATTGTTTGCTGTCTTCTAAGATACTCTATAATGCAGCTTTCTGGGAAAGTGAGGACCGACTTTCAGGGAATTGTCATTTGAGGGATGTGGGAGGTTTTCATGTTTGGGAAAAAAAATGTTCCATTTTTCTTGTGATTACTTTTTTGTACACTTGCCCAGAAATGTGGCTATGGGCCCACTTATGGCTAGTTGATAAATACATTCAAGGCTTTGGGTATTTTTAAGGAAAATTTAACCCACACTATCATTCACTATGTAAACAGCAGTGATGGTCACACAGTGGATCAGTGGTCACACTTATTTGTAGCAATGGCAACATACAAGAGATGCAATATTACTTATTCTTCACATAGTCCAAGCTCTGCTCTGCTCTGCCATTGATTTTTGACATAGAGGCAAATGCCAGTGTTGGCAAAAAACTAACAAAATAAAAACTAAAAAAAAAAAAACAAGCTGTCCAGAGAAGTCGTGGATGCCCCATCCCTGGAGGTGTTCAAGGACAGGTTGGACGGGACCCTGAGCAGCCTGGTCTGGTGGGCAGCAACCTTGCCCGCAGCAGGGATGATATTTAAGGTCACTTCCAGCCCAAGCCATTCTATAATTCTATGATTCAAACCCATCATTAGGAGCTCAGTGGTTGTTCTGCTTTTCGTATGTTCCTCTCTTCCCTTTGGATGCCCTCCTTCCCACTTCACTTGATGCTTTCTCACATCTGCACACCAACAGGCACCACATCTCTGCTTGGAGCAAGGTTACTCTCTCCTCTTCCTCCCACTCTGGAGGCAGCCACCCTGAAGTGTGACACCCTACCCTTGGAGAGCCCTGGGAGCTATTAAAAGACAGCTATAAATCATGGTTATTAGCCAGCTGACTCATCTTACAGCACTAAGAAGGAATCTCAGATCTCCCGAGTGTGCCGTGTCTCACACAGAGTGCTGGGGTGTTGATGAATCGTTGTGGAGTCCTTATCTTGCATTTCTAACAGCAAAACTCAACCCGTGTTTCACTCATGCTGTTTATATATCTAATCAAAGTGGGCCAGGAAACGCGGAAGACAGCACCAGGGCTGCCTGAGAAACATAATATTTGTCAGAGACTGTTAACTCAGCCGCTCTCTTTCAAGAAGTGATAGATGAAGTGTGCCTGAAACTCTGTTTAGATTATGTGAAGTAATGCACTGGTGGTTACATTCATCCTAAGCAAATCATTTTCACTCACATGAGCTGCCTTATAGAATTTTCCAATAACACTCTAGGCAGCCTAAAACAAAATGAAGTCTTCACAGGTCCTTCACGTGGGAGTTCCCTTCGGAGCCCACTTCTACAAAGACAGGCAGATTAAGGAGGCTCTGCACATAAAATAGAGGTGGGCAATAGGCCAAAGTTTAATAGGCATTGGGATCAAGGTTTGGGAGGTGCCAGGGTGAAAGTCTATGTCATGTCCTTTGCACAGTATTCATGCTGCTTCAGCTTAAATAGAACTGGACACAAAAAGAACCCCAGTGATCCTTTGTGAAATGGTAGGTAGACCTTGCCAGAGGAGTCAAGAATCTTCTGTGTTCTGCAGCCACCTGCTCTGTGCTGGGAATGCTTCCTCACCAGAGGAATCACCTCCATGAAATTGTCAGTATGGATGCATCCCTTGGGTCCCTCACCTTGAGGAGCAGAACCCAGCAGCTACTCAAGGCCTCGAGAAAGAAACAAGCTTCTAAGCCGAGCCTCTTCTTTCCCAGATGAGTGCAGCACACAAACAGTTCAGTGAGCCTGTGTCAGGCCACACAACAGCAAAATGGGCTCTGGGCCGACCCGAGCCAGTGCCTTGTTTCTTTCTGAGCCTTGCTTCTTCTCAAGTTGTAAATGAAGGAGTTACTCTGACAGAGAAGATTTTAACTTACGGACATCTCTACTGAAGTCCAGAAAATCAACTAAGGACAACTATGTCTTGCTCAGTTTAATAATTATGCGGGGATATGTTTTGTCTACATGAAAAGCCAATTCTAAGCTTAATATCTTACAGGGAACAGTGCTAAAATTTTCAGAGAAGGAATGCAATTAGATGAAGCCCAACAATGTTTCTGCTAACCAGCATATTTTTACAGAGCTTTGTCTCTATTTTTTTCAAAGAAGAGCTTCTGTTGACATCAGATCCTGATTCCATATGTAGTGTGTCTGTAGCAATTAGGAGTTCTGGGGATTAAGTAAGAAGTCCCGTTTTAAGCTTTTCATGAAATACTTTGAACAAGAGGAGAAAACTCTTAAGTCAGCTGCTTCTGTGCATGTCTTTTTGTGCTATGAAATATGACTTCAAAGAAAACCCTTCTGTTTCCATTTCAAGGTCTTTTTGTAAGGAAAGAAAGATAGGCAACCAGCACAGGAATGCTGCCTTCAGGAGATTTATTGGAAGTCTTGAAGGGCTCAGTAGGCTGGGAAGGTAATTTTTGTATCCTACTGCACTCAAGACTGATTTAATTTTGTGTCAGTTCTGGAACTGCAACCAGAATATGAGCTGTGAGTTTATAAATTGCTCCTCCGAGTGCCCGACCTTGCAGGGGAGGGGAAACTAGAAGGACTTAGAAGATAAAGAAATCTTGCACAGCCGATCAGATGCATTTCAGTGTGGTATGGGCCTCTCAGTCATTACTCATTTTACCCTGAATTGATCCTGCTTTGACAGGATGCTAACCTGCTTGTTAGTGGTCATACCACATGGGTGCCATTGTCCACCAGGATGAGACTGAAATTTGGATCAGATTCTTCTGAATGGAGGGCACAGCTACTGCAATGATACCTGCATCACCAGCAAAGGGACTAGAATGTAAATTGGATTGGATGATCTTGTAGGTCTTTTCCAACCTTGGTGATTCTATGAAATTCAGAGAAGTCAAAAGGCTTTTTAAAACGCTACGTGTATACCAATACCTCATATTTATTAATAGGAATATTTTTCATTTCTATACTACATTACAGGTAAATACTGAAATGTAAGTTAAGAGAACATATTTTCTGGAAGCAGATGTAATTCAAATGGAAGAGAAAATATATTAATCAGTTGATTAGATTTGGGAATATTCACCGAAGGGGCATGCCAGAAGTTGTATCATATGAATCACTTAAAAATACATTAGACAAAGCTCTTGGGAAAGCATTTCAAAAAGTAGTTTGATTTTGGCAAAAAATAGAGAAATTGAGCTAATAACACTGTAGGATTTGTCACTGCTCAGTTCCAACTTAAAAAAAATTCACGATTCAAGTCCTGAAATGCATGTAATCTATGAAGTCCCATTAGAACCTGTTTCATTTCTAAAGAAAATTTGATTAGAATAAACTGCACTTTTCTGATATTAAATCATTCCAATACATAAGATACAAAGTATAAGGTGACTGCCTTTAAAAAAAACATTTCAATTACCTGAGATTAATGTAAACATTATACTGTTGTTGCAATTTTGTTTTCCAGTAGATTTCAGTAACAAGCACGGAGTAATTTAAATAACACCACACATATCAAAATAACATTCTCTGACTGTGGACATCACAGTGCAGCAGATTCTCCACATAATGGAAAGTACAGGATAGGAACTGACAAATGGCAGCCCTGACCTGCAGTGGGCTCGCTGGCCACACACTACTGAATTCTATCCTTTTTCCCATCTGATATTTCTGCTAAAAGAAAGCTACATTATTCCACAAATGTTGCCCCAATATCGGCTTACCTGGTAAGCATTCATTGCTGCACCAGGAATGCTGTGCAATCAGTAGTGGAAAGGGAAGTGATCCATGAAATATGCTGGTAGGACAGAAAACCTGAAATCCCCCTGTTACATATCAAACCAAAAAAGCCTTAATATATTATATACAGTTCATTAATAAATGTCATGTGTGATTAGCACTGGTAGAGCTGTTAGGGGAAATGCAGTTTTCACCTTTGTATTTGCTGTATCATTCATTTCAGTGGTCACTTTGCAGCTTTATTTTTGAAGGAGATATCTCAAGACCAAGTGGGAGAGATACCAGTGTTACCTTCAGCTTCACCCATTTCTTGTTGGTTTGCACTATGTGCCAGAGCCATGGAAGTACCAGGACAGAGTTTTCCTGGCAGAAATGTCTCTAACAGTGGGATATTTCACTGAAATGGTATTTACCTCAGAGAATCAACAGAAAATACAATATTCCACATCTTTTGGAGATCATAAGGTACTATACATTTTTTTGCTACAGAACTAGCTAGTCTGACATCCTGTCTTTTCCACTCTCCCTTTTGTTTGATTTTCACCATCCATTATTGTTTCCTCACCTTTGGTGTGAGCACTATGAAATGCACTCAGTGTGAAAATCCCATGTGAGATAGCCTACCAGATACCATCCTTTGTATTTATTCCCAGCAGCACTCGGGAATCCACTCTTCAGTGTGTATTTTGACGTGGTTGGCTGAATTCAGCTGTAACTAGCAGTGGAAATTTCCCTTGGAAATCTCCAAGGGAAATTCCATGTTATTAAACCTTAGATGAGTTTGGGTGCTTTGTCTTTGCTCATGTTACTTCTGTGATGGTACTCAGCACCTGATATGGTGACTTTGTCTTTCCTATATTCAGTAGTCTGCAGAAAACAGTAGAAACAAACAGTCCGACAATTGATCCAGTGAGATTTAAGACTTTAAGTGGGAAACTGATCATTCAAATCCTCAATAAGATTAATCAGTACCCTGAGTGAAAATAACAAATATTCCTAGCCAGAAGACAGAGGAAAAGTTTTCATTTTCATTGAATCATAGAATCATTAAGGTTGGAAAAGATCACAAAGGTCATCTAGTCGAACCATCAACCCAACACTGCAGTGCCCACTAAACCATGTTATTTTGTACACGTCTCTGTGTTTGCTGTGCTATCCGGCCTAGGAATTGAACAGATAGAGGCTACTGAAAACTGAAAGAATCACTCTGAAGAAGACAACACAAAAACTAAAGCTGTATTGTTACAGTTGAATTATTAAACTTAGCTCAGCTAGATGCAAGCTTTCTTCATGATACACAAACTAAACAGAACTGGTCATGCATTCATAGAGAACTGGTCCCACCTAGGACACAGATTTCTGTTTTCATGATGAATACTTAATTCCAGGTGAGGACCTCCTTAAGTGTCTTTTCATTTGAGAGGATTGAGCTAGAAAGCTATAAACTGAGAAATATAATGCCAGAAGAAATATCAGAAAAAGAAACAAGCCATCACTGGGCACACATTCAGCATATCACCCCCTTTTCCAACCTGTTTCATAACACCCAAAAGGGACTGAGAGATGGAAGCAGCTCTGAAAGCCCATACCTGTCCAGGCAAAGGGAGTACCTCCATTCATGCACTTCAGAAAAAGGTCACCTTCAGAAGACATCATGGGGTCATACCTGGAGCAAATTCAAGCGGCAGGGAGCTCCAGTCTTTAGCTGCTGATATAGTATCTTTTATGACATATCCCAAACCCAAAGCACACTCTTTCTCCTTTGCAAGAAAACTGAGGGGCAGAGAGGGAAGCAAAATACTGCCAAGTTCACACTCCCCCACAAAGGTTTTATCAAGACATGAGAAAATTGCCAACTGGACTTTGAAGTCATTGCATTGCAGCAGCTGCTTTAAGAGCCTTTCTGTTGACTCTGTGTGTTGGGATATTTCCGCTTGGCCCAATTATTAATGACATGCCCTAGATGAATGCGTCAGGTATAACTTTAGCTTGAAAAAATGTTGACTTTTCTAGATACCTGAAACATTAGAGAAAAGTCTCTCCAGCCTTCAGCCAAATTGGCTGTCTCTGTGGTGGCTGCCAGTACATTACACTAACTGCTCCCCTGCTCCCTTCTGCTGCCCATACAACTGATTTATTCCACAGTTTATTTATTTCCACTGTCCGCCCACAGTGTTAGCAACTGCTGCATTATCACTACTGTGGCTGCCTCATACTCAGCTCTGAAAATATGTGCCACTAGTGAATGGCTAGTGAAATGGCTATTGCATCTACATCAGTGGGGCTAACCGTATTAAAACTAAAAATAAAGGAGGTTCAGATACGTCCACTGAAACTATCATTGTGTCACTGCATTCTTGTCGCAAATGTGGAATAACTTTTATGTTTAAAAATGTGACTTGAAGACAAAACAGATCAGGTGTTAGTTTTAACAAAGGTAGTTTGAGTCTTAACATCTTAATTAATACATCCATCAATATTTAGACCTGTTATGGTCCAGGGAACATGCTGAGCTGGCACATTTTTTTATATAGTAAGACTGAAAATGATGGTGCTTAAACTCAGATATAGCTTGATACTAACTAACCATCATCTCTCATCTCACTTCTCAGTAGACCTTTACCAGCAGTGGCTCTGATGGTTATCATTAGGCATTGGCTGACACTATTTTACTCACCTTGCATATGCGCTGTTTAATTTCTGATAGATTTGCAGATGTGTGTCTCTTAGACATAGTGCATATCCTCTGCACTGAAGAATGATTTCTGAGCTGAAAGATCTTTAAGGCTTATGTGGAGATAAATAGATGAAAAGAAAAGAAAAGAAAAGAAAAGAAAAGAAAAGAAAAAAAAAGAAAAGAAAAGAAAAGAAAAGAAAAGAAAAGAAAAGAAAAGAAAAGAAAAGAAAAGAAAAGAAAAGAAAAGAAAAGAAAAGAAAAGAAAAGAAAAGAAAAGAAAAGAAAAGAAAAGAAAAGAAAAGAAAAGACTTTAGGGGCACAGATTGGAAGATCCTTTTCATTTTTAATCTTTACTTCTCTTAGTGTGATTCATGCGCTGTTTTGACTGCATGAGTAGCTTGCAATGTGGAGTTCCGCACAGAAAGCAAGAGACCTGTCTCACTGTTTTTTATGAAAGAACTATCAGTTGTTACCAGGTTTCCCAGTTCATCAGGTATTCAAATAGCATTGCCCTTCTGCCTCTCAGTGTAGTTTCTCAGGTGTAACCTGGCATGTCCTACAGTAAAAGTTTGGTCTGACAAAAAAAAAGTACATTCTATGAGCTCCCCAAAAAATCTTTCCTTTGGCTCTGCAGTAGTAGTGTTTCTGTATTAACGTATACATTTTTCATCCCCAAATGAGCAAAAGTATTAAGTGACATTCTGGTTGTTTTTCCTTCCTTGGCAACTCTGTTCATTATGAAGAACTTTCCCAAGTGGTTTTGATCAGTAGTAAGTATTTTTGTTAAAATGAATCATGTCAGCTACCTAAAGCACAAAAATCAAACTTAAATAAACATTTGGGTGAAGGAAGAAAAACCTTCGAAGATTCCCTGTATATTTTCTTGAGACTTAATCTTTTATGATTTTTCTGCTAAGAAGCTGAAAGACTACTAGCTTTCCTGACTGAATCCTGTTTTTCTTTAGCACTCTTCTCTGCTGTTTGTTCAAACATATAGGGGATCCTTGGGTGATCTGCTATGTATTTTCAGTCAGAGGATGAAAAGTCCAAGAATGCCAAGGGATTATTATAACAGTATAATTAGCTTGCAGACAGCTCTGTTCTCAACAGCTTTCAAAAGCTCTTCTATCCATCTCAGTTCCCCAAGTAATTAATTAAACACAGCTGCAGACTAGAACAACTGCTGCTGCTGCAAAAAAAAAAATGTGTTGCTATTTGCTTTTCCTGTTCACTTCTGGCCAGTAGGAGAAGACGAAGTCACATAGAAGCAGTTATGATGGCTAAGGAGTGCCTGCTTCCCCCAGTGTACTGTTGAGCAGGAGAGGGAACGTAAAGCATCTGTGCAGCACAGTGCTTACTGAAGCCTATTCATGCCTGCAGGATGAGTGAATCTTTTAAAGTCATTGCTGGTCTCACGTGACTATGTCCTGGAAATGACCTAAGGAGGAAAAGCCCCAAGGATTCTTGCCAAAAGGCCTGTGTCATGTCTTTTTTACACAGTGTTAGAAATGAAGAACATAAGTGGGAAAAATGGAATAACTGAAGCAGTCTGAGTTTGGAGGGGAACTGGCAGAGAACTGGAGCAGGTGACTTGAATACTTTCAAATGTTCCTGGAAGCAAATGGTGCTGAAAAAATCGACTGGAAATGGTGCCATCCTCTCAACTGCTAGATGTGGCAGGCTCAAAGGTGCTGAGGACTTGAAGTAAGTTCCTTTGGGAAAATTAGAAGGAAAAAAAAAACTGCTAGGTGAAAACACTCAAAACATTCACGGGTATCATGATATATGGAAGAAAGCAATTTTGGAAAGGTACATTTTCTTTCCAAGAAGCCAACTATCAGGCCAGAAAATCCAGCATTATATGGCAGTTATATAATGAAGGTATCATTACAGGAGAGCAGTTAAGGAATGGACAAGCTGAGCAATGCTGGGCAGCCATGTTATTCTTTCCTTTTAATGGCCTGTGCCAGCCAAGCATAGCAAAGAATGCAGAAAGAAAGTAACCACACCACTCACCATAGCCAGTGCTGCTTTGGGCCTTAGAAGCATGAAGTAGCTATAAAGGTAGAAAGCTGAAGAGTGAATCACAAGGTATCTTTGTTGCCTGTGCACGTATCAGCCAGTTCCCCAGCAGGAAATGCAGAGAATCACGAGAAGCAATATTTAGTCTTTCCAAAGAGTGTCTGGAGATGCATGTGTGCTGCCACAGACTTCCCTGTTTCACAGTAACAAATGGCCTGCTACAGCACAATGTATTTTATGAGCTGTGTGATTACTTTTCCACTAAATGCCAACACTGCCAAGGAGTAAGGAAGGCCTCTACCCATGGTTTAGGTGTTCTTTTGCTTTATGTTCAGTGGCAGGGATTCTAGTCTGAAAAGCATGGATTTTGTTCTTGAAAAACAAGAAACTGGGAAACTGTTTCTCCTCACCAGGAGCAGGTAGTGCAGTGAATGAAATGTTATTGCCCATGTCCCACCCAGCTCTCTTCACTCTCTACGTGACGATGAAGGTCTTGCCTGCTGTCTCGCATGAGTCAGGGACCATAATGAGGTTTCCAGAGACACAGCTGGAACCTACAGCTCTTTCCAGCCACTTCCAAAGATATTTTAAGTGCAACCTGGACATACATACTTGTCAGGAGCTCCTGTGCAAACCTGAAGCTAAAAGATACCATTTTAGATTTTAGTATTTGCAAGCAGATATATAGACTGTAAATTAGTACTCGAAAGCTGTTAGCACTTTCTTGAGCGCATGAGGTTCATTCAGGCTGAAGATTCACATCTCGTCCCCTCACTGGCAAACAGGAGTGTGAGAAAGCATGGCCATATCCCCTGGTAAACAAGGGATACTGTAAATGAGATGTTTGGGATGTAGTGCTTGAAGCAGGTTGCTCTACTGTAACTACTACTCTAACTGCCAGTAGATTGCAAACATTATTTGTTACAAATGGTACTGAGATGTTTTGTCTTACAGGGAACACCCACAGAAAACAGAATTAACTAATAAACAGAAACATAAAAGGCAAAAGGGGCCAAAAAATAAGTGATCGTCCCTAGCATGAATCTTCAGGGAAGAAGGCACTCATCCAGAAATCTGAATATCAATAGGGAGCTAGTATTCAAATTATCACCTCATATTTCTCTTGAGATTGTGCAATAGTATAGCTAGTGGGAGCACAATGCTTTTCTTCTGCATGGGAGAATGCTATGAGATCTGGCAAAAAGGAGGGTAGATCAGTTTCTGTGGGTTGTTTTGTTTGTTTGTTTGTTTTCAGGCCTTTCTTTAGGTGGTATGGATGGTTTGTGCTATTCCACTTTGCTTAAAGTCAAAAAGCTATATCAAATCTTTGGTGACATCTACTGTTAGGATGTCATTTATGGGCTTTCTATAGATTTTAATGTGCACAGCAACTTCCTTGCAGGATAAGGTAATAGAATTCCAGCTACCACATTCTCCTATTTGCCCTACCTGGATTTTCTTACCTTTCTCTTCCCTCTTTTTTCTTCCAGGTTTCTTGCTCTGAGGATGGGAGACCAACAGAGTTAGTGCCTCAACAAATAATCGAGTCTCACTATGATGTTGCTCTTGTCTGCCCCTAATTCCAACATTGAGTGACTCTGGGTGAGACTGCATTTCTTTACATAGTTCCGTACTCCAACCTGGGAGATTCCAAGGCATAGTCTACCAGGCCTGTCTGCATATCTGGAGTACCATTAAAAGCTTATCTGAACAACAATATATGATTTAGATGTAAATGTAAGGAAATCCTTTCTAAGACTCCAAATATTTTAGTTTTACCAAACATGATAGACATTTGTGTTTTATATTGAGTTGTGGCTATAGGAAGATCTTCTGTGGCAAAAACCTGTAATTTTTCCTAAAATACTTCTCTAAAACTTTCCAAAGAGAAATGAAAGGGAAAAGAAAAGGAAAATGAAAAAGGGAAAAGAGAAAAAGAAGAAGAAAAGAAAAAGAAAAAGAAATGGAAAAGAGAAAAAAAAAATGGAAAAAGAAAGAAAAGATTGCATTCACTTAGATATCCCCTTAATATATGATATTTTTTTTTTATCCATATACTTTGGATTTGATTTTCTTTGCAGTAGGGTTTTGATGTTTCAGCTAGTGGCATTGCATACAAATAGAAATACTTGCTGAGAGACTAACCCTGGCGCGCACACACACACAAAAAAACATTTTATGATAACAAGGAGAGATAGAAAAGAAGAATAGAAAAGCTAAGAAGGAAAAACAAGAGGTGTACTACTCAGTAATATACAGATGTGGAACAGAAGCACGCAGACATCACACATCTGTCCAAAATCACCCAGTAAGTATGGCAGAGTCAGAAATTAAATCCAGATCTTCTCTATTCCGATCCTGAAGCATGTGAGCAGGCTGACCACCATGGTATTTGCCATAGAATACCGGATTTTATTGGGATGATCTCTGCTAATACTGAATATTGCATTTGTTCCAGATAACACTTTCTGGAAGGTGTACTTACTTGCTGGAAAGAGAAATTTTGAGTCTTTTCTCCATATATTCTGAAAGAAATCAATTAACTAGACTGTATTTCAATCACAAGCTTGCTGCTGTTCACAAAACAGCTTAGGCTGTCCTCTCATAGTTTATGATGTCAACAGGGCCCATGATTGAAATACAGCTTCAAAATCCACCTCTTTCTTCCAGACTCCAGCATATATTATTCTTGTAGTTTTTAAAGACAGCTGTGTGAATTAATGAACTGATCTGAGAATCGAGGTTGGCCAAGAACACCATTTAAAAGTCATGTAGATGACCTCATAAAAACTGCAAAGAATGCTTACAGCTTGCTTGTAAAACAAATCTATTCCTTAATAACTCAAAATGCCCACATAATTCAGTACACATTTTAACCCAAGTGATTGTTTCATAAGAGAAGATGAAAATTTCCCATGAAAAAGACATTTAACTGGTGCAGGCAACTATAAACTTTAATTGATATTTCACAGTATATACAAGTTTGCTCTCCAGGGAGTGTAGAATATCATTTTTGCACCTGCACTCTAACTGCAGTCTTATAGTATTTCAGCCATTAAACATTTTTCATTAAAGCACTTCATATAGAATTAGTATAATCTGATTTTAACAAAAGCATTCTATATATAGGTTTTTCACACCATATTAATGCAGAACTGTTAGAACTAGAGAAGCACTATTATGCAGCCAAACCCCATATTTCGACTCACTGGCAGTAATAGGGGTGGTCTGTACTCAGAGCACCGTATTTGTGAAACATATTTATGGTAATGTACTCGACTGTATCCAAGAAGAAAGGTATTCCTAATAAATTAGTTTTTTTCCACGTAAATTGCTTTTTTGCGCTAGATTTCCCCCAAGAAATTGGGGAATCTAGTGAAATAGCAGTTTATGATACAGCACAATGGTATCACATTCTTTACAACTTCCATCCTCCGCAGTCATAAAACCTAACAGTAGAAGGGGTGTTTGCATATTGAGCAGCAGAGGGAATATTGTTGGATGGCTATAACTTAGCAAATCTGCAGAAATATTTGTCTTATGGTTTGTATTTTATAGCTGTTATCTAGCTGGCAATCAGAGGTGAACAGCTGTGCCATTTAAAGATGTATGACTTTAAAACAATGAACTGCAGGCCTTGCTAAATGTTTCAAATTAGCTGTGGGTAGTAGCACGCATCACAGGACTTTTCACCTTGTGTTTGGGACAGAGATTGTAGTTAAAAGTGCTCTACAAACTCAGTGAAGGCAGCACCTCCTTAGTCATTTGTAAGAGACCCTCGAGAATATATGCAGCATGGAACTAAGGCTTCCTTGAAAAAGATTTTCTGAGATACTGTATTAGCATTATATGCTTAGTATTTCCCTCAAAAACGTCTTGCAGGCCCTCACCCTAAAAAAACTTTCTACTTTAGAAGAGTTGAACTTCACAGGCATTATTTTCCATATATCTGACAATGATTTTAGTGAATGAGCAAGGTGGTGTGTAGACAGATTAGCTGAAAAAAGGAGAAAATCAGATATGTAGAAACATGAAAGGATATACAGATCTGTTTCACAAAACAATGTTTCCAGCACACACAGTCTATGGTTTCTATCGGCAAGGAAGGGGGAGTGCTTATGATGAAAATATGAGACACAGTTTATGTTTATTAGAAGTACAAGGAGATAAGGTTGTTTTGTGTTAAAATAGCTCTCTTCATACCCCACAGACTTACAGAGGCAGTGTGTGAAGGTGTGACTGATTGACTTCATGATAACCTACTTCAGACCACACATGGGAATGGCTTTAGGCAAGGGATTTTTGCCTATAAGACAAACATAAAATACAGTTTAGAATTCATAACAGTCCAGCAAACAGCACGCAAGCAGTACAGAAAAAATATTTGGGAGGATGGTGGGTCACCATTTCCCATCTGAACATTTCCGTCATCGCTTCCTTCTGAGAACATCACTTGGCTCCTAATGGGAAACAGGTTGGATCCATGCTTCCAGCACTAAACATAGGCCAGTAATTAAGGTATATTCCATTCCTGAAATTCCTTCCATTGTCCTGAAAAGGAAGGTTTTTATTTTCTCAGCTACAGGGACAGTGAGATTGCTCTCATTTTGCTCTGGAGTTAGTGCCAGATAAACTGCTTAAATTTTACAACTTCCAGGTGATCTTCCAAAACACATTGAGCCAAAGATATCTAGTGCAGTAGAAAATGTGCAGAAAAAGCCTGTGTTGCATGATTGAGCATCAGCTGTGCTTTCACTGTAAGCATTTGTTCTTGGGCTTGTCCTACTCATGAAACCTGAGCAGTCCTTGGCCTCCTTCTTCCCTACAAGTCTCTTCTTAACACTTGTCTGAACATTTATCCTTCAGGAACACTTTTCCCAGGTCACCTATCACACTACCTTTTCAGTAATTACAGTCATTTTCAGGTGAGCTTTGAACTGGTAAATCAGACAGCAACATTGCCAGGAACAGGATGGTCTATTTAACACAGAACAGACTGGAAGAGCTTTGGAAATGACATCTTTCTTAGCGACCACAGCTGCTTCAAGAAACATCAAGATTTTTAGCTCCATGCCACCAATATAATCCCACACTGATCACTTCACTTGCCGGTAGCCACTGCATGTATTTGGAAGTCTAACAGAAACATACCATACTTGTGATAATTTTTGTCTAATATTGTCCCATGTTCTCCAGTCTAGGATAAAGTGATGTTAGATTCCTAAAGTACTTCTGAGCATCATCCAAACAAGAAATCAGGGTTTGAAAAGTGATGAAAACATACATCTAAAGGCTACTGAGGGAGGAGAGTTAAATGAGCAAACAGGGTCCCAAGGCATCATAGCTCATGGGCTGCAGCCAAGGGGGTGTGGGGCCACAGACAGCTTCCCCCCCTCCCAAACTGCATCTGACTGAACAGCTGAGATGGTGGCATAGAATCGTAGAATATTCTGCGTTGCAAGGGACCCACAGGATCGTCAAGTCCAACTCCTGGCTCCAAACATGACCACACAATAAATCAGGTCACATAACTGTGAGCGTTGTCCAGATGCCCCTTGAACTCCAGCAGCTCAGGGCCTTGCCCTCTGCCCTGTGCAGCCCGTTCCATGCCCACCACCCTCTGGTGCAGACCCTGTCCCTCACCCACACCCTCCCCTCCCCTGGCACAGCTCCATGCCGTTCCCTCGGGCCCTGTTGCTGTCACAGAGAGCAGAGCTCAACGCTGCCTGCCTGCTCCCTGTGAGGAGCTGCAGCCGCCATCAGGCTCATCTCATCTCCTCTGCTCAGCACTGAGCAAACCAAGAGGCGTTGGCTGCTCCTTATACCTCTTCTCCTCCAGATCCTTCACCATTTTGTAGCCCACCTTTGGATGCTCTCTAATAGTTTTATGTCCTTTTTGTCAGATACAGTTCAGGAGAGGGGTTTGCTAGGTGATTTGAGTAACGCTCCTTGTTGAGTGTCACTTATCCTACAGCATCTTGGAAGACTGTGGGAGGCAGTTCCTTAGGGAATCACCTTTGGGACGATGGAAAATGGGAACAGTACAGAGCTGGGACAACCAGTACTGCTGATGTCTCAGGGAAAGCACTCCTAATTGTCTTCCTGATTTCATTTGTGATGGGGGATAGTACAGTACATGAACAGAAAAACTAGACAATTTTTGCTACCTTGCCCCTGTTACCACTTTACCCTCTGTCTGCTTTGCCCAGGTAGACAGTAATATATCACTGCAGCTGGGATGATCTCTTGCTATGTGTTTGTAAGGTAGAACACAGAGAAGTTTGGATTTCTGCTGGCACATCTCAACACTGCTGCCATCTAAATGCCTGTTAGTAATGCCCTATATGGAAGCTCTTCTGGAAAATCTTAATTCCCAGAAGTCACTGGTTGGTGGCTAAACCCCCCTTGACTCTGGCACAGTTGGAGTTCTAAATCTGAATTTTAGGGAAAAGATTCCTTTTTTTAACATAGGGTGAGTTTTACATCATGCTCCAAACAAGGTGTTTTACTAGTCATGCAAGTTACGCAAGTCATACTAGCTCTTGCTGGTGGCATGTATGCTACAGACAATTTTATTATTCATCTGATATTATTGTAAAGAGAAAGAACAGCAGACTCCTCTGCTGTGATAGTGCATCCCTAAGATAGGCTGGTCTGTCTGATGGTAGAAGAAAAACAAAAATATAAGGATCAAATAATGTATTCAGGGCAATCATTTTCCTATCAACTTGAGATAACCTTTTAATTGCACTTCACACATTCAGAACAACTTCATTATTATGCTTGAAACTGAATTTATTCTGTACTTATTCCCATATTTCAAATGTTAATTTTTCTTGATTATGTGTGAAATTAGTTTATCTATGGGGTAATCAATCAGTTCTGTCTGTTTGTACAGTTCACATCTGTGATGGTAGCCACTTTTATAAATAAGACACAGTAAATTCCATAATCTGTGAAATAATTTTAGTCCAAATGAGCATTTTGTGCCCTTCTTTCATGGAGATTGTTTAAAACAAGGCACACATGTTTCAGTCGTAACTGTACTCTTACAGAGAGAGAGAAGTTTTGCATACTATCTTAAATCAATCATTCTTGCATATTTGAATAGGACCGGGTGCAATGAGCTAAGTAGATAATTTAAGTCCAGCTCTTTCTTTTCTCAGGACTGGGAACTTACATTTTCCCCTTTACCTGACTGGCCATTTCTTTGGCTTTTGACATAACTTCCTGTAGCATTCCTTACAGAAATGCAGCTGCTATCTATTGAAATACAAGTCATTGTTCATGGATAACATTTATAATCCACCCTACCGGTGAGATGCATAATTGTAGTTGCCATATGTGAGAGCTATTACAATACTTAGTACAGAAGACATGCCTTCAGTTGTCTGCTTGGCTCACTAAGCCTAACTGTGTTTGTTTGTTAGGGAACAAAGCTGAATTCTCTTAAAGGTAGCTGTTGATTCTTTCTAATGTGCCAATGCTGAAAATTTTAAATGTGCATACAAGCAATCAGGCTTTTGCCATCCTGATCTTCTTACTACCATCATTTCTGAAGATATCAAATTGATAACTTTCATCTACGATAGTTCTACTGATTCAACAGAAGATATATTGATTTATTTCAGATACAGATCTGGACTGTAATGCTCAGGTTACGTTTTCTCCTTAACAACCTGTTGGTTTTTTTCCCCCGTCATTGCCTAAGTATTCCATATATCATTCTTAAAAACAGGCTTCTCATTCCTGATGGAATTTCAATGAGAGCGAGTTGCTAGGCTCTGATCTCATTTTCTCATGGAATTTCTTAATCTGTAGATTTATTCATAGGCTTTCCTATAAATAGGTACATAATTTTAAACTATCAGAAGAAAAGTTAAAAAGATTTCTCTTCTGTTATCAGAAATATTTTGCTACAGTCCTATTCAAAAATTTCTGGGACCATACATGCAACACTTGTCCTATTCAGTTTAAGAGGGAGAGGTTTGGTCCTATAGCCTTCCCGTCCTTTTTGAAAGCAGATATTCCATAATAACATTTCTGGGGATCTTTTTCTCAGTGCTGTGTAAATCACCTCAATCTATCTTTTTAGTAGAGTTTTGGTCACATAACTTAATACCAAAGAACAGCTCTCTCTTAAATGTCAGTAGGTCAAGGCTTTACATTTTAATATGTCCTTTATGCTTATTCTGCTTTTCTGCTGTAATGATTCAGGCCATTAATATATCATGTTGCCACCTCACCAAGTACATGAGAATGGCTTTTTGGGGGCCAATGTTTTGAATCAATCTGAAAGAGCTTGCCACAGATACTGCCAAGCTCCCCTGCGGTGATTTGAATTCAGTCTCTTGGACTGACTCTCAAGCTGCAAAGTGTCAAGGAGCTTAGAAATTCACTGGGAGCCTGTGGTCCACCCAAACTTGTCAAAATGAGGTTTTACACATACTGCTAGCAGAGCTGTTTGTTACTTACAGTAGTGAGAGGATTCAGGTTTCCATTCAGTATCTGTTCAGTTTTCTACTCAGATTGTACAGTAATGGTGTAGAACACTTCCCTACTGCAGGCAAAGTACTGCAAGAAGAAAATACTACTTAATTACAGTGCTGCTGTATATCAGATATGCTTTTGTGTGCAAGTATAAAAGGTATGTTTCAAAGTTATTGTGTATATTTCTAAGACAAGTCCCTACTAAAACTGGGCATGCTGATCTCCTAGCAATTCTTTAAGCAAGAACACACACTGCTTTGGAGAAGCTGGCTCTCAGGGTACCAGTGTCCTACTCTTGGCTAAACATGCCCTACAGCTTCTAAATTTAAGAGCCAAGAAACTTTCAGAGACTGTCTTCAGAGAAGCATGCTCTGCAGAGCAAGCAAACTGCGGCTCCCTAAGTGTGTCTCACTGGGTGACCCACGCAGAAAGGCAGTGAGGAGAATGAAAGATGATTTTCCATAACAGAAGATATTTTTGTTAACTAAGTGACGCTGAATCCTCATTTCATTACAACCATTCTCACCTCTGTACAGTTTCCCTGGCAAATTACATGTGCACCTGCAAGGGCAGGCATTGTGCAAAGCTGGCTTCCCAAGGCAGCAAAGTAGCTTTTCATTTTTTTCCCAACAGCTCACATCTGCCAGAGATCATTGAAGGCATCGGAGTATTACAAATCTCACTGCTCTGAGGCATAGCACTTAATTTTCCCTTGGGTAAACAAAGCCAATAATGGATAAATACTGTAGGATCAAATGTCTTCAAACTATCATAGTTGTGACTGCAGACTTTAATCCACATCAGAAGTGAAAAAGAAAGCAGAGCTAAAAGTTGTGGCAAGAGATTTTTAATTGCTGGGGGGTTTGTTGGCAGTGATATATTAACAGCACTGCTAGTATAGCATCTTAGAAGGACTTCTGAACTAGAAAAACTAAAACTAAAGAGCCTGGCTTGAGTATTCCAAGTCAGAGTTATTCAAGTAATTATTTAGTGAGTCTCTGTCATTTTATAACTAGACAAAATCTGTATACCACTGAACTCGTGGCACTACTGCCATTTTGGTGAGTGATTGCTGCTGTGTCTGCAGAGCAGATTTCTTGGGGAAACAAACAGCCTTATTTTATCTTTAAATTTAGGGTCTTGGGTTCTCTGGGGATGGATATTCTAAATTAACTTTAGAGACCTGTTTGCATAACAGTAATGTTTAAAAAGAAATACTTGAAAACACAGCCAACAAACTTCTCTAAAATTGGAGCATTTAAATGGAAAAAAAAATCCGAAATGTTCAGAAATCTATTTTAAATAATTATATGCATCCATTACAAAGTCAAGTTTGTTATTTTTAGATGTTGATATAGTGAAGGTGGAAAAAATTATGGGGAGCATGGACCTACAGAACAGTCTGCTCAATATGTCTGCAGTATTCAATGTCTCTATCTTCAAAACATAGAGAGAAGAAGAAAAAAAAAGAAAAAAAAAAGAAAAAAAAAGCAAATGAAATATTTAATGCAAATTTTCAGCCTGAAGGTGTATCTTTTACTTAATATTGAAAGAAAGATGCTACTTCTTTTTTAAGCACAAAAAAATGTTATTTTAAAATCAGCGCCTGTCTTCAGAAGTTGTTTTTGTACTGGAATGACTTTGCAATGGCTTTAATGCTGGAAATTCAGTTTTGGCCACAAATAGCTCAGAGTAAGGAATGCGTGCTGCCTCATTCAGAATACACTGATAGAAAATAAGAGAAAGATGGATATTTTCATTTTAATAGTCACCCAGAGCAGGCAAAATGTGGAACAGGTAGATACAGTTTGTTCCCCTTTTGTTCAACAGGCAGGTACTGTAGGATGCTGACAGAATCTATTTGATGATGTGATGGAAAGGGAATGGTGATTTGCCAAGAGCTTGGCTTGGATGTCCTCAGCCCTCTCTTCCTGCACTGGGGACCCATGAGCCCAATGATATGGGCACAATGCACCAGGCTGCATTGAAAAGCTCTTCCACATTTTTGGCTTTTATGTGAAGCTTTTACTCTCACATCCTCACATCTGCTAAGTTCCAGACAAAACCTAACCCAAAGCTGTGTGCACTAAAAGGTGTCTTATTTATTCTTTGTGAAAAGACAGTAGACCAAACGCAGATTCACCACAACTCTACTGGATGCCAGCCCCCTCTGTTTGGACACTGTCCTATAAGATCTTTCTCTTTTGCACTCAGTAAGCCAATTTTCTGAATCATCACATTGCTCAGCCATGTATGATGTGAGGACTGAGCCCCAGATCGAAGTGAAGGCATGGTGTGAGAGATTTCTGCTGTTCCTCTTCAATAATGCCAACCTGCTTCACATCAACCAGCCAGAGGTCATGGAAGCTTTAAGCAGAAAGAAATATGCTGGTCACAAAAGGTTAATCTGCCTTAATAAAAGCATTTTAGTGCAAGAGGACCCCCTCAGTGACTATAAAACATCTCTTTAAAGGACCAAATGGGCTGAATCGCTGTGTCTCCCATGAATGAATCTGAAGGTAAATCAGGACTGTGTTCCTTCATCAGGACAGCTGTATATATGTCCTTGGTCTAGGCTCTTGCCAGAGCACAGAGGAAGCAAAGTTGAACTTTTCTGTATGTTTTACTGCACGCTGTTCTTTCTTACTTTGAGTTCTACCTTCACAGAATCACAAAATCAAAGGGGTTGGAAGGGACCTCTGGAGATCATCAAGTCCAACCCCCCTGCTAACGCAGGTTCCCACAGTAGGTCACACAGGAACGCTTCCAGATGGGTCATGATTATCGCCAGAGGAGGAGACTCCACACCTCTCTGGACAGCCTGTTCCAGTTCTCTGCCAACCTCAAGGTGCTTTTTTTCATGTTTGTATCTTATCTCACTTTCTTTAATTATTATTTTTGGTAATTATTTCCGGCGCATCTCTGAAGTTTTAGAGGCTCTTGACAACATTTTCCCGTTTTCTTAAGGTAAAAAAATAACTGAATAATTCAGAATGTTATTTTAAAAACAAAATCCAGGATGTTATTTTTAATCAGTGTATTATACTGTCTTGTAAATGTTTCCTTACAGGCTAACGTTCACTGGACCGAAAGAAAGCTGAGCTTCACCCCAGGATTCTGCTCATCACAGCCATTCCCCTAAGTTTAAGTAGAGGTTTTCTGGTGCTTTTCTTCATGCTCATCTGGAAGAGCGGGGAATTTGTATCTGCAAAGATAGTCGGCTTCTGTTGCGAGAAATAATATGTGGTGGGTGGAAAATTGAGCCATTTTTCCCTACATAATGTGGGTTGCTGATACTCAAGACAACCTGCAGGGAATCTTTTCCTGAAATGAAAAACACTGGTGATGTCAATGAAGCAAATAAAACTGGGCTTTCAGATTGGCCATGCTCTGGTAGCTCTTCTACTTCTCTGAAGTAAAAGGGATTTTTACCACTGACCTCGGTGAGGGCCTGGATACTTTTAAAAATGCTTCTTTTTCACATGGCCTCATTTGCTCCATCTAAAACTGCAAAAGTGCTGAACTGCATGGAGTCCCTTGCCTATTAAAAATATAAAGATGTTTTCTTTGGCTAATAAATTCTTGTTTTTACTTCTGTGCTTTCATATACTTTCAAAGTCAGTTGGGTCTGGCTTGTCTGAGCTTATAAGAAGTTTTTGATTAATTAGCAGAACCTCATTTCAAGATGTTGCTAGTAATTGGTGAGGGCGGGTGGAATCTTTTTAATGGAAAAATCATTGCTCAGCTAAAAATAGAGAAACATTTACCTTAGTTCACTGCAAGATAAATCCAGACACATAAACAAAGCAAAGGAACAGTGCTCATTTATTTTACACTACTAATCTGAAAGATCAAAGAACTTACAAATGATTAAAAAAATCTCTGCAGTGCTTTGGTTTTATCTGATGTTTCCATTATTTCAGTTTTTCAACCACTGTGAAATATTACAGAAATCATAATTATAATGCCAATTAAATTCTGATAAGAAACAGGTACACTTCTAAAACTTCCTGTACTGCGGAGGAATTTTGGTTTGATTGTTCAGGTCTATTTCCCACAGTAGCTTATGCTGATGCAGCGATAGCTTCCCAAGCTCTTACACTCAGTCCAACTTAAAAGGATCTTAGAATTTGTTTGCAAAACACAGAAACACCTAAATCCTTTATAAGAAAAAAAAAATCATAAAAATTAACTGTCAGGCTTTTGGTCCCAGCCCTCCTCAGCCTTGTTGAAATGTTTTTAAGATATTTATTTTCTGAGATGCTATAAAACACGGCAGCATTTCTGTAAGCTTGATAGCTTTGGTATGCACAAAACAAATAATGATTGCATTGAAAATGTTGACCGTAGCACTCTGAAATAAACTAGTTTACCATTTCTTCCTCTGCCATCAATGTCAGGAGCTCTATGTTATAGTGAGTATGAATAATTGTTATTAGACAAGCTGGAAATAATACAAAATCTACAGATTGTTTCTCAGCATTGCAGTGTGGAGGCAGCCTGCAGGCAAAATATCTATGAATCCCTGGGACTAATGAGCTATTGTGCTCTAACAGCATTCTTGGAAATATTGCCATCCAGACAGGGTGTTGCTGGCACTTGCATCCAGGCTGGGAAGATGAGGACTTGGAGGAATGAGACCCCAGAAACATCTGCCCATGCAGCAGTAGGAAACTGATCCTGTGGGATATACATTTGTGATCCTACGTGACAGCTACTGGACTGTGTAAGTCTCACACTCCCTCTCCTTGCTGCTTAGAGAGGATGGGCAGCCTTCTTGGCCTGACCTATGCCATCATGCCATGCGGTCCTGGTGGCCCCAACCAAACTGTCCAGCCTTGCCCATAGCAAGCAGCAATTTTCTTTAAGTGTGGTGCTATTTATTATGAGCAAAACTTTTAGGGTCCTACTCTCTATCCTGTGAGAAGTATGATCATATAGCACCAAAGAACCAGCACTTCCAGCCCTGCAGCTTCTTCCAAGATGTTCTTCTGGGAATGATCGGTAAAGAAACATGACACAGAGATGTCCAACATATGCAGTTTATGGGAAAACAGCCATTTCATTAATATCTCATGATATTCCCTTGTAAGAACGGTATTTCTGAAAGCCTACCCACACAGAGTCCACATGCAATTCTTCATTTCAAAGCATTTACTCTGGCTGTGTATATGCTTATAAAGATAGAAATCTGTATTCTCCTAAGGTCTTAGACCCACTGAACAGAATTTGCTGCACAAATTGACTCCAGCAGAAAGCAATTTCCCTACCCTTCTGCTTTTTCCTTTTACAGGATGTGATTTATTTTATAGTTGCAGGATGAATTTAGCTGAGATGAACAGAATGATTTGCACAATAATTCATATCCTATAACAGGTCTATTTTGTTTATATCTATAGCATATGGGGAATTTTTCTTTTATATGAAGTCCCAGTAGTACTGTAGAAATTGGCTATTCCCTAGTTACTATCATCAAAAAAACAGAGAGAATACACAACATATTGAGAAGTACTAAAGAGGTAATAATATTGTGCCTTTACTTTCCCTTGCTCTCATATTATTTGTTCACTCCTTTGGGTCCCATGAATTCCTGGACAAATATTCCAAAAATCTGCTTCCAGAAAGCACCTTATCAATCTTGCCAACACTATACTTTCCTCGCAGCTCTGAAGCCCAGCTTCATTTCTGTTTTGGTTACCACTCATTTGCTCACAACATTCTTACAGTTCTTCAAGGCATGCATGTGCAGTGAGCAAATAAAATAGGTACAGATTTTGCAGAGCTTACCCTAACGGCGCATCCATCATAGCAATGAAACTATGATGAGAGCACAGTATCATAAATTCCTCTGCTGTTTGGGAAAGCTCTGTGCCAGCTGACAGCTGTACCTGTCCTTACAAAATGGGCAGTGTCTTGGACTTTACAGGAGAGAACAGTTGCACCTGCAGTTTCAATGTTGCCTTGAGTGGAGAGGTTGCTCCCTGCTGGCCTCCCCTCAGCTCCAGACCTAGAGACCCATGCTGAAGGAAATGTACCCAGGTTTGTCTTCTTGATGTCTTCCAGGACTTTTCTGAGAAGATGAATTGCTAAAGATACAATAGCATCTTTCCACAGAATCCAAGGGCCCCTAATCTCCCTGTGTTTGACTTTTGTCATTTGCTGGTCTCCATCTTGAGAATCGCTTTTCTCACTCTATTAGTCCCACTGATTGAAGGGGACTAGTGCTAGTTTTGCTCAGCACAGGAGAAGTCTCTGTCCACATGTAGCAGTATAATTTCAGTTCTTCTCAGTACTTTCCAGTGGCAGGAGTTCTATCTATCAGCTTTTGCTATCTTTATGAATGCTTATGTGCATTTGCAGCTCCACTGTGCTGAGAAATGTCTGGTTAACAATGCTAATGATCTGCAGTTGTGACTTCTGACTCAATAAACACGATCACTTTTGCTTAGCAGCATTTTGGGTTGCTCATTCCTGTGCGTTTCATTAAGACAATGTGCATCATTTCTCAATATAAATTTTGCTGTGGTTTTTATGACAGTCACCTGAGATGAAATTTTGCCAGTTTACAAACATGTACTCCAAGATGTACCCAGGCATCTCATTTGCTTGCACATAAATACTACAAATAGTTTGTAAAAGCACGTAAATGATTGCAGTTATATGTGTCACTTATTGAGAAGCAGCAAGTAGGCAAACTAAGAGAGGGCCACATGCAGGCATGAAATCTGTCCCTGCTGTGATTTTCCCATTAAATAAAATACATGCTGAGTTCTATAAATCACTTGCAGGTTCTTTGTCTAACAAGTGGTGTATGTTACAAATGAAAAAGAACATAGTGAAATTAACAATTACATCTAGAGCAACCCTTTAAAAAGGGTTTCTTTTGCATTTGTATAGTCATAGACCAGCAGGTAAAGATATGCATTAATACGTTTACTTTGATGAAAGAATCGGAGGTATGTGATTTCGTTTAAATTCACAAAAGCTAAGGAAAGCAAGACTGAAGTCAAGTGAAGAGACCTGGCTGCAAAACTGGAAGCCAGATCTTCATATGAACTGCCTCAGGTTGAAAGGATTTTGGCACTCAAATGATTTTGATTTGATACCTGTCCTGAACTGAAATTCTCTGTCCCATTTAGACATGTACTATATTTCACCTAATGTTCTGTTAAGAATTTTCAGTTATAAGTTATTATCAGTGTCCCTTATGGCCTGCTGCCTCTATCAGATTGGTTTTTGGGATTATATCCTTGCAACATATGAATATATATTTATAATCTTCAACTGGTATCCCAAATCCAACTTAATCCAAATGGAGATACCTTACTCAGTTTTTCTTCCTTTCCTGAAATTCACAATCAACTTTTGGATTCCATCTTCCAGCAGTCATTCACAATAATTTGTGTATTCTTGAACTATCTTCTATCATGTGGATCCAATAAAGACATGATAGTTTAGAGGGCTGCCAAGAGCAGTTATCAAGAAAAAATGTAAACTTTCTACTGACAGAAGATCTGCAATTTGGTGTTTGCCAATGCCTATGAAAGTTTGTGTATATGAGTGCAAATGGTTTCATAATCTCAAATTTAACACTATTTTGTGCTCTTCCAGGCAACAATTTTGATACTGTTCTTACAAAGCAGCATCGGATTTCATTGGATTTTTATGTACTTTTAAATAATATCAGCAATAAAAGATAACAGTGAAACAAAGTTAGCTCTTCTCAAGGAACATTTAGACATTCAAGGAATTTTTAGACATCCAAGGAATATTTAGACTTTGTGTTGAGGGACATGGTTTAGTAAGAACTATTGGTGATTGGACTGGATGATCTTGTAAGTCTCTTCCAACCTTGGTGATTCTATGATTCTTTTCTAAAGTGGCACAAACTGAAAGGTGTTTTAACAAATATATTGTGAACCTGATCCTCAGTTCTCAAATAAGAAAGATCCAATGTGGTTTTTTTTAAGAGAAATTGCAAAGTACTACAACAAGAATTTAAATGTAAGTCATTGTCTACGACGTATTTCAGTTAAGAAATGAATAAGTGAGCCTTTTTGTATTAAAAGCTATGACCTTTTTCCCATGAAAAAGCATCTTAATATACCATGGCATCTGAATACAGAGGTTTTAAACAGAACTCTAGGTACAGTTGAAATGGTCCAACCCAAAAGGTCCAACAAGGAGATATCAGATCAGTATGAACTAGTGTTAACCAGGGTTCCCTTCAAGTAGTTTCCTGACGGTTTTAGATGTTAAAGCATATAATATGGTTCTTAGTCCAACTATTCTTATGCCTATTTGTGCAGCTCTCAGTGACAAATTTTAGTCTGACACAAGTTGTGTTTTTTTGGTGTGTTTTTTTACAGTCTGGAACACCTGCACCTACTGGTGAAAACTGAGATATGTAGCATTAAATTAGAGGCTGTGCAGTGAGAAATGTTGACCAATGCTGTAGCTTAACTACAGCATCATTTTATAATACACTATACCGGAAACTCCAGGAAATGGTGCCTACTGGAGTTCAGAGTCTATAAATGTGTTGTGGATCATTTCTCAAATGACCATTTCAGTGGTCCTTCCATAGTGTATTTCTAATGGGGCTGGAGGCAAAATCAGGAAGAATCATAAAACAGCATTATTAATTTCACTGGTATGCAGTAATGAACAGGAAAACAATTGAAATATTTAAATGATTCTGTACTCTCTAATTGAAATTATGTGCATAAGGGAAGGAATCAAACAGACTCAGGTTGGTATCAGATTCACTGACATGTACAACGAATCTAATGGAAGGTAACCCTGAGGGGTTGGAGTTAGACAATCTTTAAGATCCTTTCCAATCCAAACCATTCTGTGATTTTATGAAAGTTAGTTCTCTATTGCCTTTTAAGTTTAATTAAGTATTTTAAAACTCATTAAGTTACTTGCAGTTTCAACCAAATTCTACCACTCTAGGGTCATGCTCTGATGGACTAAAGGCTGAGAATCAGCACACTTTTAATTTTAATCAACATTTCATTTTAATCAACATTTGTGGTTGTGTTGTGATATTTGATTGTTTTCCTGTTTTCTAAAGTGAGTGAAATAAAAAGAAAAAAGGAAATCATTATTCACTTCAGAAATGTCCTCTAGAAATCCGTAACCTGCTGAGTCCCTGGAAAGAAAGCATAAAACCCCTCAAAATATTACAGAGGCACCCAAGTACTGCTGACTTAACCTACTTGTTAATTATTCCATTTGCTGTTGTGGAGTTGGAGGGTGCTCTAATTGAATGGGGCAGAGCCAAAGGTTACATTAGGCTGGTGTGAGTAGACATGGAGCTCTCAGATAGAGTTGCAGGGAGCAGACAACACTGAAAGGAGCACCTGGCCTGGACTCCCAGCAGTGCATTAGTTAGAAACAGGAGAGAGAAACAATTGCATCAGTAATGAGCCCCAGGAGAAAAGACTATTTAGCTAAATGTGGGTCTTTCTTTCTTCTTCCCTTTTTTTTTTTTTTTTTTTTTTTCAGTGTGAATGTTTTGATTGATGAGCTAAATTGTTTTAAATTCCTAATTGTCCATTACAGTAAAACAGCTCTCATCTTCCTTTTCTTTAAAACAAAGGTTGATCACTCCTAAAAGTACATATCACATAATGATCAAGGAAAATAAAATTCCAGACACATATTGGGAGCCACTTGGTGAGATAAAGCTCTGTATCGTATCCTGTGTTTTCTGAGTGTTTATGAGTCAGAGCAGTGAAATGGGATTCCCTTAGAGCTAAAAATGACTTATTGAGCATTTACAATACAAATTTTCATATAATTGCTTCTTTTGAAAGTTTGGACTTCTCTGCTCCTTTCAACCAAGTCTTTTTTATGTATGTGCATCAATAAAAAGTGCTTTTGACTGCTACAATTACGTATGTGTTGATGTGAATAGGTTTACTCTGCCAGACCATCGATCTGATACATATGCATAGAGTGAACTTCTAGATAAAGCAATGGCTGTTATCCTTTTGTATTGTATTATTTTCACATAGTTACAGAATGGATGAGGATGGAGGGGACCTCTGGGTTCGTCTGATCCAGCCCTTACAAAAGCAGGGCTACCTAGAACAGGTGGACCAGGACCATTTTATTGACTGTTAATTTTACATATTTATATTTTCATATTGGTAGCAATTAAGAAAGAACAATAATTACTACAGCAAAAGAGTTTGTGAAAATGGAATAGTAAGAATGGGATTTTACATCAAAAAATGAGAAAAATGTCATTATTTGTGCCCCCTTCTTTTTCAGTGTCATGTAGCATCTGACCATTGAGAAGATCCATATTGACACTGCATGATTAGCAGTGTGTCCACAAAGTGGAGGCTATTCGGTGAGGGACTGTAGTTAGTACGCTGACACTACTTGGTTGCTCAGTGCCATTTGGATAGGGAGATTTACGGGAACTGCATCTAACTTCAGCTCTTGGCCAATATCTTTTTGATGAGGATGTGAGTGGTTCTGAAATAATGGCAGAAGCCACACCTGGATAGTGACAACACAGTGACAACTAGCATGAAGTGTTCCATGGGGAAATAATCTGTGGAGCCCACTGCTGCCAGTGCAAATGAAGAAATGGAAAATAAACCATTTACAACCAGAAATGAAAGCTGCATGAGACTGTGCAGATAGAAACGAAATGTTAGAGAATGTCCGCTGTGAAAACTCTCTTCTGTGAGATTCTGTTCTTTTAATCGAGAGCCAGATCTAATCAATGTGAATAAGCTCAAAGAAATCCACTTTGTATTCAGTGAGGATAATTCATCATGATTCTTATAATACACTGTATTCATTATGAGTGGTATGAAAGCAGACTACACAAGTTTTAGCTGGAAATGTTCAGAAATGCACCTGCTGATAAGCCTATCATTTTTAATCTGCTAGGGAGCTTAAATGGGCAAAAACAAAGCTATGACCCATCTCTATATCCAGCAACTTTCTGGGCTTCCCCACAGGAGAATAGTGACCATACCAAGCTTTAATGGCTTGACTATGCGCTGCCTAAACCAAAAACTGAGCTGCTAAACAGCTGTTAGAGATCAAGTTCTATTTCTTTTTCCCTTGACACTGAATTTGAAGGGTGAATCCAAAGGCCTCACAGACCCATTCCATTGCCAAGATTTCTCTGCCAGCTGATAGAAGTATGCTTTGGATCTTCAAAAATTTCTCATTACCATTATGTTAGCTAGCCAAAATGTAATCTGCTCGGCAGCAGAACTGTCACACACTTGCTCCGTTTCTGCACCAGATGGATGGGTTCACAATAAATTCTCATCTTGGTCCCTGGACTGGAAATCTCACATAATAATTGACTTCTTAAAGGTTTTGTTTTATGAGGTACTTCATCCCAGTGTGATTCCAGTTCTACCTCAGCTGGAACAGAATTGCCTGAATGTTCTTCCCCCCTCCCCGCCCAATCCATGCAAAATGCCAGCTTGTTTTCCCCTACCAGGATTAGGCTGTAAGCCTATATCTTGTTGGCTCTTTATATTCATCTAACCATTTCAGACACGATTTGATTTTTCACAAGAGGGCTTGTCTTTACTCAAATCCAGATCCAACTTTTATTTATACATCCCAACTTTTATTGTTTAAATCTTCAGCTATGACTACACTTCAGCTGATGATTTTGTCCTTCTCAAAACAATTTTGGATGAAACTTTGGATGAAACTCCAATAATGAGTCATCTGAGCTACATTTGCCCTTTCTAATTTACTGGCTGATCTACAGAGACGGTTGATGAAATCTTTCTGATTCATATGTTAATCAGAGGTGAAGTCCAAAGTTGAAAAATTCTGGGAACAGGGATTTTATTTCACACCGAAGAATCTTCATACAGATAACCAAAGTCTTAGTTGGGATAAATGAGTTCTTCTTGTACCAATAATTAAATATTCACACTGATTAGTATATGCCATTAAAATTGCAGTGCTCACATTTAGCAGAAAACCATACTCCAGGGAGCCAGTAGCAAAATACAGGCACATTGCTAAGGCAGGGAATGAAGAACTTAAAAATGGGATGGGAGATGAGATAAAACTAATATAATTTAATATAAAAATGATCCTATTAGAAGCACGATGAGATGTCTGCACCCCTGGAAATGAGGATATATGTTTGTGTAGAGCAATGATATGGCCCTGGCAGCTATGTCATAAAACTTAATTAGATTACCTATCACAAGAATAAAATAGTTGATATTGAAATTTTTCCATTAAAGGATGACAGAGAGGTTAGCAGCAGGATACACGAATTCAGTCACAGATTTACATCTGAGATGAGTTTGGGGTTTTGAAATGTTTAGCTGAAAGCATGTTGAGTTTTTATAATCATTTCTGCATTTATGGTTTTACAAATTTAAATTAAAATTCAGAATAAACAGTATGACAGTGCCTGCTTTTACTTTAGTTTCTTTTGCTGATTTATGTATGTTGTGCTGCTGTTGATAGGATATTTAACTTGAAATTCATAAAAGTGCTCTAAGCTATAAAAGTTAAGGCTCAGATCACGTTAATGGTTATGCAAATACTGATTTATGGTAAAAGCTGTAAAATTGGGAGCAAATTTATTTCTTTCAGTGGAATAATTCTTTTTGACTGCATTGTTTTCAGTGTCAGTAGTGATAAATCTTATTTTAACTTTAAGTATACTACTGGAATGTATGTATATATACATACGTATATACATTTATATGTATATACATTTGTGTAGATAGATAGATAGATAGATAGATGTCCAGCCACATTTTCTGATATGTCGGTCAGGGGTATCACAGTGATGTATCTGTTTTATCAGTGTGTCTTTATCCAGCTAATAGACTGTATTTGACCCTGAGCTAAAAAGCATTGATGATGTGCATCATTAACACTGCTCTCTAGTCTACTACATCAAGCTCCTCAGCACTGCACCATAGAGACGTACCTCACGTGACTGAGGGATATTAATTTCCTTTAAAATCCTAAAGGAAAAGTAGGCCTAGACACAACATCTCAACTTTTTATAACTGTGGAATTTCTACACAGAGGAAGAGGGCTCTGGCTGCATGTACAGCATAAGTTCATTTATGTCTGAAAGTGTGTTTTCCTCATGAAAACAAATTTAATTAGGTCTCAAGATTTGTTTTTATGCCTATGTGAATGTTTCTAATATAAATATATTTTTATTGAAAAGCTTTCATTCCAAATCTAAAAATTAACTGATACTTGAGAAAACAGTTGGATAAAACTTGCTCAAGAATCAATCAAGATAATTAAAACAGAAAGGAAATTGAGAATTGATGTAGATATTTTTTAAAATGCCAGATCTCAAATGAAAAAGTAAAAAGACTTTACACTTATTTTAACCAAGAATTTCAAAACACGGTGATACAGCCTCATTCATATAAGAGAGGCAAACAATTGTATGGACATCATAGACGGATGTCTTGGAGATGTATGCACAGAAAGCTCCTAATATATGCAGTTACGCACAAGTGTCCTTATTTCTTTCCCTGGCAAGAGTTCACCTAACCAGGAACAAGCTGAATATCTGATTTTGAGCTGCTGGAAATACAGGGGTCAGGGAAAGGGACTCAGCCTTCCCTATGCTTCTCCTCCTTCTTAACCTTGTCCAGACTGCTGGGGGCTTACAGGGGCTCTCCTCACACTCCACGCAGCAGGCGGATGCTCCCAGTGCATGTTCTATTATTACTCAGACAAGATTTTGCTGCAGCCATACAGTTAAACCCAGCAAGATAAGATGGGAAATAATTGAGAGCACAACAGCTGCAACCTCTTCCAGCCTGCTCAAATTTCTGGTAACTAAGTCCCAGGGAAGACATTCTTCAGTCACTCGAAGATAACTGCTACAAACGTGATCCTCCCACTTCATCCACTTGGAAGTCAATTTTTAGCCCTTTATTAAAAAAAAAAAAAAAAAACAAACAGCTCTTTAAAACTAGTGTCTACTGTTCCTGTATACATTGATGGCAGAGGCCAGCTGAAGGGGATGGGAAAGGTGGGTCTGTCTGTGAGAAAACAGCACATGAGAACAGGGAATTAGCTGAAGGGTGTATTTTCCAGGGGAAGGCTTTATACAGGCTCCTAGACCAGAGAACTGAAACTTTGGGGAAGAATACTTTGTTTGCAAAACTGATAAGCATAACTGTCATATCTAAATTTTAATTATTTTTTTTGTGAGGAATTGGATTCCATTAACCCTGATTTATCTGGCTGAACAGACATAGTGTAAGGGACCTTTGGCTAAAGCTGCAGTCATCCGCCTGTGCGGGAAGAAAGTGAGAGTAATTGGCATGGGATGCAGGAGGGAGGAGACCTTGTATTTTCTAGCTTTAGTTTTGATTTAGTAGAGCAGCAAGAACTCTACACCTCCAGATTTGGCCCTCATAAACTGAGTCACAATAAATTTCTCTTACATTACTTCTTACTCTCATTCCTTTAGTACCAGTAAGTGAATTAATAGTTCTGAACTCTGAAGTGGATGTTTGGCTACTGTAAACACCCTTGTTAAAGGACATGATGTTAGTCATGCTGTGTTGCACTCCAGCGATTTCACAGTAAATATCCCTGCAGGCAAGTCTGAGAAACATTTGCTCATCATGTAAGTTAGGAATTTGAGCTCTTTACCACCAACACATCTTTTTCTTCCATGTAATTGTTCTGCAGTAAGGAAAAAATACAGAAGTGAATTAGGGAATAGGAAATATGCTGAAAGTTGATTGAAAATATACAAATCTCCTCTTTTTGAAAGAGTTTTTACAGACATTATGCTCTAGAAACTTGTTCTACTGAAGTATTTCCCATCCTAATGCATAATAGCAGTGCATATCCTGAAAGACTGAGTATTTACAGATATAGACACAAAAACATTAAACAAATATGGAAATCTTGATCTCCACATATTTTATATGACTTGACATAAGAAATTACAAAACAACGTTGTGATACTACATTGTTGACAAATGAAGGTACAATCTATGGAATTTCTGTATGAAAAAGCAACATGATATATGGTGCTATACTTTGAAGCAGTTTAGACTTCATTTCTGAGGAGTAAGCATTAATCTTATGAGAATATACTGACCCTGCTAATACCTTATATATCAGAAAGAAAACCAAGGCTATAAACCTGTTTGCACTCTTTTACAGTGTTAGTCATCATTCAAAGCAGTAATTTAATTTTGGCTTTATTGGCTTTAATTATTACTTTTGAGGAAAAACAAACAAACAAAAGCCATTGAGCTTAGTTTAGCTTGAGAAATTGTACACAATTCTCGCCGGTTCTAATTTCAGTTGTTCAATGCTTTAAAGTAAATCTATTTTTTATCACTAGGCTTGGCAGCCCAAAGTACCCCCAGTTAAAACCGGAAGGAATCTGAGACTGGTTCAGAATGTAGCAGCTTAGTCTTACGAGCATTTATGTGGACTGGATATTAATTATCATGTTTTATGGGTAGACAGTTGTTGTATACACAATGCAGTGAAAACTTTTTTTTTTTTTTTTTTAAATAGCTGAGTGTAATCCATGCACACAGTGAATCAATAAACAAATTCAGATTGGTTTCTGATATGAGCGTGCAAGGTGCTGAGATCCTTTGATTCCAAAAAGATATAATGGGGGCACACCGGAACTGTGTTATCCATGACCTGGCCCTTGCTAGAATGTTTTTAAAACAAATGCATACAGTTAAAAGTCAAATGACTAATAAATAATAAAAATAATAAAAATGAAAGATCTGAGCCATGTGGCTATTTTTAAAGTTAAGTTCTAAGGCAAAACTCTAAATTTCTTGTCATTTGTTTTTCAAACCCACGCCAACTACCTATTCAGTGGCTGTCCTAGGTTGCTAGAATGTAAGAAGGATGCTTGTACAGAATAGCTGGGCCTCTCAGAAGTCTTAGCAATGTTCTCTAAAACTTGCACTTTTAAGGCTTTGGATAAATACACTAGGAATACAAAGAAAAAAAAAAAAGAAAAAAAAAAAAGCAGATTCCCTTGGTGGTCAGCCACAGACTGCAGAATCTTCCGAAGAACACCGAGGCAGAGCTAGAGGTCAGCCTGCCTTGGCAGCAAATCAGTGCATTTTTGTAAAATGACTTCAGATGTCTGAAACTTTGTTCAGCATTTCTTTTCCCCCGCTCTGAAATGACATCACTTCTTTCTTTGCACCTAACAGACAGTGCAGGTTTACTTATGCAAGTGATTTAAAAAGAATAGTGAAAAGAAAGTGTACTAGCACTTGCAATGACCATAAATAAATCTAAGGTATATGATATGCAAGAAAATATAAGGAGCGTAGTACCACTGCTGTGATGCGTGGAGGGCTCTTTTTGGGATGAACTCCTCTGTTCACCAAGCTTATGCCTGTCTATGGGTCTGCTTGTGTGCAACCAGTGGCAGCAGCAAGGCTCTGCCAGCAGTGCTCAGGCACCAGCTGCTACCACAGAACTTCTGTATCTGATGCTGTTTTTCATTAACCTTAATACTCAGATAGTCTTGTTCTACTGGTACCAAGCTTTCCATGGAAAGGAAGTTTGCAATGCAATGCAGGCAGGAAAACTGTTAGGAAAAAGAGTCTTAATTTACCTTAGTATAAATTTTGTCATTCATAAAATGAACACCACCCTTCTTAACCTGTCACTAACCAAAACTCAGTGCCCCAGGGATGCACACTACTCTTCTCTGTAGCAGTGAGGAGAAGACAAGGAAAACATCCCAGAGGGAAAAAAAAATAGAAAGGTTGCTTTGCTCATTAGCAAATGATTCACACTGAAATGCGTGCAGTTTGCCCTTCTGCATCCCTGTCATAGGGTCTCCATAGCCAAAGGAATTCCATTACCCAGTACAGAGAAGAATGATATCTTCAAGCGTGTCATCTGCATAGGCCTGGACATGCAAGAGCAGAATATGCTTTTCCCGATGGTAAATCAATGCATTTGCAAGTATCTGTACTTATGAATTTATTAAGTCTCAGTAGTGCTAATGTTGTGAGGAAGAAAGTACAGTGCCTCCTCAGAAATGCCCAAAAATCAGATTATTGTTTTAAGCCCCTGTCTGTAAATTGTCCGGACAGTATTAGATGCATTACTGGGAAAGTGAACGCAAATGTTTGTTGGGTTTTGTTGTTGTTGTTGTTGTTTTGTTTGTTTGTTTGTTTTTTACAGAAAATAGACTAACATGTGCAAGCCGGCAAGCAAGCAAAGGAAATGGAGGGAAAAGCAAAGCTTGGGCAGTCTAACTTTAGTCTGATTTTCAGAAATTTTTGTAAAGGCCTAGACCATCACTTACTGGAATATATCAAGAAAGGTGAACAATGATTTCATTAAACCAACACTGAGCAGTTATGGTCCAGAATGTCCAGACTAGGAGGAACATCAAAGCCTGACCCCGTCCAAAGTCTGGGCAAATGATTTTGGGCTGCATGCATATCATCTACGATAGATGCCTAGTTTAGGCACGTATGCATATGTAGATTATTTGAGTAGAGTTCTTAAATGCTGATGTAGTGTCAGACTAAAAAAATGCAGACTGTTTATATGTTTTAATATGTAAAATACATGCGCATTTGATGCTACCAGTTGAGGAGCAAGATATGGATAAAGTCTCTTCTGTCAGAAATAGAAGGCACTGTATCATAAAAGAAAGTATGATGACTTGATAGCAGCCTTAAGAAATCAGTGCAAATGATACATATAATCCTAAGGAAAGCTAAGAAGAAGATATGACCTTTGTCCTAGGAAACTTACAATGTAACTGAGTGGACCAATGGAAATGTAAAGTCAAATCTATGAGAGAAAAAATAATTCCAGTGAGTTTTAAACTCCTTTGAATTCCTTCTTTACTTGCCTAGTTAAGAGGTCTGGGGGCTCTGGGGCTAGAAACAGTTTTCTGAAGAGGAACCCAAAGGAAGAATGTTGCTAGAATCCCTTCTTGACTGGTGTTATCAAGACAAGAGAAGGAAAGAAAAGAGAAGATAAAAACTTGTATCATACTTGGGCAGTAGCCCAGGAATATGTGGAGGAGGACTCTCATCCCAGAATACATTTCAGGCACAGCCCCTAAATCTCAGTAAATAGTATCAGGGTTCTTATTTTTCTCAGTTGTAAAATAGACTTAATTTTAAGGCATGACAAAATCTCGTTCATCATCTGCCAAAAAGCACTTAGATATTGCATGGCAGTAAGAGGGTATGTGCAGAATTATTGGGATGGTTGGTTTTATTAGTGTGAATTTTTGGCATTCTGCACAGGCATGAACCTTCAGCAGAAGCTGGAGCAAGAAATTTTTGCCAATCTGATCATGAAAATGGCTGTGGTTCATTGCCAGGGGCCAGAGGACCACACATACTATCATAAAGCATACTATCACTCTCCAGACTCTTCTCAGCTCACCTCCTTGAGTTCAACTTTTCTTCAATGCCTACTATAGCAATGCTATTCTTGGAGACAGTCCTTGAGGTGCAAAATGACGGTGAGACAATAGCTTTCCCTATACATGTGGGAAACATTTCTGATTCACTTTCTGTTCTTCGTCCACTGGAAGCTTCCCTGGACTAATTAGACAGTATGAAATCCTTTGAATTGGTACTGACTGCTCTTATTTCTGTGAAGTTCATTACAATGGCATGGGCAGCTGTTTGAGATCCCCTTCCTGTGTGGTGCACAGGGGCACAAATGTACATGACCACAACCATCCCTTACTGCCTCGAGATAGATGAATCTCAACCAGCTATCCAAAAACCCATCAGCTGTTCTGAGGTGGTTTTGTTAGTCTGTTAGTATTACACAGCTCTCTGAAATGCACAGGACTTCTTCCCTCTCTGAACAAATCCAGATATATTGGTTTGTCAAAAGCACAACTTTATGTGACAGCATAAGCCAAACACCTTTAATTTACGGTGGAATTTCAATTTAGTACTCCCTTTTTGTGATAACTTGGCCTTCTCTCTACTCAGAGGCCGTGAAAAAATATACACAAACCTTTCAAAAAATTATCACCTACTAATATCTCAAATCAAAAATTTTACCATAGTATATTCTGGGAATTATGCCAGCTGACAAAGCCTTTACTAAATACATCATTTTATTATTCTGCCATTTAACATTCTATTCTGAAAGTGCCACTTCAGACACTGAAATAGTTGTTGAAAATAAGTTTCTTGTATGCATGTATTTCCATTGCTGTTAGCTACTACTAACAGAGGTTTCATTCAATCAGCTAAGATAGCCTGACTATTCTGAAAGTAATCATTGAGGCAGTCCAAATTTCCTTCCTTTATTCAGCTTTAAAAGGAGGAGGAATTTTTGGTAATTTTTGGCAATCTTGCCCTCCACAAGTTATTTTTTCCTGCCCACTTGTGTAACCTTATCCATAAGCAAGGGAGTGCCACTTGAAAAAAAAATTTCACAGCAGTAGTCAGATGAGGCATGAGCAGTGACCATTTTCTCCTTCAAGTGCAAGTGTGGTCCAGTCCAAGGGGTTTCATTCTGAAGGACAGGCTGTGGATGCCCTCTTTAGGAACCCATCCTTACTACAGCTATTCATTGAGAAGGACTATAAAAGCAGTGAATGTGTCTGCAGGGCAGATGCCTTAATCCAAGCTTGACTCCTAGACTCCCAGTGCTGAGGGACTGCCAGATGCAAGGAACAATTAACTTCAGCCTTAAGTATAAGGTTAAGACAGGTCAGGTGCTAGCGCTTGCTGTGCCCAAGAGCCTGCTTCTCTACACCATAAGACAAAAGAGAAGAGCAGCACAAGTCACACCAGACACTCTTAGGATTAGAAAGATCTCCATACAGAAGCGGGGCTAGTGCAAGTCATTTGACCTCTTCCTTTGCTTCTCAGCATTTGTTGTCCTTTTTCCTTTCCTTTTCCTTTTCCTTTTCTTTTCCCTTTCCCTTTCCCTTTCCCTTTCCCTGTCCCTATCCCTTCCCCTGTCCCTTTTCCTTTCTCTCCCCTCCCCTCTCCGCACCTCCCCTCCCCTCCTCTCCCCTTCTTTTTCCCCTTCCTCTTTCCTTTCCCCTTCCTCTTCCCCTTTGCCTTGCCTTGCCTTGCCTTGGAGAAGCTTAAGATTTGTGATTAATTAAAAATTGTTTCAAATAAGGAACTCAAAATTAAATAAATACATTCAATCTGGATGATGACATATCATCTAAAAGTCAATATTCGTATTATCAAGAATAAGGCCTGGCTAGGCCAAACATGGGGGAAATAAAAACCCTAGATTTTAGAGAAGTGTATTTGGGGCAAGTGAATAAAATCAGTATTGACTCTAACATACTTAGAGTTATATCTAAAATGCTCACCTCTAAACGTTTTTCATGTGGGCTGCTGTCTGAAAGACTGAATTTCAGATGTCCTTAGACTAGCTTCAGTTGAGCCCAGTATTATCACCCAGTTTGACTTCTTGCTTGTCTCATTTCTTTAATTTCATAGGCTGTAGCCTTAATAGTTGTATGAATAAGATGATCTTTAAGATAAAAAAATGCTTCCTATGTCCTTTGAGTCCTCTTCAGTATTTTGTAGTCTCAATATTTTATATTTTCTGCCTAATCATTTCCTTAAATGTATCAATGGAATCCTATTCCAAACTCAGTTGTTATTGACAGTTCCCTATCTCAAGTCACGCTTTAAGTCCTATGTGTTATACCAAAGCCAATGTTTAGTAATTTTTAATCTTTTTTTTTTTTTACAGTATCATTTTTTAATTCAATCTCTTTAATGTTAGGCATTTGATAAAAGCACTTTCATCAGTTAAGATATCTCTTCCAGATTAAACAGATCTTCCCCACTACATTTGCAACTTAAATACTCCAAAGAGCATTCTGGAAAATCAGGATCGTTTTAGAGCAGATATGAAAACCTGAGGGAAACTATTGCTAACATTTCATGGGATATAGGGAAATTTAAGAAGCAGCTGGTCACATGAGATGTTCAGATATCAACTCATCTTGATGTCTGACCATGACAGATGACTGACCATGTTCCTGGGTCATCTCTGACATGATTTCAGCTACCCTTTTAACAAACTCTCAAGCATTTGCTTATTTCTTTGCTGTATTTGAACCCTGGCCTGGCCTTATCTCATTGTATTTCCAGGGTCTTGAGCATATGAGTCATAGGTTAAATTCAACTTATTTTGTACGAACAAAAACAACCCTTGTAGGTGTTTTTGTACATGTTAAGTCTCTTTGAAATGAGAAAATAATTTCTAGGGGATTTTTCCTTGACGTACTTCTTTCTAATAGCTAGGTTTGCTGATGAATGTATAAGAAGTCAGCAACACCAGCTACTTTATTCTCTTGTGATTTCTTTCTATTATCTAACACCTCTTCTTCCTCCTGAAGGAATCTCACTGTTTCTTCTTTTGTCTATCATTTCCTGCTCAGTAACTTCTTCTTAGCTGGGTCTTTGCATGCTAGCTTATGATCTACTTTCTCTTTCATCCTCATCCCAGACTGACCCTGCCTGTGATTGCAAATCCACAGGCAGCTATTAAATACACAGCAATGCAAATCAAATCCCACAAGGAAAGCCCAGCTAATTATGTGCTGCCTCCCTTGCTGGTACAAAGACTCAGTTTCTCTCATCAATCATCCCCAGGACTCTACTGAATATCAGAGTCTGCTGTGTGTTAGTGACTCTCCTCCATGACCTCTTTGTATACTATATAGTCTATTTCTTTTACTGCTCAGTAATTTGCTGAAATCATCCTTCAGATCATCAGAAGATTCATGGATGAGCTATTATCTTGAGCCAAGATGCACAAGTTCAGCTTGATTTACCTTCACCCCTCTTTGGTCTGTTTTAAATCTGCTGATGTGCTTGCTCTCTATTCTGTAACTTATCATTTCACAGTTAAATCCCCCTAACCATTTGAAGGCTTTTCCTTGTCGTCAATTACTGTGCACTTCAATGTATTTGGTTAGCATGTTTTTTGCCTCACTTCCACTGTTTTTGGCTAACACACCTTTGCGTTCTGATTCTTTTCCTGTTTCTTGCTGTCAGTCACTAAACGTTCCCCCTGCACAAGTGGTCTGACTCACCTAGAAGCACAGTTGTAAATCAGACAGGTTCAAATGACATTAGGCAAAGTTATTTGTCTGATGGCACCTCTAGGCAAATTTCCCCACCATCATAAAGCCAGAATCTGCTGCTCAGGAGCAGGCTACTAGGAGCACGACCTGCCAGCTTTTACATTTCCATTGTTAGGTTGGATATCAGGAATAACTTCTTTACAGAAAAGGTTGTTAAGCACTGGAATAGGCTCCCCAGGGAGGTGGTTGAGTCACCACCCCGGATGTGTTTAAAACTACATCCATACATTTGAATGTCGTGCTCAGGGACACTATTTAGCAGAGGGCTGTTAGTTAGGGTAGTATGGTTAGGTCACGGTTGGACTCGATGATCTTTAAGGTCTTTTCCAACCTGAGTGATTCTATGATTCTATGATTCTACATACTAATGTAGACTGGTAACTTTTTAATTCCAATAGTTACTGAACAATCACTTTTCTTTAACCTCTTCACAACCTGTTGTTATCTTCACATGATTTAATATGTAAATATCATGAAGTGGGTGTGTACACATGGCTGATGAATTCTCTTCAATTTCTTAAAATAATACAGAATACAGTTTAATACAGAAGAATTGTGATAATGTACAATATACATCTATTGGCAAATCCTATGCCATACCAGGGGAAAGAATTAGGTCATTAAACTTCAAAAAACGGTAATAAAAGCAAATAAAAACATGGAAGATAACATCTGTCCTGCCAAAATTTCTCTCATTAGTCTAGAGATGGATGGATGGTGTGCTACAAGATGATTTGCTGTTTGGATGGTGTGCTATGAAATATGGGTTTAGTAGCTTAGTGGTAGTAATGGTGATAGAAGGACAGTTGGACTAGATGATCTTGCAGGTCCTTTCCAACCTTGTGATTCAATGATTCTATGATTCTAGAGATGGCAGCTGTTTATATAAATGTAGCTACTACCAGTAAGCTCACCACTATGAAAGGCAACCTTAAAGAAGACAACATATCAGTAGGAAACTGTTTGAGGATGAGTAAAGAAAAGGAAATAAGAATACAACGCTTGAGGATTATTCAGATCAGAACAAAGAGGAAAATGAAATGGACCACGATTTCTCATTTCTTCCCAACTCCTCATCTCCTTTGAAAATCGGAGAATACCAAATTTGTCTATTTCCCCGAGGCTGGTACGAAATCAGACTTCTTTTGTTTTTCCTTGTGAAAATGATTAAGATCAGAGGGGAGACAGAAAAGAAGATGACTCAAAACATTTGCATCTTTTGTCATAAGACCAGAAGAAAGCAACAGCATAATTGTGTGCAATTGAAATACATATTAAACTTTTTCTTTACTGAGCCTCTGGAGGTCTGCATGAAGTTCTTGTGACCCGATTCTGCAGTCCCTATGGGACTGAAAATTCAGACTTTTCAGTTGATAAAAGCCTGCAAAATTAAACCTTATATGGCATTGTGTGTTTTTTGAATATTCCCTGCCGGGATTTCTTCTTTCTCATTGCACATGTATGTATTACAATACATAGAAAAAGCGATTATCGTTAGTTTTGGCATCACTGGAAAGAGTTTTATTACGGTTGCATGGGTTGCAAAAACCTTCCAAAAGCCACAGGGAAGCTCGCTAAATAAAACAGATTGTTTTAGATAATTAGCGTAGGCTTGATACAAAGTATGGAAGACCGTGGATAGACTGTTACTGACGAGTTACAAAAAGATTTAGATCTGAGTGGAAGTGAATTAATTTCTATTTTTCCTGGTCCATTTTTCATGCCCAAGCAAAGGTACCCATTGGCCTATGAGTTACCTCTGGAAACTTCACATCGCACTGCTGTTTTGGAAAGTTTTTATCTGTGGAAGGATTATTTAAGAGTCTTGTGTCCTTAGCAGAGTATCCTGTACAAAGTCCTTAGCAAAATGTCAGAGGCACGTTGCGGAGCTGGGACTCTTCCAAAGAAAGTCACTTGTGAACAAAGTGAATCAGAATCATATACATTATCATATTTCTAATCTCCACTTGCACATCTCTTAGCAATGCACTAGATGATTACTATGAATGCAACACAGGCTTTTTTATAATCAAAGTTGAAAAAGCTGAGACCAAAATATTAGCATAGTTTCTATAGGTCCGACATTCCTACAGTTATCAGTCGTGGTGTGAAATTATTTTCATTATAACACAAACACTGGGGCTAGTTGTTTAAGTAGGAGGAAAAAAAAGAAAAAAAGAAAAAAAGAAAAAAGAAAAAAGAAAAAACGAAAAAGCTTCTTCAAGAAGTATTTCCATTTTCAACTTGGAGGTCGGCAGCATTTTTGGGACTGAAACTAAGATCTTCTTAATATCCAACAAATAAGCAACCTAGAAGGAAAAACCTGTCTGTGGACATTTCTATAGTGTTCACACTATCAGATATAAATAAAATAATCTTCATATGAATTGAAGTATTATGCTTATATACCACAGTAAAGACAAATTGCAATACATGCTTCTGTCATTAATTATTGAAGCACCCAGTATTCCCAGAAATAAATCCACAACACTGTTAAAGAGACTAAATCACATTTCAAAGTATTTTTAATTAGATTTTGTACTTAACCTCTTCTGCGACCAGCTCTTTGTAAATCCCTTTTATTTCCTGCTACCATGCTGTGATATTGCTTTCTTATGAATGAGACACTACGTAAACCAGCTGCGTTGAATATGGAAGTGATTAGGGAATGGTTTAGTAGATATTACAAGTTTGTTAAAGTAAAGTGGTCTCTACCCATTACTAGTATTTGAAGCTAGTATTTAAAAAACTCCTGTCTACCATTTTCAACCACTTCACTAACTTTCAGCTTATAAAAATATACATGGCTGACACTAGGATTGAGTTTGTTCTAAAATGTCCATATACATGACCTTTGTTCGTGGATTACTGCGTGATTTTTAAAATACTGGTTTTAAAAGTTCCAGTATGATGTCTGAATCTTTTTCTTTATTTGTTCAGTCAAGAAATTTCTGGGTCTCTCCGCAGAAATACATGCACTAATGTAGACACAGAGCACATTATAGAGAGCTCTGCTTAGCCTCTTGCTCCGTGCCCTGGTGCCACTTTCATGTGAAACTGAGATGTGTAAAATTTCCTATTTTCTTCGCTACTCTCTCATTTTCATTCAAAGCAAGCACAACATTCACCCCCCCACACCCAGCACATTCCCTGAGCTGTGCCAGTTTAGACAATCAAGGAAGCATGATCCTGTGCATGTCCAGGTGCAGTGCAGTCAATTAAATACACATTGCATCTGCAGTAAAATTTTCAGCCATGCTAATTACTCTTGTTAACTCCACTAAACTCTGCTTCTTTTAGAGCAATCTGTTTATTCCTATTTATTTATTTCCTATTTACTTGCTAGCAGAACTACTTGAATTTAGTCATTCACACTGGACAACAGCTGCAAACATTAATTTTGAAATTGGATATTAGCTCAGCTTTAAGTTTAAAGGAAGAACTGTTAAGGAAGAAAGAAATTGCCTTAGTCCATGCTCTCCTCAGCTGCTTCTATAAATGACGAAATAATGGGATTCACCGTGCATCCAAACATCAGAAGAGTGCTCCACCAGCTACTCCCTCTTCAAGATCCTAAATTTCATGAGACTATATCATCAGGAGAGTGGCAGTCTTTCAAGTGAGGAGATATAGGGATTTCCAAATTAAAATCCAGGTTTCACCTAGATGCTTTAGAGAAGCCAAAGTTACCAGTAAAAGCCAGAGTCTGACACGCTCGCAACAGGCTACAAATCTCCCAGCCACTCTGTAAAGAAAGTGCTGTACTCAGTGCCTGTTAGCAACCCAGAGCTGGAGAGAAAAACTGCATGGAGATTTGTGGTGATGAGAACTGCAGTCACTTTGGAGAACCTTCCCAAGGCCTGCTGGAATTGTGCCATGGGGATGGCTTGTCCCTGGTCTGCCTGCAGTACTCCAAAAACCACAAGCTGTGTCAGTGTTGACTGCAGTCATTCTGGAGTAGTCCTGACTGCGTTATATGCTAACATTCTCTCTGCATTGTTTAGATTTCAGTTCTTAGTGAATTCAGACAACTCTTGTATATATTCACTTAGGACAGGGAGTTTTTCTCTGCTACTCTAGTTCCAGTCGGTCATGCATTGCTGGAGATACAGAAGCACATGGTGTCAACAAAATGAATCTGCTACAAATCATGTCTTCTCTGACAGTGACAGGCTTGCAAGAGAAGTAAAGCTGCAGAACAAAATAAGACATTAAAAAAGAGAGCTTTGGGTGTAGCTATCTTACATTATCTTAAATTATTTTTGCTTTGTTCAACATATCAAAACAAAGCACCAAAGAAGAATGCCTTCAGTCATTACTGACACTAGAAAAGGAAAAAAAACCAATCTGTATATGTCTTTGAATATGTGCTTATAGATACAGATCTATTATTACTGAAATGAGTGTGAACCCACAATGGTTGAGGCATCCTCATTCAATCTAAAGCTATTCCTTAGGTCACAGTGTAGATGAATTGCTCAGTTCCATACGACTTGGTTGGAAAGTGCACTTAGGCTATGTTTATTCCAGTAAATTAAACATTCTAGTAAATTAATAGTTTCAGGAAATCTTTCTGAGGACTTGAAGGCAATAGTTGATATTGTTAAGAAATCAGAAACTTTTGGGGAATAGCTCTGATCTGACCCAAAGATCATTACCCTAGACAAATCCCTGGCACCATGTTGGGGAAGGCATAGCTGTGGACACTCACAATAGGCAGCTGGATGAGACTGGTCCTTCAGGTTCAATGAGAGATTTTGACAGCAAGGACACGGGTTACTCAGTGCTAGCTAGGCCTCAAATCCTGGGCAGGATTCTTTTGCTACAACAAACAAGGTTTTACATCTTTTTGGTCTTGCATACATGTGAGTTGATACATTGATATGTGACAGAGGTCTGGTACGTCCAGCAAGGCCATGCCAAACAACAGCCCAGTCTCTGCTCTCATGTTCTCTCTACCTGTGATATCTGGACAACAAAGAGTAGAGATGTCTATTTCCCCACAGAAAACCCAAGCTGTTGCCTGCTTACTGTCCCCCTTCATAACTGAAGGGGCCTGCTGTGTTTTTCCCCTGCTGTGCTAATTCAGAAGATGTGTTCGGCTGCTGCCAGCCTGATGCCCCAAGGTGGCTGGCTGCTCAGCCCAAGGGCTGCTCTCTACCTGCAGCAGGACCTTCCCTAGGTGCCCTTTCATCCTGCAGGATCTCAGCTGTTACTGGATTAGCTCCTATAGCTCCATTTCAATATGTCTTTTCCCAGCTACTGTTCCTAGGCTCCCTGTGGCTTCAGCAGCTGTTCACTTCTCTTGGTCTCTCTTTTTTTGGGAGAAATTTGTCCTTCTCACCAGCCGCCCTACCCCACCCCCTAGCTATTCAAATCTCGACCCTGCTCCCTTCCAGCTTCCTGATTCCTCCTGTAAGCCCTGACCAAGTCTTGCTTCCTCCCTGCACAGCCACCTAGGAGACTGCTGGCTGAGGCTCACCACTTCGGATATCACTGCCTCTTTCTGTGCAGAGAAAGAGCCCAGAAAAAAACATTATTACAGTAACACTGCACTTTCTTGCAATGGAAAGCCCAACCTAGAACAAGGGCAGTTATGCAACCTCTCTGCATTGAAAAGCAGGGATGTCGAAAAGTATTTAGGAATATGCCTTACAGCCCCAATTATTTTTCAATAATTTTTAAATTATTAAATTTCAGTTTAAAATTTAAGCTTAGTATGGAGGTTTGATTGTTTGAAACCTCTTGGTTAAAAAGTAAAGCTCTACTCTTTTTGGCCAGCAGTATGACACATGCCATCAGACAGAGGAAGTCTGAAGTTATGGTACTTGTTTATGTTTAATAATTGCAGCATAATTAGCACAGATTCCATGATATTGTGATGTTGCAATCAGAGATGCCTAGTGAACTCAGACAAAAAATCCAGTGAACTTAGCTTTTGAGTGCTGCTGAAGAAGTGAAGAATAACTCAGAAAGCTGGTTTAAAAAGTGTAATTTACTGTGGAACTCACCGTATGTCATAATTTTAAGGAAGAGTTAAGGTTTTCTCTAGGCCAACTGTATTTTAAGATGCTGTGTTTTAATTTTACTTTAACTGTGATCTTCTGGATGTAAAATGTTTGATGATCAGAGCAATTCTTTAGAGCAATTTTTCCTGTAATTAACTTTAATAAATGGATCGTCCTAATGGTCAATGAATATTTCTATGAAGGCGACACATCATGTTTTGGAATACCATCTTCCAACGTGAGGAAAAACAAACTTTGCACACAGCACTGAATATGTTAATTTGTTAAATCCCGTTTGCTAAATCTTGATTGCAAATAAGTGACAACTTCTAGTCCTAACAGAATATAGGAGATAACATTTATATTCCCTTCAGAAGTAAATTTCCAAAAGACATACAACTTCCTGTTCAGGGTCATTTATAATTGAGGGATTCCTGAAATTAAACAGTTAGATGCAATAACATTTGTTCAAAGTTGAGAAAGAAATGGCAAACTGCCACATTCTTCAGATCATGTAATTGAGTGAAATCTGGAATTTAATACCTCAGCAGATGACAAGTTCAAGGATGACCCTGTTTTACAAAAGCCCACTTGGACCACATAAAGCCATCTGATTTGGAGTTTTCATGTGAAACATTTTAGAGCAGCAGGATTAATGAACGTATGAGAATGTGTCCTTGGATTAGAACGCATTCCTTTAGAATGAGAATAAGAAATATGAGAAATATTAAAAAGAAAACAAATGCAGCATTGTTAATTTCTTCTCTGTGACTGAAACACTTGTAACTAAGTGTCTATAAAATGACTTCAGTAGTGGCTCATTTTCTCACAATGCACCTGCATGTCTTGGAAACTGTTGTAAACAGTGCATGATTCTGCTAAGAGACAGAGCCCATAAAGCACCATTAAACCTCACTCTGTCTCCTCTAAGTGCTGGTAGATTCCTCTTCTGGAACTAACAAGATAATAAATATAAGTCCTCTCACATTTCTAGTTTAGACCACAACGTTTTCTATCTAAGAACAGACCTTTGTACAGAGATGAAAAATAACATTTAAAGACATGTGGAATAGTCATGAAAACCCATATTTGGTGAAGAAAATAAACTGGAACTCCGGTTTAAATGAACGCGAGCATCACAGCTGCTAGGCACATCTTTATCTCCATCTGATTTCCTTAGTTTAGCTGATATATGAATAACTGAAAATCCGAGGGATTGCTGAAAAACAGTTTAGATCCCTGCTCTATTTATTAAAAGAAAATAAAAATTGATTGTTTGAAAAGAAGGAAAAAAGACAAGATAAGGCAAAGCTGTCTGAATGTTGAACTTAATTTCAGTTTGCAGGTCTGTTCAAAGTGTCCCAGCTGTTCCATTAGATAATTCCTTGGCTAAAGATCACTCTGTTAATAAGAATGAAAATGTTCACACACTCTAATGACAAAGCTTAACCACTGAAGAAAGAGACATTTTGCAAACATTCAAGATGCCCACGAAGCTAACATTTTCCCATTACTGGATCTGCATTCCGAGCCTAAAACCAAACCATTAGCATCCTGCTGCATTCAGAATTTTAGCAGTTTATGCAAAAAGAAATAGAGGGCAGTGCCTGCAGGAGCAGTACAAAACACGTGCTGACTATTTCAATATAAAATAGTGTCTGTTAAAGAGGTGAGGACTGGGCACTACATTTCATTAAAACCGGCAGGAGTTACTATCTGTTGGGATTGTCATGGGTCTGATCATTCTGGAGTTTTCCCATGAAAGCATAGTTCAGTTGAATAAAACCTTATATCAAACGGGAAATATCCTAGCTTTCAAAATCCAGTTCTCTGGAAGAACGCTAAAAACACCTACAGAGTGGAAAAAACAGGAGTTATGGCATTATTGGCGGTCCATGACAAAAACACAGGTGGGTGTGTTGATAAACATGTTCAAGCTGCAGCTGCTGCTGGTTCTGATGGGAAAAATGCTGTTCTAGGGATTAGGAATATATTGTAATCATGCCAGCCAAAACATGCATGACAGTTGAAGAGAGCGGCTATATAAATGACCATATTACCATAAATGATTTCTTTTAAATTTGCCACAGAAACCTGTTGTTTAAGCTTTTATCTCTTTTTCCTAATGATAACCTATTCAAAAGAACAGGAAAAATAGGTTTTATTTCATTGCACAATAGTTTTTTTAGCAATTTGCTAGAAGTTGATTTTAAGCCTGCTGGGATTTAATTCATAGAGGAATCTGAACTTCTGCAGATTGGAAAACTTGTATCCCGTTATCCATGAGAATACTCAGGGAGGAAAGGGAACTCATCTTGAGAAGGAACATCAGTCTGGTTTGGGGCATTTGGAAATGAAACATGTGCTTCTTTTACCAGAGAAGAAGTTTCATACCACATATGATATGCATGGTTGACATAGAGTAATACTATATCTACATTTTTCAAGCAGACAGAGAGTAGTTGATGTGTCCTTTCCAAGGCAGATGTTTTCCAGATATGCTATTGTCACTCATTAAGATAGTAAGTAAGGCTTCTATGAGTTATGATATGGTAAATACTATATATGCCAGCTCATCCATAAAATACTATGGATTTCTCAGATAATTCTCCCTCTGGCTTGGTTTAATCATTTCAGTATGACTGGTTTCCTTAGGAACTCAGAAGAACTTCTTTATGTATCAGTGGCATTATAAACGCTATAAAAGAAATAAGAGAAACAAGCTGACTAATTTTTACCGACTTTTTTTGGGGGGGAGTGGGGGAGAGGGGAGGGCTGGTGGGGCATAATATGTATTTGTTCTGTCTTGTACCTCTTCATAACCTTTCAGCTGTGTTGGTGGAAATGAAGAAAGCAGTAGTACCTTCACAATCTGATTTGCATTAGCACGGGGCCTGGAATAGAACAACTACATCAAACTGCTTTGTGTCTACACTAAAGTGTTTTCCTTCTTGCTGTTTTTGACATAATAATCTCTGTAGAACCAGCTTCTTTTATCTATCTATCTATGTTTTTTATAGTGTTAGCTTTGCTTTTAGATATATTCTCACAACTATTAGGCTGATGCAAACATGCTCCTACTCCACAGGAATGCTGTTCATTGCGATAACTCTGTCTTCCTGATGGAGGCAAAATTCGAATGTGCAAGCTGTTATGTTACATCTACAACCTCTGCACTGCAACTAGAGTCTGAAGACAGGAAAGTACTTAGCACCCCTATGCCTAAGAGGGGCTTGAAGAACTGGAATAAACTGTGCCTTCCACTCTGAGGCTGTACAGCAAGAAAGAATGTGAGTGTAGCTTGAATTGAATTGAAACCCTCTTTGTTATTTTATTTTCATTTTTTTCCAAAGAAGGGCTAAAGTAGGCAGTCTGTATAATGGTTGCAGCTAGCACAGAATAATAATGCCACAAGTGCATAACAGACTCTCATGGATAAAGAAACATGCAGTTATGCCCCGTATCCCAGGTTGAATGCATTTGCTTTCATCAGAGCTGGGAAGTGCACACTTGGGCCAACTTCAAGGAGTGACTAAAGCCATTCTGCTCCAAACCCCACCCCTTCTTCAGGAAAGCAGTGCATGGCTATGAATCAGAAGATTAATTACCAGCATTCCCCTGGAAAACTGAGAGGCAGCTCAAGAAGATCTCCTTCCCTCCTTTCTCCCTCCTTTTTCCCTCCCTTTCTTCCTGCAGGAGATAAATGGGGGCTCAGGGCTCTGTCTGACTTGGCTCCCTGTCTTGATTTTTTCCTCTTGCCAGAGCTGGTGAGTATTTTTCTCAGTTTGCTTTTGTGTTCCCTTGCCCAAGGGAAGACTGATCCTCTGTCTGGCAGATTTTACATCCTTTTCTAGGCAAGGTTGCATTCAGCCTGAACTTAGTTCATAAAGCAAGGGATGCTATTCAACGTTCCTGAAAATTAAATATCTCCAGTGTAGATATTTCTACAGTCACCTGCTACATACATGTAGTCACTAGCAGCTCTTTGTAGAGTCAATGAAGTAAGCCCTGTTAAAGTGTCATTCAGCTTACCTATTGCAGTCTTCCATTATAGGATAAAATTAGCTAAGTGCAAGGTAAGATTTACTATGATCCAGAAAAGGCTAAAAACAAACCAACTGTCTACCTTCATTCTAATTCACTGTTACTCACTTATTTAAAATACTTCTGTTCTTTAAAAGTATTCAATTTTGTTTCATCTTCCAATGATTTTCTTCCTCTTACTCTTATTCTTCTTGAACCAACTCCTTCACTGGGTACTATCAGCCCTCCTAAGGCATTACCCCAAACTCTCCTATTTTACAAAAAAACATTCCCAAGAATTTATTCATTCACTGTTTTTCTCTGCTTCATTCTCCACATTCCATCCCTCTATTTCTTCACCAGATCTTCAAATGCATTTGCACACATTTCCAGATGAGTTTTGCCACTCTGGTGGGCCTGATACTTCTAGAGTGCTGTGGGTTATAAAGTAAGATCTCCTCATCTGCATTTCTAAGATGATGGTTTTTATTATGACATGAAGTATCCTTGTGGCTTGGGTTTGATTCTGGAATTCCTCCTCCACTGAAGTATGGGGCACTTGATTGAGCTCTGATGCACATCTTATTGTTCTTTCTTATGCTAAAATTAATGTTCTAGACATGATCATGGGCTATTTGTACCTTGGCTAAAGCATTTCTGCAAATCCCATTTAAAATACACCATACTTTCTCAGTCTTATCTCATCCCTTGCCTGATAGCTATTCTTAGACACACAGAAAGAAGGAAAAAAAAACACACAAACGCATATAAACTGATTAATCAAGAGCCATTTATTAAGCATTATTGATGCATGTATTTGTGTTCATTTGCCAGACATGTCTTTAAGCTAACAAGGTAACTTTGCCAAGATGCAGACTGCTTCTCTTTGTATTTATTGAGTGGCTCACTCCACGGGTTTTAATGTCTTTGTAGTTTCTTTTTCATTATTTTGTTTATATTTTTTATTTCAGTCAGGCTGCAAGTCAGAAGAAATGATCAGCCCTTGTCTTCCTCTCAAGAGAAGCTTTTTGGATAGTGTTTACCTTGCAGTGTGTTACACAGTTGAGAATCAATAAATTTTATACACACTTATCCTAATATTCTGTTCTTCTCTAGCAATGCGCTTGTAGAAACAGTCACAAACAAAGTACTGAGACAGATAGACTTACTCCCATTACAGGGTGTGAACCAGGAGACCACTTGTAGTGTCTGGCCAGATGCATGCATTCAAACAGTATAAGAGGAACAAGACTGAAAAAACAGTTGGAACTGCTGCTGCCATATTTGTGTCCTTTGGACTAACAGAGTACAAGCTCTTTGCAGCACCTGATGTTTCTCAGGGAACTCTGCTAGACATATGTGTAAGAAGGAGCTTAGCTCTGTTGGTAAACCACACAAGATTCTTACAAGAAATTGCTACTTTGGTTCATAAGCATTCACATACTTCCTCTCTGTTGAGGGACAGATGCATCTTCACACACAAAAAATAGGGAAACCTTCATAATCTGCAGTGCAAATTTCCTTTAAGTTTCTATTCAGAATATCATTTTCTAATGCAACAGCTCCACGCGAAGCTCTTGACTGGCTGGAGTTTGTGAAGCCTTCTGGTGACAAATTTTAATGGGATTATGTTGTAGAGGATTGTGGGTGAATTCTATTATAAACTCTTTCCCACTATAGATTTCTATCCACAAATAAAATTCTGGAGTTTCACCTCTGGCCTTTTCTATGCAGGAGCTGCAATTTTAAAGCTTTCTTCACAACATCAGATGTTCAAACTGATTGCAGCCATTCTAGTGTACAAATGTATGTCCCACCTGTTAGGGCAGATGGATGTAATAACAGGCTGAAATAGGTCTGTGCATGTATATGTTTGCACGTTCATTCAGAAGGAGTAAGAGAAACTTGACGAAGAGTTGCTTGATTTACAAAGAATCAACTGTAACTCACATTTTCAACTCTTAAAATAAATCTTGAAGCTTAATTATCATGGTAGTCTTCCTCGCCCTTGTTGCAATAACACACATCTGGTAGGCAGGTGTAAGTTCTCAAAATCTGGGTTTTCTCTACACGTCTCAGATCAATCTTACAAGACATTTAATCACTGTCAGTATAGTCAAGCTCCATATCATCCTCAAAGCAAAATTTTAAGGTATTTATTTTTCACATCACCTCTGAAGAATGCTCAGAATCCTGAATCTAGGTAATGTCTCTGCTTCCCACAGCATCCATAATATATCCTCAGAGTAAACACTAGATGGTGGAAAAGTCAAGTGCAGAATAGGAATTGTTAGAGATGCCTGGGCATTTTGGGTTTTTATCTCTACAGTATTTGTTTTAACTTTTTCAGTAAATTAAATGATATCAGAATATTTTAACTGTAAGATGAGCCTTTTACTCTTCTTGTTTCTCCCACTGCTTCCTTCATGTATTTAACCATGCTAGGTCTGATACAGAGTGAAGCTTTATTGCTGATTTTCATAACCTGGACATAACTTTTAGGATATATGTAATGCCAGCAGATGCAAGTTACTGTATGAGGAATAGGTGGTTGTACAGAAAAATGCATTCTGCCAGATTGTCTTCAAGCACCATTTAAGTTACTGGAGTTTCCACAGGATAAATCTGAAAAACAGAAAGTTAGGTGTAGGGCTTACTGCTTACTTTGTTATATTATTCAAGTAATTTCTTTAAGAGACTGCTTAGTATGCATGAGTGTGTTTATCCACACAAACACTGGATTCCCTCTTTGCCTGTGACTTCTTTGAAAAGATATCAAAAAAGCACACATATAATGAAGGCATGAAGAGATATCAGTGCATAAAACTATTTAATTAAATGGGTTTGTGTGGAAATCCCACATGCATGGAGGCTCAGTGAAAACCTTGCATGACTTGTAGTTTAATTGAACTCATTAATACTCTTTAGTAATGTTCAGTGCTTCCAGCTGTTTACACTACAAGAGCTCAGATTTACTGAAGAGCCAAGCATCAGCTAAACAATTCATGTTTTACCCGAGAATGAAGTGTTACTGGAGTGAAAACATCTCTCACCAGTGAAATCTGAAAGCTGATGGTACTGAAGTGACCGGTCACATACAGTCAGGCTTTGTACCATAAAGTACTGGTGCTGAAAATTGTATCATACCTATTTAAATTATACGTATTGTAATTTTGTTATTAATATACAAGAATTTCCTTCATAAGAATTGATAAATTATATTACCCTTGAAAGATCTCTTTATATTTGGCCAATTGTTTATCATTATTTTGTTCTAGTTTCACAAGTGGGAGCTACATTAGGAACAGTTTCCAGATAAAGCTGCCTGAAATATTCCTCCATTACTACATACATATATATATTCCTCTAGAGCAGAAGAACCTACTCTTTTGCCAAGTTACTATTTCCTGAGCTGCTAGTAGTAGTTTTTTATCATCATAGAGTGGTCTGGGTTGAAAAGGACCACAATGATCATCCAGTTTCAACCCCCCTGCTATGTGCACGGTCACCAGCCACCAGACCAGGCTGCCCAGAGCCACATCCAGCCTGGCCTTGAATGCCTCCAGGGATGGGGCAGCCACAACCTTCTTGGGCAACCTGTTCCAGTGCGTCACCACCCTCTGTGTGAAAAACTTCCTCCTAATATCTAACCTAAACCTCCCCTGTCTCAGTTTAAAACCATTCCCCCTTGTCTTCTCACTATCCACCCTCATAAACGGCTGTTCCCTCTCCTGTTTATACGCTCCCTTCAAGTACTGGAAGGCCGCAATGAGGTCTCCCTGGAGCCTTGATTTTATCAACAGGTCCAGTTCTTTGTCTTGTAAATCAACAGAATCTTCTGACTGACAAGTCCTGGATCTAACTATCTTTAAACTTCTGTTTTTCATTTTCCTTATGTTACTGGTATTCCAGACCACTCCCACTGTACGTACAATTGCTGCGTCACACCCTCTGCACACTTCTGACCTTGCCATCCACACAGGCAAACCCATGAAATACCAACTGTATAAATGGACACTGAGGTGAACTTAAAACTCTCTGAACTGCCGCATAGACTCCAAACTACAATGAACACAGGGAGCACTGAATCTAGGAAGGAGGAGGAAATGTGTTTACCTATATGTGCTTATTTCACTCTTTATCTTCTCTTTTCATCAATACCAAATCGATGATTAGAAGTTCGAGTTAACTAGCAATAAATTAAATTAAGAAAATATTCACCTCAGCAAGAGTGTTTTTCCAGAGACAAGGATAACAGCCTCATGCATCACCCCAGGTATACATCAGCTAGCACAACTGAAGATACCTGGGTGAGCAGTTTGTCAACACTATGTTGTAAATGCCACTATGGGCAATTCTCTCTAACAGCTGAAGGATCCTGGGATACAAAAGAGATACCAAAGTTATCACCAATCAGAGTGTCCTCACCAACCTGTGAGACTGTTATAGCTACCAGATTTTATCACTGTAAGAAATAAAGACAAAAACTCTCTTACATGATTTCCTACAGTAATGTTGCTGTGCTGTAGTAACCTCAGTCCAGCACTCAATGTGGTGAGCAGCCAGCAACAGCCACTGTAATAGAAGCCCACTGCTCTTATTTCTCTACCTCAGTTTTAAGAAAAGCAAGCTGAGAAAGTGCCATTTAAAGCAACACAATGTTATCACAGGAAGGAGCAAAGCAGTAGCAGGCTGTAACGAGCAATATGTCAAAACAGCGTGCATTGTCTCTAGGCAGCACTTTATAAAACACTGCTGAGCTAATTAGACATCAAAACTGACATCTGAAGCATGAACAGATGTATGAGGATGATCCGTTTGATGAGAAAACAAATGTATCTGATTAAGAAGTTGTCACTGCAAAGACTGAAAAATCTACCAGCTATCTCTGAGGTTAGAGGGATCATTGCAAATCATATTGAAATTGTTCAAGGACCAGAGTCTAAGCACCATGTGAAGTTGATCACATATCACAAAAGCAGCCCAGTAATAAATAAGCAAGAGAAATCATGAACTAAGAATTAAAGAGAGCTGTTACTTTAGTACGCAATTAACACTGCAAAAATGCCCCTTCAAGATGGGAAAAAACACATTTTTTGATCAAATGTGCAGTAATCAGATGAAATGTTTTGTATTATCAAAAAAGTACTGGCTCCTTTAATTGATTAATATATATTCAGCTGCACATAATCTTATCTCCAAGACAAAGCATCTCCTGAATCCAGTAAAAGATAGATCCAAGGCAAAATTTTTCTGGACTATATTTCTATTATATTAATGTTATGAATCATATTACTATGACATTTAACAGAGTATTAAACTTTGTTGCCGTCGTTTGTTCCCAGTGGAAACTACATATTCCTCCAGGAAATGTTGTTCAGCATTTACATGCCGAATATCACTAACACATTGTATACCAGTTTGAAAATGGTAATATCACAGTAGATGTGTAGTCCTGACAGCAACGAAGGACACTATGAAGAACCTATGACTGCTTGCCAAAGATATACCGAAATAGAAGGTTGGCATACAGAAACTCTATTAGAAAATCAGTGACATACTGAACTTCTCAAGAGGCAGAGGCAATAAAGCGTTCTGTCATCAAACATGTTTTTGCCCATACTACTTAACGAACCTTCACCACGATCATTCACCACATCAGTTGTCAGTCAGCTCAGTCACTGGATCCAAGTTAATCTCTTTCATCTCTGTAAGAAATAGTTCAACTTGAAACATGCTGCTACTTACCTACAAAACATGACTCCTATCAAACATGTTCCAGGGACATTTAACAGTACTGGATTGTGTGCTTCTCTTAAGGTTACACATGAAAAGGGCAAAATCTTAGGTGGGTCCTGAGGATGAAATGGTGAAAAAGTTTGCAATTTGCAGCAGCGGATCAGCACAATAACATTGTAAATGGTGTATTCACACGCTGTGGTCTTAAATGGGAACATTTAAGCAGGGCAGGCTTTTGAAACTTTGTTTTGCTGTGTTAATTCAGAGTTTTGTACTATTTCATTCCAGCTGACTGAAATAGGCTGTTGTGTGTTGGAAAGAGTTGCCTATGTTGTTGCAAACCTTTGCTGCTGACAAAACTTTTTGAAAAATACATCTACTGCTGGGATCCAAACCAGCTCATGAAACCACTCTGACAGAGGTGATTATGTCAAAGTGCCTTTAGAAACCTTTCTTCTCAACCAAGTTCAGTGCACAGTTATAGTGAAAAAAAACAAACAAACAAACAAAAAAAAAGAGATCCATTTCTACAAGAAAAGCTGCATCACGTTCAGAGACATTGCTCACCCTGAGGTCCATCAGGGTCCTGTAGAAATGTAGCAAGTATTGCTTGGATTTCCTCAAGAGCTGTTTTGGGTGTCCATCCTAGCTGGACTTAATGTAGGAAATTGATTTCTGGCAAGACATTTGTTTTAACCACAGCTATACAGCCAAGCCAAGTAAAATGTAAATTTTTCCAAACCAACAAATCATTTTTTAATTTTGAAATAACGGGAGGAAAATTCATCTTGTGAAACTGATGGAGGTGAGGAGAAATATTGACTCTTGAGTCCCTCATTTGTTTAGACCACACAAATGCAAATACATTTTACAGCTGTTTAATCATGGCTTTCTGTATTTCCTATTTCAGATTTAACATAATCAATTTAATACAACTATAATGTGGAATCCGTAAATTTCTCCTAGAACATAAATTGTAGATTTTAATCTTAGTAGGACACCAATTATGTATAGAACAAGCATAAATGAATAGAACTTATTTTGTGCTTTCAATAAAGATGTTGAACACCAAGAGAAAATGGAGAAAACTGATGAAGAATAACACTGCTCAAGTCCTTTTTATAGTAGAAGTCCCCTTAGGTGAGTTTTCCATTAAGTTTGATGCTAGGAAACAAAAGAAAGGCGCTTCTCAAAGTCACCCCTCAAATTTGGTCCCTCTTTCAGGAAGACTTTGTGATATAATATTAATATTTTTGCTGTTTAATTATGGCATCCTTTCTTTTTCTTCCCCATCACCCATAGCCATAATTATAACCAGTGTCTATGTCTGTCTATTTTTTGGTTGATCAGTTGGATTGGGTGGGAATTATTGACTCCAGGATTCACAAGGGTAAGCTTTTCGTAAGAAAAGTGCATCCAGTTGTGCTACAGGAATTACATGCAGGAAAAGGCAGCATCAGACAATCTCTTGTCCATGAATATCTCCTCCTTCCTCCCCCAAGATATATATATTTTAGTTTCTAGTAGTTCCTCAGTGCCCTCAGTAGTTCCTCAGAGATTCTTTGCTTCTGGTTTCCTTTATTCTGGTAATTGCCTGCAAATGATTCTTATTTAAAAAAAAAAAAAAAAAAAAAAAAAAAAAAAAAAAAGAAAGAAAAAAAGAAAAAAGAAAAGAAAAGAAAGAAGAAGAAGAAGAAGAAATAAGAATGTGAAAAATTAACAACAATTTACAACACCAATGAGCATTCTGCAGTGTTTTTTGAAATGTGGTCTCTCGATCTGAATGAGATCCATTGACCTCTCTTCTGTACTCCATGAAAGCTGGTTACAGAAGCAAGCACAGCCACATGATGTCTCCAATGATTGCACAGAAGGTTCCACATCTCTTTTCATTCCTCATTCCCTCCTTTTCTCCTGAATTGCCATGGAAGTCTCCTAAATATTTTTAAGAGAGCTTTTGGTAAGGCTGTCAAGGTCTGCAAATGTTACACTACCACCCAAATGGCTTTTGCTCAAGAATTAACAAACGTTTCTGAAGCTACCTAAACTTTTCCCTTAGATCAACAAAAACGTTCCTGTAAACATCCTTCATGGAGATCTGACTACAGTAAAGCAAGCTGAGAAGAACATCTATTTTCCGGTAGTTTTGTTTTGCTTTGTTTTGTTCAGTGTGGTTGTCTTGCAGGTTTGGGAGCCAGTGGTTTCCTTAAGCCACAGAATTTATCATATAAATTATCCTCTATTCATACTAAAGGACCTGGATCTCAGTGTGTGATCCACTGAACTGTGAAGCATGGCTCAGACAGTGACAGAAAATCTACCTGCGAGGACAGACATGCTCGTGGCAGCAGGGAGAGAAACGGCAGCCAAGCAGCCTGGGCCTCTCAGACAGAGCTGCTGCTTGCCAAAATGAAAGAATGACTGAAGGTGTTCAGAGAGAACTCAGGGCCAGAATGCAGAATAGTGACTACTTGTCTTGTTTCTAGATGAGTCTAGGAGTGTGTTTATTTCCAGCCTACTTCCCTATGAGAAATACAGATTTGAAAGAAAGTAATTGGAATAATTTGGGTTCTAATACCCCATCGTTGCTTATGCAAAAGAGATACTTGCTAGAGAATATGTGTGGTTGACAGTTTCCTGCAAGAAAATAACATTAGCTGGGTAAATGAATAAAGATCTGTACGTACCCCAAATGACCAGCATTAGGAAGTTTTCATGTCCTCATGGAATAGAAAAATACTTGTTTCAGGAATGGGAGTTTCTTCTTGAAATTCTCTATAAACCAGTAAGCTGCCTAGACAGTAAAGTACAAGGGATAACATCATGATGTTTTCTCTTGATATAACAAACTCAGAAGCAACAACAACAAAATATTTCAGTGTTCATTTGATGACACTAAAGTCTTTCTGGAGAAATTTCAAATACAGGCATCTTCAAGAGCAGAAACCTAATATGTTATATTCTTGAAATCTGTTCCCTAGAAACAAGGGCTTGGTAAATGATAACAAAAAGACTATAGTAAAGGAGTGCTTATTAAATTAAAATGAATTAATTCACAGAAGACTACAGCCCTGTTTTCAACTCTAAAGGAAGATGAGTATTCATTTCAGTGATGGAGGGCAGAATCCTTGATTCATACAGAAACTTCTTGGCTGAAACCAGTTTAAATGGAAAAAAAGGATTAGGCAAATCAATGCATATAGTCTTTCCTCATGTTTTCACGGACAAGATATAAAGTTTAACTACAGAAATTACAGTTTTTGAAACAGCTTATGGAGTAGTTTCCTATGGTAATGTCACCATAGGAAAGCTATTGACACTGAGAGTGAACATGAAAATCTGTTCTGGGTCACTGTCTCTCATTGCAATGTGAATTCCTAGAATTTGCTTGCAGTGCATTGTAATCTGCATTGAAATAGTAGGGAAATCCAGAGGCGAAGGTAGTTATAGTGCTAAGCCAGGCACACAGCACTGTTCTGTCTTGCTTTTCAGTTGACATAAAATGTATGTGGCAAAGTTTGGTGCTCGTGTTAAAGGGTTACAGCCCATGCCTGTCTCAGATCAAAGTTTTAATGGGGACTCAACAATCAGCTGTCAGTACATCTGTCCAGTACTGGATGTGACAAATCCACTGTGTCCATCCCACACAACATTTTTTTGCAAATTTATGGAATCTGTTGTACACAGATTTACTACCATTACTACCCATTGCAGACAGAGCATTCCATCCTCACAGCACATATGCTTTAGTGTGTTCTGCAGTAGCCTGAGTCTCCCATAAGCCTCTTATTCTACCTTTACTCCTCTCCTAAATTAATGGAAGTGAATAGCATTCCTATACATTTAATTAGGCTTTGCTGCAGAATACTGGGATGTTAAGAGTGTACATTAATTCCAAAGTCAATACATGGAAGAAAAATCTATTGTAGTCCATTACATTTAAAGAAAAAATATCTGGCTCAGAAAACTACTGAAGCTCAAATTATTGGGTGTTGAGAGAGTTTTCTGAGCAGTATCACCATACTCTTTCCTTTTTATTTTCCTTTCCCTATTTACACTCTTCTAGATGCTTTTTATCACAAAGACGGGACTAGATTAAATGAACCTTAGGACCCAATGTCATTATTTCTTCATAAATACCTGTTTGATGTGCCTAAAAAGCAGGAGAGTTGAGGAGAAAAAGTGTATTATCTCATCCCTGAATAATTTTTCCTTCCTGAATTTATCTTTAACAAGATACTATCAATGAAGATAAGTACTGTGGCTGCCTGGAAAGGGCAATCAATACTGTCTTACTTAAACAATATTTTTCAGCATTGCAAGGAGCAGGACAGGAACCTAAGGAAGCATAACAGTCAAAGGTATTCTTAAGTTTTGTTTGTTTTATTCTGATCATTATTACTAATATCAGTCAATTATTTATTCTAGAGCATGTTCTACTCCAGTTATAATAGTCATGATATTCATAAGTTCTAAAGACACAAAAGAGATTTAAGAAAGGTTGATGTTACTAAATTTAAATACATGGTGCAATGTCTAAACTCTCACTGCTCTTTTGCCTTTGTTGAAAGACAAAGTTCTCTTAAAAATAATGATATTTCCAACCATCTTTAATTTCCCATTTGTGTCTCATTCTTTTTCTGCCTGTATGTCCCCAAGATTTGTTATCTTATACATCTATAGAACTCAATGGGAAAAAAAATCACTTTTGATTCATCCATTCAATTTCAGTATGCTGCCTGAAGAATGCCTCCGGTATTGTGGCATTTCAAGTGATAAATTTAACAGGTGATGTTTTGACCTATAAGCTGTAACTCTTCTCACTCACTCCTAAGTAATTAAATTGTGATGCTGAACATTTAGATGGCTGAAATTAGGAGAGATGAACTGCACCCTCCACAAGATTTCTGCTAATTTATCTACATGGCAAATGCTACACAATTAAATACAGAGGCATGAGCTACATATCTTACACAAGTGCTATTCTTGAGGTAAAAAGTAGCAGAGCATGCCCCCTTGAATTATCTTGCCATCATCAGCCCACTGGTTTACATAAGATCATGTAAAGGATTAGTCATACGGATCTTGAACAAGACCCTATTCTGCTCAATTCTATTTGATTTGCTACAAACAAATATCAAGTACAAATTACTTTTTTTAAAAAATGTATCATAAAATAAAAGTGTAAATTGCTATCTCCATATTCTTGAAGAAAATCATAGAATCCTAGAATGGCTTAGGTTGGAAGGGACCTGAACAATCCTCCAGTTCCGACCCCACTGCCACGAGCAGGGCTGCCACCCGCCAGCTCAGGCTGCCCCAGGCCCCATCCAACCTGGACCTGAGCACCTCCAGAGATGGGACACCCACAGGTTCTTCAGACAGCCTGTGCCAGGACCTCACCACTCAGGCTGAACTAACCCAGATCCCTCAGCCTTTCTTCATAGAAATGCTCCACAAATGTCCCTCTATATAATTTTATTTTAATATATATTTTTTCACTGGAAAACTGACCCATTTTCACAAATGACTCCTTCCAACTGCAGGCAGTTTTAATAACTGGTTATTGTGATCATCATCTACCTTCATTTACACCCTGGTTTAGCACCACCTGAATCTTAGCTTACTAAATCTTTCCAGTGCTTTCATGAGAGTAACTCTGCTGTTTCACTGAAAGGCATCAGAAGTTATGTCTGGACCTGCCTTTCAGCATTTCTACTTGTGCTGAGGATGCTGGAGTTGACCAACATTAATGTTGCTCATCTGTTGTTCCGAACAAAAAGACAAGCTATCGAAATTCTTTCCTTTCTGTCATTATTTCCATTTTACAATATTTTAAGACTGTCAAACACTGATAATATTCTCTTGACACTCCACCTCCCTGGAGGTTTTCAAGAAACATTTAGATGTTGTACAGAGGGACATGGTTTTGTGGGAAACGTTGGTGATAGGCAGACAATTGGACTCAATGACCTTAGAGGCTTTTTCCAACCTTGGTGATCCTATGATTCTGTAAGTCTCTGCAGTGTTTGTACTTTAAGCTGTCTATTCAGGTGAATGCTTCAGAGATAAGATTGCGAAGCTTTTCTTTGTGAAGCAAAGTCATTCCTATATCCTTCCTCTTCCCTCCTCACATGGTATTTTAGCTAAAAAAGGTAAGTATTTTGATCTCACATTTGGCTTGTCTTTCCACAGTGTGATACATAACAATGTTCTTGAATATAATTGTCATATCTTCAAAGGTCTATTAGTTGTTCTATTTGTTCCTTTCTGCTTGGCTGGAAAGTAAGAACCAGACTTTTTTTTTTTTACCAGATTGTGATACAGGTTTTTGAAAAGCCTCTTTTTTCACCCATAGAAGTGTTCAGTGCTTGAAAGACTGATTGTATGCACCTGTAGATTTTTTATTACCTACATTCTACTACAAAACTTGAAATCTGATGAACTCACTGAACCCAGCGAGCATTCCACCAAGCAGAGCAATAAACTATCTGTTATATCCATGCCTTACCAATTCCCTACAGAGCTGGAGTTACTCATCTTTCACCTTATTCTTTCATTTTTATAAATAGCAGGCAAATCATGGAGCCCTTTCTATACATTGTGTCTGTATATCAAGTGCTCATGAAAGCAGAATGCTTAGCAGTAAGATAGGACAGATCCAGCCAAAGCACTACATTATATTTTAGGCAGTTCTCTTTTCAGAGCCTTCTGTAAGCTGACAGACATAACATGCATATTAACATAGGAACATTCTCAAGAAGCCAGAAGCATTTTGTCTTTACTTTTATAAGTAATGTTGTGTAATAGTCTTTTACTCCTGCTCGTTAAGCAACTGTGGAATTTTTCCAGGAGCAATGAGCATCTTGCTTCTAAACTGAGTAAAGTTAATAGAGAAGGCACTTTGAAAGTGGCTATAACAAGAAATATAGCTTTCCCTACTTCAAGGTTAGATAATTTCCATATTTTAAGCACTTTGTTATTCTTTCTCTTTTTGTAACAGCTCACCAGTTTGCCTTTCCTTATTCAGCCAACACTGTGAAGATTAAAGTGTTTATCACAGGTCCAAAGCAAATGAATCATTATGTTTTAGGGACCATAATAAAAGAACTTAGTGAAAGCATAATAGCCAGAGGCTGTCTTGAAGTTGGTAGATTGGGTAGCATATCATAATTCTAAGAAATACAGGGCAAATGCCTAACAAATTCCTGCCTTCTATTTAAAGTTTGTTCAAAATAAATGTCAGACTTGATTAATATTATTAGGAACACTTTATTGCCAAATTTGATCAAGAATCCTATACTGAAGTATAAATTTATTTTCCAACATAAACTAAATTTATAAATTTCTTTGATTTATCTGCAGATGCAGTTAAAGCTGCTGATTAGGTTGATAGACTTAATGGTGAGTGTGTGTGAAACCTCAGGTCCCTGAGAGTGTTAAAAGCTTGGGCTGGTACGGAGCAAACGATTTGCTGTCCCTCCGTTGGTATTAGCCTGGAACAGGAAATGAATCAGTTTCAGATAACCTTGTAGTCTGAATCAGATCATATTATGATTGTCTGTCTGCTGAAAGGTATTTGTGTTCAGGAGTCTCCGAGACCAGGAAGAATGCAAAGATAAACTCATAAAACTGATAATTGCTCTTGTGCATGAGACCTCTATCAAGGATTGTCTAATTTAATTGTAAGAAGAGTATTCTGTTTCTGGTTTTACTTGGAAATTTGGGACCATGAATGTACAATAAGTAGAATATCGTGCTCTATAATAGATATATCTGCCACGCATCCTCCTGTACAACCAGTTTTATTTCTGCTGATCTCTTTGTTATTTTGTATGTATATACGCAACCAGTCTTCTTGTAAAGAGGCCAGAAAACATCAACAATTTCCGTAACAATCACAGCACTTTTCTGGGGGCATTATTCTCAGATGAGAGGGTTGCACTGTCTTCTGCCTTGTCAATCGTATCATCATTACCCTCCCTGCGTCACCCTGCTCTGCTAGCAGCACTAGGACTTGCAGTATGTAAGAAGATGCTCTCCTTTTGACCTTGTAACATAGACTATGATCCTGATTCATGAAGGCAAATGGATTTTGGCACCCATTGCATTTTGGTATCATGGGATCGTGACATCTCACAGGCAGAGCAATGCTGAATGAGTTCGCTCGTGGTGAGGTAGTGCAGTCACAAATTGGAAAAGAGATAAGAAGAGAATTGCAAGTAATACTAAGAAAGCAACAGTAGTAAAGGCAAATCAACTGTAAACATGCTTTTTTGTAACTACCAAATATGAGCAATTAGAATGGAATGACAGGTTGCACTCAAACAATTAAGCAATTAAGGTGAACAAATCAATAATTAATTCTCACAGCATGCTATGGAGTATCCTACTGCAAGTTCACCCAACATTGGATAACAAGGCCAGAAAGCCGTTATATTGGCTCCTGAATATCCTTCCTCAGAAACAGTCGATGGTCAGACAGCAGAAATACAGTAATTAGAATTTGAAGGAATTATGTAGCAGCTATCCTGGAGATCCAATTTCATCTTGACATTCCTTTTGCAAAGCCCTTGCTGCTTCCTGAAGTAAACTTTGTCTTATGTTCCTCAATGAAAGAATGATAAAATTAAGTATGAGAAGCTTATTAACCAGTAGGACATATCTCAGTTTGTGCTTGCTTCCAAAGGTGTGCTCTTTAACACAAATTGCTTTCTATATCGAAAACCATCCAAGTTATATTCAGAATACCTGTGAGAAAACTTGTAAACACTTAAATATAAATGTGAATAAAGCCAGTTTTCACTTTGAAAAACATCCTTCAGAGAGGATCGTGGTTGTTTCAGTCTCAGAGGGACTGTAGAATCCATTGCTTCAGTTGCATCAAGAGATCCTTAGTCAAGCACTCTTTTTTTTTTTTTTTTTCCCCAGATTTAGACCAAATGTAACACTACTTACTTTGGTAGGAACGTTTCCAATTTTAAATTGGAGTCCTCAGGAAAAGACCTAGACATCAGGAATCAGCTTTTCAACTAGCATCGATGTGTCAGCTCAGCTGAAATTGATGGGTATCTGACTTTCTGTGCTAGCAGATGACCTCGCACAGAATGGTTGTCATTTTTCTTTCAAGAAGTGTATGTTTGATATACGAGGTATGCCACCAATTTGGCATCATTAGGTTAACAGCTCTGCTTAATTTTAAGTAATAATTGTTTAATAAAGAAAAAAAAAAAAGTTGCTGGTGATGTGTAGTTTCCTTTTGTAGCAACTTGTCAAGAATCTCAGAATCAATGGAATAGCAGTTTTGTTTAGCAGATTCCAGATAAATCCAGATGCATGTTGTTTTCCAACTACCGAGCCAAAGAAATGTGCTGTGAAAGGAAGAAAGGAAAGTATCATTTATAATTCTGATTTACTCTTGATAATTAAGTATTAGCATCATTCACATTAAATATCCACAGTAAAAATAAGGAAAGATAATGGGCAAAAGCCTGACCTCATGTGTGCCAGCTATTAAAAATGAAAGATAAACAATGTAAGGGTCTGAAGAGAGTAGAAAGAAATCTCCATTTCTCGGTGCCATTGGTTTAAGAGCAGATATTCTGCTGGTGGAGATGTTCTGCAGGATTATATCGTATGGGAATGTTTCCTACAAGTCCGATTGTCTTTATACAAAAGCTGATAAAAAGAACATTTGCTCCCAGTGATAGAAATGAAAGACAGAAACTCTCTCTAAAGGTTCACTATTTGAGTTCTGATTTTGACTGCTGTGTCCATGAAACCTTATTTCATTGCTGTTCATAATGTATGGCTCCATCTATCCATCCTCCTTTAAAGGTCTTATTCGTTGTCCTAAGCAATAAACCAAAATGCCATGAATGTTAATATGGCCACAATCGCAAAATGAAAATGTAAGCAAGCCACAAAACGACTTGAAAAAGAGTTCAGCTTCAGCCATCAAGAAGTATCTGCAAATAGCATATTTTAAGGTGGTTACAGGAAGCAGCCTGTGAGACTCTGGAACATTTTAGCTACTTAAAATTTAAAGCACTACTACAGTAATGAAGTGTTTTCAGATGTGGGAGTACTTTATAGAAGCACAGTGAAAAGAACAGAAATTTCTGGTTTAATAGCATGTAGGATATGGAAACAAGCATTCGGAAAGTGGGAAAATTGGTGTTAAAACCTTGCAGCTGAATACTTAACCTAAGCGTTTAAGCTCTTCCTTTTTAAATACAGCCGCATCTATATGTGTCAGGATCATGTGCTGGAAGAATTGTGTATATTACATCAGAAAAATCACCGTCTCATCTATTATATATACGTTTCACATCCGGTATTAACCCAATAGTGGGAGAAGCAGTAGCTTGAAAAGTTATCGATTTATAGTCTAGGCGGATTCTCATTGCAGGAGAATTGGACCAGGCGACCTTTGATAGTCCCTTCCAATTCAAACGATTCTGTGATTCTATGACTTTCCTTTCTGTCCAGCAGCTCCGGGCTGTCACTTCGTGCTGTCCGCGCCACCGTCCCAGCGGCCGTGTGCCCCTCCGGGACTGCGCAGTGACTTCCCCGGCGGATCCCGGGGGAGCCGTCCCCTCCTGCCCCCCCTCCGCCTCCGCCCGGCCGAAGTGAGGGAGCGTTGTGGAGCGTCCCAGCAGAGGGAGAGGCTGCAGTGCCGTTATCTCTCCCCATCTCTTCCGTCTGGCTCTGGTGGTCTTCCCTCTCAGGGTGAAACACAAGGAGGAGAGTAACAGAGTGCTTCCTCTTGCTGATGTTTGCTTGTTATTCCAGCTAATTTGCTCCGAGAGGAGAAATAAACTGCGCTTTCAGCTGCACCATTAATTCCCGTCCTTTCAGGCCAACGGCACAACTCCAGGCATCATTAAAAATAATACTAAAAATAATAGAATTAGGGAAAACCCCGTCTTTCTCTTCGTTAATTAAAAGAAATCCCATCTCCCCCTCCCCGGCTCTCCCCACCCGCGGCTGATTGACAAAGTGAGCAGAATCCGTGTTCTCACACCGCCGGGTATCTATTACATGAGAACTTTCTTCTGGCGCCAGGAGGTATTTGGAGAGCTTGCCTGCCTATTCCGCAGGGAAACCGCTGAGAGTTGGGGATACCTGAGCAACGCCCCCGGCCAAACCGCGGGGAGAGCAGCGAGGCTGTCATAAGGTCTCGTTGCTGTCTCCTCCGTATCGCAGCGCCGCAAATGCCGGGACAGAGGGACCTCGCCCCGTGTCCCAGCCCTTTCCTTGCGCATCCCGAGCCGGGCAGCCTCGGGGTGCTGCCGGTGGGTGGAGGGGGAGGAGAGGCCATGCTCACCTCGGGGCTGCTCGGGTGAGCGCTCCTTGGAAGGTTCGCGCTGCTAAGCAAAAGACAGTCTAGTAAACACACTTTCTCTTCTCCCCCCCCCCCCCCCCCCCCCTTCCTAAGGGCATTGTCTCCCCTTCCCAGGTGCCTCTCCCGGGGGCACTCAGCCAAGCCGAGGTGTTCCTGCTATAGGTGGCATTAAACAAAGGCTGTCACTCATCCACCTGCTGCCCACAGCGCCAGCAGTGCCCAGAGACCCTTCTCGCAGGAGCCTCGTGTGCCCCTCACGCAGCCCGGGCGCTGCTGCAGCCCTCTGCGGAGAAATCGAGGCTGAGACGTTAGCCAGACTCTGTTCCCCCTGCCCCCCCTCGCAGCCATTCCTCCTTTCTCACCGCCGCGAGCAAAGGAATAAAAGCGCCCTTCTTACACCGCGGCCTTTCCGAAAGTGTGAGTGCACTTTTAGGTGGGAGCGAAGTGACTCCGGGAGCTCTGCTGAGTTCGATGAGAGGACAAACGCCCAAGGAAAGTGTTACTTAAGGCAATTTATCGAGAACACATCCCTCTCCTCCGCCCTGCTTTGTCGCTGCCAACACCCCAGTGAGTGAAAGCTGCTTTTAGCAGCTCCCCCTCCTCTTCCCAGAGATAACCTGGCTTTTACGGACTTGGCCTCTGGACATTTTTTTTTCTTTTTCTTCCTGCTGCACTTTTACTTCAGAGACAACGTGAAAGCTGTTTCTCTGTCCTGCCCCATCCCGGCTACTAGCGGGCTGCCGGCCCCTCTGCCCCGCACAAAGGGAGAATGGAGCAGGGGATGCTGCCCTCGGAGCGCAGCGAGGGGCGGGCCGTGCTCTAACTTAGGAACAGGGGAAAGGGAAAGGGATTGTACCTAATAACGGGCGTGAAACGCTGCCTCCACGTACCAGGGGGCATTTCCCCTCCTCACCACGCGGAGAGCCTAAAGGATCAAAGTCTTGGCTAGAGGATAAATGGGAGCATGATGTAATGCCCCATCAAAGCCTTGAAAATGATCCCGAATCCGGAAAATGATACCTTGGCCGGGGTCGCGGAAATCAGAGGTTTGGTGGATCTGAGAGGAGTCCCTCCTGCTCAGCTTCTTTGGGTGTAAATCCGAAGTCGAGGCTCACTCCCGATTCACCCAATTGCACTTCCCATTGCCTGCTCTAACCAAGGTGCAGGCAAAGATGATCTGAGAACTTGGCCATTCCTTTATTTCCCAGACCCCTCTCCGCCCCATCCCGACATTAAATGAGACGAAGTATTCATTCTGCGTCGCCTTTAATCGGCTGAGGAAGAGGTGGGCGCGGAAGGTGAGATTTTGCCATTGTGGCTTTTGAGACCGGGTACGATTTTCTCCTTTGTTTAAAGAAATTCTGCACTTTCTCCCATTAATCTTTAGCAGGGAAAGCGTTCAGCCCGCACCTGTATAAACAACCCGGACTACGGGGGGGGTGGGGGGGTGGGGGGGGTGGGGGGGGGTGGGAAGTAAACCTATATCTCCCCCTCTGCAGTATCTTTAAATATGTATATATACATATATGTTTATATCGATATATATGTATGTATATAGGGGTTATATAGCCTAACCGGGGAGGCCAAGCAGCCCCCAAGTCTGGCGCGCACCCCTTCCTCAGTGCCAGCGAGAGCATCTCAGTGTCAACTCGAGTTCAAGAGATCCAGTTGCAGGATCAGCCGCGTGTTTCGGTGCTTCAAGCAATGTCAAGTTTCCCTTGGAAACCCTTCCCTTGGAAGGGTTGCTCCCAAACCCGGCTCTGATGTGGTTCTGGCCCCAGCGGGCCAAGCCGAGGTTTACACAGCGTTAAGAGGCCGCGGGCCGCGGAGCGCTGGGCGAAAGCACGGCCGCGGGTGCCAGGAAAGTCGCGCTGCGGCAGCGGGAAGGTTCCACTTAACTCGGGAGGGAAATGCAAGAGGAAAAAAAAAGAAAAGAAAAAAAAAAAAAAAAAAGGGAGCGAAATTTCAGGACAAGATCTTTCCACCTGTTGTAGTCATTAGGTTCTTTTCTATTCTGCGAAGTGGAACTGTTATTCTGCTTAACTGCGCGCAGACAGGGCCGGGAGGGCAGCGGGGAAGCAACGTGTTGCTTATTCAGCCTGGGAAGAGGCGGTGTCTGGGGTGCGGCAGGGATGCACCTCGGGGGCTCTTCTTGTATCCCCCTGCTGAACGTTTACCCGAGCGTTCACCCTTCCCTTCCCTCGCGGGAATCTCCCGCAGAGCCCGATACCCCGTAGCCCACGGGGCGGCCCCGCGCCCCTCCGCGCGGCGCCGCGCCGGGCGTTGCGGGAGGCACCGCCCCACCGCGGGGCTCGGCCGGGGGCTGCCCCCTCCTCCTCCCCCCGGCCCGGCCGCCTCTCGGCCCCGCTGCCGCCGCTATATAGCGCTGTGCGGGGGCGCATCCCCCCTCCGCGCCCCCCGCGCCCCCGCACGGACTCTCCGCGGCGGGGCCGCCCCGCGCTGCCCGCAGCCGCCTCGGCCGCCCGCCCTGCCGCCGCCGCCGCAGCCGCCGCCTCCCCCCGGGGCCATGTCAACGGGCTCAGGGAGCGAGGCGGAGGAGCTGCCCGAGATGGACCTGAGGGCGCTGCAGCTGGACTACCCGGCGGCGGGCAAGCGGCAGCCCCGCGGCGAGCTCTACCCCTCGGGGGACAACTCCTCGGCGGCGGAGGAGGAGGAGGAGGAGGAGGAAGAGGAGGAGGAGGAGGAGGACGGCGAGGGCAGCTGCGCGGCGGGGCCGGCGGGCTGCAAGAGGAAGCGGGCGAGGGGCAGCGGCCCCGGGGGCAAGAAGGCGCCGTCGGGGCCACGGGGGCCGGCGGCAGAGGGGAAGCAGTCGCAGCGCAACGCGGCCAACGCGCGGGAGCGGGCGCGGATGAGGGTGCTGAGCAAAGCGTTCTCCAGGCTGAAGACCAGCCTACCCTGGGTGCCGCCCGACACCAAGCTCTCCAAGCTGGACACGCTGCGCCTGGCCTCCAGCTACATCGCGCACCTCCGGCAGCTGCTGCAAGAGGACCGCTACGAGAACGGCTACGTGCACCCCGTCAACCTGGTACGGGATCCCGGCGGGCGGAACCGGGACCCCGCAGCGCACGGGTCGAGCCGCAGTCCGGGCATTGCTGGCGGTGCTGCCCCGGGTGCCGGGTCCGGGCGGGTGCTGACGGTCCGGGCAGTGGGGGGAACCATAAAGAGGTCAATTCCTCGGGTATGAAGCAAATGTCGTATCCGAGGAAGGAGCAATTCACAGTCCAAAACCAAGCGCCCAAGAGGGTATGAAGTTGGCTCACATAGCGTTTCCGAATAGTTTCTAAGCCTTGTATTTATAGAACGAAGCAAACACTCGCAAAGCAAGATGAGTGTTGCATGCCTGATGAGAACAATTTGTTGCTGACCGTCGCAGCATTACGTGGAGCATTTCATTATAATGAAAATAACGTAATGAAAATATTTGTTAGAGGAAGTCAGCTTTCTCGGTGCTTCCCGCAGGGACTTAAACATGATGACGTGTTTGCAAGCGAGGCAGAATTAGACATCTCTCAGTAATAAAGCTCTGGTTTCACACTAGGATAAACTTTCTAACGCCAAATCCCTCTTTTTGCTTGCAGACTTGGCCATTTGTGGTCTCAGGACGACCCGACGCTGACACCAAAGACGTCTCCGCCGCCAGCAGATTATGTGGAACTACCGCTTAGCCAAAGTAATTTTTTTCCTTGTTGATCTTTTTTTTTTTATGGGCTGGATGTTTTTAAGAGCTATGATTTATCGGCTCAAGACCAGAAGATGGGGACCAAACCCCATCTCTATGTGTTAAATCTGTTTCCCCTCAGTTCTTTCCCTTAGAGCTCTGAGGGAAGTCTATTTAAAGCAGTAAAGGAAGGAGACGCTGGAAAGGAGAGCTGTTATGAACTGGCTGCAGCCGCTGAAGTCTGAGATTTGGAAAAGCCCTTCTTGGGCTTCACCATTCGTGCCGCTGCCTGAGGACCTGTTGTTCTGAGGCTATCAAACTAATGGAAGAGGAACAGAATGATATAGAATTAACAGCATGGACCAAAATGCAACTCTACAAACTAACCCCAAACAGTGTTATTTGTATTCTAAAGCAAAGCAGTATTTTAGAGTAGCTTCAAAACTCAGATTTATAATATATTTTGATGGCTTTTGTATTCATGGGTCAGGTTTACTGCAACTATGCAATAAATGTAACCATACTTTGTTTATGTCCTTTTAACCGGAGTTTTCTTGAAAACGTGTAAGCAGCTACATTCTGCATTTAGGCTGCCACCCAATGGAATGAAACTAATTCCTTTGGTTATGCCTTGAAGTGCCACACGTAAGAACGTGGGGCTGTCCCTAAGATGTAGCAGAACTTCTACATCTTAATATGGAAGAGAAATTCTGCTCGCTGAAAGGCCAGAGTGCATGTGATGTAAAGAATGAATTGTGTGATGCTGCAATACAGCAAGGATTCACGACGTGTTAAACATTTCTTCTGTACCGCTATGCTTCTCTTTGATAAGTTTACCCTCAAATGAGTTCTAGTGATGTTTCTTCACTAATCCGAATGCTGTAATAAAAGGAGGATGCCATCAAATAAGTTGCAAATGTAAATAACTTTATTTTTTTATAAATGACATTAAAAGCTTGGTTACAATGACTTCTGGTACTGTGACAGTGTGTGGCTGCTTTAATGTAGGACCACCTTTGCAGTGCGGATCCTTGAAAGCTGCTTCTGTAGGCACACCTTTCTCTTCCTCATCTTCTGAGAGCAGATACATCTCCAACAACAGACAAGGACACTTTCACCCCAACCTGCTCACATAAGGTAACAGTACTATGACAATCAGCAGGGAAAAACACAATTTAACACCCTATCAAATTTATTGTCATAATCTTTTCTTTGAATCGGGAAAATAAACAGATAAGTAGATAAGAAAATTATTTCAGTCACTTGCTCTGCTTCACAGCATGAAAGATAGTGTTAGCAGCTCCTTTGCAGTTCTTCAGTGTCCCTTTTCCACCTGTAGTTTTGCTTTCATTTGGTTTGTGCAGTGGGATAAGCAGCTGAGTCGTTCTAGTTGGAAGCAGACTTTTCCTGCTTTAAGAGCAAAACACCTGAGATAAGGTTTTCTTCTCCTCTGAATATGTTCTCAGAGGTTATTTCACAGTAAGGGAGAAGGCTGAATTGCTCTGGAGAAGAAAAGGCCTCCTCTCCTTCATTTAAGCAGCCAGGAAGGAGAAGCATTTGCTTAACAAGTATGAGTTTAGCCTGGTTTCAGGTCATCTTGCATTATGGATTTCTGTTTTCAAATACTGCCTAGAAGCCCAGGACTGGCTTTCAGCAATATCTTTCATATAGATGAACTGCAGAAAAGTGTTCTTTTCCCTGAAAGATATGAAATGATCCGTAGCCACTGAACAACAGAATGAGAGCTTAATCCAGGATCTGCTGAAATTCTTTTCTGTAATTTGAGGGCAAGTTGTACTGAGACTGCAGTCCGATTTATCTTCCAGTTTTACCCAGACAGAGGCTGTGAAGAAAGGGGTACCCTAACTGGTAGTTGTGCCACTGAGGGAGGACCCCAACCGACCTATAAAGCTATATAAGAAGAAAACAATATGAACAGTAAATCAGAAAGGAAGGACTTAGAGGAAAGCGTAAGGTATAAGAAAACTCAACTAATGTTTATCTGAACCCCAGAGAAAAGATTATTCAGCAGTTTAACTAAGGTGCCACTTGAGATCACCTGAGTTGTGATACCGAGCTGTTTTTGGCCTTGATCCCAGCTGTAATTGGCTAATGACTCCAGGAGATCGGAAAAACAAGGAAAGCGTGGAGAACTTTACACAGTATAGAAAGGTCCATGTGAAATGATGGAAAAAAATGTTCAGGGTAAATTCCCAAATATGAAGTAGTTATGTTAAGTAAATACAGTAGGCCAAAATTGGGGGTGAGGAGTGTGACATGAAGGAAAACATATTATTGCTTCCATCCGTGCACCATACTACATGCTCTCGTAATTCTTGTGTGTGTTTGTGGCTGCAAAGTATATTAAAAAATATTTTCTTTGCAAAATAATGAATGCACTTACTGTCTTTGTTGCTGTAACAGACGCATCCATACGACGGTGGTACCCCAATGGACTATTGCCAGTTTTAGAATAGAAATACTCAACGTTCACTGTTGAAATTTAAAGACAAAATCAGTAGAGAAAAATGCAGCTTTTAGTAAGCCTAATTTCTTTGTTTCAAATGCCTCTTTATAGAGATACGTGTCAGGGTGTAATTACTTATCTTAATATGGCTATTAAGCATGCTTGAGTTTCTCTAACGAGGACGGGTTCCAGTATTTCAAATCATTCATTTCAATCCTTGGCTTCAATCCTTTAACCTAAAACAATCCTTAGTTTTTGTAAAAAGTAAAAGAAGGTTTCTTCTTGTCTCTCAGCGAGAGGCATTATTACATTAGGAAGAAAAGAAGCGGAGGTGGATTTGTCCTGAGATGAGGGCTCAGAGAAGTGCCAGGCAAGCCATGTGTTCAGGCACACACACACACACACACACACACATTATTTTTAACTCACAAACAGATGAAATTTAGATCTGCGCTTTATATGATCAAGATACTCTTTTTAAGCATGAACAGATTCCATAGGAAGACAATGTGTTGTGGCTCTTTATTTTTTTTATTATGTTTTTGCCTACCTGATTGAGTAAATTCATTTTGTTTTCAAAGTTTGAGTGTTTCAATTGGATGTGAGCTATGTAGCTGGATGCAGGGGGGATTTAAAATGAAAAACCATCTTATATTTCTGCAGTTCACAAACTTGGAAGCAAACAGTTCACATACATTTCTATTATATTTGGCAAGTGTGTGTTTGATTATTTTGTTACATTAATGACATCTTTGTTCTTTGGCAGAAGGTACAAGGCAAACCCATCTTGCTTCCATAAAGGTGTACAAATTTGGCTAGCATTGTTTTACAAATAAAATGTCATCATCTCTGTAATTCATATTCAGCCGAGAACTGCTTCGTGTGCAATCTTAAATGCAGAGTACCTGCACTGACTGTCCTGGCAGACAATCAGGAGGAACGTGTGTCTCCCAAAAGTATTTTTATGACTTTAAATTTGTATAGATGTTGTGTGAAATTTTGTTTCGTGTCTGCTTTACATGGGACTCTGACAGAGCAGATCATCAGCCAGACAACTTGTGTCTCCAACGTGAATCCATTCCTTTCCAATACATGTGTTTGCTTACACAAGGAAAACACATCTCTCATACTGAGAATGCTAATGATTCTGAGTAAAAGAAATGTAGTTTGCAGGTAAGAAATACCTAAGCCATACATTTCCCATTTAATAGCTTTATACACAGACTATTTTAAAACCTCCCAGACATGCTATGGATTCTGAGCAATGAATCATTTTTCCAGTTCGGTAAAGAAGACTGTGTTAGAAGTACAGTTGCAATAGAGGTCTCCCAGATGAATGAGGGAGAAATTCATTTTAAAATCTCATTAACCATCTAAAAGTTCCTCTCTCTCTTCATTGGCTGTAGAAAGACCCTAATGTGACCAGTTGGAAGATTCAGCCAAAGATCTAACCTTTTAGTTAGGCATCCAAAACTGGGTAGGATAAACCCAGGTTTAAATGACTGAACTTCATAGAGCCAAGGAAGACAAAAAGAAGGAAGAACTGAGTTGTGGAGCTGTTCACCCATGTGAGCTTATATTATAACCAAATAATAGTTGCATTATTTGAATGAGACTACCTGGAAAGCTATCCATTCTACTGGAGAACAGTCACTTCCTCCACAAGTAGCTAATTCTACATAAAAACACATATGTACTTGGTGTTGCAGCACAGATTCTCACCAAGGCTAATGGTAATTAAGTCTAAGAATTACATTCCATTACTGGGTGGTCTTTACTACTCTCCATTCTGAAAACTGAGAGATTTTTCCAAGACCAGTGCACAGAGGATGGATGCTGAGCTGACTCCCTAACTTTCTAACTGCTTTGACCTTTGCCCATTCAAGGAAAAAAAATCACGTGCCAGTTGTGGTGAATCCTTAGGAAACAGTTTTTAACAACAGAAGATAATAATTTCAGAAGGATTACTAGGAATGTGCACTCATTTTCAAGTGTCTGAAATATCTGGCAGAATAAATCCTGTGGTTTTCAAAAAGATTTTCTTCCCTAAGTTTAGAGCAGATTTTTAAGCAACTGAGCAAAAATGCTTTCACACTAGGACTCTGAAAACATGGGTATGGTAAAAAATGATTTGTGCGTTTTTTTGAGAAACATATCCATTTAAGCACATACTTGTTATAGAGATTGGCATTTGTAACATATTCTGACAAGAGTGCATTGGGAGAAGCTCCTACATTACATAGAGTCTCGTGTCCCCACAGTGCAAGACGATTAAGATTCAGGTACTGAGGAGAAATAGGTCTCAATTCCTTTGTTGGTTCTGAACAGCTTGCATATTAACTATAAAAATAATTTTTAAATCGCCTTATTTGGAATGCAGCACATGAGAATCCTGCCAGAGTTAAAACTCCTACCTAAAGTTAAGACAGCTAATCTAGGTGTTCCTCCTCCGGCAGGGGGATTGCACTAGATGATTTTTTGAGGTCCCGACATTCTGTGTGATTCTGTGTGATTCATATAGAATCTATCCAGCAAGACAAGCAAAACTGAGAAAACCTACTGGCTGATAAATCACTTCTGTAATGCTGATGCTGGTGGTCTGAGAGGGTCTGGGACAAGGAACATGCTGTCATGCTATTTGGAGAACTATAATTAACCTTGATGATGTGATTGGAATTTAGCAAGCAGAGGAAATCACTCAACCCTCTCATGCTGGTGGAATTGTTTAAAAGAATTAAAATTTCCAGTGTTGAAAAGGATTCATAATGTTGCAAGTGTTCCAAGACAACAGAACACAGGCGGAGCTGAAAATCTGAAGATACAAACAGGCACAAACCCAATCCAAGGAAACTAATTGCTCAGCATCTGGAGCGAAAAGTTGCAAGAACAGCAAAGGATTGCATCACTTTGTAGGAGTTTACAAAGTTCAGTGCAATGAACACAGACAGCATGTACACAGCGGATGGAAAACAGCAGCATTAGCTTATAGGAATTTTCATAAGAACAACAAGAATAAGCTACACGGATAGCAATTCTGAAAACAAATTGATTATTCTTTAAAATTCATTCTAGTTTGCTGTGATGGAAGAAGGAATAGTATTAACACTGTAAATCCTAGTCGGCATAGGGCAAAATTCAGGCCAGCAGAGGGCCACAAAGATGATGAAGGGCCTGGAGCATCTTCCTTATGAGGAAAGGCTGAGTAACCTGGGACTGTTCAGCCTGGGGAAAAGAAGACTGAGGGGGGATCTGATAAATGTTTATAAATACCTGAATGGAGGTGGGAGGTGAATGGATAAGCCCAGACTCTTCTCGGTGGTGTGCAGCGATAGGACGAGGAGTAATGGCCCAAAATTCGAACACAGGAAGTTCTGTATTAACATGCATAAGAACTTCTTAACGGCAGAGGTGATGGAGCACTGCAACAGGCTGCCCAGAGAGGTTGTGGAATCTCCTTCTATGGAGATATTCAAGACCCATCTGTATGCCTACCTGTGTGACCTATTGTAGGGTATCTGCTTTAGCAGGGGGGTTGGACTCAATCTCATGAGGTCCCTTCCAACCCCTGCAATTCTGTGGTTCTTACTAGAATGTACCTTCCATGAGGGGAGATTTTGATTAAATGTTAGGTGGAAATTTTTCACTCGAAGGGTGATGAAGCACTGGCACATGGATGCCCCATCCCCGAAGTTATTCAAAACTGGGTTAGATGGAGACCAGGTCACCTTGATTCTGTGGGTAGCATCTCAGCACATGGCAGGGGATTGGAACTAGATGATCTTAAAGGTCCCTTCCAACCCAAGCCATTTTATGCTTGTAGTAAGGATAAAAAGTAAATAAAGTGTAAATATTCACAGAAAATCTTGGTTGTTTGTAATAGCACAAGGAACTACTGTATTCCTTGAACTTAAGCACAAAGGAGTTCAAAGCAGTTCATGTCCTGAGTATTATTCAGAGAGCAAGTTGTTCAGAGGAAAAGGGGACTAAAGTGAAACAGAAGTCTTTTGCAATACGGAACTGAAAGATCCTGACTGCCCTGTGATTCATTTCTTCAGGGAAGTCCCTCTTGCTCTGTGAAGAAGGCTGAAGAGGAGTGGAGTAGTTCAGTGTTCTGGGAAGCCTCAAGAACACATAACTGCTAGAAGACATACAGACTGTGGTCATCATGGGGAAAACAAAACCAATGTCACTTTTTTCTCCTGTAGAGGCAAGTCATCTTCGTCACAAAATAAACATGCACATTAAATGTTTTCTACTACATAAAAAGGAGACCTTGGAAAGATGGTTAACACCAGATCTTTTTACTTGTCGAATATCTCATTGTTTTCTGGCATCCACATGGTCTGGACCTGTCTGCATCCCTTTTGGGGAGAGAGTGAATATACGCATTAATGGCATCTGCTCCAAGCAGCAATCTGTGATTCCCACCCCAAGTAGCAGAGAATGCCTTGCATCGTTTTGTTCTGATTTCTTTCAAATCGGACAAATGGGCTGTGTCCATCTTGGAAACCACTCACATTACCCTCCTCTCTGTCCCACTGGGACATCACTGAAGTTTATTTCTTTATTTTTTTAACTGGAAGGAGGCAAAATAATGAGATTACATTACTGCTTACTAGGAAGGAGATGTGGTGCATTACAGTTCTGAGGAAATATAATATAATCCTAGGTGTGACGTTTTCATATGAGTATGCTTGAGGTTTGCCAGGCTTGTGAGAACAGTTTTGTAGAACTGTGACGGTTAACCAAGTCCTTCTCTCTCTATTTAGAAAGATCTCTGGGGCTGTCTAACTTGAGACTCACAGTCAGGTTTCATCACAGGAGGAACACATATCACATCTATTCGGGTTGTCCCCCGTTCTTGCTGTGTTTTATAGGAAATAGAGCAAAACTTGCAGTATCTGAGGGAAAACTGTTTGGCAGGATGACATGATGACATGGCGAAAAACAGAAAAGAAAGTAAAGAGAAAATGTAACAACTTTCTGTAGGGCTACTGGATTAAAGCTTAGCCATACTGGTGGGGTTCTATGCATCACAAAAATCACAGAATCACAGAATCACAGAATTATCGAGGTTGGAAAAGACCTAGAAGATCATCCAGTCCAACCATTACCAATACTTCCCAGCTAAGGTAGACCATTGTAAGGAATAACAGCTCATGAATAAATCTGACCTCATCAGAGATGACAGTCAGCTGATACACAGAGAGATATGCGTACAATTAAGCTGTCTCAACCTTGGTAAAGATATTCAGATTGCAAGTCTAATAGTGTAAGGCATGACAATGATGTTCATGAAGCATTAACAGACAGAGCTAAAAGGAAATTGGAAAGTCACAAAAGATCTGAAAATTCTCGTAAAAGAGAAGCCTGAGATGCCTCGTTTTGGCTAAGACATAACAATATGTCATAAATCTGCTTTGAAGATTATTTCTCAAGCCATTAATCATATCAAAACACTTGTAACCGCAGGACTTGCTGCCTGTCTGTTTCTTACAGTAGCTTAGTTTGAGGTGTTTGCTCATCCAGTGGTACAGACCAGAACAGTTCCGTTTCCACTTTATATATTCTGCCTGATTCTGTGATGCAAATTATGTCGTTAACACCTTGTTCATCAAGCTTCAAAGATAAGAAGACATTTCCCACTTGCAAGCTGAGTATAGCCCTGACGTGGGTGGAACAGCTGTGCAGATCTGTTTTTTGCTATCCCTCACTGGGTAAAAGCACACAGTTTTCCTCCGTAAATCGCACAAACACATTGCTAGTATAATTCGAGGATATCCGCAGTTTGTACGAGAGCAGCAGCTATCACAGATTACCGCCACAGTTACTGCCAGTTATCATCACTTGATCGCTTCACATTATCAAAGAGAGGCCAAAGACAACTGATACCTGAATGTCTTCATCCCTACGTTCTCTTGACACTCACCTCTGTGCAAAGGGGATGGCAGCTGGGCGCCTTCTGAACTGAGACACAGTATTCACACACCCACTTCATGGCTGTACCTTAGACTGGACTAAGTTTGCCCCGTGGCAAAATAAAAACTAAAAATAACAATAAAAACGTCCTTACATGGCTTATAATTTTGGCACACACCCTGCACCATTCTCCCAAGTAATGCCAAGGCATACTTTGTGAGTCAGCAATATGTAGGGGGTCATCCACAACACGCAGTTTACATGAAGTCACCTTATCGTGGAGGCTGAGCGCATAGGCGTGAGCACTGTGGACAGAAGCCACCCCAAGGACACTGGGCTTCAAAGCCAGACGACAGCCTGGGTTCCAAAGGATAACGCTTCTCCATTCCCAGCAGTTCAGGCACAAGCTCTGCGCTTCCAGATGGAGCCCCCAGCTCACAGAATCTCCGCGGGCCCTTACTGCCGCCTTTCGCCTCTTGCGCGAACTGCACTCTCCTCCGAGCCGTTCTGAGGGAGGCAAAGCCCCTCTCGACAAAGCAGCGCGGACGAGCAGCCCCCAGCAGCTGTAATGGGGCGGGGGCTGTGCCACGGCCGCCGGGACAGCTCCGCCTCACTCTTCCCTCGGCCGCCCGGGGCGCAGCGCGGGCGCCACCCGGTGGCTGCCGCGCTGAGGTGCGCCCTGAGAGGCGGCCTGCTGGTCTGCTGCGTCCGGATAGAGTCCTCCGTACAGCAGGGACATGGACCTGATGGAGTGTGTACAGAGGAGGGACACAAAAATGATCCAAGGGATGGAATACCTGCACCACTACGAGGACAGGCTGAGAGCACTGGGGCTGTTCAGTCTGGAGATGAGAAGGCTCTGGAGAGACCTGATAGCGGCCTGTCAGTATCTAATGGGGGCTGTAAGAACGAAGGGGACAGACCATTTATCAGGGTCTGTTGTGATGGGACAAGGGGAAATCGTTTCAAATTAAAAGAGTGGAGATTTAGACTGGATATAAAAGAAAACGTGTTTTAGAGTAAGGGTATTGAAGCACTGGAACAGAAGTCAGGGCCATCACAGCTGTAGTGCTGCCACAGTAGTAGCTCAAGGGAATGTGCATGGGGCAGGAGGGAGAGAAGTCAGACACAGTCTTGCGTGGTACAGCACAGCATCTTTCAGCTGCATGCCTGGTAACATGAGTGAAGCCTCATATGTTCAGTTCCTGCAGACTTGAGGCTAGCAATCTTCCAGCTGTGGCCACCATAGCAGATACACCAGAAACATCATTTTTCTTCCCGTTATTTCTTTGAACATAGGAATAAAGGAAATAAAACTTGTTCCATTGCTACTACTCCTGTCTTGGAGCTGCTCATCCTTGCACAAAATAAATATTTTTCCCCCTTTGTAATGAATCCTGTTTTACATCAGGTCATCCTAGGAGCGTTTTCTGTCTTCTCTCTCCAAATACTGTATACAAGATACAGTCTGAATAGAGGACAGGACATCATTGTTTAAGCCTGAAGGTCTGTATCTGATCAAGAAAAATTATGGAAGTATTTTCTTCCTGTTGTATCCCGAGGGTGATTCAACAGAGATATAGTGACTGAAGCTAAAATCTGCTGGTATCTGATCAGTACCAGCCTGTAAGAAGAGTGGAAATGGTACTGTGAAGATACCTAGAATTACTGTGTCTCTTGCTATACAACCATATGTTCTTGCTTGCTATACAACCATTTCAGAAATTGGAGATGTCTCCTTGTACCTTCACCTTTTCAGTTTAACTCCGTGCTGATAAGCTAAAATCTGTCTTGTCTGGAAAATGCAGTAATGAAATACTGACTTAGATGAAAACTTTCTGTCAAAATTCCTTCTGACATCAGTGGGTTAGGATTTATTCTAAGAATTTAGTGCATTCAGCTTTTATCTCTTTCTGCTTTTCTACTTCATGTTAGGAGCAAAAATCTACCAGTGTAAAATAATAATAATAATAATAATAATAATAGCAATACTACTACTACTACTACCAATAATAATAATGCATCAGAAATGAATTTGTTCAGGTCCTGAGAAAATAACTTCTACCTTCTTAGCCTTTATTTCTTCAATGTTTAAGCAACAAAGCATCCCTAGGAAGAGCCAGCTACATTGGTCATCTTACCCTGATAGTTTATCACTATCCCTGCCCTGTTAAAAATGTATCCCTGATGTTAAGGAGCAATTTCCTGGATAAAAGGAACTCTGTGAACCACTTCTACAGACTGTGCAAATAATTTTCCTTGCACAGTGGGAGCGTAGATAAAATACAGACGAGAGGTGATGACTGGTCCTCTGATTTGTTGTGTTTTTTTTCTGTATCCTCTTCTGTCACTGCATGAAGAGGATAGACTCTGACAGCTTCACTAATGGACTCCCTTCCCTCTGCTTCTAAGGCTAGCTTTCTCCTTGTTGAAAACAGTCTCCTTAAAAAGGGGAAATCTGTCCAGACAAAGCTGCAGATTTCATCCACAGACAATAGGTTTGGACTAAAGATTTTGACTGCCTTAGATTGCAGAAGCCTTACAGAGCTGGTAGTGAAGTCTTTTAGGTGAGCCCATTTCATACAACCCATAAACAGACTGAGATGTGAAAGTCTGGATGGCCTGTGTGGAAAATGAAATCAGGATATAAAGTGCTCTCTTTTTTCATGTATCTCATTAGACATTTAAACCTAGGATTGCTGATAACTGAGAGCATCTGAGAATCATTTTTTTGTTTTCTTTGTTTTTCCAGTTTTAAGTGGACTTGTTGAAAGACAAAGGAGAGCCGTCTTCATCCTTGGGAGGAGCAGAATGTATGACTTCCATGTCAATGTACCACTGCAGTCCCATGTTTCAGACACACAGCTCCTCCCAGTTTCAGACTCTCCATTTCTGCTTTGTGTTACTCTTTACAGTGGACTCGAGGTAAAAGTGCCTTTTATCCCAGAATAGATTGTTATAATTCACAGCTACAAATCTGTTTAACACAGCAGCAACCATTTACATTTGTTGGTATTTACAGTTTGCCTGAAGCAATTCTGGCACTCTAATAAACCTTGTTGTGGGCTTAAATGCTCATTTGGATGTTTATTATTTGCAGTTTTAATCCAAGGAAAAAAAAGTACACGTGAGAGGGTGTACAAGGTATTAACTACCTCAGCTGACTTCTTCAAGAGAAGAGCCATCTAAAACTACAGCTGCCTAAAATGTCTTGGATCCAGTAGATTCTCAGAATTTAAGCCTGTTCCTGTGTATAACCAAAGTGAGGGAAGAATAATGTGAAGTGATTACAGAATATTCCTTCAAATCATGTATTTTCCATTTAAATCAGCGAGAATTAAAATTTAATCACTGAAATTTTATGCATCTACGAAAAAAAATTGTCTTTTTAAACAGCAGACTTTAAATTTACAATGTAGTTTGCCAGTTTTCAATAAAGCAAGACCATGTAATATATTTGCTTTTGGATCTACAAGTAGTATACACACGATGCATCTTTCCCATTTATTTTCCCATTTTGCAAGTGTAACATTCATATACCTATTAATGCTTTGCAGGCTGCAAGTAGTGAAGTGGCCATGCTGTAACATGGTGGCATGAAAGGATCTCACTGCGATGGTGAAGCATGTCTGCTGTCTGGGAGGTGGATGTCCCAGAACTGTGGCAACTGGACGTTGAAGTAATATGCCTAAACAATCGTTTGGTTTCTATTTCATGAAGTCTGGAAGAACTCAATCAAAGAAATGGAGTAGAATGTAAACTTGGTAAGGGACTATTTCTGAACACTGGCACACATATTCTCTCATTTTATAAAACTTTAGGTAAAAAAAGCTATAGTTTTTACTCAAGCTAAATCATCCCAATTCACACAAGCTGCACTTCACTGCTTGATATTACGTTGTTCTACCTGAGTTCATGTCAGCAATAGAGTCACACCACAGCACACCACAATTTGCTTTCCTTGACCTGAATAATAGCAGACATTTTAGAGTTTTAATATACTGGTTGATACTAAATTTCATTACCCTACCATTCAGGAGAGTGAAAAAATGAAAAAGAGATGTTAAAACCCTGTGAGCTAATTTTCAGCCTTTTCCCTAATCAAAGAAATGCATTTTCTTTAAAATGATGGGACAATAACTGAACAGTGTCTACATATCTCACCCAAATATACCGAATCCCACTGTACAGTATCCTGTTTTAATACACTACACTGAACTGTCAGTCTGAACAATCACAGTTTTTATCCTTCCTTTTTATTCTACCTGTGTATTTTGGAAGGGAGGCAAAGTAGTGAGAATTTTGGAGTGGAAGAAAAAAAAAAACCTTTAAAAAATAGCCTGCCAATGTTTCAGAATCCAAAGTACTGCACCTAAAAATAGGTGCGAGTAATGAATGTTTTCTCATATCTCAATCACTTCTTCAAGTGAAAGTCTTCTCAAAATTATTCTCTAAAAGTCACAAAATGTTGTGTTTGTCATTATGTTGTATGCTATACAGTAAACAATTAAACATAATAACATGCATCTTCCATTTATTTCATGTAAGGCAAAAGCATAAACTCCTCTATATGATACATATGAAAGAACATTTTAGAAACATATTACTCAGAAGTCTAAAGAGACAACGTTATTTAAGCATTCAGCAAACAGAGGTTGGCATGTGGGACAATTCTTTTCAAGTGGTCAAAGGTATAAAAAAAATCCTTTGTTTGCACATAGTCAGGCAACTGACTATCCATAGTTTCCATGCCTGTATGAAGCAACTTTATTTAAAAAAGACATTAGGATTTACAAAAACTTAGAATCTTAAGTGATTTTTTTGTTTGTTTGCAGTACTGTTCTGATACCTGAACCATTTCCTCACAACTACAGCTCTGACAATCTAGGATTCTCCAAACACCTACTGACCAAAAACCCGAAATCCACCTTCAGAGAGGATTACATCATTTTATCTGTATTGACTTTGCCTTCAGTCATAAAAATAGCTTTAGAGGCAAGAAGTTCCTGTAGATGGGTGTCCAATCTTAAGGTTTACCTGGCCCATAGTGAGTGAAGAGGAATTGTCTTGGACTGCATACACAAAGGTTGTTTTGCAAGTAATACCTCCTATGTATCTTCATAGAAACTACAACTGATACAAAGAGCACAATAAGTACTCAAAAAAGCAAAATCTCAGCTACAAAACACAATTTTTTAATACAGTCTCCACCATTAGCTATGCATTTTTACCAGCAGTGAACAAGAACCTGCATGCCTCACTGATAAAAATCTGCACCATCAGGGGTGACTCGCTGTTGTCACTGCTGAAACGTACCACCCACCACCTCACTGTGCTCACATCCACTGTTTGGTCTCCATAAACATTCAGCAAGTGTCAGTGAATGTTAATGTATGCCTTTTTTTCTACATGGAGGAATTCAATTCCACACCTTTGCTTCGGACACACTTCCATGTCAGACACCATTTTGTCAGACTGCCCCTCTGCTGCCGTCTGTCACACAGCAACAAAATCTAATGGAATATTGGCAGGAAGGTTAAACCTCTACTGCCACACCATCAACATCTGCCTCTGACCCCATGGCTCAATATAATAAAACAGGAGGCATTATTTTTGGAGCAGCCCTCTTAAAATATGTACTATAAATATAGTTCATGTATATAAGTAAGAAAACTTACTTTAATCTTTTGTAGCAATAGAATGTAATTCTACTGTAGCAGCAGTTAAAAATATGTGCATTATTCCAACTCATCTAGTCACAACTTTTTATTTTAGCTTCAAGAGACCTTGAATTTTTTTCTTGCTATCAAGGCTTTTTCTTCACTATCACTGTATTCTTTCTAGAAACTTCATAGGTGGGAAACACAGGTTGAAAGTATGTTTGGATTTTTCACTGCTCCGAGAAAAAAATCAGTCTTCTCTCTTTGGTGATACAGATCCAATCTTTCTCATATGCAAATACACAGAAGCTGCACCAGTGACCAGTTGGCCTCACGGCCATTAAATCTTCCATTTCATCAGGAACTGGGGAGATAATTAATGCATATTTGAGCAGGAAAGAAGACATCCATATAGGAGACTACTTCTAAGCTACAAATGAATGTAAGTAATCTGTGCCTCAGTAATTTCTTACTTGACAGCCATCTAGAAAATGCCCTCGCATGACACTAGTATAATTTTTCAGTAGGAAAAAGATGTTATGCACAATTTCTGATTGCAGAGAAAAAGGAAAATAAGATTCGTTTTCTCTTGTAAGTGGTGAGCATAAAATATGAATTTGAAGTTGTGATATTTGAAACCTTCCATTTTGGCAGTGTTAAGCAAATTTCCTTCCCTTCCCCTTCCCCCTCCCTCCCTCCCTTTCCTCCCCTTCTTCCTCCCTTCCTTTCTCCCTCCTTTCCTCCCTTTCTTTCCTACAATTACAACAACAAATCATTTTTCCAAAAGCTCTATCTCTCTACCATGTGGATGGTCTCTTAGCAGAGGGCAAAGCTTACTAAAATGAAGTCAGATAAAGACTATACTCTAGTTAACTTTCAGTTTCTACCATTCTTTTCTTAGGGACATTGTTCTATGTACTACACTGCCCTGAGCCTTGTGCACTGTTCTCTGTTAATATCGTGTAATTCTTATTCTGCCCAGCAGAGTGGTGAAGAAACTCAAAATACAGACCCCAAATCATGCAAAATAAAACATTACAATATACCAAAGTGTTAGCACATTGTCAGTGCCATAAGGTGTCTGTGGTCCTGTACGTTGAACATAGGGGTAAGCAAGATAGTTGTGGGGTTACTTAGTTGCTGGTGAGTTAGTATACACTCAATCAATCATGAAGAAAACCAGACACTTAAAAATCATCACAAATACAGAGAATAAGAAGGTAAGGAAGCAATACTTAAAGAAAGAAAGAAAGAAAGAAAAGGGGTAGACAAAGCACCTCTGTGTGATTTCTGCTGCAAAATGAAACTATCAGAACAAAATTCCACACTGTTAATCAAAGTTAAAGACAAACGTGAAAGGCAAAATTCATCTTAAGAGCAGTATTTGAATGTCATACAAATTGATGATTGTAGAATCTGTAGGATTTGTTCTCATCTATCATTAATCCAAAGTAGCAGCAAGAATTGAAAAGCCTGCTTTAAGATGGTAGACAGAGTGACTTATTTAAACGTCTTGTTTTCACTTAAATTGCATACCAACATGTAAGCAATGAGTCTTTTCTCTGTTTTCCCCTCTACCTATGTGTAAAACCAGGTAGCAGAAATTTTAGCCCACATCTCTATTAAATTGGGTAATGACTGTTCATCGTGCAGTTTTTGGCAAGTAGATACAGGGCAACTGTTCAAGAAAAACAAGAAATTTCCTGCTGTATGTGAACTACTCATAAACACTTGAGCCCTGGCACTTTTTACTCAAACTCTGCAGGTCTCAGATGCCTAGTATTAAAAGACACTGCTAATTACAAGCAGTGTGGTTAAGGCAAATGTTTGGCCACACAGAGCATTAGTTGACACTGTTGTTGGGGCAAATGAAGGGCTGTGTGTGTGGGGAACTGTTTTCCCAGTGAGAAGGCCCAAGTCCCTGCAGCTTTTGCTATTTTATTCATATTTTCCCAGAGTAGGTCTAGACTTACCCTGCATTCTCTACCTTAGAAGACCAAGGAGGGAATTGTGATTCCACAGTGCCTTTCTGGCTTCCCTGGTTCAAGGTGGGAGGTAGCCTTCTAATGACCTGTTACCACCAAGTTTCCACAGGCACGCTGGCCAGGACTGTAGTTAAGTGAAGTCAAGGCTCAGTTCACTCCCTTTGCTGTAGTCCTGCTACTTTTTACCTACCTGTATCTTTTTTATGAAAGAATACCTTCTGACTGTACCTCAGTAATTTGTGATAGCTGCATCCCTTCTTTCTGATCTTCATTCAGTTTTGCAAAGCTCACTGTTGGATACAAAAGTTATTGTCTTGTTGTGGCTGCTTCTTATACAAAATGTGCCCGTTTTAACTTTTGACAGTACCTGAAGGTTCATTCAGTCAATCTACCAGCTTTCTGTGAGAAACTAAGGACTGCAGAAGCACTTTTGGTCAATAGCCAAGAGACCTGTGAAAATGGGTTGACTGAGAAAGAAGTAGAAAGAAGGCGTAGTGGTAACAGCACTTCATTTCCAAAGTGGAAAGGCTGTTAGATGTGATCCCTAAGAATTGCCCTACTCTGAGGTCAAGAGATAGAGAAATTATCACTAACAGTAAAAAACTTCTAGTCTACCCTGTTTGTTCTGTACCTACAGGTGAACAGGAAGAATTTTAACTCTATTAAAAAAAAAATTAAATAACAGATTAGCTCTAGGAAATCTTCATAGGAATGAACATCTCATGTAACCTAAAGAAGAAAATAAATAGTTATTTTTGTTTCATGTCTTACGAAGAATAAAAAGGTTAATGACCCAGACAGGCAGCTTTACTATCTTTTCTTTCTTTTTTTTTTTTTTTTTTCCTTTGCACTGATTTTCTACTGTGAAGCAAGAAGAAACAACGTGTTGAAGAAGAAAGAGGCAAATCTCTCTGTTTACAGAGTGTCCTGTTACTTTGCACAGCACGTAAGGTGCTCAGATTCAGCAAGCTTCTAACAGGAGTCGTGGCTGATTATGTGATTGTATAAAGGGAATGGAACAAGGAAGAAGAAAGGACAACACAGGCAGTTAAAGTTTAGGACTTTCAGTCCTCCTCTCAAATCATGCAAGACTTTATATTTTAGCCTCTGGATTTGAGGATAAACTGGGCAGTCTGCAAAGAGGGAACTGCATTTTGCCCAGTGAACTTGCAGAAATGAACCATGAGAAACTAAATATTTTCTAAAAATGATACAAATTTATTAATTTCTAACAGGACTGGATCTACATAATAAAATTATAGCCTCATTCGATCAATTCTGGTGTGAGAATGGTCACATCTCCTCTCCTGCGCAGAGCACAGCAGCCTCCCAAATATTTTTAACACTGAAACTCCTGATCCCAGTGCAGATCTCCCTTTGTACAAGAGAGGGCAGCCGAGTCCCACTAATACTGCCTCAGAACGCCGGACATCTGGAAAATCTGTTCTCTTATTTGTTACGCTTGACTGTAAAAATTACTGCATAAATTGAAAATTAATCTTTGTTCTCTGTTTTATGGGGGACGGGAGAGTGCTCTGAGACTTCTTATGTTTGAAGGAAAGTTTCGAAATAAAAATCTTTGTTTTATTCATGGGAAATTTTTGCTAATGCGATATAAATATGTGGGCTCCTTCAGTGATAAATGACTTTACAACTTGTAGTGTGAAAGCCGAGCTGAATTAGAGCCCCATGTCTGGACTGATCTCATCAATTCTAGTTCCTCAGCAGGAATTTGGGATGTGATCACACACTTCTCTATGCATCCAAAAATCTAGACACTATGGCCACTTGTGTCTAAATTCTTGCTGCTTGGGTTTATTTCATGCATCACTTCTGGGTCTTAAATGCTAGGAGATGCAGGCTTAGGCTGAAAGTCTGCATTGTCTAGTAGTCTGTCTCTGAGAGTGGTTAATAGCAAATGCTTAGGAAAGGAGTACAACAAACAGGGTGAGCACACAGGAATTGTTGTCTGACCTTCCCACCTCCCATCAATTTCTGGTCTAAACCAGCAACTTCTTGAGCCAGAGTTTGGACCTTGACAGCCGCTCTTTCTTTCCCCTGAGGACATTCCAAGTGCTCTGTATACCTGAGAACAGAAAGACATTTTAAACATTTTTGTTGTTAGATACTGAGGATTGTTCTGCTGCGTGAGACAGGCTTTTCTCACTCCTGAAGTTTTTGTTCTTTCTACGTTCCACATTTCTTTTCTCTTTTCTTTCTCTGGTCTTTTTTGTTACATTCTTCACAAATTTGGGGTTTTTTTGTTAAGCCAGCTGAGTCTTAGAATCATGTTCTGCTTTCTGTCATAAGCCACGGCACTGAGACAGACACCTTATCCAAGTTTCAGTTCCACCAGAGTAGAGATATCTAGCTATACAAGAGATGCCTAGCTATCATTTTGTCTGCCAGTTCCTTTTTCAATGCATTGCTATGCCCCTCAATTCTGTCCGTTTTATTTTTAATTCAGTATATTTTGTAATATTTATTTCTCCATTTCATGGTATGTGTTTCAGGATTGTCCCATCTATGTTGATGTCCTCTCCAGAAAGAGCTGGAAATGAACTGTCTGATGAAAACCAGACCTCAGTGATCTGGTTTGCTAAGATATGGGACACTGAGTTTTCAGATACTGACTGAATTGTCAAAAAATGTCACATCTCATTATTATCTTTACAAAGCAGGGGAAAGGGTTCTTTCATTGCAGACTGAGTGCACAGAAATTAGTTATTAAAAAGAAGAAGAACTGTCCCCACAACTTTCCTTGCTCTTTTCTTTACTGCATGACAAACCTGCCCCACTCTTGCTACTCGGACCTGGCAATTTTCATTTATCAGGGCCACCTTTAACCTTCCCCTTACGTGAGTCCTGTCTTCCTTTTCTAGAATACCGTATGCCATACAAATGAAAGGGAAATTCATGAATGTAGAAAAGTTGCATGCAACTTTTCCTTCTCTTGGCCTACAACTGTTTTCTGTTCAGCTTCTGTCCCTAAAGCTTAAAGCTCCAGCTATCCAAACACTGCGTAAGTGCCTATATTCTTCACTGCAGAGCTGCCTGCTAGAGACAGGGTTTTGGCATCCCTTCGTATCACATCAGTGGCACTAATTTCTTTGTCAATTAGTCTAGTAAAGAAACATGTGCCTTCTGGATTTTTCCATCTTAAGGCAACCATCGTATATGATAAGGCATCGGCAATGTAGGTATTTCTGTGTACACTAATTATAGCATTAGTGTGATTTATGGATGATTTATGGATCAGCTAAACCACAGAGTTTTGGTGTGAATGCCCTGGTTAGTTGTGGAGGTGATGTGTTCATGGAAAGCAATGATTTGACTCTAGGACTAAGTTTCAAACCCACAGAGTTCAAATGGGTTCAGAACTTAACTCAAACACATTCTCACATTCCTCTATTTTACAGACAAGGGTAATGATCCTAAAAGCAACTGCCCCACAGCGTCAGTGGAGTGAAAAATTGAAGGGTTGTTTTCCAAGTAATCTGACTCTGTACAGCTGGATCAATAGTCAATATTGCCAGGGCTTGGCTGCCTTTCTTCAACCTAATTTTTACCATTGCAGGTCACTATAAAGCCCAATGTGAAAGAACCTCTGGGATCTGGAAGGGAAAAGATGACAAGAAACCCTACCGGCTCTCAAAACTCTCAGCTCTTTCATAGACAACATGTATTGAAAATTTAAGCATTTAGGCAGGTTGAAAAATTGGGTGGAGTTGATTCCTGGTATTCACAAAGACACTTGTATGGCATAACTACTTCAGTGGGCAGAATTATCCTGCTACCACTCAGACTCATGTCATTACCTGTATGAATGAGCGCTGCCTAGTCTTTAAAGCTACATTTCAGCCATGCTGTCATCTAATTCTTCTATTTGTACTCTATATTTTCCCGTAAAAAAATTTCTAGGGTTAATTTTTCTTTTCCTGTATCAGCACTGTCCCTTGCAAAAGTGTCTAGTAAGTTTGAATTAAACTAATGAAGCCCTTGAACTACATGAAAAAAATACCTCAAACTTTGTTCCAACGGGTCTCAAAAATGATTATCTGGGTCCCCTCATCATCCAGCCCCCTGCCTTGCAAGCTTCTTCAATACAATAATGTTTTGGTTTTTTTTTCTCATCCTTTTACCCTTCCAGAAATTCTGCTTCTGAGTAAGACTGATGTAACCAGAGGGAGTAATCTTTGCAGAGTATCCTCTCGCAGAGAGACGATGAAGGCACAGTGGGCCATGGTCTCTTTTGAATCAAGCAACTGCTCTACAATTGTCAGAAAGGGAAATACATCAAACAGCCAGGACTTTATAAAGGTCAGTTCTTGGAGCTTACACAAGTCAATGCTACAAACAGCCACTCATGGCAAAACAAAGTTGCCTCTAAAACAGCTCCGGCCTGCTCTGGGGCTGCGTGTTGGAAGGGGGACAATTGCCTAGCAGGGACATGGAGTTGCCAGTAAAATGCTTTTATTGTGGCAGGAGGGGCTCATGGCCAGCAATATGTCGTTGGTTTGTGACCACAGATGCCACATGGGTGGTACAGACAAGCTCTGACTGCTCTCAAGAATTTGTCCAAGTAGCTCTTTAGAAATTCCACCTGGCGAGACTTAAACCGTACCTTTTCAGGACATTGTCACTGACTTCCTCGAACATCTGTAAATAGCTGGTTTGTATATGTTCATGCACCGTGGAGGATAGAGTTTAGATTTTTTTTCTTTTTTTTTTACTAAGGTTATCCTTTTGACACAGGGCCAGATTGTAAGGGAGTCAGGTCTATGCTGGCGAGAGCTGTTTGATTGACTTAGTGGGTGGCATTCTCATAGTCGAATAACAATTTCTTTGTTTTGCTCATTTTATTGTACCTTTATTCTTAAGGAAAAGACCTACTTGATTTATATATGAGCAGACTGATCTCTAGTTTGTGAAAGCTGTGTTTTCACCTTGAACACTACTGCTTCTTTCCCCAACCTTTACCAACACCCCTCAAAAAATCAAACCACTCTTCCACCCCCGCAATATAAGGGCAGGTCAACAATGGCTTCATTCATTTCAGAAAATCCTTACCTGGTAGCAAAAATGAAAAGGATCAGTAAAAGAATCATTCCTGTTCACCTATTTTCTGTCATAGATTCTTCTGACAGCTGCTGCATAAGAAACAGCGAGAACTTGTAATAAGTCATTTCTTTTGCAAGAAGCAGCTATAATTTTGACTTTTCATATATTTGAATGTTTTTTCTTTATTGCTGTTACTACTTCATGTTCAAATTTAGACTTCACTGCACTGAAACCACAACTTTAGGACAAAAGAAAAATAATATTTATTAACAACAGTAAGAAAATTTACTGTCTCTAGGTCTACAAAAATATACCAAATCATTAGCTGACATTAAGAAAAAATGTGTATTTATCATGAAATATGATCACTAAAAGCTAGTAAACAGAAATGGAAGTTATGTTTTCTCACAATCAAACAATAATTTACTGGATTTTAACTGATCTGTTTCAGTAAGACACACAAAAATTAACAGAAAATCAGAAACGAATACAAGATTTAACAGTGCTGCTGTGAAAATCTCGTGTCGTATGTAATGGCTGATTTGGTAAAATTAACTTCAGCTTTTAAGAAAACGTGGGGATATTCTGAATGAGAACAAAAGGAGAAAAGGATGCACTGGATAATTGTCTGAGAAATTCTTTTTCAGTCAGGAACATTTTTCATATGACATTTTTGAATAACTCCACTTAGATTCTCACACAATTTACAAGTTCCACAAAACTTGTTCTTCTCTCCCTCTCCCTCTCCCTCTCCCTCTCCCTCTCCCTCTCCCTCTCCCTCTCCCTCTCCCCTCCCCTCCCCTCCCCTCCCCTCCCCTCCCCTCCCCTCCCCTTCCCTTCCCTTCCCTTCCCTTACCTTCTCTTCCCTTCCCTTCCCTTCCCTTCCCTTCCCTTCCCTTCCCTTCCCTTCCCTTCCCTTCCCTTCCCTTCCCTTCCCTTCCCTTCCCTTCCCTTCCCTTCCCTTCCCTTCCCTTCCCTTCTCTTCTTCTTCTTCTTCTTCCCTTCTCTTTTTTTCTTCTTTTCTAGAAGAAGGAGGAAAGAACAAGAGATAGTTTAGCTGCACATGGATTGAGAAACCGAATAGGTGAAAGGTAGGAAATTCTGGAACACTGAATTCTCTTTGGTAACTTTCCCCTTTTAGGCATTTTACATAAATAACATTTGCTTTTTTCCTGTTTATTTTGTATATTCTAATTTTCCTTTTATCTTTCTTCTTGCAATTACTAACTGGTGTTCTTATAAACACGTATATGTTAATTACTATTGAGTATTACAAGAAATATAAAAGTATCTTTTACTGAAGTTCCTTATTTAAGTCTGCATACAGACTCATCTTTTTGAATTTGAGTTTGTTGTTTACATATACAACAGTTTTGTTAACATACTTATTTTGGCTTTCTTTCTGTAAATACAGTTCTCCTGAAAGGACATAGGATATTAAAATTTGGATAAATTATTCACTTATGGAACCATCTAGCAGAAGTTTTCATGCTCTTTCCATGTCGCGTTTATTCCTTCATTTTGTCAGTGAATTTGGGCTCCCTGAGATGGAACAAATTTATTTTCATTCAGTTGAAATACAGAAGTCTATTTCTTCATTCTTTTTCTTTGCTGCCAACGTAGTCATGGAAAATAAAAGGGTCAACTGCTAGGAACTTGATATTTTATAGCTCTCCCTTGACTCTATGTGCTTAACTTTTGAGAAATTACTTCTTTTTTTTTTTTTCTTTTAAGCCTGTATCTATAAAATTTCAGTTTCAAGTTGATGCTTAATTTGTGCATTCACAACAGAGTTTTATTTGATGTATCTATACTGCTTAGGCTTTTTTTGCATATCAGAAAGACACGAACTCTATACCATACCCAACTTATAAGTCTTAATTTGCACAAACACACTGAAGCCAGTGCTTAACATAAAGGTATTAAATTCCAAGTGTGTTCTCATGCCCTTTGGTGAGTGGGTGGAAGGATAAAGCATATGCTTCAAATGAGCAGATATCTCAATATTTTTCTAAATTAGACACTAAAATTAGCTTTTTGTGTCTATCAAAAACTGCAGCTGAAGACCTCAAAATATTGATAGTAATGATGAAAGCAGCAAAATGATCATTTCGGAATTTGGGGAAAGCAGATAACATTTGATTTGAAAGCTCAAAGCAAAAGCATGTTCTTACTGTGGGTTCACAGCATGACATTGTGTATGTTTGACTCAATGTGGTTAGGGAAACACAATGGTTATGAAGTTGCAGTGACTTTCTCATCATTCCTCTGTACTCAGGAAAAATTCGACTTCATCTCCTGAAAGTGCGTTCTGAATATTTTTTATCAGATTGGAGCAGGAGAAGCAGAAGTTGGCTGTTCTGGGTGGTCACGTCTGAGTAGACTAAACGGGTTTGTTGGAGATGCTATCCAAATCTTGTGACGCCCTTTGACAGAACTGTAGTTTTTAAAAAGACGTTGTTCTGGAGGAGATGTTAGGCTAAAGATTCAACTACTTGACTTTTTCTCCTCTGGAACATGCTGCCTTTCAGATGACTGGGTCTTGATCTACCCTAGCCCTGCAAAGAAAATACTTTGGTGTTTTCCCTGTAATGTTGATGCTGAATTTTTACAAAGGTTGTAGTTCTGTTTTTAAAGACTTGGCTTGAGCTCCAGCTGCACAACACAAAGTAGTGCAGAGTAAATTGTGCCTCTGTACCACAATTGGGTTTCCTTTTTAAGGCACTGGCAAGGGCTTCAGAGAAACTGTTGTTCCCAGCAGCTCATGCAAATCTTGCATGTACCTTGTTCTCTTCAGTCGCACAGTACAGAGACTTGCAGAATGCCTCCACCTTTTTCCAGTCTGCTTACATCTTTCCATGTGGGATTTGGCAGCAAGAGGCTTCACCTAAGAAAGAGGATGAGGATCCTCTCTCCATTGTGGGTTTTCTTTGGAAGGACCTACAGAGAATTTTGTTATTTAAATCTCTGATCTTCAGATTACCAAAGGAAAGCTTTCACACATAAATGTCTCTGTGCCTTTACATTTAGCTTGCCGTTCAGTTCTGAGTCATTTAGTTGCTCTTTGTCTCTGCTATTTTTCCCTCTGAATCTTCTCACTGAGAGCCAGCTTCAGACCAGCAATCAGTACTGATAATTGTTTAACTATATGAACTCAGGTAAATTGGGCTTGTCAGCATACTGCAGTATGTGATTTATTTAAGTGGATGTGGAAGTAAGCGATGCCTCTAAGTAAGTCCTTTACACACTGGTCCAGGTCGTGTGACTACACTCAATCCCCCATTTTACTTCTAGCTTTGTAAATGTGTGCAAACACATTTGCATTTCCTGCCTATGATGTACTAATTAAACAGCAAAACACACAGCAGACACAAAATTTTACCTTTGACCACTTACATCTAATGCCATTTGACATAAATTATTGCCTGTTGTGTTGTTCTGTGATACATCAAAGTAATCTCACGCTTTTACTAGAGAACTATGATTACAGCAGAGCTACGATGCACACAATAAATCCACATTTTACCTGTCTTGTAAATCACTAGAGTAGTAACATTTTTCAGGTGAATGGTAGTGTGGTGACAGCAGTGGCAAACAAGAGGCAAGATTTCCTATTGACTTTCCATGGATCTTCAAAGTCCTGCAATATTACTCCTGTAAGAAAGGAATAGAGATCATATTTTTTCTGCCTGCTGGGCTATTTAGAAAGAGAGTTTGATGAATATATTTAAGGTTCTTTATGATATATAGAGTGAAGATACTACTGAAGTAAAACCTTTCACATGCACAGTACAAGGCAGTATTTCAATGTTGTTGGTCATCGTTATTCAAAATAAAACTGGAGAACAACTCATAGTCATTCATTTCAAAATTGATAGGAAACTGGAGGGGAAAAAAAACCCAAATCCTCAAGCATTTGGTTTGATACCTGTAAAGCAAGTCACAGAACCTAATCCAGGCAGATCTGATCCACACCTAATAACTTATGACTGAACTGAAGCCAATGAAAAACTCAGAACTTTGTTGATGCTTCCACATTCACACACAGTATGAGGTGTGGAAGACACCATGAAAGATAGGCACATGCTGTTGTAAGAAAGCACTCCTGAATTCCTCTGTTCAGGCTTCAAGCTGGTCATATACAAGCAACTTGCTTGTTGAGCAAGCTGGTGTTGTCAAGCTGGTGAGGGGTCTGGAGCACAGTCCTTATGAGGAGCAGCTGAGGGAGCTGGGATTTTTCAGCCTGGAGAAGAGGAGGCTCAGGGGAGACCTTATAGCTCTCTATAACTTCCTGAAGGGAGGTTGTGGTGAGCTGGGGGTCGGCCTCTTCTCTCATGTAATCAGTGATAGAACTAGAGGCAATGGTTTCAAGCTGCGCCAGGGGAGGTTCAGGCTGGACATTAGGAAGTATTACTTCTTGGAAAGCGTAGTCAGGCATTGGAATGCACTGCCCTGGGAGGTGGTGGAGTCACCGACTATGGGAGTGTTCAAGAAACGTTTGGATGTTGCATTGAGGGATATGATTTAGCTGGGAAGTATTGGTAATGGTTGGACTAGATGATCTTCTAGGTCTTTTCCAACCTTGATAATTCTGTGATTCTGTGAATTTCTGACTGGGGAAGCATATAGCTGTTTTAACAATAGGAGCTTTCTGGGCCCATGCCAACATGACCTACAGAGATGCTGGGTTTAATAGCTGAGGCACAGCACTGTGAGTAGTAACCCATTCCTACATCCCTTAGTGCTGATAAGTATCAATAACATGATAAATAGGTATCTCTTTTCATCTGCGTATGTCTGCAGTCTTTCCCTGATAGGGACCTGCTCTCTGAATCTAATTCAAATACTTGTGAGGCTGTCCCAAATGCTTTTTTATTTGAGACCAGTGGGATTGGTACTCTTGGTGGGACAGAAACTTGGTGAGTGCCCACCTTGTCACTGACTTTAAAATGTTGTCTTTGAGCTTTAAACCCCACATTAACCAGAGCTCTCTTTATAGGTAAAGCTGCCTCATTGGGGCACTTTGCCACAGCTGTGCTAGAGGAGGGGATGAGGGTGGGATGGTGCTCTGTGAAAATGAGATCTGGCATGAGTTCAGCCACCAGTCCACAGGGCGCAAAACCAACCAAGATTTTTCAGAAGTCTGTGGCCTGGCAAAAATGATCCGAAATTTTTAAGAAACAGCAGAAAACATGTGCTGGATACTGAGCAGTTCTGAAATCTTCTTTCCAAAGCACAGCTATCCGAGAACTTCTCAGCAAAGATGTTGTACAGTTTGTTTATGTTCTAGTAGGAACATAACATTATGCTTTTCTCTAAATTATTTGGAAATGATTGAATCATTTTAATGAAACTTTCCAAAATAAGTCAGCCTGAGATAGATACCTTGTCTGGGAAAATTCAGTCCAAACAGTTAAAAGTTGGCAAAGTTTTATAAACAAGACTGTCTTATAATGGTCGGCGTTGGGCAGCTCAGCTGTAGTTGTCACTACCAGCTCTGCCTAGACTCCCTAAACTGTCAGAAGGTGTTTGTGCTTCAGAAAGTTGTTTCTGCAGTCTATTTGAGTTGGCAGATGTTTGTTTTTTAGCTGCCAGTATTACATTTTGTTTTATATAAGTGAGGTGCTGAAATTCCAGCTTAGTATATGCCTGGCTTATAGCAATTTCAATTTACATCACAACTGTGACAAAGCAAACGGGTTCACATTTTTTAAGGGATATTTTCTCTTTAAGGATAGAGATTTCTGTGTGGCCCAAGCTGAGGTCTGCAACTCCCACTGACAGTAGGCAGGTTGGACTGGGGCTGCCTTTGCTCTGATGTAGGCTGATGCAGCAGGTGCGCAGGTTTTAAGCACTCAACCAGCTGAGGTGTTTGGCCCCAAGTATTCGGATGTTGGGTGGGTGGGCTGACTGCCTACATTATCTTGCAAGGAATAGAGATGTCATTTTGTGCTATTGGAATATCACTCAGTCCTCCTTGTACCAGTCACATAACCATGTTGCTTGTCTGGCTTCTCTTCCTTTTCCCTCCCTGAAGCCTCCCCATCACTACAAGGGTGCTAAAAGAGCTTTCCCACTCCACAACTTAAATGCAGTTCAGAGGGACATTTCATGAGGATACTGTGTAGGTTTTAATGAGCACAGAGGACCTTTTGTGCTTCACCTAGGAATCAAGGGTGAATTAATTCACTGATGAACAGCTAAAACAGACTTAATGGTAAACCTGCTAAATGCTGGCTAGGAGGTGGGCAGAAAGCACCTTTCTTTTCAAAATCCTCAAAGACAGACAACCTAAATTTCAATTATATAATTGCATCAATAAACACGTATTTTAGATGTGTTTATATAATTGTAATTGGAATGTACATGGACAAAAATATATGTTTTTTTTTTTACATATTTAAAAACTTCAAATTTTTGCTTATTTCTGTCTTACAGTAGTATGTTATCAAGAAAGACAATTCAGGTTGTTGCTTCAGGGTACGAGAAACACAGAATTGTGAAAAATAGAAAGATTCCATTTCCATGCTGATTTTTTATTTTGTGTTAAAAAATTGAAGCTGAAGAGAAAGTTTAGAAATCAAGGGAAAAATTTACCCAAAATGTTTTATTTCAAAGAAAACTCAGATTTTCCTTTCCTATAGAATTCTAAAATCCTGAAAAATTAGCAGAAAACAAGCAAAATGAATATCCTTTAATTGCGCTTTTCAGTTTTGCTAGGTACATGTTCCAATAAAATGCTCGGTTCTGATTTTCTCCTCCTGCACTGATTTGTAACTATACTGAATGAATCCTAACTTATATAGAAGACAGGAGAGCACAGTGTGAGCACTGTTTGTCATACATGTCTGAACATCTGTGATACACACATCTCAAGATACACATCTCAATGCCAGTGAATACAGAAATGAGATACAGTCTGTAACACATGTGGATCTACCATGGTACACACAGCAGCACATGTTCACTTTCAAGGGAGATATACCTGTGGCTGCATGGGTGAAATGTTTTGGCTGAAAATATCAAGCAGCTGCTACGTCTGCTTGGCTTATTAATCAACTGGGATCATTACCGAACTCATGAGCACTCCTTGTATGTGCTTCCTGTAAAACCTGGTCAGCTGATATATTGAGTGCCATAGATTGTTTCCTAATAGATATGCTGTTGGAGGTGATACCAGGGTGGATTAATTTGGACATTTCCTTTAACGCAGTATTGCTGCACAGGTTTTAGAAACAAATTTCCTTTTTTTTTTTTTTTTTTTTTTTTTTTTTTTTTTTTTTTTTTTTTCCCCCTCCCTAGGAATTGTAATACTGTATTCTTGTTTAACCTACTTACAAGGCTGTGGTAGATAACACCGTCTTGATTGGACCAGCTTTGGACATCATTATGTCTACATTACGCATTGTGTCTACCCTGATTGTGTATTTTTATACCATCTACAAAATGACACAGTTTGTTCTTTCCAAGGAAGAAATAGGAAGATTTACCCTTCTCTGAATCTAGCATGGCACTCCTCATGTCCAAATCTTCTCAGTATTAGTGAAGTCTCAATATAGTGTTGATATTGACAGCAAATGTGTAGCTGAGTCCCATTTGATTGTCAAACATCCCAGAAGGCTACTTGGAGGAGCGATAGTGGTAGCTTGGGGATCAATCAATACTACCTTTAACACCTCTTTCATCTCTTTCCCTCATGAACGTTTCCCTTGGCAGCATTACTTACAAAAGAATGAGTCAAAAAACAGTCTAGTGAACTGCAAACAATGTGGGCATGGCCTAACAGAACCTTCCAGGCTCTGACCCTGCTCCTCTTCTTTCACTGCCTGCTCATTCAGCTCCTCTCAGTACAACTCAGTGTGGGACTTGTTCCCATTGCTGGGGACCTGAGGATACCCAGGACCCTTCTCTCTTGCTACTGGGGAGCTTGGTGCTTCTCCACACATGGGCTGCACACACTGGGGTCATTCCTGCCTGGCTGCTAGCACTGCAAGGCAGGCCCAGAATGTAGGGCTAGCACTCAGAAATGCTGTTAAACTTGGCACGGAAACCTCTGGCCACTTCTATTTTGAAAACCAGTGGAAACAGCAGTATCTGAGGAGGGTACAACAGGTGTTTCTGAAGCTCAGAAGTATTTCAATTTAATTATACAGCCAGGGATGGAGAGGCTTGTAAAGCTCCTGTGTTTGCACCTTTGCTTATACGCTTGCTTAGAAATGCTGCAGCTGCAGAAAGCTTTAAGAAAATCTTTTCACCTTATAAAAACTGGAAATATCAAACCATGGCAGGGTATCTAAGAGGAAAGGTTCTGGTTTAAGGCTTAGTTTAAGTGACCTATTTAAAAGTGAAAGCAATAAACAACCTGGAGCCTCATTTTTGTATATCCTGTCAGGTCTTCAGGTGTACTGAAATGAGAGCCGAGTGAATAATTCAAAGGCTTCAGGGGGCTTTGGTGATATTTTATGGGCTTTTCTCAAACATACAAATGGAAAAATTAGTTGACAGGGAAACAGCAACATCTAAATAAATTTTTCTGAGGGGTCTTGCTGAAGGAAATGCAGGCCATTCTGTGAACCACTGATGTATACATGTCATACTTATCACCAGTATATTCTGAGCTCATAGAGTCACAGTCTCCAGCTTAAACCATTACACAAAAAAAGTCATTTGCAAAAAAGTCTCTCTGTAAATCTTCCACCAAGCAAACTCAGCCCATTTGTGGAACTGCTGAGAGTTCAGAATTCATAAATAGAGAGCTGATGTCACTAAGTTACAGACACATAAGCATATGGATTCAAGTACTTATATTAATAAAAAACAGAGCTATCCTGGTTATAAATGTTTGGGGTTTTTTACGCCTATGTATGTATTCTCATGTAATGGGCTTTTATGTACCTATTATTGGAATTTTTTGTGTGTGAAAATAGAGTTGGTCACTCATTTTTTGCTAAAGATGTTTAAAAACAACACTTCAACACTTTCTTTTGTATGACCTGATGCTGTACTATTAGAAAATTTCTTCTTCCTCCCCTGATTAGTTGTAGATTTTCTGCCTCTCTGCAGCCAGTTCAGAAGTAGGAAAATGCTTCCTAGAAGCTCATGCTATTTTTCAACAACCTACTGCATGCTTATTTCAGCACAAGTAGGAAGGAATTAAGCCATCAAAAAGACATAACAGAAGAGACACTAAAAGCGTAGGATTTTTGTGATAGTTTTGAGGCATATGATTATGATTTTATTTGAGACCACAGCTCAGACACTACTACATTTACCTTCAAAATATACCTTAACCGTTTCAGGAAAGAATCTGAAGATATGATGTTTCCCTGTAAATGGTGGTTTAATTATACTTGCAGGATACCTAAGTAGGAAGGGTTAAGAACATTTTGGAAATAAATATTACTACACTTTCTGCCTTTTAGAAATATACTGTGCTTCTTATATTCTTTATTTTTAATACAAGTTTATTTTTTTATAAGTTTCTCACAAACATTTTGCCTTTTCAACTCAGTATGGAGGTACAAAATAGTACTGGTAGTTGTTTTAGCATCTGTGGGTACTGACTTTAGATGAAAGACTTCTGTTTCTCTGAGGATTGCATGAGTTCTAATGTATTTAGATCTCTTCCTGAATTACACTAAATGAATTTCTCTGTGTGTTGTCTTAAAATGCGTACATGTCTTCATGTATATATTTTGCCAAGAGTAGGAATTTGGGTACAAAATATAGATATGTTTAGTAAAATTAAAGATGTATCTTCCTCTAAGAAGAGGTTTGAGGAGATTTATAGTTACTGATTTACAAGAATGCTATTTGAACAAATGGCAAAAACCTGAGTGGAAGTGTAAGCTATGAGATGTTCATTCAGCTGTATTCAAAATGAAGGTGCAATCAAGTTTATCATTCTTCTGTTGAGTTTTTACTAGCAACTATGATATGTCGGACAGTATTGAGATTTACCTTGTTACAATTTCCTAGCAGACTGAACTTCACCAGACTTATCAGCTATGACTATGTTAAAGACACTGGAATTATTAGTTATTAATTAAGGATTATTAAGTAACAATAATAAAAATACACTTTTTATGGACATCTTTTTCTTACATATTTTCTTATAGTAACAGATCTGGAAAATCGATTTAAAGTTAAAGAAATGGCAAGTATAAATTATCAAGAAGAGGCTATTACACGTGAATATACGCATGTGCGTATTTACATGCGTTTATGTCTTGAAAAGAGCTTATTAAGTGCCAAAAGTTTCCTAATAAAAGATATCTGTTTTTCCCACAATCTTTCTCCTTGTCAGTATGCCACATCAACTGGCTCTCACAGGACAGTAACTCTCTGAAGACTGCATACAAAGCACGGTTTTAATTTTTTTTCTAAATAAAGATTCCCACTTTGATCACATAACCTAGATCCATGTGTGTATCCAACCCAAATAACATCTTCTATGAGCATTAAGTGTATGTCTTCTTCAGATTAACTGGATCAGCCATGGGGAGAGTGGAATCTTATATCTAAGGATTTTCATACTCCTCCTTCTGGTCTTTCTAGTTCATGGGGAGAAAATGGATGGCACTAACTTCATCAGCAGTTCTCACTCTGTTGGCTTCATTTTTATTTTATCTGGCATGAAGCAATGAAGCCTGTGTGAGTTATTACTGTCTCATGTCTCAGTACACAATTAATTTTTTTTTTCCCATCCCAAACTGCCAGGGCCCGGCTTTCATCCAATCTTTACAAAAAGACTACTGTGTGAGGGGGTGTTTTCATTCTTTTTTCTGATCATGAAGGCATTACAGTAGAATTTTCTTGTTTGAAAATCTCTCTTTTTGAGGGAAAGGAAAAATATTTTCAATTAGTAAGTTCTAAAGTCCCATTGTTCTGTATTGTTTTAGAAGATCAGTGTGTCACATAGTTATTTTCTAGCTGTTAGCTAAGTGTTACCATCCAGAGAGACCCATCCAAAGAGACTTAGACAGTCTCAAGCAGCGGGCTTAGGAGAACCTCACGAGGTTGAACAAGTCCAAGTACAAGATCTTGCACCTGGGTCATGGCAACTCCCACTGTCAGTACAAGCTGAGGGACAAAAGGGTTGAGCTCGGTCCTGACAAAAAAGACTTTAGAGTACTGGTAAATGGCAGCCTGGACATGAGCCAGCAATGTGCCCTCACAGTCCAGAAAGCCAACCATATCCGGACCTGCAGCAAAAGAAACAGGGAGAGGGAAGTGATCCTGCCCTTCTACTCTGTGCTGGTGAGACCACTGGAGTACTGTGTCCAGATGTAGAGTCCTCAGTACAGGAGGGGCATGGACCTGCTGGAGCACATCCAGAGGAAAGCCACAGGAGTAATCCAAGGGATGAAATACCTTCCCTGTAAGGCTGAGAGAGACATGGATGTTCAGCCTGGAGAAGAGAAGGTTCTGGAGAGACTTGATAGTGGCCTTTCAACATCTAAAGGGGGCTATAAGAAGGAATAGGACAGACTCTTTAGCAGAGTCTGTTTTGATGGGACAAGGGGCAATGATTTCAAACTAAAATAAGGAAGACTTAGGTTGTATATATGGAGAATTTTTTTTACAATAAGGGTAGTGAAGCACTGGAATAGGTTGCCCAGAGATGAGGTGGATGCCCTGTCCTTGGAGACATTCAAGGGTGGGCTGGATGGATCTCTAAGCAATCTGATTGAGCTGTAGGTGTCCCTGTTCACTGCAGGGGAGTTGGACCAGATGACCTTCAAAGGTCACTTCCAGCTCAAATGATTCTGTGATTCCATGCTTTTATGATTCGGCAATTCTATGATTAAATGCTCATTTCCCAGCCTGTGATTTTATTTGATTTCCCTATATGGTGCCAATGCTCTTGACTTAAGAAATTACTCTTATTAAAATAACAACTCATTTAGATTGGGACTTTTAAAATTGAAGCTTCGTAGATTAAAATCTCTTGGAAAATATGAAAAAATATATATCTTAGACAGACTTTACCATAAGTCCTTAATGACACAGATTATCCACTTGGCCTGGGAGCAGTTCTTGTATTTTTTATTCCTTTTTTTTCTAAGTGTTTACAATTGCTATGGAAAGCAAAACTGTGGTATTCACTACTTAGACTCATTTTCTATCTATCTGATCTATCTCAAAATTGTATAAGAATGCCATGGCAATGGAATGGAAAAAAAGGAATGGTGAGTGAAAAGCCTAGAATGTGTGCAATAGCTATGAATTGTAACAAAAACTACTTTTGACTTGCCAGAATTCTGGTCACTTAAGAAAACCATAAAGCATACTGAAAATTAGTATCAGTCTTCTGTATTCTTATACTGTGAACAACACCAGAGCTCCAGTTCACCCCCATTCCATAGAATCATGGAATCTTACAATCATAGTATCATAGAACCACTAGGGTTGGAAAAGACCTCCAAGTTCATCCAGTCCAACCATCCACCTACCACCAATATTTTCAACTGAGCCATGTCCTATGGTACAATATCTAAACCTTTCTCGAACACCTCCAGGAATTGTGACTCCACCACCTCTCTGGGCAGCCTCTTCCAGCACATGGCCACTCTTTTGGAGAAGAAATTTTTCTAGCCTCAGTCTCTCCTGGCTAGTTATGTGAAGAAGCTGACTTCCGCCTTGCCACAATCTCCCTCAGGTAGTCAAAGAGAGCAATAAGATCTCCCCTGAGGCTCCTCTTCTCCAGAAAAAAACAATCCCAGCTCCCTCAGCCTCTCCTCATAAGACTTGTGCTCCTGACCCCTCACAGCTTCATTGCCCTTCTCTGGATACTCTCCAGGGCCTTGATGTCTTTCCTGTAGTGAGGAGCCCAAAAATGAGCACATTATTCGAGGTGAGGCCTCACCAGTGCTGAGCACAGAGGGACAGTCATTTTCCTGCTCCTGCTGGCAACATTATTTCTAAGCCAGGATGCCACTGGCCTTCTTGGCTACCTGGACACACTGATGGCTAATGTTTAGCTGAGTGTTGACCAACTCTCCCAGGTCTATTTCTTCCATCAAATCTTCAGCCACTCTGCCCCAAGCTTATAGTATTGCCTGGGGTTGTTGTGGCCAAAGTAGAGGACCTAGCACTTGGTCTTGTTGAACTTTGTCTCATTGGGCTCAGCCCAGCTATCCAGCCTGTCCAGATCCCTCTATAGGGCTGTCCTACTCCCAGGCATATCAACACATCCGGCCAGCTTGGTGTCATCTGCAAACTTACTGAAGGTGCACTCAGCCCCTTAGTTTTCATCTATATTCCCTCAGACTACTTCCTCTTTGTCATCCCAGAGCATGCTGGAACTGTGCTGAATTTTTACTTCCAGTTCTGAGAAGTTTTAAGCATCTATACAATACATAGTGAATAAAAACCAGTTTGAGATATCAGTTTGCACTAGGACACAAAAAAAAGACTGAAATAATCCAAAATTCCCAAGCTTAGGGAATATGTCCAGATGATGGGAGTTGAAAATACAAAGATTTCAGGAAGGTTGTAATGAACAGGATGCTGCAAGTGCTAACATCATCATGAGCAGCAGGTTAGACTGGTGGCCTCCTGAGGTCCATTCAAACCTGAACGCTTCCTTGATTCTGCAGGCCTCTAGAACTCCAGCTCCAGAAGACCAAGGATTGCAAAAGTCAATTCGGAAAGAATGCTATCTTATAGTCAGCAAAGGCTCATAGCCTCAAGAAAGCAACACATTTAAAATACAACCTCTTTCTGCACTTCTATCAGCACCTTAAGGAGCATGCTGTTCTCAGTATTGGGTTTTACAAGTAATTCTGAAAAAAAATCAGCCAAGCTCTATTTAGAATTCCTAGTTACTTACACGTTTCAGTCGGCGGTGAAACAGCTGTACATCCCTAATCCTCCTGCTTGGTTATATCAGTGCTCCAGATGAGGGAGTAGGGCAGCTTGTTAAATTTAAGTTATACAACTCCTACTCCTTTCAGCTTTTTTTTTTTTTTTTCTCTTGGGCACTTTTATTTTTCAGAAATGCATGTAGTTAAGCAAATACTAGTGCTGACCTTTTTGTGACTATTTTTCTGTTTTCCTGTTTTATGAAATGTTTGTAATTATTAATTGTTAGTGTTATTTTGAATGTATGAATGAGGTAGAATATTTACTTATTTGTGTTAAATAGGTCATGATTTGAGAAGTCTATGAGAAACTCCACAAAGATGCAATAGTGCTTAAAACAAATAAGTACATTTATAGAAACAGCCATTATCAAAGGTGGCAGGGATTTTTTTGCTTCCCCTGTTGAAAACAGAATGAATATATCACTTAGAATATGAATGGGTCTTTGACATAGCACAAATATCTAGCAGCTTCATTGTTTCACAGCTGGCCTCCAAATGTCTGCAGTTTGCAAGTGACCGTATTTGATCATCACCTCAAGGTCAATATCAAAATCTTGCTTGTTTTGATCTGTGGAGTTTTAAGGACTTCCTGACATGTCACAAATGCGACATAGATGTCATTCATGAAGATGATACTGTTACCTGCTTAGAGGTAGGGCAGCTGCTCCAACAGCATAGTCTCTTTGTTATTTAGCTGATGTGAAGGAAAGGTCAGGCTGGAGGCTGCAGAATGACATGTCAACTTTCAGCCTGGGATAGTGCCCACGGTGCTTCCTTTCATTCAATTTGAAATCAAACAGCTTGTAAACTTGCTGCTATTTTGTCCCTCACTTCCAGCTCTTTGTTACGATTGGTGAGTAGTGATTTTACTAAGCAAAATAGCCGTGTTAATTTGAAAACAGAAGAGAAATAAACACAGGAAAAAAAAAAAATACTTCAGTGTGATCTAAACAGACAACTTGAGATTGTCTGTGCTCTTTCTATCTTGCTGACTGATACTGATGAGAAACAACCATTCTGAAAAGTGGGCAGTTTGAGATGGACTTTTCAGAGTGACTATACTGGGATATTTAGATAGTCACCTAGCAAGCTAGGAAGGGGCACAGTCTACCTTACACGGATATAAAATCTGTAAAGAAAAGAAGTATTTCTCATACAGTAGTCTTGGTATCAATATCAGCTACTAAATTAGGTACCAATTTTTTTCTATTTCTGTCTTTCATCCTCCAGTGCTGGCAGTTGGATCTCCATCATAAAATGACAAATTCAAGGCTATTTCAGGAATAAAGTAATTGATGCTACAGATTCCCTGCTGAGAAAATGCCGCTGTCTCAAAATCTGTGTCTTTATGAAATGTTTTTTTGCTTTTCATAGAAACATTAGCATGGTAGAAGAGAAAATCCCTGTGCAGGGAGAACATTTTTGATGTTGTGGGAACTTCATCACAGGAGTCAAAACTATTATAGAATACAATCTCCCTGAAGTTTTAGCTTAAATTTGGAAATGAGATACAGCTTTTTAAGTGCAGGTAATTGACCATTGAGCAAATCTCCAAGGGCTGCTGTAAATTTGTCACTTAGCGTCTTTAAATCAAGGTCATCTGTCTTTCTAAACTACATGCTCCATTTTAACCATGAGCTACTGCACTGTTACACTGAAGGGAAAAATATTAGCCTTCAATGTGGAACTGACTAGCAGAAATTTTCAGACTTTTGCTTCACAATAAGTAGTTCAGACTAGTAACTTCTAAGTTACATGATTAAAGCAGTCTTTCCTACAACTATTATGAACATACTGCAGAAAGTTCATGTAGCCAACCTACTAAGAACTGGAAGGCACAGATTTCCATGGAAGCCCTATCCTTTACACCACTGCACAAGCTCACATGATGGCTTATGCAGTAACTTGGGTGCTTGTGCAGGTTCTGCAGAAGACGCATTCTTCCACTGCACTGGCTGCTGCAGGAGAAACCTTCACTTCCTTCTGTGCTCATCACATACATGGCTTTTTATTTTAAAGTGATATATCCTAACAAGTAACACATCTTTCATAAAGATCATTTTCAGTCAGCAGAAATTAATTCATTTCTGCTGTTTATTTTTAGCATTCAGAATACATTATCTGCGCAAAATTTTTAGCGGTTGCCTTTTTCTGGGAAAAGGTGGAATGATACTACAGCCTGATGGCCACCTAAGAGAAAATTTTCACTTCTGCACATCTTGTAGCTACTCCTTACAAAGCTATTGCTCTTTTGCATCATTTGTAGCTACTAACATAATGAAAACTGGATTTATGACTTCAAGGGTTTGGAGTGCATTTTGCAATAGAAGTCATTTCGGGACACAGGACAGATGACAAAGTACTGAGATTGCTTATCAAGTATTTTTATAATATTTCTTATATCTTTACCTCTCATGCATCAAAGAGTAGCTTTTGAGTATTATTTTACTGGTGAAGAAACTACATACAGAGTATTTTAGTTAAGTAATTTAAATGAGAGCTGAGAATGGCCTTTTAGCAAGAAAGGCTCTAGCAGGCCTAGGAGCCCGTAAAACAGACCATCTTCACTTTGTGTGATATTGAGAACATCATAGCTTTAACAACTTACTGTTATTTCATTTTAAGCATTAAATCAAGTGATTAGAAACTTCTCTTTCTAGGGCATAGATGTGTGTTTTTAGATTAGGGTGGGAATGGAACCTGCTGACACTAAATGTAATTATTATTATAAAGTCATTGTTGGATCCATTAGCCTCTCTAACGTCCAAAACTTTGGGTCCAATTTATCTTATTGGAGACATTTTTCCAGAGATAACTGGCGCAAAGAGGAGATGTTACAATTCAGCTCAATGGCTAACAATTTTTATCAGTAAAAATTGCTTTTTCCTAAAAGGGAAAACCTCAAACCTTTTGTACTTCTAGTTTTTCTGAAGTCTAATTTTTCATCTGACAGTGAGCTGGAATGCATTTAGTTATTTTCTGAAGAATAGAGATAAAGTATTTCCAAGCACCTGATTTAAACTCACCAAGTTGTCTTTGAAAGCAAAACAGTTTATATTTGCAAATAGACAAAAGAAACCATAAAAATGTCGCACAAATGCTCCATCTGACCATAGGAGAAGATTTATCTGTGACACCATTTAGTTGTTGAATGAGGAGTAATGCTTAACTGTGCATTTTTCTAAGGCATTTTTCTAAGGTTATTCTTGCAATTAAACACTTACAATAAGCACTGTATATGTCTCCACTGGAATTTAATTTAATCTTCAACATTTGATGACACGTCAGACCTCATCAATTTTACACCTTTTTTCCTCCCGGAATGAGCTTTCATTTACCAATTTCAATCCAATTACTCTTGCTCTCCCATTTCATTAGGCCTTGTAAATGTGATCCCACAATACTGCTGTTAACGACTGCTAGCAAGACCTCACAAATATATTTTATAATTGATGGATGTTACATAACAACTGAATGCCTTAAAAATCATGCTGAAAGGCATTAGAGTACCAGTCCTGTTGGAGAAAAAAGTTAAAGCCTCCCTCTCCACATCTGGAAATAAATTCAGTTCGACTGTTCTTGCTTGTTATTGAAACTTCTCTGTTTGCCTGTTGTGCTTGATTCATTATTAAAGATGACAGCTGGCATTTCACTGAAACTTACAGTCAATTACAGACTCTGAACTCACGCAGAATTGAAAATTGTGCTGATGCAGGCTGAAACTCAGCCTAAAAAGAAAAGAACAAAAAAATTAGAAATTGTGCGTAATACTACGAATTTTTCACTGAAACCCAATAGAGGTCAGAATGGGGGGGCGATGAGCACATACACAAATACTGAGAAAATTCAGATGGAATAAGCTGCAGACTAGAAGTACAACCTCCTCAAGAATGTTCTTACTTCTGTTGCCAACTGAACTGCTATAGATGTGGAAGGTGACTTCTGCCAGATTTGGGAATATTTATGTTTTAATTTGACCGAGTGGATTTGTAGTAACTAGTCAACATGGAAACAGGCTCTGGGAGAGGACTGATACAAATACATCAGGGTGAAGGAGATGATTTTGTACATAATGTTCTGTGTGTTAAATGTATAGTTTTGGAAAAGCCTTGGCCATGTTTTATACATCTGCAGTAAAATTGTAGATTTAGATCCTGACGTAAGGCAGAGAATGAGGCCATAGAATTAGAGAAAAGTTTAGGATGGAAGGGATCTCTAAAGGCCATCTTCTACTCTAAACAAGGCCTTCTGTTCAAAAGGTCTAAGAGCAGCGATTCCACAGCCTCTTCTGCTGCTCTATCACTTGTACTGTAAAGGTTTTTTTGTCACATCTGTTCAGAATTTTCCTTCCTGCAACTAGACGATAACCTCTTATCCTGTTGAAATATGCCAATGAAAAATGTCTGTCCTCATTTTCACTACGGCCTCTCTTTAGGTAGTCATAAACTTGCAATTGTATCATATGTCAGCCTTCTTTTCCCCAGATTAAACAGTATTTCTTCCTTGAGTAGGCTCTTCTAATATCTCATATTCATCAGCCCTCTCACCATTAGGGTGGACCTACTTAGGGCTCTCCAGTTTTTATGCCTCTTTTGTGTTACAGAAGATCCCAAAACTAGGCACAGCATCCCAGATGTGACCCACCAGTGTCAGATAAAAGAACAGTTTCACAAAACCTGCAGATTGTGCTCACTGTAATGCATTTCAGCATGCATGCAGCCTTTGTTGCTGTAAGAGTGCATGGCTGGCATGTTTAAACTGTCACCCTCCAGGATTCCAGGTGTTTCTATAAATCTGCTCCAGCCTGTACTGGTGCATGGTGTTATTCCATCCCAGATACAGGATTTGACTTTTCCCTTTCTTGTACTTCCTGATGCTCCTGACAGCCCATTTCCACAGCCCTTTGGGGTCTCTGTGAATGGTAGTCCTGCACTCCCACTCATCACCTGTACCACAAAGCAGTACCATCCATACACCTGGCACAGGGACACTGTTCTACTTGTTGATGAAGATATCAGGGAGCGTGATGAATATTAACAGAACATACAGACGAATAGTGTTGGTTCTAATCTCACACGCTGAGGGATGGCACTAGCTGGGCTTGTATCCACTCGGGTATCTTGCCCATTTTTCAGCCACATTATAGTCCATGCATGCAATCCATTTTCCCCCCATTTGGCTACAAGAGTACTATGGGAGACAACAATGAAGATCTTGTGGAGTCTAAGTGACATTTGCTGCATTCTTCACATGCACAAAGATAACCATTGTACCATAGAAGACAGTCAAGTTGCTCAGAATAATTCTCAACAATATTATCCTTAAAAACTCTCCAGCGCTCCTGGGCTCCTTTTGTTCTTACAGAGTCCTGTCTACTAGTTCCCAGAACAACCTAGAACCCAGTCTCCTGAAGATCAGAGCTGTTTTGGCTGCTTGTTGTCTTGCTCTGTTCTTTCTGGATCTTAAGCTCCACCATCTCCTTGCTGCTGTTACAGATAACCATCATGTTTCCAAATGATTCTACCTTGCTCATAAGCATCAAGTCCGTAAATATGTCTCTCCTAGTCCAGCAGTTGCAATAAAAAAGATATCTCTGACCCTCTCCATAAATCTGGAACGTTTGCATCCTCCAGGTACTGGGGTGCTTGAAATCTCCTTTGAGATCCACGCACTGTGATTACAAGGCTTGTCCACCTCCTTTTGTTGGCTCCTGACCTGTAAGCTCACAGCCTTCTCTCAACAAAGGAGAAATGCTTTATGTATTCAAAACACACCTTTGTGAAGACAGAAATTCCCCTTTTGCATCCATTTTGCCTGCCTTTCCAAAGTGACCTATGGGTAACAGTCTTTAGGACTGACATAGAGCATTCCTCTTTATATTTTGTATGTATATATTTTCTATTTCATTAAAAAAAAAAAAAATCAATCTGAAGCATCAACAAATGTTTCTCTAAAATACAGTCATAACTCTTTCCACTTTTTAATCCGTATTTATCTGTCATGCACATCATTTGAACAGGAGGATGTAAGCTCTGGGGCTCGTGTCTTGCCTGTCAAGCATGTTGCATTGCACGTAGTGCACCAAGTTCACCTCTTATAAATCTTCATTGCAGTCAGCTACTACATCTTTCAAGGCCTCTCTGACAAGCCTCAGTTGTAGTCATTCCATGGAATTGCTCCAGGTATTCCATCTTTATAGAGGCTTTTCCTGTGTGCATTTGCTTGATTTATTTTTACCCTACACAGAAAATCTCCAATAAATCATTTACCATGATAGTGGCTGTTACAAGAGATGAGATTATGAAGAATAATTACAAACAGAAGCAAGTTGCTTAAAAATCATTAATGCAACTCAATGAAAATGTGAAAATGTTTATTAATCTTCCCTTGAGAAAAGTGATCTATATCTGGGGTCCATGTTTTTTGTTTATCTTTTCTCTGCGGCTTTCCTTCTTTCCTATCTTTTCCTTTCATTTCTGTATTCATTGTCAGCATCAGAGTTGATACCTGAAGATTTGTCCAGTAGCGTTGCTTCAAGCTTTAGCTGTCAAACAAATGTAAGGAATTATGTGTAGATAACAGGAGTAATACTGTTTCCAAAGGTCTAATACATCCTAACAGATGTCTTATTCCAGATACTCTGGTGTGAACTAGGAAAAGGATTTTCTTCAGTCCTTGGACTGCACTAATGATACCAGATAGACCATTGATTACTGAGTGACTGTTCGGGATTGTTTTTGATGAATAACTACTATCAGAACAAGCCAGTGTCATTCATGGAAAAGTGAGTTTCCTGCCTGTCTCATACATAGATGAAGCTATAGCACAACTTTCTCAACTACTGACATAAAATACTGCAGACTTACCACTAATATTGCAACAAATATTTTTATTCATTTCTGCCAATGTAAACCTTATGTGGTATTCAAGAAACTCAATTAAACAATAAAATGTTTGGTACTTTTTCTCCACTTTTATAATTAGTTTTTCTGCTTTCAGTTCCAATTCCACATAAACGTAAATGGATAATGTTTAACTGCTCCTGTGTTTTTGTTGCTATTATAAAATAATAGGTCAAAAAGGAAGAATTTAATTGCTATCCCTCAATAGCTGAAATTTTATTAGAACTTCAAAAGCAAAACAAAGCAGAATACCCTTCAGACTCACCTTTGTACAGATTTACAAAGTACTTGAATCTTATCAGCCAACAGATAATTATGAAAGTAAATATTTATATGTGCATCTGAAAGTGGAATTTGAGGTTCAGTTTCTCAGCATTAAACCACGCAGCTTCTTTAAGATACTATACTTGTTGAGTACACATAATATTACTAGAATCAAGGATAACGACATGTACTGAGAAGTCAAAGTAACCCAAGAAAAAAATCCTACTATCATGGATAATCCTAAAAAATAAATAAATTAACCTTCTGAAAACTGTAGGAATAGAGACTTTCCTAATACTGTTCTACTGCCCAATATCTGAATCAGGGCTATGGCAGGATTTGTATATGTTTATGTCACGTGAATCTGTGCATCTACAACCCTAACTGTTGCTAATATATTTGCATAACTTACAGGAATTTGGAGTATTGTGGGAATATTGTACATGAGAAACTGGAGTGTGGTAATTTCTGTATAAAGTGGCTTGGGAATATTTTTTAAGAGACTTTGTGAAGAAGTGGCTCTAAAAGGACATCTGTTATACCATCCCAGAAGGTCTATGAATCTGTAGCATGGTAAACTGTATCAAGTTATCTTCTTTCGATAGACAATCAGTACACCTGAGAGCCAGCCTTTTCTGACAGAGCCATTTCATCTGATAGAGTATCAAATGGCTTGTTGATTATTCTGACTTCAAAGGCCAGCGGTGCTGATATCTTCAAGGTGGTCTGTAATGCCTGAGTGATGAGGCCACCTGTCAATGTGACTGCAAAATTAAAGAGAATCTGATGGGAAATGGAGGGTAAACTTCCTCTCCCTCAGATTAGCCTGATTAGCCTTGAACAATTTAACTTCTACAAATCACTTTTGTAGCTATGGGAAAATTATTTATCAGTAGCTACTTTTTTTTTTTCTTCTTTTTTTTTTCTTTTTTTTTTTTCCAATTTTTGTTCTGGTATATAGTTCTGTAAAATGTGCTCTCCTACGTCAGAACTAGTTTTTCCATGCACTGGGTTACAAAATAAGCAGAATTCCTCTTCAATCAATATTTGAAATGAGCAATTTGTTTTGAGTGGTAAAAATAACTTCCTCTATTGCCATGTTCCTTTTCTTTGTTTTGATGACAGTGCTCTGTTGAAGACAGTTCAATGTCAGGAAATAAATAGGACATAAAGGGTTGATTTATTGAATAGTAATAATGTAATGAGCAAGAATTTCTTAGCTAATATTAACTGCCTTATTTTAATCTTTCTGACAGGAAGGGGAACAATCTTTTGTGATTAAGGAAGACAATAAGAGGGTGATGATAGGCTGACTCTCAGTGAAGAAGAAGATAATAACTTCTAAGATATATGTAACAGTGGGGATTATGTGTTGGAATATGGACCACTATTTTGATTTTTTGGAGGGCTGTTACTGTGAGTACAGGAGGAGACTACAAGGCGACCCACATTGTTAGTAGGTTAACATAGCTTGAATTTCAGGCTGTCCCAATAGCCTGCTCACTGCTGCACCTCTCACAAGAAGCTGATAGCCATCCTTGTGACTACTGGGACTGTACCTACCCCATGCCAAAAAGGAAGGCATCTCCATCACCTAACAGGTATTTCTCTGTACATGTTTGCAGTGAGGATGCCCGTTAGGGCATGAGATGAGGATGCCTGAGTATTGATTTAATCACAGTCATGTGCTAGGAAAAGCATCTACAGTGTTTGGCTGTCCAGCATCCCCTCTGTAGTCCATCATTCCAGTGAGTTTAAACACATCTGCTGTCAGCTCTTAAGACAGAAAGAGAAATACCTTGCAGCCACTCAGGAAAATCCCATGTGAATACTGAGCTCTATGTACAGGAGATGATTTTAAAAAGTCTGCCACCAGAAACAGGCCTTATCTGCCAGTAAATGTATGGTCTGCAATGTTTCAGATGCCTGTACAAATCTACCTTTTGTAACTGAGAGCAGAAATTTGCCCTGTAAGTAGGAATTGCCTCTCAGTTGCTTATAACCAAATTCAGGTTCCCTTGCACAAGTCTGTCTATAATATAGCTTCAGGAGCTTGGAAAGAACCCTAAGTGTAGTATTTATTCCAGAGACCAATTAGTTGCATGTCACTGCCTGTCCTATGTGACTTCTTTGGATTTAAAGTACAAACCAGGTCAGCTAAGTTGAAGAGTGACCCAATACACGTACACAAAGAGCTCTAAAGATCTGACATGGTAAACTTGTGGGTTTGGGGTCCTCTGGTGGATTAAAAAGACCATGGTGTGATTTTTTGACGTAATTTTGGTCATAAACACAGCTTGATCTGCTCATAGTTGTTAACTACAACAAAAGTATAGACAAGCCAAGTGTAGAGAAGAATAAGGAATTAAAACCTGCTGTATTATCTCTGGGGACGGACAGCACACCGAGCGTGCAGCTGGGGTTCTTGCTGTGTGCTGATCTCCCTGCTGCACTGGCAGTCAGACCCACGTGTCAGCTGGCTGCTGTGTGCAGATCTCATGTGTCCTGGCAGCTGTCTGTCATGACCTGAGCTGAGCTCCTTCCTGAAGGTGGCACCGAGGCCATGCAGTCGTCGTGAGTTTGATGATCCAAGAGCCTCCCGTGAGGTTTTCCGTATCAGAAAACTAAAAACCTCCAGGCTCAGAAGTGATTTTCTGTAAATCTTCATTACTGAGCTGAAATGTCTCCACTTTATTAAAGTCCTGTTAGTAAGCAATTTACATAGCAGCTGTTTCTTCAATAAACCACCACTTTCTTATGTTAAATGCTTGGACCTGTCCTTCCTTTGACATTTATCACCCAAATGACTGACTGACATTTCAATTGGTACATTTCTTGCTCTTCACTTCTTAGGAAGGCCCCTTGGTTGAGCTGAGAGCAATCTTCTGTACTGTCGGTTTATTAACATGCTCAGCTTTAGGACATGCAATGGATATGAAGAACAGCAGTGCAGCATTATCAGCATGCACTTGTGGCCTAAAGAGAGAGATTTATGCTTCTTCATTTATCCCTAATCGGGAAATTGAGCCTAAACTGCAGCAGCCACAGCCTGCTGTTAGAACAGGCAGTTCCCTTGCACCAGAGCTAATGAGGCTTATTTTCTTCTAGATTTTGATTGACTTGGTGACTAAGAAACCTGACAGACATGTTTTTGAGATCTCTGCCAGAAGCATATTCTCTTGTGACTGATAAGCTGCGCTGCCAGCTCTCCCCCAGTCTGGGCACTTATCATGCCTTTCTCCTCTACCTGCATGTAATATTTGCAGTAACTTAATTATCAGAAGCCTGACATTCACTTGCCAGTCTTGACTGAAATCAGACAGCAGGTGCAGAAGCTGCTGTATGATGAGGGAGACAGAACACAGCTATAAACACACATTCACACAGAGACGTGGTGGTTGTATAAGACTGACTCACACCGTAAATCAACCTAAAATGACGAAGACTTTGAGCACTATAAAATGATAAGAGAAGTTGAGAGAAGTGGAACTACACTAGCAGTAGCTGGGCATAGCTACTGGCATAGAAAGTCAGGAGCAAAAAGAAGAGACACCCCTTTTTTGACCTTTGAAATTCCCGTTCTTGTGAGCAGGGTGCCAATGCCCATAGTATTTGGCACGTACTAATACCCATCTTGCCACGGACAGTGTGCCCTTCTCACCCTGAAGAGTCACCTGATTGCAGTTCTTCTGCAGTGTTCATTAATTAGTTGAATTAATTGCTTCTCTGGAAAGGGAACTGTTAACAATGATTTCATAGTGTACCACCTTACCAGGCAAAAAAGAAGTTCTCAGCTGTCATCTTTAAGAGATGAGGCTAATGCTGGTCTTGCACACAAATAAATACACACAGGGCCACAAACATGAAATGTGCAGACAGTAAGGTGTAGGATGCCCATTAGTAAAGGCATCAGCTGATTTACTCTTTCCAGCAGCAGGCAGAGGAAGGCATAGGGTTTCTGTCTAATCCTGTATAACAGGATTCCCAGTGGAGGTGACCTTCCCACATGAATTAGAGCTACTGGAAATAACTCCCTGCAGACCACCTCAAACTGCACCTTGCGTGTTTCACTTGGAAAGTGATGTAGTGTTAGCCTTTTCGTTTGCTCTTCCAGCACGGGATATCAACTTCTTTTGCCTTTTTCATTAGTCTTGGAAATGCTGTTTTCATTTTTGTTATTGAATGTTTCCCTTTCAGAAAGATGTCAGAAAGATGTGAAGGGCTCACAGACAGCACTTTAATTCCTCCTGTAGACTGTCAGTCTCTGTTGGGAATGTCTGCAGACACTGGATATCAAAGTAGCATCTGGATTAACTGAGTAATAGTACAAAATAGTTTTAATCTATGATGTTGAATGACCCATAGCATGAAAGGGTGCATTTCCTAAGACATGGGAAAGTTAATTGCTGGTGTCTGAATGTTGGCCTTATTTCCTGCAGCCCTCTTTGTCTTCAAAAATATCATCTCATGCTTGAAACTGCCTTTAAATGTAATTTTTTCCTGCACGGAGAAAAAAGAATATTTTTCTTGCCCCTTCTAGATCAGTCCTTTTTGTTCCAGAAGCAGAAAATGTTTGTTTTCTTCGTGTATGTTTATTTTTCTTCCTGATTTTACTGAGCAACTTTTAAAACTAACTCTACGAAGTAAGGAGCCGATTTCACTCTTTGCATGAATAGTATATGAAGCTCACTATTTTTTATCTGCTGACCTTTAATTATTTATCATTCTTTAAATTTTGGAAGGACTACATTGCTTTCTAGCTATTGTTAGTTTTAATTCTGATGTCCTACTTCCTTTCACTTTCCAAACAAAATAGTCATAGCATATTTAATCTTTCCTGACACTGAGGTCTCCCTAGTTCCCATGACTTTAATTATTTTTGTTATTTTTCCTTTGGACATAATCTGCATATTAGGCTTAAACTGTACAAAATCGGCCATTGCCTCACTAACCTCTATGCCGTTTCCAGTCTTGCTGTAGATGCTTTCTCATACTTCTGGAAGGAAAATCTTTGAAAGAAGATTACCCAAGCAGAACTTCCCTTCATCATATTAGCCTTTTTATTTTTCCTACGACTGAACAGAGTACTCCATCCTCACGTATGTGCTCTTCCAACCCACTTGGTTCCCTTTATCTCTGCATAATGCTTTATGCTCAGCAATGTAGCAGTGTTATTTTTAGCTCCTGAACACATCGCTTAACATTTGCTCACATTTAAACCCATCAACTGTTTCTTCAGCCATTCCCTTAATGTGTTTAAATATCACAGAGAATAATCTATACCACTTAAAGTACTGATGTTCTTTAAGATTTTGCTTTCGTCAGCAAAATTTGTCAGTGTATAGAAAGATCATTAGGACCAGCTGACACCTCTTTCATAGCTTAATCCAGAAGTGATGGACTCAGAACTACATTGATTAGGAGTTAACAAGAGATGCCTGATGTAAATTAAAGAAAGAATAATGAGTTCTGTCGTGAGAAGCAAATACTTCTGAAATTTATGATAACCACAGAAGCAAGCTGGAACTTTCAGTCCTGTCTAGCTTTGTGATTACACCCAACAATGTTTCGTAGCAGACTGCTGAGATACAGGCGTGAGTAACTCTTGCTTGGCCAAAAGGTGTAAAGCTGTATCCAGCTGCACGTGAAGCAGGAAACAGCATGCAAATATTCTACAGGCGAAACTTCCACTTAAAGGATGGAGTATATATACGCATATCTACATGTATACTAACTAACTTTATTTTTTTTTTTTAGAGCTGCATCTTTGTATATTGCTCATTGAGAGACTATCCTCTCGTTTATTCGATGTAGGGCAGATTCTTGGAAAGAGAACACACAGACAGAGCTCTCTCCTCAGAACATTATATATCTGTGTCCTTCTTTTGGTCCTTTAGAAATGGATGCAGAATGTCACATGGGCAATATTGTGCTGAATGAGTTGTGCTTGCTTCCAGGCAACTGATTCCAAATGTGTACCATTTGTGCTTAGTTCTTAATTTTCAGAGGAGATACAAACACCCGGGGACAAACTGAAAATAGCCATCATTCTGAGCGGGTACCAAATTAGAGAAAGTATTGAAAAGGTCATCCTAAATCTCACCCTGTTCCAACACCATGTTCCCTCTACTTCAGATGATGATGCAAAAACTTTTTCCAAGGATAACATCTCACATTTTTAAAATCAAATGGAACGATGGAATAATTATTTTGAAAAATGATTAGATGGATAAAAGGGGATGGCTACAGATCTCTATGAATATGGTAGATACTGAAATCATCATGCATGGTGTCCACGAGAGGTCCAGAGGCCCAGATTCACTTTCTTACCTTCCTGTTAAGTGCCCAAGATGAGCGGACTATTCTGGAGCTCACCTCTCCTGTTTGTCCTGCCCACTGCATAAAAAACACCTTTCTGATGGTGCCAGAACAAACTTGTGTAAGAGAAAGAGCTAAGAAAATCTAAGAAAAGTGGAAAAACTTTGCTTTCCAGACTTTCTGTAAAATTGTTTTGGTTGTTTGTAGTTTTTTTTTTTCAATGGAGATTTAGCCTAACATGCAGAAATAATCCCGGAAAAGTTGTGGGGGAAAGTGGACACAGAACAAGCAGCTTCTCTCCTGTTCACGCTCTGAATGCTTTAATCACCAAACTGTGAGGTCATGCAGTTCTCACTGCCTCTAAGAAGGCAAATCTCTTTGTCTCTAGAAAGTTTTAATGGAAAAGAAACAACAGTTGTGCACGATTTCCTACAATGCTTACAGTGATCTCATGCTCAGGGTTTCCTCTGAGGAACTTTGGATCTTTCCATCATTGAAGACGGGCTGACTACTCTGACAGTATTTAAGTATTTTTAACTATTTAAGCACAAAAAAATGGACAATCACTTCTTTCACAGCTAACCCCTTAAAAAACAAACAAACATGAAAAAAAAACAAACCAGTAACTGCTACAGTATACTTCATGTGAAACTCTCATTCATTAAATATTCTCAGAAAAAAACCATACTGGCTTGTCTCCTTGAAGGAAGTTCAGCAGTAAACTCCTTGTTTACGAATGTCTACAAGCTGTCAGTAATTGGAGTGGCAATAATGGAGGAGGTTTTGAGTGTAACAGTGAGATCTCAGAGAACTTGAGGTGCCTGCAGAGCTGCAGGTTCAATAGTGAGGGGCCTTTAAGGCAGAGCCACAGCCGAGCGGTGATTTTCAAGACTACAGGCTTGATTTCACAGCACGTTGTTCAAACCTCTCTTTAGGTACCTATGTTTTTCTGAGTTAGTCCTTAGCAAAGGCAAACTGGTTATAGCTGAAACATACCTGGCCCTTGCACATGAAATATTCTTTTCCTTTGTCAAATGCCATTAAATCATTTGCCGCCTTCACCCTCCCAGCCAGATTTATCTTCCCCACAGTTCAAAAGATTACCCAATGTACTTCTTCTGCATTAACAACTTTACATGAATAAAGACAAATCAGTTTTCCAGCAGCCAAGTAAAATTAGCGAACATTCCCATGCAATTCGCACAGAGTTGGATTCAGTGCTGGGTATTGCAAATTGATTAGCAGACTCTTAATGGCTGTTTAGTTATGAACAACACACGTATTGATTTAAAAAGCAGCTTGAATTTTGAAGGCTGCATGCATGAAAACAAATACTATATGCTATGATGCAGAAATGCAGGGCAATTAATGATGTGACCTAAGAGAGTAAAATCTACCTTGAAATAGCCAAACACGTAAGCGCTACTAAATCAAGGCCTTTATTTTCCTGCCTTTGTCCTTCCAATGTTTAGTTTCACAGTAAATGAAAGGGGCTATTTGAAGTGAGGGAGAGGAGAAGATAGGTCTGTGACCTCTAGATAGACCGTGGAGATCAAAGGCAGTCTCCATATGTGTTAGATATTATCTTTTTGAGGCAAGTGGGCATGATGTTTTGTGATGCAGCAGTGTGGAAACACACAAATAATCTGGTTAGTGACCGCTGAGAGAAGAATGATTGACATTGTGCTGAAGAAATAGCAGTAAAAGCATGAAGGAGAGATTTAGTTTTAGTTTACAGAAGAATCCTTCAAAACTTGATAGCACTCAAATACTGGCTTTATAGAAAATTTCTCAGCTTACATAAATATTGTGACTTACTTGTAAAAAAAGAATCGGTTGTTAAAACCAACATTTGAAAGTCAATATTCTTTATAAATTTGTTAGGTTAACATACCCATGGAACTATTGTTTCAACGCGTATATCCTTTTGTGGGTTCATATTTTTCCTTTAAATACATGGCTTAGGATGTCTCCATTCCTTCAGTGCAGTTTACTCATTCCAGTACAGAAGGAACATTTCTAGCAGGAAATTATGTAACCACTGTGAAAAAATGCAATTTTGTGGTTGGAACCATGGATTGACATTCAGCTCTATTATTGTAAATACAGCAAGGCATTTTATCAGGAGTGTCACATTAGGCACATGTGTCCTTCTGCATATACAGATGAGTACGATAAGGGTTTTACTTGGATGAGGCTCCGGGTCAAGCAAATGGCCAACACATTTAACCTGTCTCTTGTTTCCTCTCTGTGTAGGGATGGATAGTAGTATTATTCTCACAGAAAGACCATGAAAATCTCTTTGTGCAAATCTCCAAGTCCAGAATGAAAGAAGTAAATGTGAAAAGGATTACTGTTCAAGCCAACACATGCAACCTGTCTGCAACTTGTGGTGTGGATATGGCAGAATATTCTACTCAACTAAAAATGCCAGCATTTTCCCAGGAAGCCATGCTGGGGAAAAAAGGAGACAAAAAAAAAAATCCTCTTTGTTTTTGTTCTAATTGCAAAGTATGTTAATAGGAGAATGCTGTCAAATAGCTGAATATTGTCAAAATCTGTTTAAGACGTCTTAATGCCCCTCTGTCTTCACAATGTCAGTCACCAGCCTGCTCTTTTGAAGTTCTCTCTTTTAAGAGCAAACATAACATAAGGTGAATATGGTTACAGACCTAATGTTGAACTTGACCTTTAAATAACTCTTTTGCTTTCCCTACTTCCCAATTTATTATTCACTTGGCAAAGCTGGAAAATACATTTGGTCCTTTTATTACTGCACTTTTTACTTTTAATATGCTTCTTGCTAGTATTATTCTCAACTTGTATTTTTATCTTCAAGTTATTTTTCTTTAAAATACATACATATTTTAACTCACTTCTGAACACCAGACATACTTAGTTGATCATCTAGTCTATTATATTCCTGGGTATAGTCAGGCTGCCCAAGCACCTGCAAATTCTTTTGTTGTAATCATAGAGAGTTCTGAGGTCTTTTTTAACAATACATTGCTGGAATGTAAAGTTCTTTTTAGTATTTCTGAAAATGAACATTGAGGTCCCCTTGGTAGCTTACAGTGAGATGGAAAATACAGAACTCAGCAACCATGACTTATGTGGAATGCTACACACATTCTTTGGTAAACCCAAATACAACTGAGAATAGTTTGTAATATTTTATGCAGAGGGATGTCCAGTGTTTTGTTGTTTTTGATGACCCAAGCTTTGAGAAATGGTTATGTAGGACACATCTACAGGATATACTTGGCTAAACATCAAACTTTTCTGTACCTGTTATACATTTTGACTCAGGTCAGAACTATCTGCAAGCGTAAGTCCTATGCTTGTACAGACCTTCCTAACCCATGGAGAGGATGCATGTTCACTCTTTAAAGACTGTGTGAATGGAAAGTAACAGAGTGATCCACGTGGAAACTCAAGCTGTAGACAGATGCTAACTTGCAAAACAGCAGTAGTGTTTTAAAAGCTTACTTGCCACTTATCAGTTTATTATAATCCTTCACCTGAGATGAAGTACATGTCCCTGTGACAGCTCTTCATCTATGTCAGCCCAACATAGAAAAGATTAGGTTAATTAATTGCTGAAAGAGATTTGAGCTGACTGATACTTGCACTGAAACAGTCTTTACTTTGTCTTTCCTGAAAATACGCTAATTAACAGCTACAGGAATGCAGAAGGATGATCTGACACAGCTTTAGAATTGAAACTCTGATTCCTCAAATTTGGGTACCCTTGGAGCTGATGGTAGCTACACGAGAAATGACAGAGCTCTTGTTATTCCTTGAGGGACCAGAGGTGTCCTCTGGGAGGTTTTCAAATAAAAATATGAACAGATGTTGGAAAGTCGGGCAATGGCACCAGACCAAAGTTTAAACAGCAGTGAAGATAAAGACACAGTTGCATCTCTGTCTTGAAAACACTAAACAGAAGGAATGGAAAGAAGAATTGCTGCATGCTCCAGCATCAAGCATTGTAGCTAATGCATGGGAAATCACCATTCTGCCAGACGTTTGCTAGAGGCATGGATATTTCTAATATTGTTTAACAGCATTATCTTGAGTTGATTAATGAGATGCATCAATGAATTCCCAAGGGAAGGAACTCAGCCTGCTCTTAGCAATCACAAGGATGACTGTCACAATGTAGAAATGTTAGAACTGAAAAAGTGGAATAAACTATGCCCCCCTCAGTGAGATAATATTTATTTTCTTTCTATAAAACACACACACCTTGGCATTACTGTTCATTCTGCACAATGTCGTTCTCAAGGATGTTTAGCAAACAAAACTGTTTAATTAGATATCGTAAAAAGACTATTTTCTGTGAAAATATTTACTCTATATCCTTTCAAACACTTTACATGCAGCAATAAATAGTTCATATACCAACAAAGTGTGAGTTAGTCAGTTCTATAGAAAAGGCTATATGAATTAGAACCAATCCCTCTGCACTGTAAAGTTTCCTAATTCAGCAGAAAAAAATCCTGCTGATTTCCTTACTGGGAGCATGATGTTTGATATTCAGTAATAGAGTTGGTTTTGTTTTTAACAGTCAAACTAGTGTACAACCTATTAGCAATGTACTCAATAATCAGTTTGCAGAGAACATCCTCTTGGTATATGCAGAAATAATCCATCCTTACATTTTGACAGAATGACAGCCATGCTCTGAAGCTATTTAAAATATCTTCATTAAAACAAATTGGGGCATCCTTTTTGCTACTGCTTACTGAGGACAAACTCTGTTCTGCTGATACAAATCCAAAGTAACTGTACTGAAATCAGTGGATCATTTCAAATTTATGATTACATAAGTGAGAATACGGTCTAGTCTCTAGCATGTGTGATTGGCAACCCTCCCCATGGTAGGGGAGTTGTTAGAACTAAATGGCATGAATGAGCTTTATGTTTTACAATTTGACATAAACCTTGAATTCAAACTTGAAGGAAAGTATGTATGCAGATAAATGAAAGAGATTGTGAGTGTCTCAAGGTTCCACACTGATATCTGAAAGACTGCTTACTAGTTCTAATCATATTGTCCATATTTTGGTCCTTCATTCACCACTTTTGTACCCATTTAAGGCCATTCCAATAGAGAACGTGTTATGACCATTCTCAAAGTCAAATTGCTACCTGAGGTTGTGTTCTTAGCCTTCTAACAACCCAGGTTTGGTGGCCCTCCGATGACCCAGGTTTGGTGGCCCTCTAGTTCCTGCAAAGAAGAGGGAGTTAGAAGCTGCCTTCATTCCTTGCAGACTGAGGATCTCAGAGTGAACAGTACCTGTATTCCCATCCTACACTTAATAGTACTGGCAAGTGTGACAAACCCTTGTTCTGTAGCACTCTGGAAATTAAAATAGCCAAATAATTATAATGCTTGCTATATAAACAATGAATTTAAACAAAGTATTCAAAAAATGACAACAAATTCCTGCTGATAATCCTTATGGCTGTAATATGCTTCCCCTCTTACACTCTGCTTTGCTTACCTTGTGTCTCTACTTTTTAATGCTCTGGTCACCCTGGAAAATTCATTTTTCCTTATGCTCTTGAGGTGTATTAAGGCTTATTATGATTTATTTGTTGTTGTTGTTGTTGTTTAAGTTTTTAATTTTTTATTATTATTATTATTATTAAATGTGTCTGCTTTGGGAGGAATTTAATCTCTCCAGAGAAAAGTTATTTATAACAGCAAGTTTGATAGTCCTCTATCTCCATCTAAGGTATCACACTAGTTCACAAACAAGGTAAGCATGCCCAGGGCATCAAAATACGAAGAGTGAGAAATCTGCTCTAGCCACAATAAACTATTGCTTGTAAATAGCTTCTCTCTCCCAGTCTTCTTTCACAGATGCTCTCCTATGAAAACACTGCTGTGTGGCAAAGCTACATTCTTAGACAAGCCTTAATTAACAGAGAGTTAGGCATGTCCTTTCCCAAAGCCAGGAATGCAGCATTATGGGCCTGCTGCACAAAATAGCCACATAACTTAATGAGCCATTGGCACTTTAATTTTATAACACACTTCCCCAATTAAGCTCTCTAGACCCCAGACTTAAACAGCTGTCCACAGCTGTTGGAAAGTGATTTATCACTGTCAGGTTTCACAGCCAAAACATTCAAAGGTGCAAGTTTTCAATATCACTCAGCACATAAACATTTGTCTGTTTTCATAAACATTAAAGTTGTGTCAATTTTTATAGCTTTCCATAGCTTATTCTGTAATATGCTAATTCATGTTAAACTTGCATTCTCTTGATGTATGCTCGATGGACTGGTCTGGGAATATGGAAAGCCATACACTTTGTGACAGTATTTTTCTTACTTTGAAAAATGTAAAAGTGAACAGAAATCCTCCCAACTTTACATATGCGTGGTCATACTGATGAGTGCACTCCTAAGCATGTCTTAAGAGCAAACATTTAGACTTTAAACATACACAAATGAATTTATACTTTGCAGCATGCTCCACTTCCTTTTAAAGGGAATCTTCTAGTTGTGTGGTGCCATATTATAAATCAGACAGAAGAGCCTTGTGAATAACAAACTTAATAAATCATAGAATCATAGAATGCTTTGGGTTGGAAGGGGACCTTTCAGATCTTCTTGTTCCAGCCCCCTGCTATAGGCAGGGACACCTCCCTCTAGATCAGATTGCTCAAAGCCCCATCCAGCCTGGCCTTGAGTGCTCCTGGGGGAAGGAGCATCCACAACCTCACTGAGTGTCTCACCGCCCTCACAGTAAAGAATTTCTCCCTAACATCTAGTCTAAATCTACTCTCTTCCAGTTTGGAATCTTTTTCCCCTTGTCCTGTCACTACATGCCCTTATGAAAAGTCCCTCCTCAGATTTCCTGTAGGCCTCTTCAGGTACTGAAAGGCTGCTATAAGGTTACCCCAGAGCCTTCACTTCTCTATGCTGAAGAGCCTCAGCTCTCTCAGCCTGTCCTTGTAGGGGAGGTGTTCCAGCTCTCTGATCATCTTTGTAACCCTCCTCTGGACCCACTCCAAGAGCTCAATGTCCTTCTTGTGCTGGGGGCCCCAGGACTGGACACAGTACTCCAGGTGGGGTCTCATGAGAGCAGAGTAGAGGGGCAGAGTCACCTCTCTCACCCTGCTGGTCACGCTTCTCTTGATGCAACCCAGGATATGGTTGGCCTTCTGGGCTGCAAGTGCACACTGCTGGCTCATGCTGAATCTTTCATCAAATGGCACTCCCAAGTCTCTCTCCTCAGGGCTGCTGTCAAGCCATTCTCCATCCATCATGTACCTGTGCTTGGGATCTAAGAATGACTACATTCAGGATTCACAGCCAAAGCATTCAAAGGGGCAGATTTTCTAAGTAGTTTACTAAACATTCAACACATCCAGTTCAATACTGTTTCAATAAATAGAAATATTACAAGTATTAACTTTGCATCTTTTTCATACCCATCCTCCTTTTTCAGCTTGAAGCACAGTATGCTTTACCTGGTCTCTTATGCTTTCAGGTGAAGTAGCAGTACCTTTGGTTGGAGCAAGAGATAAGCACAAGGCTATTTAATCTGGCTGACTGAGATTAAGACAAATAAATAGAAAATAGTCTGCTGTGGCTTTTAAGGGGAAAATTTAGTGCAGTGAGTATTAATTTTTCCATAGCTTGACTTATTCCTGGTACAGACAATTCATTGATACTATGGTGAGAAGTCATCCTGTCTTACAGTATTCCATGTACACAATTTTCTTTAAATGAATTCTCTCGTGTCATTAAGTGCAGTCAAGGATTACGATCTTGCGAGTTCAAGGGTGGATCATTTAATCCATCTATCAGCACAAAGGATTGGGCATTTTGCTTAAAGCAACTCTCAGTTCTACTTTACATTGAAGACTGAGCAACATAAATTTTTCCCTTCACTTTCTTTTGCTTGTAGGCTTTTTTTCAGCTAATTCACGGGGCTTTGGGAATAATTTGTTAATTAAAACTAAATGCAGGACCCTAGAGTGCAGCTTTCAATCAACACCAACTGCTATAAGCATGAGGCCGATATTCTAGTAATAAAAAGTGTCTTAATGCCAAAAACTAGAGCACATCAAGAAAAATGACAAATCTGAAGTTTTTAAACATAAAAAGCCGCAACCTTAAAGGTACTTAAAAATGAATAAATTACTTCAGGACATAGTAAGAATGAGAAGTATCGTTTGTTCAATAAGTAGTTGGAACAAATGTACGTAACAGAAGTCCGTCAACAGCTACTGAGCATAACGATAGAACTCCAGCTTCCAGATCAGGAAGTCCCCAAGCAGTAAATTGCCAGAAACCATAGGGGAGGGAGCGATAAGATATGAAATAACACTTGATACCTGTGCCATTCCTAAGCATTCATCTCCTGACATTTTCCAGGAGCCTAGAGGATTCTGTAGCTATAGACACTAGTAAGTGTAGCATACCTTTGGTGTGACCCAGTATAGATACTAAGAAGTTCTCACAGAGCATCCAAGAAAATACAGGTTCTTATAACTTAAAATTCTCAGCAACATATGAGGGCTGCTCTGAAAGTATGCCTCCTAATTTCTTATGTTGGCCCAGATATCAAAGGCAGATGTTGGTGGTATGGCAGTAGAGACTGAACCTTCTCACCAATACTCCATCACATGTTGTTGCCGCGTGACAGATGGCAGCAGAGGGGCAGTCTGACAAAATGGCATCTGACATGGAAGTGCATAGGAAGCAGAGGTTTGTGGTTGAATTCCCCCATGCAGAAAAAATGGCACCCACTGACATTCATTGGTGCTTGTTGAAGATTTATGGAGAACAAACAGTGGATGTGAGCACAGTGAGGAGTGGGGGGTGCATTTCAGCTGTGACGACAGTGGGTCACCTCTGCTGGTGAACATTTTTACAAGCAGAGTGTGCAGACTCTTGTTCATTGCTGTTGCAAATATATAGCTAGTGGTGGTGACTGTGTTGAAAAACAGTATTATGTGGCTGAGAATTTTCTCTATCAAACATTGATATTGTGCTCTGTGCATCTGTTGCAGTTTCTATGGAAGTAAATAGGAAGCATTATTTTTGGAGCAAACTATGTTAGTATTTAAGTTTTCAGTGCATTTATTTCCCCATTTCTTAAGGAGTGTTTTACTCAACAAGGTAATTGCCATTACAGCTATACCTCATAACTAAATAACTTCCTACATAGTCGGAAAACTCATCTGCAAAGAGAGAAGAATTCTTTCCAAGGCTACATCATCTACAAAGAGAGAAGAATTCTTTCCAAGGCTACAAGACAAAGTCCTATTCTCATCTCACTCCCTTCCCTCCATTGCCACCAGTAACATCAGACAAACACGGTTTTGTGAACACTGAAAGAAAACTATACCAAAACCACAATGTGCTCACAGTTCTCTTTCTGGAAGAAAGTTGAAAAAGCAAAGCAAACCTAAGAGACATCGGTCAAGAGACACAAAAGACTGCTGGGAATCACTTCACTTGCTGCTGTAATGACCTGAACAGAGTTAAATTCGTCATGATCGTGACTGTGTTCCAAGTAGACAAAAGAAAATGGTTTGAGTAAGTCATTCTGTCTGTCTTCCAGTAAGGTTACTACTACCTGAGGCAACTCAGAGTGCAGCAACCCTGGAGCATGACCAGAGAAGGGCAACAAAGCTGGTGAGGGGTCTGAAGCACCAGTCTCATGAGGAGCAGCTGAGGGAATTGGGATTGTTTAGTCTGGAGAAGAAGAGGCTCAGGGGTGACCTTATCACTCTCTGCAACTACATGAAGGGAGGTTGTGGCATGTTGGTTGTCAGCCTCTTGTTCTGCATAGGCAGTGATAGGATGAGAGGGAATGGCCTTAAGTTGCACCAGGGGAGGCTCAGGTTGCGTATTAGGAAAAATTTCTTCTCGGTAAGGGTGGTCAGGCACTGGAATGGGCTGCCCAGAGAGGTGGTGGAGTCACTGAACCCGAAGGTGTTCAAGCAACGTTTAGATGTTGTACTAAGGGACAGCAGTGGGGAAATATTGGCAGGAGGTGAACAGTTGGACTGGATGATCGTGGAGGTCTTTTCCAATCTTGGTGATTCTCTGATTTTATGAACTTGGGTGAGGAAGCATTGTTCTCAATTATTTGTTCTGCAAGAAGGCTTCGGAAGAAAACACGGGGAACTTTTAATAGCAGGAGAATCGTGATCTTGTACGTTTACAAGTGTCCTAGAGGTAGGAACAGATGCAGTGCTGTGTTCTACTAAAACGGGTATGGCTTTAAATGTACCTTGGTGTAAACCAAAATGTATCAGTGAGGGTCTGGCTGCGTTGAAATTGGTGCCTTTTCAGTATGCTTCACTGCAAAGTTACAATGAAGTGTGTGGAGCTTGGTAGACAAAACTAAAATAAATCTGCTATGTTTTACCACGGTTTTAAAAACAGTCTTTTCAACAGAATTTTGCTCTGCTGTAGAGTTAAAAGCAATCATAGCAATATTTTGTCATACATACTTCCTTGCATGTAAAATTTAACAATCCACTGGGAGTAGATGAATAATATCAAAATTTAATTTTCAATTCCAGCCTGTGTTTTATGAGATGTTATCCTTTTTCTTCTGTAGTCAGCTGGCACCTCTGAATGACATTTTCCCACTGAGCTATTTTTAGCTGAAGCAAAATCAATGTTAGTTTGAAAGACTGGGAAAGGAAAAAAAGAGTTCAGCATTTTCAGTTAGCAGATGCTGGAGAGATAGAGGGGAAAGTTTCTTGCTAACCAAGTGTTTCTCAAGGATAAACAATGATTTAACAACAACTTGATCTAAAGCACATCCTGCAGAAGAATTTACAGTCTCTCTAATACACCTATTTAATTTACACACAGCTGAGGTGGAGTACTCTGAGGCCAAGAACCATTTGAGAATATCCTGAACAGGAGGAAGCCCACAGCAGTCCTGATTTTGAAGCTACCTACAGCTTCAACCTGCTCCTCGATAGAGTGAGGAACTGAAGGCCCTCAGCGGTGACGGAGTAGACAAAAGAGTGAGGCAGGCCTGACAGCCCTGTAGCATCTGATCCATTACATCCTCTGTAGCCTGATGTGATGCTTTCTTCTGGAGTATCTGCCACAGATTTAATTCCTTGTGTATATATATATATTTTTTCTATTGGAAAGAAGGATGTGATAGAACTCACTCATTTTTGTTCATTTCCAAAGGCTATCAAAAATCCTTAATATAAGAGTCAAAGACCAAAGCAAAGGGTTTTTGCAGACAACCTTATACCTCTTTAGTCAACATCTAACTAAAAAAATCTTCCTCTTTGAACTTCTCAGGCAGTCACTCACAGAAAGAGGCAACAGAGAAAGCTGTTTTCCTCCCAGCCCCTTGGGAAGCTCTTCTTTAGAGCTGGAGCCCCAACTTCATCACAGCTCATCTCACACCATGCAGCTCCACTATACATGGAAGCTGCATCCTTCCCTGCACCAGAACAGGTCCAACAGCAAGACACGGGCAGCATGAGGCTACTCAGTTCCAGGGGATATGACACCTCTGTGCAGTGTTATACAGCTACAACACAGCACTGAACACTGCCTGCAAGTTCTTTGTGCTGTGCCCTTATCCCCCAGCTGTTCTCTAGAAGATTTCTATTTTAAGCCTGTGGATGGTGTTACAAAGCCTTAAATAAATAGGTACTTTGATGAACCACTTTTATATAATTAATTCCATATCGTTTTCATCAATATAAAAATGTGCTGTGCTTTACTTATGATATTGTAGCTGTTTGCACATTTGTGAGGTAGTATGGAAAGGAATACTGCAGTAGTCAGATGCTGTTAGGTAATATGGTATTCACCTAAATTAGAAATTCATTTACTAACAGCCCTGTACACTGAGTCTAGATTGGAACAGCCCAGAATTTCTTACAGTCTGATGCAAAGGGGAAAAAATGAAAAAGATTTTCAGAGCTCATGTGAATTGCCCCAAATGTAGGACTGGCATATCAAATCCATTTCAGATTTAATAAAAAGCTTCTATGTTTGCCATAGAATTAACGAACATTTAACTATGCTCAATCAAATCAAACCTTCAATTTGTAAAGTACCATAACATGTGAGACATCCTCCTTTGTTTGCGGAGGGGTGCGTAGAAGCGTGTGTATAACTTCATGCATGTGAGCACAACAGGGCTGGATTTCTCTGCGTAAATACTCACTTGTGTGAACATTTGTGGTATCTGAGCTTTTCCTTGTAGATTTTGGCTCTTCGTGAAAATCCATAAACTGGGGTTCCAATAACGCAAACACTTGCATATCTGAGTTAACACTGTGCATATGAATAATCTAATTGAACTCACATGCACAAAATTATTCACATATGTTTGCAGGATCGTGGCCAAAAGAATATTGATTACCATGACATATATTTATTCATTTCACTTCATTTAAGATGAGGCTGAGCCACAAAGTGCTGGCCTAATGCTTCTTCTCCTCAAAGAGCGGGGGTGTTCTGAATAAGATCTTGGTTCCAGGCCATTTCTAGCTCAATTAGCATGTTATAAATTTTATTTGTTTGTCTATTCTTATTTCATTCATCAGAATAAAATGTATGACTCTAACCACTGAACAATACCTGGATTATTCATCTCATCTCTCCACAGTTAAAGAAAACATGCATGCACATACCCCAGCAAAATAGGAAGCTCAATTTAGTAACTTTCTACCTTAATGTAATGACCCTTTTCCTCTGAGAACTGGTTTTGACTCCAACCCAAACTAAGGCAGAGGAAACTCATTTTGACTGTAATGGCTACAAGTATAATGAGATTAGGCTGACAGAATCCTGTTCTCTCCTTGCAGCCAAGAGGTATTCATTCAAAACTCCCGTCACTGCTTAGAGGAAGAAGGTGCTAACATCACTTACCAACTTACCTGAAACACAGTTCTACTTTCCTCTGCCAGACTGACTTTTGTGATGAAAAGTACCACACAAAACATGATATCTAGTGCTAAAACTCTAGATAAAGTTGTCTTCTTATGCAGTAAACTCTGTTAAGCAGTCCAGTTTTAAACCACGGTGTTCTGCAGTATAGGATATGAAATTATTGCCATAATCTCTCATTTCTTAGTGTTAACATATCTTTAACTAACTCATTAATCTGGTAGCTTCTACTTACTCCAGTTAATGTGTGAAAAAGAGCAAGGGGAAGGGATTTTTATTTTATGGTTGGAAAGAGCACCAACCCGAAGCAGCATGGGAAAATTTAAGCTCTACAAGTTATTTGTGGAAACAGTGTTCTAGAGATGCTGATGTAGTACAGCAGCCAAGGCACTGTGCTGACACGTACGGCAAAACTCCTTTGCCACTTTTTAATCTTTTTCCCCTAAAGAGCAAAATATGTCTCGAGACAAAAAAAGGCTGATTTTGATCATTTAGTGCTACATCTTACCTCTTGATTCAGACTTCCCAGCACTGATGACTCAGCCATGCTGTGAGAGAGGCCGCTGTGATTCCTCTGCTTCAAAAAATAAACCTTGTCTTCCTAACTCAACCATTAGAAGTCATGGTGCCTTTTCTGCTGGATTGAACAGCCGTCCACAGGATAAATCTATTTCATGCCAATATTTGTAAGTTGTTGTGAAGACCTGCGAACCAGCACAGCAGTCAGTGCATCATCGTTCTGGGGACCACCAGAAAGGACATTTCAGCATCAGCACCTGCTGGTTTAGCAGAGTGCCACCACTTCCTTTTTAGTATTTAAACAGCAGTTTTTCAGTGGTTCTACATTATTTAACAAACGATCAGCAGAAAACCAAGTACTCTTTCTGCATGAAAATTGCTTTGCTATTTTGATGGAGAGCAGAACAATGCTAAGATCTTAAAACAATATCTGCATATTTTTTTGGAAGGAAAAAAAAATACAACAAATCAAAGGACGACAAGCTCCCACAATTTCTTCCAGGAAGAAAGAAGCGCAGTGCTTGTTTAATCAGTCAGTTCCTGTGTGACAGAAATAGGAGTGCTACTCTGCATCGAAATTCTCTGAGCACTAAATCCATCAGACTTAGAGCTTATTATTCACAGGTTCAGATTTAACATGTCATGAATCTCCTTATACTTCCTAACATTCTTGTTTCTGATCTCCTGTGATCAGCGCTGCTTATTAACATGGCCTGTGGTGCACCACAGTCACCATTACAAACCTGCTGTTAAATCAATCACTGGGTGGCACCCAAGAGCCAGCTAAGGGGCGTATTGAATTGCAGACACTCTCTAATACACATATTTTAACAATTTCCTCCGTCTTCAGTGAAATTATGCTAATATTTTAGTTGAGTTTCCTTAAGTCTGGAACTCAAATTAAGTCTGTCTGTTTCGTTTTTATGATAGTGCTTGAAATCACTTGCAGACAAGGGGTTGTTGGACCATGAGATTTATAGTAGCAATGCCACAAAGGTGAAACACATCCTGAGGAAGAGGAAAGCAATCTGTATAGCCAGTGTTTTCACTGCAGTAAAGTTTATAGCAGTATTAAGGGAATAGTTACAAATCAGTTTGATGGTGTTGATTTCATTGAGAATAAGTATATTTACACTTGCAAGCTTTCTCTTAATAATTTTCAGTATGTTTTACACAATGGGGTTAGTGAAGGTTGAATCTGAGCATATTTCGGGAGTGACAAAATCTGTTTTTCTTTTTCCCACCCATCCTTCTACTTTGCTCCACAAAATGGTTTTATAACAGCTCCTAAGGGGCTGAGTCAAGGTTCAGCTATTTTATTGAGTCTTGCTGATGTTTCTGAAGATGCTGCAGGATCTTTTATGTTCACGTGCTTTTGACTATGATGTAAACATGTGGGAAGTAAAATGCCTCAAGTGTATGAGTATCAAAAGCCATCCACTTCCTCTACTGGCTTCATATCGCCAACTAATTACCTGGAAAGACTGAGGTTGGAGTATATCATTTTCCAATATAAAGCTTTAGAAACCATGCAAGTTAAAATAGTTTATCTTCCCTGATAGCGATTGAACTGTTCACACCTTATTGTGCCTTTATAGCATGGGACCTTCTTTTCACCTGCACAATATCCTAAAATACAACAAGTTAAAAAACAAATTGTAACTTAAATATGTAACAGATTGGTCAGTGTACCTGGGGACAAGTATATGAAGAAGTAAGGACAAGAAACTGGCTGTCTTCTTTAAGTAATATTCCAGTTCAGAGATCCCATTTTATGAAAGGTACTTGGTCTAAAAACCCTTTCCAGAGGGAATGGAAGGCTAGCAGCAGCAAAACCAGAACCATCGAGAAAGAGATTCAAAAACAGATGCTTAGAGGGACGTTAATGGCTGTTCATTTCCACCAACTGGAAAAAGAATTTAAAAAATGTAAAAAAAATAAAGGTATATAATAGTGAGTGATTCCAGCACATAGAGCCAGCTGGTGAGTATCCATGGTGGGGTCAGGATGCTGGGCAGCAGGGAGAGTCAGTCTATCAGGTACCCATTTCAAAGGTAGATTACCTAGAATAGCATCAAAGAGTGGGAGCCTGTGTGTCCTGAGCCCTGATGAACGTAAGTCCATTCTCTCCCTCTTTCTTCTCTCTTCAAACCTGTTCAGAATTAATCTGCATCCAAGCATCTCACACCAAAAACCCTTCAGCAAGTTTGCTAAATATCGTCATGTAGTCCCAGCACATCTTGTTCAAAGCCTGCCCTCACCACAGCACAGACATTATGCTCAGTGATTCCCAGCAATCTGCTCACTCCCACTGGCTTTACCCTTTGCTTTTCCTTCTGCTTCCTTCAAATACTACAGATTTCTGCATCTTTTCTAACTAAAACAGGCTTCCAATTAATGCTTGCCTTCAGGATGGTGTACCCTCTACTGTGTGCAGCAAGGCAGGGTCACAGACCTCACTTCCTTCCTTAAACGAAGTGCAATTGTATGGGCCACACAAAGAGGACTGTCTTTTTTCCTCCCTGCCTTTGTTCATCCCCTTTTGTGTGGACTCCCACAATCCAGGCCCAGTGTAGCAAGGAGAGCCCTGGCTATAGAGCTGAAATTGTGACAAACTCATCTTTGATACCAATGAGAGTTCTGCTTTAAGATACAGACATCATGTGCCTACCTTCTGTCTCTAGACAATGCCTTTGGAAAGTTAACATACCTGTTCATATACATACACTCTCTTGAATTTATGAAACAGAGCATCAATTGCCTGAGAAATGTGAACACTCTAGAGACAAAAATCAAAATTTTTCATACAATAAAATTAATGTCCTACGTAATTCTTAAGATTCTTTATTTTAAGGAGTAGAAAAATGGACTAATTTTGTCACAATATTTTAAGTGAAATCATTGAAATTATTTTCTTTATAATGGAAATGTTTTTGTAGAGAGTAATGAATAGCTATGATGGCCACGCTTTTTTCCCTCTCAATTTAAAGAACAATAGGCCTATTCAAGAAATGTGTTTTTGTTCTTTTTATCATGTACTTTTTCTAGTTTCCAGTTTCCTCAATATGGTGTTTATTCATTCCTTGGAGAAGGAAATAAACACAAATCATTTATAATATCCCATGAGTATGGCCATTGATTTCCACAGACAGTTTTGTTGTTTTGGGTTTTTTGTTTGTTTGTTTGTTTCTATTAATAATAATAATTAAAAAAAAAAACAGTACTGCAATCACTGTATAATATCTTAGTATTTAGAATAATTCTTCCTGCCCCGGTTCCTACAAGAATATAATTCGTAACAGTGTAAAATGCAATGTAAATTTCTACAATTGCCATGCCATTGTGCAGTGTGTATCTGTGGATGGTTTTCTCTTGGCAAAACTGGACTGAAACAGGAAAAACTCATGACAGTTCATTTCTGGAAGACAGGCTTCAACTGCAAGGACATTAATATAAATCTGCAGGCATGCCTAAGGAAAAGTAGCCTTGCTCTTACCCCTTTAGAACTGTGTAGGACTGGATTTGGATTTATTTCTCATTTATGTCTCCTTGAGCAAGACCAAAGCTGATGTGACATCAGAAGTGAATTGTTGTATGGGTGCTATTACATTCTACTAGTTCTCCACTATGGGTATGTTGTATATACTGATGGGGTTTTGCTGGTGTGCTGATCAGCTGCTCCCTTTCATTCCAATCATGACTGCATCGACTTCCATGTATTGCTCCCAGATAAACACCAAATAGCAAATTTCCTGTTCTCATTGAAGTTGCTTTTAGGTAGTCCACATAGCTCTGCAAAATATCCTCTAATATTCTTTTCATATCAGCATCCTGCACTCAATTCCTTTTAGATTAATTATATCTCCTCATGAAACTATGGTTTGGGATTAGTCTGATGGATTACACAGTCTTGGAAGTCATTCAACTCTACAGGTTCAGAGATGAGGACCTATCATTGTTCAAATGCTTAACCGAAGCATGAAATAGAACCAAATATTCTTGCTTGCAATGAATTCCCGAGCAATAATGCTGTACTTTCTCATATTTGGTCTTTCTAGGTAGGAGTTAATTACAAAAACTTTATTTATTTATTTATTTACATCATCAAGTTCAAATCCAAATGTAGACAGGGTTCAAGAGTCCGCACCACCAGGTCACAAACAAATGTATCCCTTTGTTAGTGGTCGTCTGCAGATGAAAGAGTGGCTTTTTTTCCTCAAAACACGCACTTTTAATTTGGGAATGAGTGATGAAAAAACTTTCAATGACATTAAAGGGTGGCAAAGATACGTTTATTGTTTTAATTAAGCTTTCATTAGACATTGGCCAAAAGTTACCATTGATTCTGATTCCAGATCCCTCTCTGGAAACAACTGTTTTGATAACTTAAGGAGATAGAAATCAAAAGGACAAAGTGCAAGTATTATACAACAGCTTGGCTTTGAAGCTGTATAAAAATTCCTTCTGTAGTTTTGATGATTTTGCTTTGAACTAAACAGAAGATCTCCCTTTCTTCCTTTGCTCAATGTAGAGGAGCCTCAGCAATGAGGTTACCTCAGCATCAAGTTGGACCAGGTTGTGGCTGAAAAACATGGTTGTGGTTCAGAGAAAAGGAAAAAACCTGAATGGAGAGGTCCTTTCCTTTCACACGACAGCTGTTTCTAACATGTTAGATCAGATCCAGTCAGGACTGGGAAACTGCGAGGTTGTACCTTACCATGGCAACTAAATAGTAATGACATACTCAAATTCCTATCTGAAAACTGTTTTGTATTTTCAACCGTCACTTTTCTCCATCAATAATCGAGTCATTTCTTCCACAGAAAAGTCAAACTCGACCCTCCCTACAGTCTACTTCTGTCATTTGTCTGACAGATCAGATGTCTTCCAGCTCCAGCAGATTTCCCAGAGACCAAAACAAATTGCAACCATATCCATAGTCCCTGCTGCCTTTTCACCACTTTTAGCTGAACTCACTAGTCAGCCTTGCTGACTATTTTTACTTTGATTCAACATTAGATATAATATTATCTTTTTATCTTTTTCACATTTCTATAAGTAGGTACCCATTCCTACCTCCTTTCTGTCTAATTGAAGAGCTTGGAAAAGGCAGAAGAGTCTTTTGTCCCTTGGAAAGAGTAAATCATAAACGTACCACTCATCTGTGAGCTGAGAAGTCATACATCATACATCCTAAGACCAAACTGAAGCTGTAGATCCTTTGCCATCCGCTAGCATATACACATCAAGTTCTAAGCTAGTTATATGGAGAAGTTCCATTGCCACCACAATAGTTCAAATACCAGCCAGCAAAATTATCTCCTTCTGAGACAAAATATCAGACCAATAGTACCCAGCCAATAACAACTAAAGAAAATACAAGCATTCTTTGAAGTGCACAGTTTAGTTTACATATCCTGCTCCAATCTCTCACCTTAAAGAGTTACTGTTACCTCAATACTGCTGTCTAAGCTGGAAAGGTTTTAAAACTCTGCCCAGGCACGAGAGTGCATTTTTGCTGATTCACATCACCTGCATGTATGGTTTGTATCACCTGCAACCGGTTGGTTCTTTTTTGTTCTTGTTTTGTTGTTGTTGTTGTTTTTATTGTTGTTGGGCTTTTGTTTGTTTGCATTTTTGCTTTTTTTTTTTTTTTCTTGCTTTAAAAGGCATCACATTTCTATGGGACTGTGAGCTTTTTGGGACACAGGTTGTATTTCAAGTGCAGAGAGTAAGGAGATGATAGTCACAGTTGGTGACTGTTCCTGACTGATTTGATAACACAAATAGTTTTTCATTTTATCAGCTAGTCAGATTTACTGAAGAGAAATAGTGCAGTGCACTTTGCTGTAGCAGCTACTGCCCCTTCTACACCTTCTACTGTAGATTTTTTCTCACGTTTTCTACTGGTTTTCTGTAGGCTCTCATAGTCTTTCCAATTTAGCCAAATAGCTAAAAAAAAAAAATATATATCCTTCAAGTTATTTCTTTGGTTGCTTCAATTTTTCCTTCTTCAGCCTGGACAAGCCACTCTTAGTACCATATATACATGTATATATATTTGAGATACTTTGGTGTGATAATCTGTTCGGTTTGTTTCTTACTGGCCTTTACTTTCAAGGGCATGCTACTCTCTGCTACAGCCTACCTGTACCTCTCATTCACCACTAAATTCAGTCACTGGGTGGTATGCAATTGCAATCTTGTATGCCAGAGTGGCTCCAGGAGTGAGCTATATGGTAGGATCTCATTTACTTAGTGCTGTCTTGGCACTGGATTATGAGCTCTTTGGGACACAGGCTGTATTTCAGGTGCAGGAAGAAAGGCGCAGTCACAGGTGATGACTATTCTTGACTGATTTGATACTACAAGTCATTTTTCATAACAACAGCTGCAATAGAAGCAAAGAGTTACAGCTGTCTAATTCAACTAACAGGTTGAAGACAAGGAGCTTTCGGCAAGGCTTTTCCAGTTGTGGAATTTATCATTACTTATCATATCATGAGCCTCTTGCCTTTCTGGTCACACAACAAAACCATTTGATCTTCTGGGTTTTAAAAAGCCAAATATGTTGATAGGATGGGCTTATTCTTAGGTTGTTTGACAGACTTTGGAAAATCAGCCTTGTTCACAAATTTTTATGTTAAATGTTTGGAATGTTCATAAAGTGCTCAATGAATAGATTGGTCATTTTGCCCTTTAGAGAGAAACAGAAATGTTTGAAATGGAAATAAAGCCATATTTCTTTAAAAAGTTCAATGAATGCCATATGTGATGCCTCAAACATTTCATGAAAACACAAATAGAAATGTTAGAAAGTTTAAAAACTGTACTGAAGAATAGATGTCCTGAATGTGGAGCCACACCAGTTTTGTATATTGGCATTCGATCTCTGCCACTAGGTCCCCATTGCTAGTATAGTCATTTCCACAGCAGGTTTTACGTAGAATCTTGAAAATGTTCTACGTTGAAATAGTAAGTTGTTATGTGGAACAGGTTGCCCAAGGAGGTTGTGGCTGCCCCATCCCTGGAGGCATTCAAGGCCAGGCTGGATGTGGCTCTGGGCAGCCTGGTCTGGTGGTTGGTGACCCTGCACATAGCAGGGCGGTTGGATGATCACTGTGGTCCTTTTCAACCCAGGCCATTCTGTGTCAGTGGAAACTTCTGGGACAAAGCCCGGGGTTGGGCTTTTAGGAAGTTGGAAGTGTGCTCTCTCTCTTCTGTGGCCAGTCACTCTTCTCAGACATATCTCTGTAAGGTTTTACCCCATGGTGGACACTGCAGATGAAGGCTGTAGGGGGAAAGTCCCACATCTCTTTCTGAGGCCCTCCCCCACAAGCCTTAACACCAACAAATCTACTGCTCTTTCTAACTTTAAGGAAGGACTGTTTCTCCCTAGAAATGAATTCTTTCTCAGAGAAAAGATATCACCTGCCCCATGCGTGCCCTGGGGACTTCCCACACAACAAGCTCAGGAAAGCAACCAGGAAAGCACACAGGCTGAACAGACGGGTGAAGCCTCCTTCTCACAGCAGCATCTGTTCTTCTGAACAAGAGTATCTGTCACGGTTCATTTGGGCCTCTCAAATTTACAGGAAATCTGTGAACACCAATATGAAAATGTATGCCATGAATGAGCAGTTTCTTGCTGCTTAGGAAGAAGACTGCTGCCTAAGAGTGTTTCACATCAGTAAGTTATGTTAACATTGCATTCATGCTCATTTTGGAAATGAAGAAGCAGTCAGAAAAGTAACAATTAAAGCAAGAACATGATGAAAAATATTATCCACTTTAGATCTACTTAAAGTTGTCACATTGAGTAAACATAGTGCAGAAAGAACAGCTAGGAAATGTAAATGGTTCTGCAGTAAATTTGTGTTAGTCCAAACAGCTATTTCAAATGAGGTCAGAAGGGTGCATTTTCGATGTAAGAGGGTCATACAGACTTTAGAGAAGGTACTATACACATACCGGACCCTTCAAAGAAGAACAAAACATTGTTGAAAGGCAATTTAAACAAACACTAGATGGTCAGTTAATCCTTATAACTGCATGGAAGATATTTATTGTGAACCATGGATCACTCTACTAGTTCACATTGCTTATACCTTATTTGATATTAACGTTTTTAATATCCAAGTAGCACTGGAAAACAGACTAAAGAGTATAGGTAGAATTTATCTACATAAGCTTCAATGCTGCTGTGAACAGTGGGTGGTCAAACAAAAGGCTTGGTGGTATGAATGTGCTTAAAGCTAAACTGCAGCTAGCAGTGCCTAATAAACATGCGAAGGCAAGGTACTCCCCCTCGCACTGGTGTAAATTTGGAATAATTCCAACCAGTTTAAGTGCGTGGGTCAGATTTACAGTACTAGAAAGGGAAGCTGAATGTGGTCCTGGTTTGATCGTAAGTGAAGGAAGAATCTGTTCTTTATCTTCTCTCTACAACAAAGCATTCCCAAATGATGCCTCCCAAGATCTTGAAGAATTAATGTTTAAGCTGCTGATTCTCTGCACACAAATGGGTAATATGCTGCCACTGCCACCTCCAGAGGGATACAAGCAGTGAGAGTAACATTCTTAAGAAATGCAAAGTGGAATGAAAAATGGAGAACCGGGCAGAAGTGATTGCTGTGATGTGGCAGGGTAGAAGAACAAGAGCTGAAGTAGTTGTACAGGAAGAAGAAATGCACCATTTGGGTTTGGGTATGTGTGTTTTTCCTCTATCCAATATCCCCCATGCAGTGTGTGCTGCAGGGAGAAGTTAGGAGGAAGAGCACAGCGCACGGGGCTGCAGGAGACAGTAAGGAGCAGCAGGGCCATGGCCTGGGGTTGGGTGCTGGAGTCTCCAGCCTTTGGACACCCAATGAATACCTGGAAGCACAGTAAGTTAAAAGTAATGAATTGCTTACAGCTTATCATTTCAGGAAAGCACACACACAAGGCTGTCCCCTGGAGCTCTGCAAAGGGTTTTTCAGTAAGGGCATCTGTGAACTGACTACCACCACTTCTCTAACATCCTACAGCATCCACTCAGTGTCTTTACATCTGAACTCTGTTTCCACTGGAATTCCCACAGTGAGAGAGTAATCATGGCTGCATAGCTGTCTTTTCATGCTTTGTTAACAGATGTTTTATATTCTATAAATACCACCTCATACTCTGCCCCTTCTCTACAGTGCCACTAGTTTATTGGGAAATCTAAAGCCCCATCAGTCCTTTAACTCCCTTTTGACTCTGAATCCAAAGTAAATAGCATTGCATTCAGAAAGATTGTTTGAAGGATTAGGTTACTCAATTAGAGGGATTTATTCTACCTTACTAACTTCCTTGTAAACATTTTCATTTGGATTTTCAAGGACAGAAGTCCGCTCTCATAACAGGCACAGGCGATGCTTCACATACCATCTGACATTTCTTTATGTGGCTTGCCATAATCAAAATTGAAAGCTTCTCTTATCAACTCAAGTGTGATCATCAACACTGATGTAGATCATCATGAAATGCCCAGACAACCCATGTCTCTGTCAACACATGCACACATCTACTCGGGCTCCACTTGTTACATGCTCTGCAGAAATGGGAAGAGTAGGTGCTGCTACTGTCCTGAGATAGAACAGCTAAGTATTGCTAGCCAGAGGGCGAGATACAAATATAGTCTGGAGAACAGTGACATGGGCATCACAAGGTCACTTACTCAATTTCTTCTTGTGTGATGACCATCATGCCCTGGAAACCACAGTGTTCAAAGTTCAAGACAGAACTAACCTGAACAGTACTGTATATTCAGAGTTCCCTGTGTTAGCTAAGCTCTCTAATGGTGTTTGGAGGGCTTTCTTTACAGTTCTCAGAGATTTATAGATTTCAAGGTCAAAAGGAATCATTGTAGGGGGATCATCCAACTTCCTCTGTAACGTGGGCTACAGCCCTCCCCTGAACTAATTAACTGTAGTGGAAGGCAGTAACAGAATCTCTGTTTGCACAGTTAGCGCTCAATAAATACTAAAATGTATTTTATAATACATAATACCTATGGTAGATGATGAGGAGCGAGAGTCTCCTGGTTGAAGCATGGATGTAGCAGCCGGCAGTCCTGAGCTCAGGTCCTCTCCTAGCTACTGAAAACTCCCTGCATGCCCATTGCAGCCTTTATTTCTGTCTCTGCTGCGTGTCTCTGCAACTCTTCCCCATATCACAGTGCTCTTGCACACTTACACAGTGCATTTCAGACTTTGTAAAGGTGTCAGGCACAGGGCACTCATTTTCAGACAGTGCCTTTCAGCACAAACCAACCCCATTCAGCAGGCTTCCTGTTGGAAGAAATCTGAAACCTCTAATAGTTAAATGATGACACTTCCAAGTCACTTCCATGTAACTTCAGCATAAAGTATCTAATTGCAGGAAAGAGTATTTGTCCTACTCAAGTAATGTTCAATCTATTTTCCCAATTCCTTTACTTTAATCTAATAGTGCTAATTCACTGACCTTTATATTTTGACTATGTACATCATATTCATCCAGCAGGCCATTAGAAAGGCCTGAGAAGTACTTCACAGACTAGTGCCAGTGTATTTGCCAAGGTGTCAGAGTCAGTGTGAACTGAGCTGTCCTTTGCCCAAAATTTTCCATTCTTGAAATAATTAACTATGTTAGTGTTCTATGAAAAATACAGACATTCTGTTATTGTGAGAGAAAAGGACTGAATAGAAGCAAGAAAATGTCTTGAACAGACACATTTTTCTGCAGTTCTCTACCAAGGGTGGAAAGAATCAGCAGGTGTTCTGTGTCATCCCAGGCTCCTATGTAATCCAGAGACACGAAGCTGCCTGGACACATTGTGGTGCATGGGGGAAAGAAAAGTCAGAGAAAGAGATAAAAGATACAGGAAAGGAGAAGTGGAAAATATTGCCAAGCAGCACAATAACTTAACAAAGCTTGCGTTTTCCTCTCCCCAACATACTACTTTTTGTTTTACTGATCCAGTAAATAACACTATTTGTGTTAACCATAGTCTAACGTTGACACAGTGCTGCTGATTCAGTATTAAATGTCATGGAACTGCTAATAATTTTTTTTTCTTTTCGAGATTTTTGTTGGAAAGATTTATAGTAGATTCCTTAGCCAGCAAAGGAGTTTTGCATAATGACCTTCTATGTGTGAGATGTGTCCACTTTACCAAATTCTGAACAGGAAACCAGTGGACATCATATCAACAGCAGAGAAAAAAATACATGGCTCTCAAGGGAGCACTCACATGCTTGGCGGTAGGCATGTGTATAACTTTTGCATAGTCAGGAGCTTACACAGTAAAAACAATTATTTTAGAGTTAAGATAGGTCATCCATTCAAGGTTAAGTTGACCTGTCATGGGGGGAAGCCAAATTTGCATGTCATTTTTGGGACAGCAAGGTTCTTCATGATAGCATGCCCCTTTTTCCTTATTACTGAAAATTATTTTTAAAAAATTGCCATTGGTTTTGTATTTTCTCCTCATGAACAGATGTTTCTTCGATTCATTCTTACACCTTCACCACCCACTCAAGAGCTTAAGACTTTCCATATTGTTTGTACTGAAGTTTTGCTTAACTCAGCGTAGTCTCCTTGACTGTGTCAGTTGCTGATAGGTAAGGAAGAGTGTGTAGAGAGGGTACATATATATGACTTACAGGAAGCAACCCATCCCTTAGTATGTTTTCAGTTACCAGGAGTAAGAGTTTAGGGGTTTCCTGATTCCCTGATTAAATACAAACCATTATGTTGATGGACCACTCATTTAGGAGCTTCTCTGGTCCCTTTATGAGCCAGTTTGACTTTCTCAACATTCTATATCAGTGAGCACGATAATTTAACTACATGCCAGATCAAATCAGAATGTGCCTAAATTACACGTCTGTCCCAATCAGTGATCTCTGACATGGCAATTATTGGGACTTTTTCCTGCAAACATCACTTTCCTGGACTTGGGTAGCCAAACTCTGTTGATCTTTGGGGCACGTTACAAGCCTATTTTCTTCCTTGGGCATTTGTGGTTTTTCAGAAGCCAAGAGCAGTTAGAATGAGAGGAATGGGGACTATTAGTGGGTTGCTTGTTCTATTTTGTAATGTGGATCTTGGTTACTTCAATCTGGAATTTTGTTGGGTGTTTTCTTCTGTTTGTGCAGAGTGATCCTTGAAAATGGCCAACCTTACAGAGGCGACTCTTTCAGTCAGAAAGAGTAAGGATAAACAAATAAATAGAATAGAGCCTGCTGCTTTCTGGGGTTCCTTGACATCTGAGTTTGAAGTTAGCAGGCAGCATACCAAGCTGGGAAGCTGTCCTGGGGTTCTGTGCCAGCAGGGTTGGTTGGCATCAGGCACCATTCTCTCTGTTCTGTCATGTCCCCAAGGGGCTACTGACAGCCTTCAAGAGCACAGTACTTTAGAAACACATTGGCATGGCAATAAATGTTAAGGCTTTCTTCGCTTGAACACTTATTCTATTACTGAAAAGCTCCAAGGTAAAAAGAAGCATTTGTCTTGGAGGAAAAACATTTTACCGTTCCTCATCTGTTTTTACAAATCTGCACTTACTCTGGCAAAGATATCCACTGTCATTTTAAATGAAAACTGACTGAATGTTACATCAGTTTAAAATTAACTCATACTGCAGTTAGAATTTATTGTAAGGCAGCTGGTTTTTATTCTAATTTTTTGAAGAGAACATATGGATTATGACAGAGCCTATTAAATATCTCTGGAGCGTATCTGGGAAGCTGTGTTGCTTTACTCTGAGCTCTATCATTGAATTTCTGTCTGAATATCTCAGTCTCCTGTAGGCTCCCATCAAGTTACATGAAGATAGAAACCAGAAAACCATTTCTTCAGTAAGCTTGAAAATACAGCTGGGTAAATGGCAGAGTTTGCTTGCTGACTCTTTGTCTTTCTTGTTTAGGTGACATTTGAAATTAGTTCAGGCTGTATTTTTTCTTGCCCCAGTTAATCCAGATGACACGTGCACAGTTGAATGTGTGAACTGGAGAGCATCAGCTCTTCACCTCACCTCTGCATTATCTGGTACAGGGGATAACCTATTACAGCGGGCTATCTTTTGGAGAGATTAATGGCCTGATTTACAAATGCTGTTATTAGATTGCTTGCTGCTCCTAAAGTTTATGGCAGATGTCTTTCTGTCACTTGGTTCATTTTATTGTGTTTTGGTAGCACTGTTTTCATATTCAGCAAAGCAAAGAGCCCTAAGACAGAACCCAGCTGTCATCCTGCACTTGCAGGACAGACAGTTTGAGCAAATCGGGGAGTGAAACCCTCCCATTTGGTTGGAGTTGGATGGGAGGTGCTTAGGCAAGATGAGGGCAATTACCTGGTGAGGAATTTGTTGAGGAAGCTGTGGTTACTGCCCCTCCTCTTCTGTGGAGCTTTAACAACCACAGTGGTCAAGATTTCAGGTTTTACTTTAATTGCTGGGAGAACATTTAACACACGGGGGAAGGAGAAGAACAGTTGAGTGCGTAGGCTGTGTGTGTCTGTGTTTTAAATGCCATTCAGTAAACCTGAAGAGCTCTGTGCTGAAGCAGCTCAGATGCTTTCTTGCTCAGAAAAACTAGGAAGCAGAAATTCTGTTGAAAGAAATTTTACTGAAACACATTAGCACCTCTCACTTGTTGGCAGCTGACATTTTGAATATTACTGCTATTTCAAAGAAGAAAATGTAACCTTGCATTTTTAATTTGCAGAATTAGTCAGTATTCTTAACTGTTTCAATAAGCTTTGTTTTATGGTATTCTTCCAGAATTTGAAGGGAACTTAAAAGAAAGAGGAGGACTGACTTTTCACACAGTCTAATAGTCAGAGGACAAGGGAGAGATTTAGGTCAGATGTTAGGAGGAAATCCTTTACTCAGAGGGCGGTGAGGCCCTGGCACAGACTGCCCAGAGATACTGTGGTGCCCCATCCCTGGAGGTGCTCAAGGCCAGGTTGGATGGGGCCCTGGGCAGCTGAGCTGGTGGGGGACAGCCCTGCCCATGGCAGGAGGCTGGGACTAGATAATATTTAAGGTCCCTTCCAACCCAAGCCATTCTATGATACGATTCTACACTTTCTATTATTGTCAGGTAACAAAGACACTGGATCTGTAAACACAAACTTCACAGTTCTGGCTGTGAGTTTCTGCTGCACTTCATGCGTATGTAATTTAAACACAATGCCTGCTGACACCGAAGGCAAATATTCATTATTATGAATTATATTATTTTTGATTCTTAGCAGTATTTAGAGTCCTTAGCGTGAGAGAAAAAAACATCAACAATAAACATACAGGAACAGAGGTGATTAGAAAAGTATGAAGAAGTCAGAAGGAAATTAATGACAATTTGAATACATGAAGCATCAGTGAAAGATATCATTTACACTGACCTGTCAAACACCACTTCTAGCACTGATTCACTTTGTGGCTTGAACTGGAGAAACGAGACAAATACAATTAATTTTGTGATCACATGCCTTTCTGGCACAAATTGCACTTGCACAGAGGCAGGCAGAGAACCAGCATATCTGGAAACTCAATTTTGTAAATGTAACGACATGCTAGTGAAGATCTACTAAGTGGAAATAAGTCTCAAACTTGCAAGAAGAATAGCAGAAGACAAAGGAATTCTTTCTCTTGAGGAATAAGTAAAACCGCCTTAGGAATGAAAGTCCAAGAAAATGGTGCGCTAAAAGGAAGTAATGGTACAGTGTACTAACTTAATGTTAGTAAATGTACGAAATTAATGTGGTTAATGGAACTACTGCTATAGGATGAAGTTTCTAAATAACACTATACTAGTACTGCTCAGAATTCTATTCGTATGGTATCGATATTTAAATGAGGTGAAAATAAGGTTTTTCTTATATATGTATAAGGAGATTCCAAAAGTCTGTTTTACCTTTAAAATATTCCCCACTGTGCATCTACTTTCTCAGATATAATTGATCCAGATGTTTGAGTGAAAGCCCAAGAGATGAGAAATTGCCATGAATGCAGCAGTTTCTGATCTCCCTGTGTGATCAAGGTGATGGAAATGCATCAAAACATTTATAATTATGAATCCTATGTTCTCTGTGAAGAAGTAAGAAACAGAAAGATGAAATGAGATGTTTCACATTTTTCAGTGTTATCTGGGCTAGAACATCTGCTCTCCTACCACCTTCTTCAGTAGCAGACCAGCTTCTTAGACCAACTGTATGGGAAAGACAAAACTTTGTATTCAAAAAAGAAACAGATTTTTGGAGTTATATTTTCAATAGATCAAAAAATCCTAAAATATTTTAATAAGGCACCATCAAGTAATCCAACCACACGACCATTTCAAGATCAAGATCCGCTCAATCAAAAATCATTCAGATTTTTGTAGTCACAGCTTTTCCTCTTTTCCTTAGCATTCTCTGCTAAGGGTGAAAGCAACTTCAACAGCAGGACAAAAACATATCACTATTCTCCTGAGCTGCCTTTGGACCAGAAAGAAATAGAGGGGTTGAAAATTTTCCTTGCTTCATCCAAAACCACACGTTATCAGAAATAGCTCTGCCCATTCTTTGTAAGTTGGTATTTGTAAGGCTTTTAGTTTATAAGAATACAAAGTTAGAAACAGAATAAGATTGGATGGAGGAAGCCATTGGGATGTAGAGGAAGAAGTACTTCCTTTCACTAGCAAAAGTATATTGTGATTCTCCTTAAATTCCTCTTTAAAATGCTCCAATTCACTACATCAGACTGCAGGTAACAAGATATGAATATGATTGTTTAAGGCAAACAGGCACATATGTGAAACTGTTCAGTTCTTAACTTGCCTTTAGACAACTACTGAAAGAAACAGCCGTGGCATGGCAGCTGGAATTGCACCAGTGCCAAAATGTGATTTGTGGATCTTCATTTCCTAGTTCTGTTCCAACTGTTCTCCAAGTGGGTTTCCATACTGTGATAGGTGAGCAGGCATCCCAGAAATGAAATATAAGTCCTCCTCACTAATAACATGAATCTATTTCTTTCCTTGTATGTCCCTACATGTCTGCTGAAGTTGGTGACCCTGTCCCCACTGCAGCTGTAGAGATACAGACCTCACTGATTGGTATGCTTAGTAGGTGCAAGCCAACCCCTAGACTGTCTTTGAGATGTGTAGATCATTGTGGATCTCAGGAATGGCTCCGTATAGTGGATGGAGATGGGGAAAACAGACATTATGCTTTTTTTCTAACAGACTATTGCACATATTCTTTCTCTCTTTTCTCTCTCTTTTTTTTTTTTCTTTCTTTCTTTTGTTGTTTTGTTTTGTTTTAGGTACAATGGAAGTTTTAAAATTGTATCAACAGGCCTCTTAGGAGTTTTTGTCTCCATCCAAAGCTAAGCCTAGCTGTTGTACTTGTTAATTCCGAGGGCAAAATCTCATTTGTTCCACAAGACTCTTTTTCTTGTTTGACATGTGTTCTCCAGTGGGAATTCTATCACCCTTTGATTTAATTCTTCCAGATGTTTCATGCATCCTATTATAAGCCTCTTCAAAGAAGGAATAGTAACTGGTCTAGAAAGCAATTGCATTTTCATTGTTCCAGGGAAAGTAATAATTTTATGCTAGGAAACAGGAGCAAAAATGTGTATGGGTAGCTGAACATATATGTGTCTATATCTATATATATAAATCAGTAATAAAGAACTCCCTAAAATCTTGTCAGTTAAACCCAATGGAATTATACTACATTTAAGCAGTAAATACATACATTAAAAATACATTCTAACTGAATGTAACACTATCCTTGGGAATGGAAGATTTAGGGCTTTTAACTTCTCCCCTTTCCACATAATGATTTGCTTTGTGTTTATAAAGGGGTGTTGTTACAAAGAAGGGTAGTTTATTGCACCTGAAAGTCATAATGCCCTCGCAAAAGACTGTAACAAAATAGACATATGTAGAACAGATTTTGATTTCCAGCATTTAAAGTGTTATTACATTTCAAATAAGAAAAGTCAAAAGCGTAGCTGAATCTTTGTGCTTACTCATAACTTACTGAGTAATGAATTTTGAATGTTTCCATATTGGCTATTTGTATCACCTACTGTCAGCAAACTTAGTATTCATGTAATTCCTCCTCTGCCACAGTGCTTTTTCATCTTTGCTATGTAACTATCATGATTGGGGATTATTACCCTTTCCTAAATAATTAATGACCTCTAAGTTTGGTAGGAAGAGCTAATCAGAAACTTTTTCAAATAACTTTTTGACAAAGTTACTTGAAGCACTGGCTGGATGGCCGGGCCCAAGGAGTTGTGGTCAATGGAGTTAAATCCAGTTGGCAGCCGGTCACGAGCGGTGTCCCCCAGGGCTCAGTACTGGAGCTGCTTCTATTTAATTTCTTTATTAATGATCTTGATGAGGGGATTGAGTGCACCCTCAGTAAGTTTGCGGGTGACACCAAGTTGGGAGGGAGTGTTGTTCTGCCTGAGGGGAGAAAGGCACTACAGAGGGACCTGGATAGACTGGATCAATGGGCCAAGGTTAACTGTATGAGTTTTAATACGGCCAAGTGTCAGGTCCTGCATTTTGGTCACAACACCCCCAGGCAACCCTACAGGCTTGGAGAGGAGTGGCTGGGAAGCTGCCTGATGGAAAGGGACCTTGGTGTACTAATGAACAGTTGGCTGAACACAAGCCAGAGGTGTGCCCAGGTGGCCAAGAAGGCCAATGGCATCCTGGCTTGTATCAGGAATGGTGTGGTGAGCAGGACTAGGGAAGTCATCCTGCCCTGTACTTGGCACTGGTGAGGCCTCACCTTGAGTACTATGTTCAGTTTTGGGCACCTCAGTACAGAAAGGACACTGAGGTGCTGAAGCAGGTCCAAAGGGCAACAAGGCTTGTGAAGGGCTTGGAGAATGTGCTCTGTGAGGAGAGACTGAAGGAACTGGGGCTGTTTAGCCTGGGGAAAAGGAGGTTGAGGGGAGACCTTATTGCTCCCTTCCAATATCTGAAAGGTGCTTACAGTGAGAGCAGGGTTGGTCTGTTCTCACTGGTGACAGGACGAGGGGAAATGGCTTCAAGTTATGCCAGAGGAGGTTTAGGTTGGATATCAGGAAAAACTTCACTACAGGAAGGCTTGTTAAGTACTGGAATAGGCTCCCCAGGGAGGTGGTTAAGTCACCATCCCTGGATGTGTTTAAAAACCGTTTGGATGTAGTGCTCAGGGACATGATTTAGCAGAGGGTTGTTAGAGTTAGGGTAGTATTGTTAGGTTGTGGTTGGGCTTGATGACTTTTAAGGTCTTTTCCAATCTAAGTGATTCTATGATTATGCTTTGCCTGTTCTTTTAGATAGAAATCACAGCTTCATTTTCTGTTGTTGTTCTGAATGTTCTTTGAGTGAATCCAGCTCATAACCCCTCATAATTCACTGGCCCACATAGCCTCAAATAATTGATTTTAATTATTTTGATATTATTATCAAGTGACTCTTCTTGGGAATCTTGGAAAGGCACAAATGAAAGAATACAAAAGAAATTTCAGCAAACACTGAAATTTCTGCTTGTATTATATTCATAACAAGCAGACTGAAAATAAAAATTTTCTTATTCTTTCGCTTTAAAAAAGCCAAGCAGAGTAGATGTCGTAAGTTCTATTACTCAGTACTGTCTCTTTCCAGTTTTAGCAACATATTTCCAACAATGACACAAGAGTATAAAAGAGCAGATTTTGCTATTGTTGAGTTTCCCCAGTAAATTGGATGAAATCATGCTTGTTGCATGATTCTTTGGTTCAGTATCCCTTATGACCTGATGACTCTTCAAGCAGACAGTGCACCCTTCATTTCTATGTGCTACTGTGAGAGGCAACACATTTATAATAACTGTAGAAATATGTGCTGAAACAGTTGTGCTCATCCTCCATGTTTCTATCCTCAGGTTACCCTGATCCTGTCCTCAAGGGTATGAAAAGGACCCACTTTTCAATCAGCAATATGAGAAAGGCAAAAGAGTTGAAAAGCCAAAGTACAGATATCCCACACAGGAAATAGTAGTATTAAAACCAGGAGATAGATGGGTGCACATTTTCATGGCCCATACAACCTTTGTTACTTCAGTTCACAATCATGTTGAAAATGAAATTAAATTGGTTTTGTCCAATCCAGTGTCTGACACTTACTGACATTTCTGTGAGCTTCATCTTTTAAAAAGATGGTAGAGCCAAACATGTATTTGTCCATGTAAAAATACAACAGAAAGAAAAAACATTTGGATTTAACTAACCTGAACTAGCATTCATAAACAAGAACTTAACACTGTATCTTCAGATAGTCACATCTCAAATAACGTGCCCAGGTTCTCACAGAAATTTCAACAACTAACCCTACAAGTATCAGTATTATTTTGTCTGTAAAAATGTGAAGTAAGACCTCAATTTTATTTGTCCTTGCAAAAGAAAAGAAAATGCAAACCTTTACGAAGTCTTGAGCAAGTCCACACAGTGTCCCAGCAAAAAAATCAATGTTGTAGTTTGACTTAGATACAGTAGGAAACAACTGAAACCTTCCAACTGGCAGCTAGGTTGTTATGGATTATTAAGCTCACAAAAACAACTAGATCACAATCTCTAATTACTTACATGTGGCAATAGGGACTTCTTTAGCCTCCAAAGCTAAAAAATAATGCAATCAAATGGCTACAGGTGGGACTAAAACTCCTTTTTAAGTCTGTAATTGATCCCTGAAGCAAAACAATGAATATGGTCTTTGTCACTTGAAGCCTTTCAGCTGAACATCTTTCTTCTTCACTCATAAGTTAATGAGTTTGATACTGTTCATTAATTTAGTTGCTGATCTAATTGTAGCCAATAAGGACAGCACAAGGCGAGAGCAATTTTTTACAAGAACAAAATGCTGCCTTCTGGAAGGAACTGCCTGCTAGACTGCCCAAACACATTAGTCCTTTCTGAAATTTGTGGAGGCAACCCATATTCCAATGACTTGTCTGAAACAAAGTTTTCTACCTGGGTTTTTAAAAATACATGTTACATTCACTGTATGTGCCTTTGTATATGTCTGTGTTTGCAGCCTCATTTTTAGGGAGGTTTAAGAGTGCAGAAGAGAAAGCAATGTCACCCTCTAGTTCTAATGTTTGTATAATGCTTTATCTGCTCCAGTGTGAAGGCTGATAGGCAGGTGACTGGTGGTGGTGTAACTGCAATATAATTGTATTACTGGGGTACAACCTGTAATTACTTTTCCTTACTAATCTTTCACTTTTTGCTGCTAACAATGCTTTTTGTTGTTTAACTCACAGGAATTTATTCTGTTGCGCTTAGAAGTGATGTTTTGGTTTGATATTTAATACCATATCTTTCCTCTTTTGGCAATAGTTGCTTGTTTCCTTTGTTTTGTTTTTCTCTGATTTGAAGAAACAGACATTTTTCCCTGAACCCCCAATGTCTCTGAATTATGAGAAATACTATTACTCACAGCTCAGGGTCCAGAAGTGATGGGGTTCCATTTTGCCAGAAAAAAATATATATATGTATATATTTTAAAGAGGGCTCATGAGCTAAATATTGAGTGGGTAAAACAGGCACCGGTATGGTGATAGAAAAAGGATGTATCACATCAGTGGATGGTTTCTTTCTTGAGAAGGCCAAGATCAGTAGCAGCAGTCCTCAGCCATTTTCTGCCCCATGTGTACTCAAGCCAATGACTCCTTGTTCTGTGTTAGCAGAGGTTTTACTGTGGTGCAGACAGAAACGGGATGACCCAGTGTGAACTGAGTAGGGGGGTAAAATGAGTGACGTGAGGATTCAGCAGTAATTCTGCATTTCCTTGATTTTGTCAGTTTAAAGTTGACCTCTTAACATTAATGTAGATTTTGTCATTTATTTTTTATGCCTGGTGTACCTGCCTTAATACAGGGACAACAGTTCATGCTGAGTGTTTTATACATAATTTATATCCAATACTAAAACCCTTTGTACTGTTTTAAGGGGTTATAAATTCTCTGCAGCCTAGCGGATACATTAATGCAAAACTCCTGGCCTGCACATTTACTTGATGTGAATTACCTATGCTTTTCTACTCTAGATATTTTGCCAGCAATAGTAAAAAAAAAAAAAAGTAATAGAACGTATCCATGAGCAATAGCAAAAGACTCCTTCCTGGGAATATTCACATCTCTAATAATAATTATCCACTAATGTTTGGATCAGATATTCATTGTTCTCATTTTTTTATTCTCCATAAAGCCAAGCTATTTCCAAGACTTGTATGAAATCCAAAGATGTGGTTGTGGAGAAGTGTAACACTATATCCAATTTTATTGCACTCCATCATATCAAGTTAACACACTGAGAGATCTGCTATAATTTGTTTGTTTACACTTTGTCTATGAATAAATAAATGCATTATTATGATACATTAAAGTCAACATAGGAGTATTCAGTCAGATTCTGTGAAGTTAAAGCTATAAAACACACCCACTATATCCTCACTACCTCCTTTCTTTGGATTCCTACTGGGGTCTCCTGCCTAAGAAATTTCTAGATGGACATGCAGACATGTTTCTGACCTGATATGGAAGTAGGGGGGCCAAGTGGCAGATCCTAACTGTAGCCACAATGAAAGACATGAGAAGCAAAACTGGGCTGCACTCAGATGGTTGCATTCAGATGCTCCCTTTGTAGGTGGCAGCCTGACACCAGGATCCAAGTGCTGTTATCAAAACTCTGTGCTTTCGCCTTCCTCCACGGGATGTGTATCAAGATCATGGCCTCCCTGGGTTGTCAGCAATGGCTTGCTCCTACCAAAAACCTGTCTGCTTCTGGGGTTTTCATTCTGTACCAGTGATCCAGCTTTCTTGTATCGAGAAGAGAAAAATAATGAACCCAAGAAAGCCTCAGTGGAAACTCAGGAAGCCAGAGCATCATTATTGATATTATACCTTCTTATGAAGACTGTAAAGAATCTTTAAGGTTTAAAACACGCTGACAGAGCTTCACTTTTACGTTTAAATGAAATTTAAAAAAAAAAAAAAAAATGAAATGAAAAAAAGATTTCCTTATGCACACAGCTTCTCCTGAAACCACACAGGAGCTTTGACCAAACACAGTCCAGAAGTATGCTGTACTAAAGGCAACATTTCCAGCATGCCCTTAGCAGCCTCTCCTCCAGGTACACACCAAACAAAATACAACTTTATTTATTATCTATTAGCTTCTGGTCCATCATTCTGGCAGGACAGATCCTTACAAAATATATAAATCTACTGATTAGGCAATACGGGAACATGCCCAACGTTCTACACACTGTGACTTGTAGTACAATGCACACAGAAAAGTCATCACTGAGATCAGGGTTAAAATAATATTGCTGTGTTTGCCAGGAAAATTGTTTGTTTGGTTTTCTGAAGGGCAGCACAATTGTTAAGGCTGTTGTAAACTGAATCAAAATACATTTCAGCAGAGTTACATTTCATTGAATCATTTCTGACCGCTTTGATTAATCACAGATGTGCTAATCAGATTTTTTTTTTCATTTCTCATTAACAGCGGTACGCTTTTTTTTCAGGACCTGATTTTTCTTCTTTGCTGGTGATAATGTAAACCCAACTCAGGGGCTGACTACGCAGGCTTGGCAGTTTGCAGTCACTGCACATAGGAACAGGTAGCCTCTGACTCTGTTTGTTTTAAATTGTCTGTGATGGTTGGTATCTGGCAGTAAGATGACAGATCCAGGTCTCATGTTATACAATTGTTATAACATAAGGAAAATTTGTAAAATTTCTTGAAGGAGGCGATGAAATAGGATGATTTCTCCTCTGCCATTACACCCCACCAAACACTAAAGAAAATCAGAATCTGCCCTATGTGTTTATGAAGAACTCCTCCAGAAAATTAATTAAGATCTAGGGTTTTAAAATGTCACCAAAATATATATATGCAAGAGATAAAAGGAAAAGAATGACTTTGAGGTTACAGTCAACGCTTAAGTTAATTTAAGTCAATTCTGTTTATTTTACTGACAGGCAGTGAGGGGTATTAGATTTCAACACATCACACACCTGCATCTTCAGGGTTTGTTTGCTTTCCAACCCAGGACCACATTCAGTAGACAATAGCAACAGTCAGTAAGAGCATGATATTTTCTAAGCTAAAATGAATGGAACTCCACATCTTAGTTTCTAGAATTTAAGTAAACATTAGAGACCACGGGGGAAATTTGGGATATTGCAAACAGCCTATAGTTATGCCTTCAGGTTGCGTTGAAAGCGCATGAGTTAACACCAAGGCGTGATCAGTAAGTGCTGATGTTTGCCACTGGGCTGCTGATGAAAGTCAGGTTGTCACCTTTAGGTTTATGTATGCCTGCTTTAACACAGAATTAATAGAAATTACAAAACTTTTCAGGGCATTTAAAAATATCAGCAAGTACTAATAGGTTTTTATTTCTCTTTCCTCAAGCTGCTTACATGTGAGGTTTGACTTCCTGAAGTCAATAAAAGACCTCAGTTTTTATGAAGCTTTGAATCTGCCTGTGCAGTGCCCAAGGAATGTGTGTCCAACCTTTTGGCTTGCCTGGGCTGCATGGAGTGAAGAGCAATCATCTTGGACAGCGTGGAAAGTAATGCCTCCTGCTTATTTCCATGGAAACTACATCAGATACGATAAGCACAGTAACATCGCTGGATAGAGCAAATACTCATTCTGTGTAAAAATAAATTCTACTGTAGGCAACAGCATTTTCTGCATTGGAGCAATCGGCCTGCAGCACATCAAAATGTCTTCTGCTGCACAATTTGAACACTGAAAAACTAAATGAATACACTAATGGACAGTTTTTGTATTGTGCTGTGATTTTCAGTTCTCTATTTAAAATAAAGTAGGCCATGGAATCTTCATTTTACTCAAGCAGTAGCGTATCTCATAAAGGAAACACTGCAGACGCATTATTACAAAAAAAAAACCCCTTCTCGTTCTTTAACACACACAACATTGTTCTGTCCTTTTCCCAGCTCAGTAAACTCTATGATCTACTACTGTGGTTTCCACTGATAAAATGAAGTAAAGCAAAGCTAATTTTTTGTCTGATATAAAATGAAGTGTTAATCTCCGAACTTGAGTAAGTTTTGGAAACCACTATTTTAATCGCATGGAAGTTTCTTATTTTTTACACTGATACAGTAGATGCTGTTTTGTTGGTTTTTTTTACAAGTTGTTTTTTTGTTTGTTTTTTAAATAATCTTTTTAAGAAATAAAAAACTTCTGTATCTTTATTTTTAATTCCTGAATAACTATTGAGACTAAACAAATTTTAGACTTCAGAACTATGTACATAAGTATCAAATATGTATTTTTTAATGTTACTGAAGATTTTAGCATTGGGGTAATCTAAACATTGTTTAGTGTTATTACCACAGCCTTCAGGACTGTTCAAGATTACACAGGGAATGAAAGTATTTGTCATGTATATCTATGACACTTGTGAATAAAAGTTTGTACTCAGTTCTGTATTTCTATACACTCACATACAGCTCATTCTGCTTATAAAATACTGTTGGGTTTTTTTTGCTTTATTCAGTGCTGAGGCCATACATCTGGATAGCATATTCTAACTAAACAACTGACTATATAAAGGAAGATCAAAATGATCTTACTTATGAGTTTACATTATTCCATTAAGCAGAAAAGGACCCAATAAAGGTTTATGATAAAGTTCTAGAATATAGAATCTGAGAAACATGATAAAAATCCTCTGTTTACTCATAATTACAGAGGTGTCAGGACTTCTTCAGACTTTTCAGAGGAGACCAATACAGAACTAGTACAAAAACAAAGATTTTTCATTTGCTAGGATAGGTCTTAAGCATTGGTTGAAAGAAATGGTGATTCACTTGGTTGTAGGAACGATTAAGGTCATGGATAACATTTCACAGATGCTTTACACATACAATAAAATAAAATTGAACTTCTGTTTTGCTAGATGAGAAATAACATGAAGATGACTGGAATAAACCAATGCTGATACACCTGTGTGTAGGAAATGAGTTAAATGAAGTGATCTAGGAGGAGACGCAATGATTACCAAACTCAAATACTGACTGACTACTCCAGCCAGAAATAAAAGAAAGAAAAGAAGAATTTTAATATCTGTCTAAAAAAAAACGTGAAGCCACAAAATCTGAGAAGAATGGTTGGAAACACAAAATACTTACCAAAAACCAAACAGAATCAAGATGGAGCACAGACATCTTTCACTAAACTACCATGAAGTAACTCAGAACCGATCAATTTAACAAAGAAACCAAAAGCCTGCCCACAAACACCCACACAGAGGAGGAAAAAAAAAAAAAAAAGCAAGAAATAGGTAACAGAACAAAAGATAGTGAAGTACCACCAAAAGCAAGGTCCAAACCCCAACTTAAACCACCAACCCCTTTACAAATCTGACCCCTCCTCCCCCCCAAATATTTACAAATAAATAAATAAAAAAAAAGCAACAGCCCTTATGTAAGAGCCTCTAAATAAGGCCAATTAACAACCACAGAGCTGTCTCGATCACTGAGAGAAGACACCTGCTTCAACAGCTGAAGACAATTGATCACCTCCCCCATAAATAGTGGGCTTGTAAATATACTAACCTGTCTTTATGAATCCTCCTTTAGAGATGTGCTCTGGAGAAAGGGGGTGAGTTATTGTTGTCTTCTTGGGTTAATGCTATTAGCAAGCTTGTTGAGGGTGTATTTTTATTTGTTTATTTTATTTAGGTCATTGTAGTTATTTAGTAGGGTCAGACCCATCGCTGTTCTTTAGGGAGCACTGTTTGTTAGAGTTTTCAAGATGCTGTGCTGCTCACAATGATTCTCTGAGCTCTGCTAATCAGGCATCTTGTTCCATTTTGTTAGCTGATGATTGCTTGTCTAAATAAGGTAGAGCTTTCTTATTTTTAGAGTTCCAAATAGCTTCAGTTGAGACTGTACAACAGTTTGGGTTCACTGGTATGTGTAACTTGTAAGCAGATGCAGGTATATGCCTGCCTAGATTTATTTCTTGTGATCAGGAATGTCTCATGGGTGGAGTGGTGATTGGTTGTTGGCTTGGTTTAGAATTTGTTCTGTCCTTATCCACAGTCAGATTTTTGGTGGCAAGCACATAGTATCCTTTAATCAAGGCCATGGTAAAGCAACTAGGTTTTGGACGCAATCAGGATGTTTTGTGTATGCTGCTAACTAGACAAGAAATTTAAGGTCTGTAAGTTCTTAGTTGAGCTACCTTCAGTGTAATACTAAAAACTGCTCCTGAAGGTTGAAAAGAACTTGCCTGGGAGGTGTAGTAGTAGAAGCATAGTAGCAGGATAATTCAGGAGTATTATAACTGTCTTTTACTGACTGAACATGATAAAGAGGATGGGTTTGGAAAACACTGACTTAAAAAGCTTTGTCTGTAAGTACAGCATGGATAGGCTTGTTTGCCATGCTTGATTTTTAGAAAACCTCTAAACCCCTAGGCTTGTGTGAAACTCAGGCATGTTATGTTTCTCTAGAGGTGTTGATTCCCTTCCCCTGCATTATGGAATACTAGATTGCTACTAGGTAGAGCACAGGTGTCTAACCTTCTCGCTCACCTGAGCTGCATGGAGTGAAGAGTTGTTGTCTTGGGCTGCACATAGGTTGCTTGAGAAGTAGTGCCTCTTATTTCTGTGGAAACAACAACAGATACAGAAAATACAGTAACACTATATGATAGAGAAAGTTATCAGCAACATAGCAGTATCTTTCATCCCACCCACCACTGTTTGTTATGAGTTTTCATCAGCAATGAACAAGAGTCTTTGTGCTGCACTTGTGAAAAGTCTGCATCGGTGAAAGTGACTGCGGTAGTCACTGCTGAAAGGCACTGCTCATTGCCTCACGGTGCTTATGTCTGCTGTTTGCTCTCCATAAATGTTGAGCAAGAGTCAGGGGATGTAAATGGGTGTCCTTTTTTTTCTGCATGGGGGAATTCCTTAAGACATCTTTGCTTCTTCCACACATCTACAACTACTAGTTGTAGATAGTAGATAGATTGACAATACTAGCTTGTCAAACTACCCCTCTACTGTCATCTGTCTTGTGGCTACAAAATGTAATGGAGAACTGGTGGGGAAGCTTTAACCTCTACTGCCATACCACCGACATCCACTTCTGGCATTGTGGGCCAATATAATAAAATAGAAGGCATTACTTTCAGAACAGTGCATGTAAAATATATAATCTAGTTAACATATACAATTAGCAAATTACTTTAATATTGAATATTTGTATTATGAACTTAAAAATGCAACAAAAAATCTAAAACCAGTGATACACTGAGCCTTGTTTTTGCCAAACTAATGCATCAATATGGTTCAGTGGATGTGTTTGCAATTCTTAGAGAGTTCTCAAGGCATTTGTCAGGTATTTCTGATGAAATCTTACTTTTCCTGTAGTTCATTCTTGTCATTCTTGAAAACAGTTGTTCTTGTATGTATTTCTTGCTAAAGAGCTATGACATGAATAAGATCTGAGCATGATGAAAGGGTTATTTCTCTGTGCTAAGAGAGGGCTTACGCAAGTCTGGTAAGATGGCATGATCAAGTTTTCCTTTGAGTTTAATATCTGATTACAATTCTATACATTACATTTGAAAACTTGCAGGTAATGAGTTTATCTTGGTAGAAAACAGAGCCCCAAATATATCAATAATTGGGGATTGTTTCAGGAATCTTGAAACCTCTTCTCTATTTTATCAAAAGGGGAGGAGCACCTGCGTATTTTTTGTTGTTCACAGGACTAGGTTTAGCCAGTGTGTCAAACTGCATACCATTATTTGCCGTAACTTGAATTAGCACAGCACTGAGCCTTCCCTGTGTCCTGGTTTTAGCTCAGACAATGCTGATTGAATGCTGATGTTTGGTTGTGAATCAGTGATGTGTGCTTGTGGCTGGGCTGGGCTTCTTGTCAGGGAAGAGCTGCTGCTGCGCTGGTGCGGGGCAGGGGACAGCCACAGAACAGGTGGGGCCAGGCCATGGGTTGGAACTGTCTGGTCCAAGGGCTGCTAAACATGAGGATAGAGTGCAAAGGCGTGTGTGTGCATGCATGCAGCTGGAGGATGTGTTCTTGGCATTTGTTTGTATTCTTTTTTTCTACAGATGCAACAGCAGTTGACCACCGTGCATTGAAGCTGCTTAATGCAAGTGCCTGAACACAGCCTTTTGGATCAGATTGTTTTCCAATTATATTTCAAAAATATTTGAAAAATTTGGTAGATGAAAATGAAAAAAGAATATAGTTTTAGGCTGGCTTTAAGACTGTAAGGGTTCTCCGCATCTATTGCAAGAGTTTCCGGAAAGTTCCATGGGAAGTTTCCCCTTGAGATTTTTTTTAAAAAATATTTTTAATTTGAATTTTATATGAATGTCTTCTTTTGGAAGGGCAGAGAAGCAAATCTTCTAACACCCATGAAGCTGAGGAGCAAGGGAGTTCTGAATGTCCTCCAGCGTTCACGTGGAGAGTTACTTGATGCTGGAGTCCCCTTGTTTTCCTTGGACACATGCTGCCACCAGCAGCTAATGGAGAAGGAAATGATATTCCCATCAAGTGTCTCAAAGGTGCTGTTGGAGTCTCCTGCTACTTCTGGTTTAAAATATTCCCTCCAGTCTGCTTCATGGAGCTGCCAAAAGCATTGAGAAAGAGGGCACAGCATCTCCTCCTGTGATGGGTGCTCAGAGCTTTCCCCCTCCGGTAGCTATCATGTATTTATCGGTCTGAGACTATGGGGCCCAAAGAGAGGATACAATTACACAGAAATGAATTTGAAAAGCAAAATTATTTAACCATTTTTTTTCTTTATGAACTTGCCCTGACTTGTACTCAAGATATTTTCATTTCCTAAAACAGAACAAAGGAGACAGGAGGAATGGTTGTGGTGGAAACATACAGTTCATTTTCTTAAGTTACAGTTTGAAAACGGACAAGAAAGGAAACAGTTACCTTGGATACAGTCATGTCTCAATCTTATCACCGTAGCTAAAGAGTATGGTAGTGCTTCAAAATTCAGCAGAGGGTTTGGTTATTTGTTTCCAGACAGTACAGATGTCTATGTTTGAAGAATTAAAGTTAATTAAATTGACTAATTCTAACTACCTTTGACTTTTGGTGAAACAGAAGTGTTTGAGTCTGATTTTTAGTCTCTCTCTTTGATTCTGTTCATCCAATTCTTTTTTTTTTTTCTTTTTGCAATGACATGGCTGGAATTTAGTATTTCTTTTCTAGAAAATCTTTCTTATATTCCACAACAAGAACACATTTTATTCCTCACCTCCCCCCTGCACTTGGTCATAAGAAAACATCTTAATTAGCTCAGACCTGGCTCTTTCTTGCAACACAAGCAGTTGTTACCAAGAAAACTGGGAGATTTCCAGGTGAGAAGTAGCAGGTTTCAGCAGTGTTTTAGATACTGTCTCTAGTACACATTTTAGACCATAATAAAGATCTGTTGAAGCTGTTCAATATGGGATTTTGGAGAGGGCTACTGATTGAAACAGGGAATAATTACAGTATCCAAATCCAGGAATCGTTTTTGGTCATTTCTTGAAAGTTTTGAGTTTTTTATAGGTATTAAAGAGACAATTATTTTTCTTTTAGCCCTCTTATTTGAAACTTTCATCTATGGAATTTGGGAAAATAAAAATGCTGGACTTTTTCTTACTAATTAATATTCTGCAGTTAAATAATAGCATATGTTTGAAGTTAGCTGATGGTCATATGGAAAGATGTTAAAAAAAATTCAAAGAAAAAAGGAATCTCAGTGGTGAAGGATGCTAAAAACATTAACGTGTGTATAGAAAGACAATTTTTCTTGTTGCTAAAACTGTTTGACTAAGTATTAAGTTTTCTAGTTTTATTCCTTGATTACCTGAGTGTTTTAGTAACACCAATGACGAATGATATTTTTCTGAATCTCTTTTACCTTTGCTATGCAGTGAAGTTCAATCACTCTGTACAAAGGTTAGATCCAGTTAAAACAGTCTGTTAATTATTTATGAGACAGCAAGAAGAGCAATGGGACTTTCACTTGTCCTTCTGGAGAAATAATGACACCATTACAGTCTATTTAACACCATGCAAAACAATATCCACAGGTGACCTTGCAAATCATTGCCAGGTCGGATTTATGGGCCATCATGTATTCTCATCGAGTAAGAATATCAAAGAGTAGCCTAAAGCTAAATCGGTACTTCAAACAGCAGCAGTGTCCTGAGGTTTGATAATAATAAAGTCTCTTTGCTTTTCTTTATTTTATTAAAGAGAACATATGTCTCCCACAGACGCAGATCTGATAACTAATACTGTTTTTTCAGTTCTGGGAGCCTACTGCCATGCTTCCGCTAAGTGCTGTGATATGACAGAAAGATAGTGGCTGAGATATTGCCATGTCTGTTGAAATGGCTGAAGCATCTGTACGTGGAGAAAAATTTCAGCACTTCATTACTTTGGTGTCTTTGCTCAGTCCTTGAAGCTAATGCTGGATGTGGAAAATTTGAAAGCCTTTTTTGTTTTGTTTTTAGGCCACTGGTATATGTAAAATGAGATACAGTTGTCATCTTCCAGGAATGTGAATTAATTTGAAAACTAAAATGCTTGAAACTTTATTTAATGAGTAACTAATTCAATTGAAAAGCATGGTTTGCTTGTCCTTAATGGCCGTAGATTATACTGAGGTAGATATAATTTCAGTCCCTAGGTGAGTGTGAGAAGACATGTACATATATCAGAATGCAGATGATAGGAGGAAATAACTTAATCTGAATGCTGTCACTGAACAAAACAGCAGCATGTAAGACACATGCAGCTGTGAAACTGCAGATGGAATAAAAAGAAAACAGAATCTGTGTATCTTGAAACAGATGTGAAGCAGAGATCATGCTCCAAGCAGCTGATTTTAAAAGAAATAAAGATTGTATTGAATAAATTATAATTGATAACTTACACTGGAGAGTGATAACTTACATTTTCAAGAGGTAGACACAGTCCTACAGTTCTAACTGACTGAAAAGTATGGCTGCAGTTTCTTCATGTGATAAAAGATACTGAACTACACATGCCAGTTCCAGGAAAGCCAAATCTGGTATTTGAGGAAAGCAGTGAAGCATTTGAGTGAAGGCAGAAGGCACAAATGTGACAAGATGATGATTTGTCTTCTATCACAAGCATCTCATTTATGGGCTTATCTTGGCTGAAGAGGTACTATCTTCACTTTCCGTCTCATCTGTTCCTTCCTTTTCGACCAAAGTGGTGCCAGCCATATTTTCTTCCCTTATTGCAAGGGAACAGCCAGTTAGGAATTTTCTCCGTTATAAGATCCTGATTCAAATATCACTTTATGTTTTTTTATACTCATTGAGTATGAGCAGCGTTAACTCTTGGAGCCTAACTCAAGTAACCTCCTCCTTTGTGTGGTAAAAAAGCCATCTGCCCATGTGGTTGCACAGCTCCAGATGTCGCTGCTGCTGCTGGATGTTTTTTTCCCATCTTTACTCCTCTGCAATGCCACTAACTTTTGCCTCTGACTGGTCCTATTCAGTCCATCGGAAAGGCTTACAGGACCTCTGCAAACACAGTCATGCATTTTTTTTCCAGAGTGCCTGACACTGTACTTGTGATGGGTTTACTATCTGTAAATAGTAATGCAAAATACTGAAAGCCTACCTGACTACATGGCAAGAGACTCAGCAGAAATTTTAGTGCCTCTTTTTCCCACTGAGCACTTAGAAAACCTTCACAATTTCTGGAAGGGAGGTGCTTATAGAACTGCTACTACCTTTGTGAAGGTGCTTCACAAAGAATGTTCTGAGGATAGAATTACCAGATTTTGCTTTAGGGCAACAGAACCTGTATTCATGTTTGCCCTTAGCATTTCAGAAGCCAAAACAACCGTGTATCCTTTCATAACTCATTAGGAGTAAGGAAACTGTAAATCATTTTATAGTCTTCTCCTCCTTCTACTTATAAAATCTTTGAACTTTGCATTCTGGATTTCTTTTTACTTTTTTAAATCCTACAGTAAATAAAAGGGAGGCTGTACACAAATCAAACTTTAAAAACACTAATAACCAAGATCACCTAAATCATGAGAACAATGTCACCCATTTGCCAACTAAACAGCATATAATCTCTATATTGTTTCCAATTCCCTTCCAGAGTTCTATTAAATTCAGCGTATTTTGGTGGTCTTACACAGTTCCATTTTTTTAAAGTAGATTGCATATGTTTTTCAAAAAAACTACGTGAAGCAGAGATGCCTGTTAGTTTTGTGTCATGAGCACCAAATTTGTGGACTGCTCTTGAAGCTGTCCCACAGTCAACCTCTTTCCACCCGCTTGAACAGCCTGATGCACCATGTTATAAGAAGAGCCAAGGTTTGTAGAATAAAGTATCTGCCCAAGCAGTTTCATCTGATTTATCAGTTTGGGATGTAGAGTACCTGCTGATAGAGAGCAGATTCCTTATTTCCTACTGTTCAACACGGAACTGGATGGTAAATGAAGCTTTTGACACTGTCTCTGAAATCTGGCTACATTCTCCCATCAAGTGATCTCTTTCTCAAGTCCTCATTTATTGCTTTGATATTCCACTTTGAAAGAAACCAAACTTCCAGGGACCAAAGGACCAGAAGGGAACCATTAGGAGGGGATGTTTGGGGAGCAAATTATCCACACAGACCATCAAATTTCATCTATTCATTTTTATAGGTTCAAGACAAACCTTGATCAAAGAGTCCCTCCCTTCCCCCACCCCTCCAACAGCAGCAATTTATAAAGAGAAACTGATTTTTTTAAGGAATTCTGCTTGTTTATTTTAGAGGGACCGCTACAAAACAGAAGTTCTGCAGAGGCCCCTCCAGTTTCTGCTTTGCTTATTCAAACCAGCATTCTTACCAAAATCAACTACTACTTATTTTTGATCTGCCAGAGTTTACTCCTAAGGAACAGGGAGCTGTTCTGTCTGAGCAGGAGCAGCCACCCTTTCTTTCTGACTAGCAGATACATGCTTTTGGTAATTGAATGCAGCTGCTTTCCTTTCTGGCCCTTCAGCTTTCGAAGGAAATCCTGCTCAGGGAGATGTCAGTGCCTTCAGCAGGGATGAGAGAAGGACAACTGGAAGGCTTTCCTTTGCCTCCAAAGGCCAGATACCGTATGACACATTCTTAAATCACTGCAGAGAATGTAGGTATGATATTACAGGAAAATATGATTTCATTGCCTGTCTTTTAGAGTCAAATAGATAGCTAATGTTTCTTTAAGTAGTAGATAGAGTTTCTTAAAAAGATGGTCTTCACCAGGTGAGATAGCCTTCTGTTCTCTTGAAAGGAGATATAAAGTGGTTTTGCAAGTGGTATAACATGTATGAACAAGACTTTTATAGGTATGGCATGATCTTAATATGGTATTTTGCTGATAGACCTCTTGTCTTGCCTGTCAGCATGACAGCCCTGATGGAGATGTCTAGGGACTAGAAGTAAGGGCGTCTATGAGCCTACGTAGTCTTTCTCATCATAGCATGAAATTACTAACGCATTCAAGACACCAGGTACAGCCATAAAATAAAAGGGCTAAAATGAACTCTGAAATGTATTGCTTGTTATTTGCAAAGTCACCAGTGAATAGAATTTTATGCTGGCAGTTTTATGTTTAGATGATGCTTTATTGTGAGCCTTAGGCTTTCATAGGTATGTACTTCATCATGGTAAATTTTGGGAACCTGATTTTAGAACAAAAGATAAATTCCCTGTAAATACAAATGAATATCTTGAGGCAGCTAATGGAAAGTGCAAAGTTGAAATTAGGAATTAAGTCTCAGGAAAGTTGATAGCAATAGCAAGACTTTGTACTCAAATTGAGCAATTCTGTGGAGATGTTACTGCATGCACGAGTGACAAGGACAGTGGAAGTGCTGTAACTTCTTAAAACAGATCTTAAATTAAGCAGATAGTTTTATTCTCTTGGGCTACAGATACAGGATCCAGTACATAATGCTCAAAGCATAAACCCAGATCAAATCTCGCTGCAGCAGCAGTATACAAAGGAGTAGAGAATAAGCATGCTGACCGTGCATTGAAGAGAAGGCACTTGAAAGCCCCTATTTACCCTTGTTTCAGGCATGAGTACAGTTCTCAGTGCATGAGTGATGCAAAAATAACTGGAGGATTGCATCAAGCATCCATCCACAGCAATTTAAATAAAGATGAGCTGACGTGATGGAGATTAACTGCACTGTAAGCATGCCTGCAGTGCTTAGCAGAATGAGGTGCAAGGGAGAAAAAGGACAAGGGGGGGAGTTACAGTTCTAGCAAAAGGACACATCACTTAGTCCAGCAAATCAGGATGCCCAAAATTTCATATAATTGAGGTAGATCTGGCTCTGGCATGTCTGCATCATGCTGTGTAGGCATTAGCTGCTCTGCATGTTTAACATGTGTCTCTAGACCCAGAGGAAAATTCTTTCAGTATCTGAAGGGGAGCTACAGGAAAGAAGGGGACAGACTCCTTAGCAAGGTCTGTAGTGACAGAACAAGGGGAAATGGTTTCAAGCTTAAAGAGGGGGTATTTAGGTTAGATATAAGGAAAAAGTCTTTTATAGTAAGGGTGGTGAGGCACTGGAGCAGGCTGCCCAGAGATGTGGTGGATGCCTCATCCCTGGAAACTTTCAAGGCCAGGCTGGACCAGGTTCTGGGCAACCTGATCTAGCTGTGCATGTCCCTGTTCATTGCAGAGGAGTTGGACTAGGTGACCTTTAAAGGTCCTTTCCAACTCTAAAGATTCTATGATTGTTCCCCAGAGAGTTAGTGGTAGTCTTGCTGGGTCAGAATAAGCCAGGGTGTCTGCACATCACTGCTGGCAGAATTCTTCACCTGAATCTATAAGCCAACTCTTCTTCATTTAGAAAGCCAGGGAGAATTAGGTCAGGCTCTGAAGAATGAGGAGCTCCCACAGCTGCTGCCCTCAAGCCTTTATGGACATCAGAGAGACTGCACAGCCCTAGGTGAGGAACGATCACAGCTCTTGAAAACTTTTTTTATAGGAAGAGAGGGAGAATCTGTGAATATAACAGCAGTGCTTGGCCTGCACTAACACAAGTGTTCCAAATGGCTGAGAATGATGGTACATCACAGAAGCCAGAATTTCTTAAAGAGAAATAAGCATTTTTACAATGTCTTTTTTTTCTTACAACCTGTGAGAATATTTTGGCTGCAGTAGCAAAACTGCATACAGGGGGAAAAATGTTACTAACTCTTTCAGTTAGCACTCTGGCATAAATGTTTTAAACCTCAACTGCCTTTATTGCATTCTGAATTAAATTGTTTCTGCTGGAGGTAGTGATTTCTTTATATTTTTGTTGTTTCTGTTGGCATTTTGTGTTTAGACATTTTTGAGTACTTAATGTAAAATAAACTCACATGCAGATAACTTTGGAGCAGTGCAGTATTTCAAGAACCGCATGTTTATAATAACACAGTGAGAGCTTTGAAATCAAAGTAAAGCTCAGGATGAAACTAGGGGGAAAAAAAAATTAGAAGTCTGTGTGCTCATGAGTTTGATTCTGCCCAAGTTGGGCCAAAATTCTACTCTCATCAAAAATGACTTAAATCTGGACTTTCCCTGGTAAGTCAATGGAGACACTGCATGTATGCTCATCTCAAGAAAAGTAGAATTGGGGCCTCTGTCTCCACTTCTGGTTTATGCAATGGAAAGTTTCAAATGCTGAAGAAGCTGGGCCACTTGGATCAAAGATAGCCACCTGAGACTGAAGGATTTCACCCATTCATTCCGAACGTTTTCACTGCCTCTACTCTTGATTTCTATATGCTTTGACTTTGTACCCTTTTTGTAAGCAAGGGGAGATTTGGTAGAAGTGTCTCACTGGCTACATTCAAAACTGGAAATAGATGGTATGGGATCAATGCTGAGGTGATAAGGAACAGCACTTTTCCTCCTTACATTTCTGACCAAAGAATGGTAAGGAGAAAAATATCCTTTATCAAGCCAGATCTTTTGTGGAAAATATAAACTAGACCAGTGTTTTAGAAAGATTTCGTCTCTCTTCAATTCTACCTTAACTGTACATTAACAACTTAGTTTGAGACAAGTTGGTTGGTATCAGCTTAAAGATGCCCCACATTTTTAAAACTAACCAAATAACTAAGAGAAGGCATATTTACTGTGCAGTTCACTTCATTTTCCGTCACCACTATCTACTTCATGCAATTTGGAGCTCAGCAGCTGGAAGCTCGGCCTGTGTTCTCTGCTCTGGCCACTTGAGGGAATCAGTCTGTAGCGGTGGTCCACAATTTTTGCTTCTATGCTAAGAAAGTAAGAAAAATTATATTTTTTGCAGAACGTTTTCCAACTTTACTTCACCATTAAAGACATCACAAAGCACCGGCTCAGAAATAAATTACTCCCTACATGCTAAATATCCAGGAAGGGAAAAAAAATATTGATAAATGAGAGTCTTGGGAGTTGCTAAGTGAGGTCCCTGCACACAATTTATGATCATGCACTCTTGGACTTCAGAATGATTAATATAGCTAATTCTCAGTAGAATAAGAGCTGTTTTAGCCCAGGAGAGAACTGTACGTTATTGTTTATAGAAGCAGATAACATCAAAGTGGCTCACTGCTTGTGTTAAGCAAATACAGAATTCTGGGTCAGTGCAAATTAATCCTAAAGGAGTAAGAAAAAGTTCTTAATGACTGCTAGATCAGTGTGTTATCACTTTTCATACAACCGAAAATGGTGGAACTGTTGATGAGAATTACAAATGGCCTCACTCACCGCAGAGCTCTGGCAGCTGTCTATTAGCACGGTCACCATTGGGCACTCTGGCCGTTTGTAAACATGAAATTTGCTAATGATGTGTAAAAGATTTAGGCAATTTTCTGAGATATTTGAGCCTTTCCAAAACTGTCTTTTGCAACAAACATACAGCATGTCTTATGCTACAGTTAGCCGAGTGGACTGAGAGCCTTAAAATTGTTCTCTTCTTATTCATATGGGAAAGTCTGGTTTGCAGAAATGAAAAAAAAAGTTGTATTTACATGTGAAGTCACTGTGGAAAAATTATTGTTGATTTATTAAGAAATGTCTATTGAGCTGTGTTGTCTGGTCCAAAGGCACACAGTTTGGCTTTCTTTGGACAGAATAGGTTGCATTTCACAGACTATAGTTAACTTTGCAGTACTGACAAAGTGCCTTAGAAACATAATTTTGTTCCTTTAAAGTATAGTTTAACTGCTTGGACCTGCTTGTGGTCTGAAAACTGACTACCTTTACTTTGTTACCAATAAAACCCAAACAACCTCCTAGAAAGATCTGTGCACCGCTGAGCATACCCTAATACATTATACTTCTTTCCCAGCACATCTTTTGTGCTCTGTGCCCTGGTCTGGGCAGAGCTGTTGGCAGGAGAGGAAGGGAGCAGGCTGCCTCTGCTGGCATCATAGAAGGGCAAAAGTCTCATTGCTGTCTGTTGGTAGTTCTTGCTTGCCTACACATTCATATTAAAAGTCTGAATACACACTCTGTGAGCAATTTAACTCCCCCAGTACGATCACTGCAGTTACTTGTCTGAGAAGTCGGTTTAAAATAATTTGTCTTATTTCAGGCAGGATCATGACACTGAGAAACAGATCAGATAACTATTAGGTCCTCCGATGTATTGTCCTCTGGTACAGTCGCCACTTGGCAAACTTCATGCATACTTTTCAGTGCTTCTCAGAATATCTGGCTACAAAAACAAATGTTTTTCAAATGTTGTGGCAGCAAAAGATGGGTTTTCCCTTTGACTTGTATCTTTCCTTTCTACTAAATCATATTTGGGGTGCATCTTCACAAATGGAGACATATTCTGATGTACGAGGTCAAGGATGTGAAATTCTTCTATGTGTATGCAAAGGGAAAATATTTGTCCTTCATGGGACACTGGATTTTTATTTTTCACTCCCTGGTATTCTTACACTGGAGAGCTCATAGCTCATGGGGTGGGACAGAACTGTAGTAGGCACTCTTTGTTCTAGTATGAAACCCACCTGAAGACACCAAGACCTCTCTGTATGCAGCAGGGTGAGGGGTGATCCACACTGTTCTGTGTGCTGTGCAGTGTGCCTGCTTGAGTAAATGAGCCAATTGTTTAGTAATCATAGAATCATAGAATCACTCAGGTTGGAAGGGACCTCAAAGATCATCAATTCCAACCGCAGCCTAAGCGTAGTACCCTAACTCTAACAACCCTCTGCTAAATCGTAGCTCTGAGCACCGCATCCAAATGGCTCTTAAGCACATCCAGGGACGGTGACTCAACCACCTCCCTGGGGAGCCTATTCCAATGTTCAACATTGAATCATTAAAGTTGCACAGAGGTGCACCCGGTATTTGCCAGAAAGTGTGATTGGTGGGAAGAGCTGACTTCTGAAAGAGAGTTCATTAACAAGGAAAAGAAAGGGGAAAAAAAAAAAAACCATACAGAATGAAATCATATCTTCTCTTCCTCTCTTTAACCATTCTTTTTCAGTCTCCTCTGAGGAAAGTAACCAGCATTCTCTATGATCACCTGATGAGGAGGGAGGTTATTTGGATATGCGCTGCTAAAAATTGCACAGCCTGTACTTTTTGTCCTACCTCCTTCTGTAGGAAATCATCTGTAGGTGTCATGTCCAGGTGTCATGTCCATCACCCCATCATTGCTTAACCAAACCTTTTGGTCCTCATTATTATTATTATTATTATTATTTTAGGTGTCTCACAGAAGTCTGCCCCTCCTGCCCTTTAATCATCCTTGATCCTCTCTGGACTTCCTCCAGTATGTCTGCATTCTTTACTGGTATGTATCCGAAGCTAAATACAATGTAAAGAGTGCAGAATAGGGCTATGGTGTAATGGGTACTCAGAAAACATTTTAAAAAACCCCTCTTTCTTTGGACTTTGGTAACCACTGCGTAGCAGAGTTGATTTACAAAGTTTATCTGAAAAGGCAAAATGTGCTATTATTCATTTGCAGATAGAAGTCTGAAATCTTCCACCACTAATTCCTAGAAAAGAGAGGAACAAAAGTAAACTGCCTTGAGTTGCTGCTTGTGCCTCAGTTCCACAGGATGGCATCTGCCTCTCAGGACACACACACAGAACCCTCAGAATGCTCTGCAGTATCTTCTGACACCTGGCTTGTCCCGCTCGCTCCTTCTAACATCGCACTGGTCCTGTGTTGTGCAACTGGCCACTCTGACAGCTTTCATCATGCCAGAGTTTATGGCAACTGTAAATCTATTAAGCCACAATTTGCACTTAATAAAACGAAATGGCAAGCAGTTAAACGAAAGCTCGATCCTAAACGGGAGAACATTTTTCAGGAAAAGTCATTGGGGCTGCCACTGCTACTGCTGCCTGCCTGCCTGCCTGCCTGCCTGCCTTTGAGAAATTCAATCGTGCTGACTGAGGGAACCTGGGGAGAGCTGGCTAGTCCTTCCTTTGGTTCACAATGGCCCCGTAGACCGTTTAATCATCCATGGACACAAAGGCCACGCTGTGAGCACCGGATGTGGAGGAATGCACTTATCAGATGCTTCCTGCCCATGAGTGGGCACAGGTTCAGGCTCATCCCCGTGTCCCTGTGCTTTAGAGTGTCCCTGCTGTCAGAGCAGAGAGCAGAGCGGAGGACTGCTGTTGCTCCTCCTGAGTGCCTTTGTTTTCTTACATCAGAGCATGCACAAGTGGTGCTCTGGGAGCTGAGCTCAGAGTGGGGAGGGAAGGCCTCGTGCTGAAGGCTGCAGACAGGCCTGGAGGCACCCGCCCTGAGAAGCACTGGGTGCAGCCTTAGAGGGAGGAGAGGGGCAGTGGGAGACAAAGCAGAGACTTCCTGGCTCCTGTGAAACAGATTTCAAAATGACTTCCTCCATGTCCACAGTTTTGCCTCCGCTCCATATTGTGGCATTTCTGGGTGACCAAGTGGCTGACCCTGGTTTTTGGGTAAACAGTCTGGTCAGAAACCGTATGCCCAGTTTCATTAACTAGACAAAAAAAGGCCAGCCAAGGGAGGCAATGAGAGCTTGAAAATCTGATCCATCGTACTAATTGGTTTGGAATATTAGCCTTTAGATTGGAAATCCATTTCCTCCTGTAGGCAGTTTGCTGACAGCTCGTGCCATGCATGTAACCACGCAAAGCTTGACACGCCATCCTCAACCCTGAGCCCACGTATGCTGGCAAACACATTCAAAATAGCTACAAGAGCTGGTAACTTCTGAGAGGATGCCTCTGGACACAGATCTGTGCCCATTCTTAGGAGCATTCCTCCTGACAAAGTTTTAGGATTTGTAATTCAAAAAAGCCACTCGCTGCTGACTAATGCATGCCAATTAAGTTCAGCCCATTGAATCAACAGTTTCCTGTTACCTGTTCCTTCAGGTAGAACAGCGGCTGATACCCCTGCCCTTTCCCAGGCTTCTGTGCAGGGACCTTTCCTGCCCGAAAACAGTGGGGACACCTGTTTTCTGAGCAGGGAAGGCCAGCACCTGAAATCCTAGGAATGGACCCGCTATTGAAAACAGGGGGCTTGATAAGGCAGCCACTGTGATAGGCAGCGGAAATTTGATGATGAAAGGAGATGCCTAATAGATTAATCTGGTGTGATTTGCCAAAACACAGGGTTTTCTGGAAGATTATCCACACTCGCAATAGGAAGCCCTTTGTTTTGTGAAAGTCCCCACTTATCATGGTATTCTTTATCTCAACAAGAAACATAATGGTTTACTTGTTTACATGCATGGCAGATATATTCAGAGCTGGGCTTAGGAACTGTGAACTCCTTTTCATTTGAAACATTTCCAGCAGGCAGGTTATTAGCTGAGGGGGAACAAGCAGTTGGACACACATAAAATTTAAATCTGCCTTGCTTGGATTGGCAAAAATGAATGTTATTTCATCCACCGGGAAAATGTTTTACTTCCTGCTCAAATACTTTTGGAAGAAAATCACAAGCTCATTTGTAGCCATCATATATGTATGTATATATTTTTTTAGAGTTAAGTGTTATGTCTACAGAAACGTATTTGTTACTGTACACCAGTTATTTTCCACTAATATTAATTATTTTATTAGCTTGTCTTTACTTCTTCAATTTTACTTTGCTTACTATAAAATGTGACTGATGGCTTTACATTATTTATACTGAATATGTGGCTGGAATCTAGCCCTTGATGTACGTTGGATAGAACTGCTTTGGTTTCTGGAATTGATTTTTAAATACCTTACACATCCAGGACTGCAGAACTACAAAAGCAAGCGCTGTGTTCTTGAACTCTGAAAATAAACAAGAACTACCATGTTAGAAAACAGTTTTATTAGAGTCCTTTTAGGCAATCCTGAGCCAACAAAGTTTTTCACAGAGTTGAGCATTAAGCTTGCTAGATACATGGTATGCACACCATACGAAAGTGTGCACAGAAAGAGAATGCATTGTACAAGAAAAGCTGGAGCTCTTAGGGCACAGGAGTTTGTGGGATTATTTTGCTGCACTCCTAGGCAGTAGCATATTGCACAAAACAGGCTTCAAATTTACAGTGGAGGCAGCCAGTTTCCATCCTAGGATAAATAAGAGGTGGGGAGCTGCTTCAAACCAGGTTGAAAGAAAAGGAAGATAAGAAAGAAATCTGCAATATTCAATGCCACAGAATTAGTTATGGGGACCTACCTCAGGACTTTGCTGCAGCCAGAACAACAGCGAGGTAGGAAACTACATTAGAAAGAAGAGGGAAATGGGACTGGAAATCTGATAAATCCATCAAAAAGAATAGATCTCCAAAGATTTGTCTGTCTAGACCAGTGGACTGCTACAAATGAGAGTTAGTGGCTCATGCAAATGGATACAGTGCAACAAAAAATTACCATGGAGTAATACTTGGCATAGACAAAGGATTTTATTTTACTTGTAGGACATATTTTATGGTTTATGAAGACATTGGAAATCTACTTTCTGTTTTCTTCTTCCATACTCATAGTTTACATTACTTATTTTACAATGTGTTCAGGCACACATCGTACTTTCTGCTGTCTGCTCCAAACCTTCCTATAGTTCAAACTGTTGTTAAAGCCAAGTGCTGCAATTCAGACTAATCAGTGCACAGCTGAAACTGAGGAGTGTGGGGAAGGCCTTCAGAATTTGGTTGGAATTAGTGCAAATTCATCACAATTTTTTCGTAACATCTCTTATTTGGGTTTGAGAGAGCTCCAGATCAGTGCCTGGCTCACGAAGAAGTGTTGCTTGCTGAATGGATGGTTTGTTGCGAGGTGAGGGTTCTGCTGAAGCAAAACATCTTGGAGATGATATGGAGAAAGCCCTGGCACTTCTGTACAACATGCTTTGTCACATGCTACTTCCTTCCATCAAATCCCAGCAATTACTGTTACAACAGAGTTTTGAGTGCAAAACTGAACAATAAGAAAAAAGAGTTTCTATGAAAAATCGGTATCATTTTCTTGTGAATGTTCCTTACAGGGAAAGACCTCTTAAAAATGCATGTATAATGACTAAGTAGCAAGCGATGGTTCATCTTCGTATATACAATGGATCTTCAGCACTTCTTGTTTGCTGTTATAGATGGCCCAGGCAGACTTTTATGCCTGGAAGCTCATGGGTTGCTTTTGTGTTTTATTGCTTTAGTTTTGTCCAGTAAAAGATATCACCCCTTCTTACAAGCCTTGACTTGGTTGTAAACTTAGATCATCCAAGCTACAACAACAACAGGACAAACTCCGCATAGTGCAAATGTAATTTGCAGGGTCAGCAGGAAACTGATCCTGGATCTTGGATGAAAAGAGAGCTATATATGTTGTGTCACATCCATAGAGCTGCCAGCACCTGCTAAGAACCTTCAACACAAACTGAAGCCAAAGTGAGCTGAGGTCACGCTTCAGGCACGCCAGCATTAAGTCATTGTGTTCAGAGACCCTGGCTAAATGTAGGGGCAATATGTACATATTGCAAAACCACAGACCTCTGTCCATCCTCTCTTCCAGCTGCCCTTGGGTCTCCTTCACGTAGGATATGCAGAAATGTAGTCTCCTGGCTATATGAAATGGTTAAAAAAAAAGAAAAAAAATCTACATTGTTAGGTTAGGTACAGGATTTGTATGCATGGCCAGAGTTTAGCCCAACATATTCTTCCAGATTTTTCAGATGTTAAATATGTCAATTCTGTGAAGTACGTATTATAATGCGTTTTCAGTTTTACTGACCTCCCTAACGGAAAGACAAACATTGCAAAAATCCTTACTGAAAAGAAGGATGACTTTGGCATGTCAGCTCTCCATCAGTAGATCTGAAGCAACAGAACATTTATTGTTTTCAGTTCACCACAATTTTTAAAAGAAAATCTTGGATTTTTGGCAGCTGAAAATAAGAGCTTTCAATTCAGACAAAAGAATTGTTGTTTCTGGTATTAGTCCAAAGAATTAATACAACATAAAAAGTAATGTACTTCTGTCTGTATTTTAATGACGATGAAGTGTGTGTGTACTCTAATTTTGTCCTCCTCCTACGCTATATTTCCCTTCTTTTGTCCTTTTCCCTGCACCACAAGAGGGCATGGTGTGTGGCATTCCATCACTCACATTTGGCTGAATGCATTCAGGAATTGATACTGTAGCAAAAAGGTCATCAGACCTATAAATTAGTATGATCTTTGTGCAGAAATTCAAACACTTTCATATTAGAGGGACAGCGTCCATTACCTAGTTTGGTGTCCAGCATACCGTAGAAATAAATGCAGCTGCTTCATTTTGGAGCCAGTAGACAATTCCCATCATCAGTAGCAGAGACAACTGTTTGATCCATTCTATCTGCTTGTCCTCTCTATGCATCCCTCCTTTTTCCTAACCCTGACCTATCTGTCCTGTCCACAGCTCTTCACTATCTAAGAAACTTGATGGAATTATTTTCAGTTACTCTCTGGGGAGGAATCACCTTCCCAGTTTCAGCCTTGCAAATCTCTTCAATTGAAGCCAAATCACCACTGGAAAATGTTTTCACTCTCTCTTTTCTATCCTTCTGTGCAACACACAAGGCAGAAGGATCTTGATTGTCTTCTGCCAGTTCAAACAAAGACTGCCTGGGTGGAATGAGCATTCCTGTTGCCATCCTTCTCTCCCACACAAATGATGATCATTTATAGCAATTTACAATAATACAGCTTTGGAAAATATATACTGGAGGAGGAAGAGTTGTTTTAAGAGCTATGTGGAATTTTCAACATAAAACTAAGAAAAGCACAGGCAATTTTTAGTGGTAAAATATTTAAATCCCCGCATATTTGACAGATTATTCCATGTGAATGATAATGATTTGTTGTAAATATCACCATAGCAGCTACTTATAAACATATGCAGTCTAGTCTGCACTTCTGAATAAAGAGAGGTTTATCTTTATTACCTGGTATGCTACCAGGAATAGAAACATCCCTGTATTCTTGAGAAAGGAGAACCAAAGTTTGCTTTTCTCTCTCTCTTTTTTTTTTTTTTCCTTTCATTTGAACAGTGAGAAAATTGTAATGAGTCCTAGCCAGAAAATGTTGGCAATTGCACACTGAATAGTCTGGAGAGGTGAAATCTGAGAATCCCAGAGGCAAAAAAAGAAGGATGCTGTCAGGAACAGAAACTCAGATTTGGTAGCCACCCTCATAGAGATGGTGAAAACAAAGCTGTAAGGAGGAACAAAGTTGCCAAGGGATGAGCTGAAAAGGGAGAAAGGGAGCAATGAAAAAATAAAGCCTTAAAAAAGCTCTGAAAGGCAGAGGAAGGAGAGGGGAAGAAAAAAAAAAAAAAAAAAAGGAGCAGAGAATGTAAGAAAGAAGGATGTATGGGGCAGCTCCAGGAGCATTAAGAGATTGGAGGTGGAAGCCATTCGGGTGTCCAAAGGAGCTGGTGAACACAGAAGAGAGGTGGTACAGAAGCAGTAAGACAAATTCTGTTGGAGAAGGTGGCAGTTACCTCAGTGAAAGAACTGCAGGACAGCTGGTGCAGTGGAAAGCCTATCAAAGGGTAATGCCTGAGGCAGGCAGCAAAGAGGAGGAGGAAAATGGCAGACCCTTGAGGCAGCCTAGTTCCTTCATCACTTAAGCTATTTACACCATCCATTCAAAGGCATTTGAATGTAGTGTCCGAGCCAGGGCTAGAGCCTCTCCAGCCTCCCATAGAGCCAGCAGAGAGGCTGCACTGTTCAGCACATGCTCTTTTTCTTGCCTTCCCCCTGGAAGATGCATTTTTTCTCTCCCTGGTCTGTACAAGGGCCCTAAGGAGTTCAATGCACAACAGGCCAGAGCTCCACCACCAGCTCTCCCAAGCGGGCCCCAGATTTCTTCTGCTAAAACATGATATACTGGTAAAGACAGTTTAAAAGCTTAGCCCTGTATGTCTACCAGAAACACTTCTTTTCTCTCTCTCTTTTTTTTTTTTTTTTTTTTTTCTAATGGGTCATTTCTTACAAGCTTTTCAATCTAATTAAAAGTGGCTTGTATGTCAAGAGCTTGTAATGTTGAGTAATGCTGAAAATGCACACAAAATAATAGGAAGTATTGTAAATCATGCTGTGTGAGGAAAAATTTGTACAAAAGTGCAATGTTTTGTCCTTAGAAAGAAGCTAATGTAGTATGCCTTGGTGTGTAAATACCTCAGATCCTGTTTCAATTAAATGCCTTCATTGAAGGGACCATAGCATGAAGATTGACTACCACTACATACAGAAAGTGATAAATTATCCAAGGATTATAGTTCATAAACACAAGATTCCATGTCCAGGAAAAAATGAAATAACTGCCTTAGATATATTTAAAAAACAAGGTGTTCTGTGAGTAGCTAACAGGGCCTGATCTGAAAGTGTATTTTTTGTCTCAGAAATAACCTCTATATGTTATTACTGCATTGACTCTATTCATCCCTGACATCCCTACCTGGTAATCCCTTTTGGCAAGAGAGAACACAGCCTGAAGTCAGCCCTGAGCTATGGGGTTACTGATTTGCTGGCCAGTACGCAGCCAAGAGCATTCATCATGCATCCAGATGCTGCCAAGCAAAAGCGAGGCTGAATTAGACCAAATGGGGGCCAGGTTACCTGGAAGAACAAATGTGTTTTCTCTCCTCCCTCCAACCACAGAATTTTATGGTAGTTACTGGAACTTAACAATGTTTGGGAGTTCTCATCCTCTCTCAATTGTGTGTCAAATCGCCCATTTATTTGTTTGTTTGTTTATTTATTTATTTATTTATTGTGGGGGCAGGAGACGATGGGGGAGAAAGAAAGAGGAAGAGAGAGATAACAGGGCTAAAAATACCATTTGGATTTTTCCAGGCTCCTTATCCTGGGATATTAGCAAATGTGATGTGTAAAACAATATCTTTTATTTTTGTTGGTTTTGTTCACTAGAGACACGGAGTAGCAGACATAAATTGATTATTTTTATTTTGATACGGTAACGTACTTTCATACAAACCAACAGCTGCATTTTCTTCAGTTCAGAATACATACACTTCTAGCTCTGCATTTTTGTTCTCCCAGAAGGATGGGCAACACACCAAGGAGTCATTTGGCCAGTGGGGGGTAAGAAAACTTTCCAGCATAGAGATTACTATGGAGATAAACCCACAGCTGTGTGTGTGAGGAGTACATTGATAAAATTACATCTGTTTACATCAGCTGAGGATCTCCCACTTATCTGCAGTAATATGTTTCCCAAGACAGATTAACTGATCCGGACTTAATACTTGATTACATGGTTATTACAAGAACTCTACAATGGCTCGTAAGAGAAATCTTACTGTCTTCAGTAGTCTTATCTAATATATACTCCAGGTCCCACAACTATGGCTGATACTATGTATTAACAAACTAAATTAAATGTTCTCAGTGGTCTGTACTGCTGTTTTCATGCCACTCATTGGCAAAGTCGTTTATAATTTTGGGGAAAATTTGGGGATATATTTGGGAAAATAATTTGGGATAATAATTTGGGAAAATAAAATTTGGGGAAAATTACCTCAAAACCTTTCTTTGAGGTAACCGGACTTGGGAGAATGGTCCGTGGGCATAACTGGCAGTACAGGGGGTGAAGTGAAATTTGAGTTCTGTGATGTGCTAATGCCAACATCAAGATGCAGAAGGTCCAGGACAGCTCCCGTTGCTTTCGGTATTCTGATGTCACGGATAAGTATCGATTATTATTTTAGAGAATATTATTCTTTTTCATACTTTCACACTGCCTTGAGTTTGGATTACTGCATCTTAATTATCAGTCTCTCCTCATCTGGTTGTCACACCATGGCAGCCAATCTACTGAGGGTGCAAGACACCAGATCTATAGTGGCTGAGATGCAGATGTGCCTACTGAAGGCCTTGCTTTTACAACTTGTGTCATAGAGTTTTCATGAAGTGCCACTCTAAGGAAATAAGCTTACACACGTTTACACACATGTACATTCATCTCTGATTTTCCTCTCATCTCAACATTTTTCTTTCTTTTCTTTCTTTGCTTGTCTCAGTGTATCTCATCTGTTCTTTTCTTCTTGCTTCCTTAAAGAATGAAAACATTTTATATTCAGTATCCATAGTGGGGAAAAACAAACAAACAAACAAAAACAGGAGAAAACTGATCAGTGTAAACATTGGCCTTGCAGAGAACTGTAATGGGTAATGGCTGAGGAAATTCTCTTCCAAAGTCACTGAAGAAGCCACAACATAAATTTCTTTGCCCCCAGCACGTGTCAGCCCAATGCTCACCCCATGAGGTAAGATGCAGATAACTTAGAAATCTAACTAGCTGAACTTCAGGGGTGATTTTCAGCTGCTGCCACTCCAAGGCCAGCAATAAAAAAGCTCCCTACATGGTGTTGGTGCCCACAGTCCCTTGTTCTCATTTTCAAAAATTAATGATAGTGCATCTGTCCAGGTCTTGAGATGCCAAACTTTATTTTTCTTCTTTTTTGTTCCCACAAGAATTAGGGTGGATGTGTGGATAGGGCTGAGAGTTTTGTTCAGATGAGCTTTTTGCAAATATACCATTTCACATTGCAAAGAAATTATGAATAATATGTATAGAGAATGAACAACTTCATACCAAAATAACTGTTTTGCCTGTTCTTAATTTATTATATGTTCGATTGCTTTCTGAATATATCATATGGACTACTGTACTCCAAACATTCTTTGCAGGCATCTACCAACACAATAATCAGTTTTGTTTACATTGCAATCAAACCTAAGTCATGCCTGTAAAGTCATTACATTTTATGTATTTACACACAGACTTTCTCTCCTCTCTTGCCCCCAGCAGACCACATAAAACACAAGGAATGCTTCCTAAGTCCTGAAAACAAATCTACACAAGATTCAAAACATCAGGATAAAGCTGCTGCCTGAGTTGGGAGAAGAAATCATAACTGGAACGAGGAGGTGTTCACCTATGGTCTGGCTCTGGAGGAAGAGCTGGTATATTCTGCCAGGGCCTTTGAGTGCTGCTAACGGGCAGAATAAGAAATAGGACAATGAGCCTCAAGAATTTAATTCCAAGCTCTCTACCAGGCAAGGAAAATTGGGTCTTTCATTTTCTAGAGATGGAAAAAGAGAGCAAGTGTCTGCTGCCATTATGTTTTACACTGACAGTGAGCTAACACCTCTGCAGGCAAACTTGAAGCTTGAATGCGCAGCTCTGGGAGGAGAGGTTCTGCTACCTGTATGACAGATATCTGCCAGCTGGGTTCCAACACACAGGAACCACAACTGCAGCTCTTGCTCTGCATCAACACATTTGCTCTTGCAAGTCTTTCAAAAACAAGAACTTTTTAACAGGAATTTTTCATGAGATTTGAACAAAGTACCATTTGGATTTTTTCTTGTTAAGGGTCAAAGATGCAAATTAAATGGGGAAGAAAAAAAAAAGAAACCTTTTAGGTATGGCAGACAAAACACATTCTGCATCCCTATTTCTACTGCAGTACTGTGTGGCTGACATGGAAGAGCAGATATTTTTGTTAGGCAGCTCCATAGCAGCCCTATTTGATGACTTGAAAGCTGAGGAAAACTCACATCACCCCATCAAACTCTTCTTCATCCATCAAGAAGACCAAGAGATCTGACTCGGTAGTGATTTCAGTAATGTATTAAAGAGCTTGTGCTGTTTTAAGTACAAGTGGTCCCGCTGATTAGACAGAAAGCACTAGGAAGAAAAGAAAAATGAAGAGGCAAAGATCACAGGTGTTCACAAGTGTCAGTTTAGTGAAAATTACCCACAGGTTGAATTTAATTGGAAATCTTAACATTGTATTTTCAGGTCTAACAGTGCCTTGCCATGCTAAAAATCCAAACGCAACGGTACAGTGTAAAAAAGGAAAAAAGCCTTAAAACCAACATAGTCAGGAGACGCATCACCAAAACCTCACACAGAGATATCTGGTGTGGAAGTGCTAAAAGAAGTACTTTGCCAAACACTTGTTGGAAAGGACAAATGTTGTATTCACTCAAGTCTACGAAATGAAAGGGGAAAAAGAAAAATAAACAAAACAACAACAAAAAAACAGCCCAGGACCTATTATTTGTAGCTGTGCTTCCTCTGCAGACTTTGCCTGTCCAAAGGTACCACGCTGACTATCACTTTGAATTGGAGAAATCCAGATTTTCTTCCACTCCACAGCAGTGCTGGAGTGCACACAGTGATTTCTGCCTTCATCAGAAAGACTTCAGATGGAAAGTTAATGTAAAGAGCTTCAGAACACAGACATCACAAATAGATAGTCAATCTATGCAAAGACAAAACAAAACAAAACACGACAGAAGCCCGCTGTAAGATTTTAGAGCTGTTGAGAGCATTCTCGCCAAAAATTATCGCTCTTACAGTGGTAATCGTTTTTCTGCATTCTTGAAACATTCTGACTTAGAATCTCAAAATGCGTTCCTGTGTCAGTGACAATCTTAATAGAGCCCAATTAGTTCCACAAGGCACTCTGTGATGCACAAGCCCCTGCCTTGATTGCGGTGAATGGTGGGTATTTCCTGTGTTTAAGTCCACATATGGATCGAGTAAGGCGGTGGCAGAGAGACTACTGTTTTCCTTCACTACATCTTCATTTCTTTTTCACAGGCTAAGCCTTTTTTGTTTTTCCTGGCTCTGTTGTCAAAACACTGACCAGAGTTTTGGCTCATGGTATTGGAACGGGAGGCCAAAACAATCCTCTGGAAACCAGTGTGGCAAAATGTATTTTAGATCTCTACATTCACCGTTCAGCCATGCGAGTGTCCCCGCCCACCGCCCCACTCTGTGGTTCAAAAACAACATGGGTTTGCCCCCAGAACGGCTTGATTTATTTGACAAGCTTTTTCAGGCTGGGTGTATCAACATTTAAACTGCTCTGAGGCTCAGCTTCTTACGTCACGTGTACAGCAAGTAGTAAAACACACGCTCATCATTTTCTGCCTCTATTAAAGCAGACAAGGTGAACACATTGTGCGTTCCGCAGGATTGCTCAGAAAGCTGCCGCTCCCTCCAAAGACAGACCAAGCACAGCGATTTTACTTCCCCTCAAAACCACACAGTTGGGACCTTTAAAATAATCTTTCTTACAGGCTTTTAGGAAAATACATCTTCCTAACACCCACCTGCAAGCGCACCTCCTGCTCCGTAAAGAAGCCCAACGCAGGACAATAAAAATGACACTTTGAAAGAGCTTTCTGCCCAAGATGTGACACAAGCACCTGGTGACATTGCAACTCATTGTCCTGCACTGTCACATGCAGGGAGGGACCACCCAGAGTTAACTGTAGGAACACAAGCTACACCTTGGCTGTAAAATTTCAATCAGGACAAGACCCATTTTAACACATACAATTGGGGAAATTATGGGGATAGATTAAAGAATCTATCCAAGCAGAATCTGATAGAAGTACTGAGATATCATTCTGCTGAACGCAGAGCTACTATATGGTTTATTTCCAACCTTTTTCATTCCATTTATACTTACTGGGCACCAGAGCACAGAGCCGGGCCTCTTTTGGTGCAGTTTGTGTGGCTGTGATCTACGTAGCAGAGACCTACAGAGATATGCCTAGGGCTGGGGATAGGATCTGCTTCCTCCATAATCAATCGCTACATCATTTGCGCAACACTTGACCAAATCTCAATATCTCACCTGGATTTACTTCCCAAACTGGGGGAGGGGGAGAGAAAGAAAAAAAAAAAAAAAAGAAAAGAAAAGAAAAAAAAGGTATTTGTTTTCCCAAGGGGAAAAGCAAAACAAACAACACACAAATAAACAAACAAATATTATAGCCGTAGGGACTGCTCGGCTTGTTTTCCAGACGCTCTATGGCCCCCCGCAGCACTGCACTTCCCCGCCCCATCGCGCCCGGGGGCAGCGCAGCAATGAGAACCGGGAGCCGCCCCCGGGCCGCTGCTGACGGACGTCCCGCGGCACCCGGAGGCCTCCGTGGCCCCGGCGCGGAGCCGGTGGGGGTGGGCAAGAGTAACGCCGGGCAGCGCTTCAACAAACCCCATAAACCTCAGATGCGAGGGGCAGAGAACAGGGGGAAGAGAGGGGGAAGGGAGGAGGAGAGGCTGAAAGCACCGGCGCAAAGAGCACCGTTCGAGTCCCAGACACCGTAACTTGTTTTACGACTAGCGATCTGTTTAAAGATTTGTCCTGGAAGTACTCGCGATTGGGTTACAAAAGGTTACGTTAATTGCATTAAGCCATAATGACCCATGAAGGATTACAAAGGCTTCGAGAAAAAGAAAAACCACGCTTCTTCCTTAAAAATAAAACTCAAACGATAAAAAAAAACAAAAGTCCGCAGCGCGGCGGAGACGCTCTCGGAGGGCGCAAGGAGGGAGCAGAGCCCCGACCCCGCGCCTGCAGCCCCGGCCCCGCCGTGCGCCCCCGAGAGCGCGGACCGGGAGCGGTGCGGGGTGGTGGGGCTGGGCGGAGCGGGACGGAACGCGCAGCTCCCGGTCCGTGGGCTCCCTCGGCGGGGCAGGGCTGGCAGAGCGAATTGTCATTCCAAATGAAAAGAAAACACGATTTCTAAGAAGTGTTTAGGAGGGTGCGCAGCGGGGCATATTTTCTTTCTTACTGGCAAGGGTTTGTAACTGGATCCCTGAACATTGCTGAGAACATGAAAACATGAAACAAAAGTATTGATCCAAGAATTCGCAGAAGAAAAGGATCCAAATACACACGGGTTTGTTCGGTGGGTTTTTGTTTTTTTAAGGTTCCATCAGATGTTTACTGGGCGCAGCTCGAGCCCTTGCGTGCACCATCCAAGCGCGCGGGGGGCAAAGTGTCATTTGTGCGGTTAAATCTGCATTATGCCCGCCTTAATTGCATCAGCTGCCAGAGACATCTAGGAATAATGGCATTAAAGAGGGAAATAGCAATCATCTTCAGAAGGCTGTAGCGTAATGGAGGGACCTAATTAATTTAACCTTGCAGTCTTCCATAATGGCTGCACTTTATCATTTCCACAGATGGAGCTTGAAGGAATTAACAATGCCGTTTATCCCAGCTGACATCCCTGACTGTGGTTAGCCAATGGCACATTTCCCACTTCAAGATGCATTTCTTCACTTGAGGGAAACCAAGGCGAGCTCTGGCAATAGCTGCCGAAACTTGCAGCTGTGACGTGTGTGTGGCATGCTGGAAAACTCCGAGAAAAGGCACGAGATCGGTCTCTTTACGGGCTCATCAAGTGATGCTGGGAGAAGATAGAGTGTTTCCCTGCTTACCCGACCCAAGACGTTTCCAATACTGTTTCAGGATGGGGTGTTTTTTTGGTTTTTGTTTTTTTTTTTCCTCCCCCTATTATATTCCTATTTACTATATTTTCCTTTGACAGCGTGTCCCGCTAACCTTGCACTCTAGTTTCACATAATTCAACCCAGCGCCATTCCAAGACAATTCCCAGTGTTAACAGAATGACTTTCCGTGCTCGGGAAACCTGAGCAGCCCCGAGGTAAGCACTGCCCGCCCGCACAGCGCAGCACCACCAGCACCGTTCGCACAGGACGGTTGTTTATTATCTCAGCACACAATGCATTCTCCGCGTCGTCGCGTCCTACGGTGACACGCACGCCCAGCCCGGACTCACACGTGGGTGTCACCCCGCAGCCGGGAAGGGAGAAACTCGCCGCTCTGCAAAGCCCGGCTATGGGAACCCCCCTCTATTCCTCGGTGCTTACGCGGAAATAAATCGCGGGGGTAAAATGTTCTGCACCTCTGCCCGCACCGCTGGGATACGGAAGGGCGGCGTTCGGCAGCTTTCGGAGGGACATTTGTTGTTACCCCGAATAACGGGACCGGTCGCGGTGGCGGATGAGCATCAGACAGGTGTTCTCTCCGCTCAGTTCTCTCTGCCCCATCCCGTTCTTTAAACGTTTGATGGTGCCCCAAAGATGGGGACAGTTCTTTCTGTGTACCACCACAATGCCTCAGCGCTCCGAGACAGATCTTAAACTGCATTTCCTCCTTCTTTCTTTCTTCCCCCCCCCCCCCCCCCCCCCCGAAAGTTTGTTGGTATTTGCCATTGGTTGTTACTGATGCTTGATTTTATTTATTTGGGGTTTTTGTTGTTGTTTGTTTGCTGTTGGTTTTAGTTTTCTTTGCACGCTTCCTCGCAAATCTCCCATCCCTGAACCGTGACACGGTCGTTGCCCCAAATGATGACTTGATACCGTTCTTACACCCTAACACAGCAACTGTCCCTTCTGTTCTTCACAGTGTAAGAGAAAACAGCTTTAGCATGGAAGAATGGGGTCTGCTATTGAGATTCTGACTATAATTAACAGCGATACAAATAAAATAAAATTTAAAAGAACTGAATAAAGATCGCAGCCTAGGAGCCACCTGGACTGCTTGCGGAGTGCCAGTTTAGGAGGGAGGGTTGGGATCCCAGCCCCCCGCTTTGCTGATCTGGCAGGGACTTCCACCACCAGCCAGCGGCGTGACAGCGGATGCCGACAATGCGCTGAACGCTGCGCTGCCGCTTCTCCAGTCCGAGGGGTACCTGGAGGAGAACCCCGCGGCCGACGCCGTGCCCGCATTGTGCGCGGAGAGTGCGAGCTGCTGACGTGCCCGTGACGCTCAGCCCTCTAACCGGGGGCTGATGATGTCGCTCTGCTGAACAAAGGAGGCTGCCCGGTTTGAAGCCCTATTAATTGGCCGTCTGGAAATAACCGTATGCATAGAAACACAGAATGGTTTGGGTTGGAAGGGTCATTTAAGATCATCTAGCTCCAACCCCCTGCAGTGACACCTCCCTCTAGACCAGGTATGCATCTTCGTGTGTGTATTCCCCACGGTAAATGGAACATGAGCAAGAATCTGCGTTCTGAGCAGAGGAATTCAGGCTGCAGGCGGTACGCAGCTGAAGGCGGCGCGTGGGGTGAAGCTGAAGGCGCGGGACCGCTGTCTGTGGTGGATGGAAATCTGTGAAATCAGTCAAAATAAATAAATAAATAAATAAATAGCGAACAAACACGGGCAGGGTAGCCCGCACAGCCCCGCCGGCACGGCAGCAGCTGAATGCCTGGAGCACCTGCTCGCTCCGCCGGGCCGCTGCCCCTCGCGCTCCCGCACAGCCAGCACCGCGCAGCCCCGCAAGGGTCCGGCCGAAGAGGAGTGCTGCCCGGGGAGACCTCAGCGCGGAGGTCGCTCGGGGATCGCGGGTTTTGCTCCGCGACTCGGCTGACGCCGTTGCGGGAATGCGCCCAAATGCAAATCCAGTCTCCCCCCGTTCCCTATATTCGCTTATTTCTGATGATAGATGCATCTCTGAGAATATATTTAAAGACCGCTCAGCGCCGCTGCCAAAAAGTCAGAATTCCCAGGGGGACCCCAACCCAAATGCTGCCAAAGCCGGGGGTCGGGGAGTTCTGCCCGGAACGCAGAGGCACCTTTTCCCTCGTACCCGGCCCGGTGGCTGAGCGTGGCGGGGGAAGGGGCTGCGGGAACGCAGGCTCAGCGCTGCCGGCGGCAGGGCGGTGGCACAACGCTGCCTCCGATGCTGTCCCCGGAGGGTGAGCTCAGCCGCAGCGCCCGCTCGTAGCGCAGAGATCCCTTAAATCTTCAAATCTCCTATGAAAATTAATAAAAACAGACGAAATCCTAGACAGTCCATAGCAACTGATTTTTATCTACCGTTTTACGCGCTTCATTATCCACCTAAATAGAAAACCCCCGCGATTTAATGTAGTTTACGGAGACCACAGGCATTTTTGGCTTTCCTTCGCCTTTTCATTCTAGTGCTGGCAATGGGCTGACTTCAGACTTCTCTCAACAGTTGAATAAATCTGGAGGCTGGGATGGGACCAACGAGGGTGAAAATGACTGCGCTCCGTGTACTTGTCTTAATGCCTCCTCCAATCCGCTCGGGGAGCCCAACAAGTGCCTCATTTCTGCCCGTCTCCGCGGGCCCTCGCACTCTGGCACCGCCGCAGCCCGACAAAACCGGAGACCTCGAGCCGGGAGCGGGGGAAGCGCGGGTTGGCTTTAATCAGGATCGTCAGAGAAACAATCAAGTGTGGATTTGTTTCAGGCCATGTTTACATCAATCAGCATTTTCGTTACAATCTTGTCAACAGTTTTAATTCAAAGCGTATGCTGAACCAAGAGAAATTAAACGGCACAAGGGAGCGCGTTATTTTTAGAAAAATATCATTAAGCCCACTGGGGTGGCTGAAATCTTTGGGTTGAACCAGCGGCTGATATTTTCTGACCAGCTTTATCAGCAACGAGACGACTCGGTGCAGCGTCCACAGTGCGGAGAAGCAAACGGTCTCCTCCTCAAGAGTTTTCCCAGCTGTCTCAAATTCCGCGCTATTTGCGCGTCATTTAAACTCTTCGTTTCCATCAGGCTCTGGCAGGAGCTGACACACGCGGTGTACGGACAGGGCTGACGCCTCCTGAGCTCGCTGCCCGCCCACGGCCGCGCAGCCCTTGTGCGCGTTGGCGCTCGCTGCTCCGCCCCGCGCACCGCCCCGCTCTGCGCACTGCGCGCAACTCGTCGCTGCCGGAGCTGCGGGAGCCGCGGGAAACAGCCGGAGCAAGGCGCGGAGAGCCGCTCCTACCTGCGTGCTATTTTTGGCTTCGCTGTTTGCGCGGGGCGGGGGCCGTCCGGCGGCGCGTTGCGTCCCGCCGGCTCTTTTCGCTCACAGGCATCCCCAGCTCACTTTTCACATCAAATAGGCCATTAACTTTTGATCCTTGCTGCTACATTCCAGGTTTCCCAGTGATGTTTCCTGCACACTGAGCCCCCCACCCCCCCTTCGCCCCTCGCTGCTGTCCCACTTCGCATTTAAACACTAAGCGGTAGATCTGAATTTCTGTCGAAAACGTAATTTTGAACATATGCACTCCTTCATCTCTCCGAGCTTGGCCTCCCACAGAAATGCCTCTCGGAGGAGGGACCGAACATTTCAGATAGCCCGGAAGAGAGATGCGTTTTTTGGCATTTTCCCATCATGTAGCGAGCGAGCCACAGTGAAACCTATTATGGTACCGACCGATGCCTGCGAAGCCATTTCCCTAACTTCAAAGCCCGAACGCGTCCATCGGCAATTGCTGCGCTCAGACACTGGAAACAGCGAAAGGGACAAAGTCACGTCAGCCGCTCGAGTTTAGGAGACTGTTACACAGCAACGAGTCGGTTTTCAGACGAAAGGTTGCGAGGTGTTGTTTTGTTGTTGTTTGCCTGGTTTTGTTGCATTTGTTTGTTTTGCTGGGAGGAGTAGGGCGTGTCCTTCCCCCCCCCCCCCCCATCCTTTTTGACGTCTCGGTTTTCTCTCGGACATAAGAACCCCCCGACGGCAGTGCTCAAGAAACAGCCCCGAGAGCTGCTCCGGCACCCTCGAGGTGCTGCAGGAGGTCACTGCTGCGACACCCCGGATTGTCCCCGCCCCACCTCGTGTCCTCTGTGCCAAAAAAAAAACCAAAAACAAACAATCAAAGAACAACCAAAAAACCCCCAAACAAAGAAAAAACCACCACAATCCCAAATCCCAATTAAAACAACTGAAGGGCCTCAGGCCGGGAAGTCCCCTCAAAGCACTCAGCGCCCAACTCAGCGCCGGGGCGCAGCACAGCCGGTTTCGCGCACCCCGAGGGCACGGACGGAGCAACCCCGGCCCCGCAGCACCGCCGGAGCTCTGTGCCACAGACGCCGCTTTTTGCCTCTGCCCCACACGTTTCGCTTTGATCGCGGGTGAATATTTCCTTAAAACTTTCAGCGTTTCCTTCAATTTATTCCCGATGAGTTCGCTGTCTGGAGTAATCCCAGAAGTGTGAGCAGAAAAGGCCCAAACAGCCCCCCAGAATGTGATAACTTTTCCCCACACAGCTGAGGACATATATATATATATGTATTTTTCCTCTTGATATGTCAGAAACGTGCTGCGATGCCTTCGTATCCTTTTGTTCATTAGAACAACGTTACTCTTCTATTTTCTGATTGTTAGAACATATCCGTGCCTTGTGGGTTAATATTTACAAGGAGATCCGAGGGTGGAAATGGTAAAACCATTTGAACAGCTCCTTATGAACACAGTTTTCTCGAATATACCGAGTAATTTTCTTTTATGATCTTCCCGAGGATAGAATAATGATAGATAAGCAAGGCTTAGATCGTAAACAAGACTATTAAGTTACACGGACCGGCCTCTCGGACTGCTAGGAGTTAAACGGAGCCATAACCTTCTCAGGAAAACGAGGCACATTTACAAAGAAGTTTCCCGAGATTCCAGATAAGGCACCTTTGACTAAAAGGAGTTTGGGAAATTGCTGTTTCAAATTTGCAGTAGCTGCTCTGTGCCGGGCAGCTTCCAGGAGCGTCTCACGCAGCACTGATGCACAAAGCTGTGTTTGCAGGACCTTAAACACGCTGGTTGTCAGCGTTCAGCCCCATCGGTGTCGTTGTTATGCACGCAGGTTTCTAACTTCAGGCCTTTGCTGTTGAAGAACCTCGCCTGAAATTATGTTCCTTAAGAGACCAAAGCAAACGATATTGTTCCAGTTTACATGCAGCGCTCAGTTTGAAGGTCTTCATGAATATCAGGAAGAGCAGGGACAACTAAAAGCAACAGGGAGCTGAAATTATAATAAGCAATAAAATAGGATTTCTTTGATAATTTATAATCTGGTTTGAGGCATTTGTTTCATGAAGGAAACTTCTGTATGTGTACACACTTGTACCTAGCTTCATAAGGGGGCTCATTATAATAACAAGCGCAGCTGCTTGCTACGTTGGATCTTAGAAAGCAGTTGATGATTTCACAGACACTGGGGGGAAAAAAAAAAAAAAAAAAAAAAAAGCTCCAAATCCATTGGAAGTCAGAGGGAGCAGCATCTGCCTCTGAAATGTCTCATCAGAAACCACTACACAAAGTTTTCCTTTTGCATTTTTTTCTACTAATAAAAAAATCAGTGTGGGACTTTGCTTTTAGTGGCACTGAGCAGAGGATGACACGAATCTCTGGAGCTGGAAAGCTTCATTTCACCAGGCTGTGTTGGCATGGGCACCCATGTCTGCACTCGTGGCAGTGCCTTTGTTCTGAACGGCAGCACCAGGGCAGCTGGAATCCAGCTCATCCCCAGCCACAGCTGCATACGTGTTGCTGCAGAGGACTGGGGGCAAAAGCATTACTGTTTTCTTTCTGTTACTGAAGGACACCAACAGTCTCTGAGGCAGACAAGAGAGCACCTACTGTGTGAGGAGGTCCTATTTTTTATATTGCTTTTGCAGGACGAAACTTCACTGAAGTAAAACAATGAATATTTTAGAAACTGAGCGCATGCTCAAGTTGCTTTTAGAAAGTTAAACCACACGATGGATTGAGGGCTGCTGGTTTTACTGCTTAGGGCAAGGCAAGCAGCTTGCTGCTGTGGGTCTGACACAGAAGGAAAAACATCCAGATAGGGCACAGTAATGTCCGTGGTAATGAACTCAAATCCTCGAGTCTGTAAAACCACATTGTGTTCTTGAGTGATGAATTTTGTATTTGGATCACTGACTCGGTTGAAAGAAGTGTAAAGACAGCTCCCTACTGGCAAAATATCTGAGGAGGTTACAGAATGCTGTTTATTCCAGCTAGTGTCTGGAATAAATTATGTTCCAGAAATTGGCTCCTGATTCTCCCATTTCAGATGAGAATTTGTGCAGCGTGCTAAGTTCTGATGCTTCCAGCCAAACCAGACCCTTAATTAGGGTTTGCTGTTCATCATACCTGCCAGGAGCTCTCTAGTCTGGAGAGGTGGTTGCTTTGAGGAGTGAAAGAACAACAGAGAGGGAACCGTTCACCTTGGAGCCCCTGTCAGTTCTCAAAGATATTGCAGCTTCAGGACTTGGAGTTAGTCAGTACAAATATGTTTTCTTACTATTCCTCCTGAAATTCCGTAGCTGTATGAGAAAGCCCTGAACTGTTTGTAGGTAGAGCTGTAGGCTGTATAAGCCATGTAATGTTTTGGAGGTTTCTGCCACAGATGAGGGGATGACTGCAGCAGGTGAGCTCGGCAGCTTTGGGCATGGGGGGAACACAATTCATTGTTACCCCAGTGGAAGCAGCAGATGCTGGAAGCTCCTGAGATTGGTCTCCAGGAAGTAGGATGGTGATATGAACGCTATATTAAACATCTTGTCTTCAATATTTTGGCCCACAGCCCACGTTGATCAGTCACCTACTGTGAACGGTATTTACGCTGATTCTTCTACTCCGTGCTTAAAAATTACATACGTTTCATATGACCCTTCTTACAACATGAACAACTCAAAAACCTACAGAAGGCCAACAGAAACACTGCTGAGTCTGTTCTTAGCAAATGTGAAATGCTCATCACCATACTGTCCAGGGCAGCTGGAAGGAGGTCCACTCTTTCACTTTGATAAGTGGGCTTGCACCTCTCACAATCACAGTGCGAGTACTCAACCATGTGCTCAGTCAAAGATTGTGAATCTCAAGAAACTTCTCAGTACAGTGTGGAATTTAGGCTGCATCCCATGAGCCCAGGAGAAATTATGTTACAAATGTCCCATTCTCCTTCTTGCTCCCTGAGATTTCTATCAATCCGTTTGTGCTCTTATCCATTTCACACTCCACCAGAAGGGAGCAGGTGGACCTGTGACCACATCCTCACTTAAGTGTCTTCTAGTCTATGGACCACTGTTTCACTACCCACGGATTACATCCTCCCCTCAGGTGTGTCAGGGCAAACTAATCTGCTTGACCATAGTAAGAAAAGGCTCACCCGAGGCAGCACGATCTTCTGCTTCCTGCTATAGCCCATTGCCACGGGCCAAGGTGAGTCTGATTACTGAATTTAATGGGAATTAGCGAAACCTTTAATGTCTTAAAATTGTGGTGAACTAGAGATAGTTTCATGAAAACTAAAAGTCTATGCTCTTATAGATAATAACATGACCTAGTGGGTCCACTTACTTTAAAGAAAAAATCTGCACTTTGTCTCAGTTTGTTGGTATGTTTGTGCACAGCCCAGGACTGTTATGGAGAAGAAACAACCAGGGGAAAACTCTGTATCTTTGTTAAGAAGAAATAATTGAATCCAATTGATTGAGGTCCTTCGGGACAAACAGTAAGATACTCTTTTGATTTCAGTGGCACTGCTGGTGCACCCGTGGTGAAGGAAGACCACTGCGGAGACAGCATCTTACTTTCTCTACAAGTAGAGAGATACTTTGTACTTTCTGCATTTGGTCCATGGGTGCAAAGAGCTGAAAAAGGAAAATAGATAAAGGGTAGGTAGGTATGGAAGGGAAGGAAGTGCTTGAATTAAGGGGAAGAGCTTGAAGCAATGGCAACTTTATTATTGTTGTTGTTGTTTGCTTGTCTAGGAGAGCACACCTTCTGGTTTAAGAATGAAGAAAGGGAGAATGAAGCCGGCAGACTGGCGGCAGCTGTGCTCTTCTGTAGTGACAAACTTAGCAAACTGAAGAAGGCATTCATTTGCTTTAGACTCAGGTGCCAGTGCTTCATGCTTTTGCAGAGTTTAGAACTGTAGAATCATGGAATCGTTTGAGCTTGTAGGGCCCCTTAAAGGCCATCTAGTCCAGCTCCCCTGCATTGAACAGGGACACCTACAGCTACATCAGATTGCTCAGAGCACTGCTCAGCCTGGCCTTGAGTGTCTCCAGGGAATGGGTCATCCACCACCACTCCGTGCAACCTGTTCCAGTGCCTCACCACCCATATCGTAAAAATCTTCCTCCTTATGTCCAGTCTAAGTCTCCCTCTTTTAGTTTGAAACCATTTCCCCTGATCCTATCACGACAGACCTTGCTAAAGGCTTTCACGTCATACCCTTAGGATAGACAAGTAAAGGGATCGCTTTATGGCTGCCCTGCACCAACTCCCGACCTGAAGCATATGACACAACGCCCCAGAGCCATGCTTTCTCCCTTCACAGGTAACTAGGAGAGGATGCTGATGCACACAATTCACACCTAACGTGGGGTCCCCGGGTTAGGTGGGGCACGCAGCACAGTGCAGCTCCTCCAGAACCCCTCTACCTGCTGTGCGTGGTGCCCTCCTGCACCAAGGGCACAGCTGGATTGCCCAGCTCGGCCAAGCAGCCCTTTTTTTTCCCTGCGAAACCCTCAGCATTGAAGGAAGCCGAGATCTTTTCGTACCCATCTCCCCATCCTCAAAAACAAAAAGAGAAAAAAAAAAACACAAAAAACGAGAAGAAAAAAAAAACAGAAACCAAAAAACCAAGCCAAAACAAACAGAAAAAGCCTCACTTCCCTTTTAAAAATAAAAAAATCAAATAATAACAGAAAGCGCGGCCAGGCCCGCGGCGCTCTGGGTGCGCCGGACGAGCCGCAGGCGGCCGGGCAGGCGCGGTGCTGCCGCCGGGCGAGGCGGCGGCGGCGGCGGCGGCGGGAGGAGGAGAGGAGGCGGGCGGCCGAGCTGCTCTACGCTGCGCTCCGCTCGGGGAAGTTTCCCCACCGCCGCCTCCCCCAAACCCCTCCCCGCCCGCCCAGCTCGGCTCCTCGCTACTCACCGCCGCTCCCGGGGTACCGCCGGGCCCGCGCCGCCGCCACGGAGGCCCCGAGGAGTAAGTGCGAACCGCGCCGCGTCGAGCCGGGGCCCGGCGCTGCCCGCCCTCAGGTGCGGGCGGGAGGCGGCGGCTCCGCGGGTGCGCAGCGCGGCGGGGTGGGGCGGCCGCGGGAGGGTGCGGGGGGGTGTCGGGGCTCGGGGACTCGGCTCGGAGCTGCAGAGGTATCCCGGCACGGCCCCGGGGCTGCCGCCTGCCTCCAGGTGGGCCGGAGAAGGAAGGGGCGAGGAGCAGCATCCTCCTGGTTCCTTCCCCTACGAGCGAGGCAGCGGGGCTGGGCGCACCGCACGCATCCTCTCGTCCGGCCCGCTGCCCCGCTCACCTGAGTCCTTCCGAGGATGGGGTTGGTTACGAAGTGATCGCTGTTTGGGACCCAGATTATTTTCTGATGGAAAAAAAACTGTTCTTCAAATCTACAATTCAATAGCCTCCTTCCATCACAAAGTTTTCTTTAATTATTAATATATATCGTTAAGGTGGTTTTCTTTTGGGCTCTAAGGAACACGGTGTTGCGTTTAAATTGCAAAGAGAGGAGTCGTTCGCATTGACTTTGAGCTGCAAAACGCTTTCATGATTACATATGCACTGGCGAAATGCATTAGGAGTAGCAGCGCTGGACAGTCGCTGCCTTGGAATGCTCACACTTTCCATAGTCTTTTTATAAAACAAAAATGAAGCTGTAAGGAGAGAAATCAGTCATTCAGCACCGCAAGAAGTATAATTCTCCTCTTTTTCTAAAAAGAGAATGTGGTGTGTGGAAAGTCCCTGTGAAACAATTTCCAGATTAGAGCTGTTTGTTCTCTGCCAAAGGCTGTGTAAGCATGAACAATAATGAGTGTAGCTATAGGGTCACGGAGCAGGTAGGCTGTCTGCAGCAGAAAACGTGGGGCAGGAGGGCAACGTATGTGGAAATGCCCCTACATGAGGGCTGCAACTTATAGGGGCAGCTACCTTCTGAAAGCTGCTCTGGATACCCCCAAACCAAACATCTTGTCCTACAGTAAATTTCAGTGTAAGGTAAAACACGAAACTCTTTGTGCCCTTGAACAAACTTGGAAAAAGTACGGACTGCTCTTTATGAATGGTTCAGCAATCTTCAGCTCCCAGGCAGCACCCCCTTGCAGAATGTGTAATAGCATCTATAATAATGTTTACAAGTCTTGGAAGCATAGGCTAAATCACTGGTTCCCATCAGCTGTGTTGTTTATTGCAGGCTCGACGTTTCACTTCTGATTTACTTCATTATCTGCATGTAAACTGAGTCATGAAAAGGGTAGGAAGGAATAGGAGGTAGCTCGTTGTAAGGCTTTGCCTAGCAACTCCCATCACTGTGTGCAAGGTGCGGGGAAGGCTCCTTGGCAGCAGAGTTGGTACATCTTTGGAGGTCACTGGAAGAGTTCTTTGAGTTAGCTGGGAGCTGGGGGCCTCCCATGTCCTCTACATTTAGGGAATCTGGGGCTATTTTCTCTGTGTCTTTCATTCAACGATTTAGGTACGATTTAGGTCCATAATATTATTGCTCAAAATAAACTTTCCTTCTAGATTTAGAGAGAGGGAGAGGTATAAAATTAAGAGATAAAGCAGGATTAAGAGGCTTTTTCCTTCCTTTCTTTTCTACTCTTCAACTTTTGGTGTGCATTCGGAAACAACAATCATCACATAACACTGATTTCCCAAACGTCTGCATGCTTTTAGTATTCTTTCATAGTTTTTAATCTCTTTGTGGCACAGCATCCCTTCCCACTGTCTCCAAGTTCTAACCTTACTTCATGACCATGGAAACTATAGCAAGAAGTTCACCTTCAGTTTCTATGAATCGAGACAAGATATCCCTGTCTCAGAATAGAAAAGACATTAGACCAAGGTGTGACCAGATCTGATGGTATGAGTGAGCTCTTTAGCCATCCTATGGCATGCAGGATGATTTCCTGCATGGGCAGTGAAGGCCGAGGGCCACCCTGTGCCAACACCCTAGAAAAATCACTCTGGTGAGCTCCTGCCCAGTGCAGGTCTGCATGTCCACAGCTCCTCCTATAACAAAGTGAGCTGGGAGGAATCTCTTTGTAATTACAAGAAAGGAAACTGTGTGTAAAGTCCTTAAAATCAAGGAGGCCACAGCTGGGTACTTTGTACTCTTTTTAAAGCTTTTCCAGCTCCAGGTTGTTTCTCTGTCCTTCCCATGCTGTTTCCATAGCAAGTCACACCTACTGCCACTTAGGGTAGCTGGCCTCGTTCCTGAAGTTTCTCACTTACGATTACTGAGGTGTGAGGTTTTTATCATCCACACATTGAGAAGGACTGTGTGATGTCATGTGAATGAATTCATTGCATTTAGCTTCTAGGTTATGTGGTTCTCAAAGGAAAGAGAAGCATTGTGTTCAGGACATTAGTGCGGCACATTCCTTACTTTCTCCTATAGTCTGAAATATTTATTGCAATTTATTTGTAACATTAGTGGATAAATGTAACAGCAACTCATATTTTATAGCAAATTATGAAAATAATGCTTTAGCGATGAAAACTATCTATTGTCTGCCACATCCAGGCTGGATGTGGCTCTGGGCAGCCTGGTCTAGAGATGACCCTGCTTGTGGCAGAGGGGTTGAAACTAGATGATCATTATGGTCCTTTTCAACCCAGGCCATTCTATGATCCTATGGTTTTTCATGCTTGGTGTTATTGCAGCCAGCACAACTTTACTACAGTTTTATTCTAGCTGTTACAGTGAAGAAGTTTGCAAGGGTATTCAGATAAGCAAACTGGTAAGAAGTGTGGCTGTTGGCAAAGGACAGGTCCAGGTCGACTTAATGGCTTAAGTAACTTCAGCTGTGTTCTTTCCTTGTTTTGTGTTGTTCTCTTTTTCATATATGTCTGTAGAAGCTACTCTCATTAGTCAGTACAGTTTTGAAACATGGAGAATGGAAACTGAATACTGCTATTTGGCTGAACTTGGTATATTTTTGCTCACCAGAAGCACATAAGGCATCTTTGTGCAGTTCTCTGAGCAGAACCTATTTACCAAGGTTTCTAAGCCTTAAGTTTTCAGTTTTTATGATGTTAAAAATGCTGAGTTACTGAATTCATTTTCATGGAAACAGTTTGGCAGAAATCAGAGGAACAAAATATTGTCTGTCAAGCAAGAAATATGACGAAGTTGAACAAACCGTCGTTTACAAATATTTTTTAGCATTGTTTCCCAACGAACTGGGATTCTCTCAATAATAGCTTTCTCTTCCCCTGTAACACTCACACCAATTGCACAAATCTGGCGAAGATTGATTAGTGAGCTTTCAGTTTCCTAAGAAGTGACTGTGGGCTGGAGCAGAGGCTCTGGCTGGAGCCTCCGCCTCATGCCCAGCATGGGTGGTGACATTCCATGGGCAGTGCCTTCTGCCTCTGGCACTGTGATAGGGACGTGGAGCTGCACAGGGGACAGAGTGGGGCCCATGGTCACCTGTGGAGAGGTGAGAGGCGAAGGATGTAACAGAGGAATTGGAAAAGAAGCTGGAATCGCTGGTAGGTAAATACAGCATCACGTGTGGTTTGAAGCTAACTTATAGTTAGTAGGCTGTTGGTATCTCCAGTCACCACAGGTCAGGCTTCCAAGGTATTTAGGTGGCTAAAGGCACAGCATGGCAACAGGTGCTCGTGGTGCAAATAATGAAATGGGTGGAAATGGCTCTAGATGCTTAACCTCATGATGTGCTTTAAATGTCCAACTGGACCTCACGTTGGCAACCTAGCTCAGTGATACAGCCTTCTGGTTTTCACGGGCTTAGAGCTGCTCATGCACTTTCAGTTGGACTTTAATGGAGATTGAAAGAGATCTCATAGATGCGTCCAAATTAAGAAAATAGACTTCTTTCACCTACTAGGGAAACTCACAGCTTCTGCAAGTAAAGTGAGAATTTTAGTGCTTGATGATGAGTAAAAGTTTTTGTAGTTGGAAAGCACAAATTCTGGTATTTGATCTGTTATACAGGTTGCAAATAAGATGCTTCTAGCAGTACGTGAAAGTTGTAATTTACCAATGAACATTCTGTTTGACCTGGAGAGAGGGGACATTTCCCATCCTACAGAACATATAGGTGGGTAAATAAGAAAGCAGCATCCTTAGACTTACTCATATAGAGGTGAGGAAGCCCATGACGCTCACGTTCAGCCGAGCCTCCGCTGATGGCTGGTCCAGAAGGGACACTGAGTTGCTATGCTGGTCCATGGGAGCAGCAGGGCTGTCACCAGGCTGGGAAGCCCAGGCTCCATGCCACATACATGTGGCTATGGCCAGCATGAGTCCCGTGGCCATCTGGCTCCCATCTGGTTCTAACATACCATTGGGTACCCAACCCTGCAGAAAGGGATGCAGTGACAGGGGCAGGACTGCTTACTGTGCATTCTCCAGTTGAGTGTTAGCTTCCCTGAACCAGCAAGGCCTACTTAGACCTGCTTTCTGTAAGCCATTCTATTTGGGCATATTTTTCTGCTTTCTTGGTATATTTTTTCTACTGTGGCTCCCACTGCTTTCTGATTTCTGTATTTCTGATAGTGTTTCCTGCTTAAATGCTTTCACTGGAATGGTGGAGACTTGGGCTTTGGCGTAGGTCATTGGAATTTCAAACCATATTAATCTGATTTATTTGATGAAGTTTAAAAAAAAAAAAGTGATTAAAATAAAACAAATTTCAACAAGAGGAAAATTAGATTTAATTGCTTTGTGTAAGCCTGACAGTGTTTACATCTGACTTGTATTACCTGTAATTAACAAACCTTTACTTGTTTGCACTGAATTGTGCAGAAGCAGCGCAGTTGTTTGTTGCTAGGCCACACATTTTTATGGGCTACATGTATTTTACAAACTATTTTAAAAGCCCCTGTAAAATAATAAGCAATGCTCTACCTTTAATCTAAATTTATGATAGGTGTGGAAAGGTGTCATAGAGCACATATGTAAGTAAGTATTACTCATTAGAAACGTTGTACAGAACCACACATTAGCTTTGCATGTAAAGCATCTTGTGCTTTGTTCCTGAGCTAGGCAAGTATTCCTGTTGCACATTATGGCTCATAGCTCAACATCTATTATATATGTATTTTGTATTCTTTATTAACTATGACATTTAGTCTAATAGTCAGTGTTAATCTGTGTGGATCCTCGGACCCTTTTCAGTATGTCTGGCACGTAAAAAATAGAAAATGGATTTGTTGCTCAAAAAACTCACAAGCAAAGGAGTTAGCTATCATATTCTCTTTTTGTTCTCTTTGCCACTAATACGTTGAAAAACCCAGGGAAAGTGGGTGTCCGTGCCACTTCTTGAGAAGATCCCATGGGATGCTCAGAACGAAGCTATTTAATGTTAGTTTGAGGCACAGAATTTGGGTTGTAAATGGTGATTTTATTAATTTTTTCACCTTAAAAAATATTCTTTATTTCCCACTCTAAACTGTTAACGCTTTTCTTTGCTGAACGGTCTCAAACGACATTTCAAATACAAATAAAGTTGATCCCACTGGGTAGTTTAAACATCGTATTAATTTTGTAAGTTATTAAAAAAAAAAAGTCTGGCAAGCAAGTTGCCAGTATAATTTTAACATTGTTTTACAGTGTGACTTTCATGTGTATTTAGTATTCAATGAAAAATATGATCTTTTGCTATGTTTGGAGAGCTCTGCTTTTAGAATAACATTATTGCTTTAAAGTTATATATGTGTGTGTCTCTCACTTTGGCTCTTTGTAGAACTTCCTAACACAGCCTGCCTGTTTGGTGCCTCTTCCAGGGAGATGCACGAGGCCGTCCTGCCGTCGCTGGCACCGCTTCTGATACCCGATGCGCGTTCTCACCAGGGCCTCATTCCCCCTGGCAATTTAAACCATTCCCAGACATGGCAGATGAAGCAAGCAGCACAAAAACATTATCAAGATGTTTTCTGAAGCAGCTGCATTCGAGTTTTTGAACTCATAATAATAATAGTAAAATAATAACCTCGCTTTTGGAGTTTTGCCCCTCATTTTGCCCCTCTCTCTGGCAGGTATGCTCACTACTTTGTCAGCTTATTTTCTCCTCCTCAGGAGCAGTTTCTTTGTATTTGACCAAGTCCCTTCTACCTTTAGGAGACTGGGGAGCTCTTCTGAGCTTGCTGAAATTAGCAGTCAGCAAAATCCCCTTCTTTGATAAGCATGCCAACATCTCCTGTCTGCTTATTTCTTCTGCAATAGAAGGATTTTCTTCTAGGAATTTTCCATTATTCTAACCTCACTTTCTTCAAATAGCTTCGTTGGAATAACTGTGTACGATCATTTCCCTGGGTGGTTTCCACTTGAATGGAAGATATTTCAGGTTAGTGATTCAAATTACCAAATTATTCATAAATGGCCCGGAGAATGAGCTGAATAGCAGGGAGGGCAGACTGTGAAGAACTGTGCGAGGACCTTATGAGACAAGCCACTAAATAATAGAAAGATGAATGAAATTTCATGTAGATAAATGTGAACTGCTAAACCTTGGGCAAAACAATTGCAACTGTGCGTGGCTAGTGATGGGTACTGAGCTGATCCTCATCATTCAGAATTGAGATCTGAGCATCAAAAATAATTCCAAGAAAATAAGTTCAATGCTCAGTATTGCTTCTGTCCCTCCAAAAATGAATGTTCAGATTTGTTAGGAATCTCAAAAAGTTTGCATGAGTTCAAGAGGAAGATGAACAACTACTTGCAAGCTCTGTTGAGGGTATCAGGCACTCAGGAAGTCCTCCAAACTAGCAAGAGGCTGGGAAAATATTGGGGAAATGGCTCTTCTGTGCTCATTTATGGCCATCATTGCAGATGTGACCAGAAGGATTGTTGGACCGAAACAATATTGTTGTCCTTGTTTTTTCACTGCCCAGTTTTTCTTGTTGGACTTGAACTTCTTCACTTCCTCTGTGAGGTGACAGACCACTGGAACAGGCTGCCCAGAGAGGTTGTGGGGACTCCTTCTGTGGAGACACTCACACCCTACCTGGATGAGATCCTGGGCAATGTGCTCTAGGTGATCCTGCCGGAAGCAAGGGGTTGGACTAGATATTCTAAGTGGTTCCTTCCAACCTCAAACATTCTGTGATTTTGTGATGTGGGATAAACGTGACACAAAATCTATCGTCAAATACCTTCAACAAATACTTAGGCTACGGTGCTCTAGTCATTTTATAAATGTAACCAGGATGGGGAAAGTAGCACAGATCTATTTTCCAGGCTGTCACTGGTATCATTTGCCTGGGCTGTATTTTTTGTTTTTATTATTCTTCTTCCCCTTTTCTCTTTCTTCCTTGTGCTTACGTCTCTCCTCTGACTGTTAACCTGGCCCAGAACCAGGAGCTTTCTCTGTAAGTTGATCAGACCTCATTCGTGTATCTTTAGCAGAAATGTTAGTTTTCAGTGAGGTTCAAGATATTAAGGAGACATCATAATTTTAGCTTTTAGTCAATTTTCTTTCTCTTTATTTTAAACTTTTAAATGATTCATCCAGGTAGACAAAAAAAAATCTGGATGTTTAATTCATAGTACTGATTTACAAAGAGTGAGGTTACTTTGGTGCTGACCTAAACATCACAGTGAGCGTCAGTGCTGTGAGTTCTACACATGCATGCTGGGGACACTGGGATCCTTTATTCTTTGTTTAGAAAGGAAAGCTTGGTAATAAACCAATAAAACTGTTTTTTTTTTCAGCATTTTTCCTGCAAATTTAAACTGCAAGTTTGCCCATTCCACAAGTCCCGATACCCCATACATTTCTGGCCAGTGCTATTGGAAAAAAGGCACATTGCAGTGGACGCAGCATGCAGAAGCGGTGACCTACCTTGCATGCTGTGGCAGGGTGAGGTACCTGCAGGCTGCGTGTCCCCAGAGGGCTCTGTCAATGGCCCAGACTCTGCACTGAAGTTGGCGTCAGCATTACAGACGGTGTGGGGTGTCTTCCTGCGGATGTGCGTGTTAGGTCCTGCACATCTGGGCACCTCCCTGTCCCTGAGGTGTGCTGAGAGGAAGGACGCTATATTGCATACGCAGGAGTTCCAGGCTGAATCAGAGGTGGTCTTCAGTCCAAGCACTGGATTTAATTGTTTATAAAGCTGCGGAAAGGTTCCTACTAAATTTTGTTGGTTTTTTTTGTTGTTGTTTTTGTTGTTGTTGTTGTGTTTTTTTTTTAATATCTTTCCTTATTCCTTATTTCCTTTCTCTTTTTCTTCTTCTTTATTTTTTTTTTTCTTCTTTTTTTTAAGTTTTTGGCTGTTACACTTGGCACGTTTCTTTCTTAGCATTTGGAAGTAATTGTTTTCTAAATGCTACGCAGGATATCTGCCAAATTTAACACCTTAAAAGGAAGCAGGGGCGAGAGACCTACCTGGGAATGGAGTGAATGTAGTGGTCCTTTACCGAGTGCTAAAAAGGAAACTTCCCAAATATAGCACCTAAAATCAAAACCACCAAGTTCCCTAACAATAGCCATAAAGCATTACAGGCTAAATGACAAAAAAAGACCCTTTCACCCAGCCTCATAACTTCCTTCTCTCTATACATACCCGATGATAAAGCATGTGTGGCTTTCATTTTATTGTTTTCTTTTAGCAGATGGGTATGGCTGGGGGACAGAGTTTTATCAAGGCATTATTAGAAAGTTGTTCTGGTTTAAAAGAACGCATGATCGGTGTGTCAATTAAAAAAAAAAAAAATAAAGAAAAAGCAAAGCGGTATCCACCACTGAGACTGAAAGTGACCTCATCTTGGAGACTTTGCAATGGTGTGGTTAGATGGGACATCTGCGTCTGAGCAGCCCCACCACTAGCACGGGAACAGGGGAAGAAGTCGAATCCTTTCTCGTTCAGACGTTCTGGGTGATGGGAATCAGCAGGTAGCACGGGGTGCGGTTGTGTCCCTGCTGTTTCTGGTCACGGTTTCAGCAGAGGCGCGGTGCAGCTGCATGTATGTTACGGCAGCCCTGGGACAGCTCTGAGATGCTTGTGTCTGTGGCAGAATAGGGCTTGCAATGGGAATGCTAAGCTTTTATGGAGAGCAGCTCGGCAAGCATTAGAAATCACATTCAGCATCATAAACATCGCTGTCGGTAAGTGCTGGGAGTCAGCTGTGGCCAGATACCTTTTGATAAAAGCCTTGTATTTAATGACCTCTCTGTAAGACATCACCCTCCACCAGCATTGCCTGGTCCTCGGAGGTGATCTCAGTGTGTCCTGAGGTCTGCAGGTGGGTGTGCAGCAGGCAGCTCCTCTGCTCTATGTGTTCTTATTCCCTTGGAAATGGGAAGAGCTGCCTGGAGGAGGGGGCTGCCATTTATCCTGCCTGCTGCGCTAGGGTTTCTCTGTCTGATTGGACTCCAACTGCTACCATCGTGTATTTAATAATAATATTTAACCAAGCAAATGACTTCAAAAGTAGTCGAGAAAAATAACAGGGGATATACACTTTCATGACTTCCCCTTGATTTAGATCTTGTCTTTCTCTATAATTTAATGTATTTTCCCTCATATTGGATGGCATATTTTGCATATAGCAACTTCTTTGTAATAGATACTCTATGTAATTTAGATGTAATTTTTGACACATTAACAACTCAGGGGAATTTAATTAGTTTTCATAAAGCTTCACAAAAAGTTAAAAATAACCCCAAATGACAATCATAATAAGAGTAACCAAGTTTAAGTTTAAAAGTTGAATTCTGTAAATTAAAATGACTTAATTACATTGAAGATCAGCTGTTCTACATTAATGTCTAAGCCCACACGTTACTGCTGGTTTGATTCTGCTGCCAGCAGTCTCTGTGTCTGCTGAAGAACACGAGTTGTTGCCCCTAAAATGGGGAGGGTGCACATAGGGCCATTTCTTCAGTCTTCTTTGTAATATGTTGACGAGGCAGAATATGCCAGAGCAGAATAAGCGGTTGCGGGCTCTTTTGACACTGGTGTGTCATAGGAACTTCTGGAGAGAGGCTATGTTTCCTACAGCAGCTTCTGCAAGTTTGGTTGCTTAATTACACTTGGACTGCAGTACATACTAAAGCGTATATGCTTTTTCCTTATGGACTTTAATAGAAATGCATTTTAAATGTAGATGATTACCAGTCTTGGTAAAGTTTCCTTTCCATTAGTAAAGAGAGCACTGCTGGTCTGAAAGTCTGTCAGGTCATCCACATACCAGCATTACATCAATTGACTTCTGAATATTTTTCCATTAGAAAAGGCTCCATTTTATTCTCTCGCTGAAGTGGCAGACTTTCAGCTTGTGCGGTTTTTCCATTTATTGAATTTTGCAATAAAGGAGTTTTTGAAACAGATGTCAGTCATTGCTTAGGAGCGGGGCATTGTTAGAGATCTCTTTTCTTCTGCTCTTTGCTATTTGTTTTTTAAGTTAAAATAAATTCTTCTCCCCCCCCCATCGATTAAATTGTCACTTTTAAAAGCCTTTTCTAAAACCTGTAATATGGTGTCAGACCAAATGTGAGCACCAAACCCCGATCTCAGAGAAATATTTCAGATTGCCATTGTTCTCAGCAGGAGCAGAACTGGATTAGTCTCTCAATTTCAAACCAGAAGCAGGGGAGTGGACGCACCACAGAAACATGTTTCATATTAGCATCTTCCTTAGGGTGTGGATTGGACCTGTTAACACTTTCTTAATGTTTAAATTTTATAAAAGTGACCATATTTCTGCAGTAAGTAGTGCCTCGTAGGGATTTGTTCTGCACAGAAGTACTGGACTTGAAGGGAGTTTCCTTTCTTGCAGAAGTCCCTTTTAGATAGAAATAAGATTTTGGAACCTGAAATGTACCGAAACACATCTTTAAAATGCAGGGGATAATTAGGAGAAATCAAATATCTGCAGGCTGATGGATGTTCTCTCATCACAGTTGAGCAAAGTGCTAGTCATGCCTCCAGTATGTGATATAGATAGATAGATATGCTTCTAAAAATTGAGTTTCACATTTTTTATTATCATTTAGCAGACTGCATTTACTCCACGTCTATTTAAAAAACACCATTTTCTTCTAATGGATGTGTTAGTTGGCTTTGTTTCAGTTATACGAACAATCAGTTTTGAATTCTAAGAATGTCACCGCTTGTGTTGTATTGTAAAGAAAACTGTCTCTGTAAGGAAACGGCATTATGAGCTGATGTCTGCTGGGGGGTGTGGGGGGAGGATAAGCCTTCATTAATTCACCTCAGTGCTTTGCTGTTATTTCTGACATCAAAGAACATGGTTTCCAAAGGTGAGGGAACACAAAGCATCCCATATTTATGATTTATAGGGGCCAGAACTATGACCTAATGTAAACTCGAAGAGATTTAGTATAATATCCTTAGCTTGAGGGCAACGTTTCGAAAACATTGCGGATTTTCTCTTTTATCCGGGCTCAATCTGCAATCATACCTCTTTGTTATTATTTCCTCTTAGCATTACAGTACAGTCGATGTTGATAGATATCAGGGAGAAGCTGAACTTCACGAGAAGGGGGGGGAAAAAAGCCTTCGTGTGTTGTTGGCACAGAAATAACACCCGTGGAGGAGTTCCTGGCTGCCTTTATTTGTCTGCTGACAGCGAGTGTGGCGAGGCTCTTGCTGCTTGCTTCTGGCTCCTGTGGGTCTGCAATAAACAGCTCAAGCATATATTTATTCTACAGATTAATTTGATTCGCTGAAGATAGCTGTTCCCAACCTGTGAATGCGTGTTAGTTAATGGAAACTTGCAGATGGAGAGATCAGTTCTTAATTTTGTGCCAACAGATTAATACAGCTCTGTGGTACTGTCTTCTCCACAGGTGTGTGTGTTCTAGGAGTGTTTGAACCCCACTGTAACTAATAGCCCATATGTAATTGGGAAGAAGAAATCTTCAATGGAAGACCCCCAGGGAATAAATGGGAAGGCTGTAAGTAAACAATGTGTCAGTCCTAAGGAAAAAAGTGATTGCTTTTAAAGTAGTAATTATTTTTGTTGCAACCAAGTGTTTGGAAAGCTTTAGGAAGCCAGGCACACTTTTAATGACTGGAAGCAGCAGATGAAATTATTTTAGAGGTGGAGGCTTATGTGAAAGCTTCATTGGATGAGGAAGTACGTACTGATTTAGAAGTGTTTATCTGCAATAATTCACTGATTACCTGATGATGATTGCTGCTTTCTCTAAGACATGTTCAGATTCCTGCATTTATATTGTTATTAACATTTTGATCTGTTACTGAGATTTCTTTCCACTGTCTGAAGTTATTTCTTTTTGCCTGTGTGAATTTGTGCAAAAGTTACTTTTGTAGAGGCTGGTGCAATTTCATGCTGCCTTGGGGACTGGGGAAAATGTGGTCTTCTTAAAAAGAAATGTTGTTAGCTACTTTGGTGTGTTTCTAGTAAATGCTGTTTAGAAAGTCACAATGATAAGGAGTTTTGAAAACTATCGGACCTGGTTAATGCTGTTTTAAAGTAGCCCTTCATGCTCTGTGTAATGACTGGTCTATGCTACGGACTTGTTAGTTTTGTTTGTGATATCATTGCTGGCACTCAGTGAGCACCATAATGCCATGTAGATGGCTTTATTCGGGATTGTTTTAACAGAAACAGCGCACGTTAAGACTGCCTTGTTTTTGCAAGTTGTAAAATAACTCCAAAGACTACTATTTAGTAAATTTGATTAAGTTTATGTCCTGCATTTTTTTTTCCTGGCTTGTTTTCTACATTTGACAGTGCTCCGTACCATCTCTCACTATTTCCCTTGTATAACCAGTTTTCCCAACACTTGTGTTAGTTTTTCACATAGCAACAGAGTGGGAAGAAATCGGCCACCTAATAACAAGCCTGCTGTGTTGTGTTTTTGTTACACTTCTCATCCAGTGTCATTTTTACTGTCTGAAGCAATATGGCTTTGATTATTTTCCAATGTTCATTTATTCCACAGTCTGTCTCTATGTGTAGGTTTGGGTATTTATCCATCGCTGCTACAGCAATGAGTGAAAAGGAGCGATTCAGCCCCAGAGGAAGGAGTGGCCGTGGTTACCGAGTGCTGCTAGACAGGGATGGCCCTTGTTGCTGTTGTAGGCATGGAGCTCTCAGCACCACCCAAGCCTGGCCCTTGCTGTAGCCTGGATCAGGGTTTTCTCTGTGCATGAGAAGCCTTTCCCTGAAGCCATTAGGACTGCCTGCAGCTCCCGCTGCTGTTCTCCTCTCTGATGGCCAGCAGAGCCTGTGCTTTGCGTGCTGCCATAGGCTTGAGTCTGGTAATTGTACGCGGGAGCTGTACGTAATGACAAATGTAACTGTCACTTAACATAACGGGAGTATTAAGGGAAATATTTGTTCATGGTTTGGCACCACCAGTGCTCCTGTTGGGGTTATTCATTCCATTCCTTCTTTTCACCACTTAGCCCAGAGAGCCTGTAAAACACTTCATCGTGCTCAGAATTTCCCTTCCCATTACCCGAGTGGGTGGTAGTCATGGATGCTATCAGGATTATCAAAATCTAAAACAGTGACTGCTGAATAGACTTGCCACATCGAAAAGCACTTAGGCTTCTGTAACTGCAAGAGCCAGACAGCCCAAAGGTATATGACCCAAGGCAGGATTACTGCGGTATTTCGCCTGTGGGCCACTGTGACTCTCCTGGCTGCCATGTCATTAGATAGGTTTAAAACTGGGGTAGTACACTGCTGGATCAAATCCTGCAATTAAGCCTCTCTTTAATTCACTCCTAATTGGACAGGCTGCTACTTTTGCAGCAGTTGGTTGGAGAATGTGAAGACTTCTTAAAAACAGCAGTCCAAAGTTAAAATAGTCTCTCTGAAAATGAAGACAATGGTGTGAATGCTGTTTTGTTTGTTTTGCTTTGCTTGTGTGTTTATACATGAAAGAAAAAGACACAGAGAGAGAAACACTGCAATTACAATACAAAACTGAAAGCTGTTTGTGACTTAAGATCACTAACATGTAGAGCCATTGCTAAAGCCTCTTGGTAGTCTATAGGGAAAGTTTTCTGCATGTGCCTATTAAAAGATACTTTGATTTTGGAACTGGGCGATGCAAATTACCAGTGCAGATTATTCTGGGGAAGCAATTTCAAGTACACGTAGGTAAAGAGAGGACCTTTATTCTGCAATTGAGATGAAAACATATAATGTCTTAGGAAACCAGAGCTAGATGGACAATGGAGGAAGTAGTAGGAGAAGGAAAAAGAAAAGGAAAGAAGTTTATCTGACAGCACTATGAAAAAGTAGATGAGTAGATACTTTGCCACCTTCTTTGGCCAAGATCTCTGCTAGATGAGAAACAGGATGGTGTTTCATATGGGAATGCCTGTCGGTGTTAACGTGTACAAGAGTAAGCCCAGTAGGCTAAATTCTGCTCCCTGTTGCTTTCATACAGCTGAGAAGGGATTTTAGTATCTAAGCAACAGTCTCATCACCTGTAGAAATGGTCCTAATGGTGCTGTAATGCATTTGGTTCATGTTCTGTAGGAAGTGCCTGGCTAGTGCTTCATGAAGTGCTTGAAAAGCTGAAAGCTGCATCTGCTCCTGCCTGTCTTTTACTAGGTGTGTAAGACATACAACACAAATCTGATGCTGACTAGACAGAGGATATCAGTGCATTATCCTACCTGAAAAGGTCACCGATGTTCGGTTTCTTTCTTTCCAAGAAAGAGATGGCATTGAAACAAAACCTTTAGTTACTCTAATGGAAGGGAAGGCTGGGGCTTTTTTTGTGTGTTTATTGACCACAGTCCATGGTGGTATTGTGTAAGACAGAAAATAACAGCAAATCCAGATGTTCCAAAGCATTTCTGTCAATATAGGTGGTTTATGTCCAAAAGATTGATTAAGAATTAAAAAGGTACAGAAAGAGGATGTTCTTAATTGACTGGAATTACATAAGAATGAAGAAGCTCCACAGTTCACACTGTAGCTGTACCTGTTCTTCCTAAGGGCTCCTGTGGGAGAAACATCACATGGTGGATTGCTCACTTTTACCTGTTTCACATGACTTCTCTTTAATGTCAAGGAACAGTCATAGAGTGGCTGGTTTTGCTGTTCTGGGAGGAGAGGAGTAGGCTTACTGAATTTTATATTTGCTTGGAAAGGTGCAGCAGTTTTATTTCTTTGCCAGATGATCTTGATCTACGGAAGGAAGGTGCTCTGATGGTTTTATTAATGCATGGAGGCTTGTTTGCTAGTGATGTATGCATCTGTTAAGGGTGGATATTCCACTCATGTTTTATCAAGCTAAAAGAAGAGCTCTTGAATCTTCTAATTCTGCTGTGGGTTATTTTTTATCGGCATCTCTGTATTAATAAAGTAGTCATTAATTTCAACCCAACTTGTCAGTGAGGCAGAGATCTCAGTGGTAACGGAGGTCTTACCACTTCCTCTCAATGACTGGATTGTTTGATCTCAAAGTCTGTCAGAGTGCTGTGCTGCTCACCTCACTGATCTTTCTGTGGATCTGCCTCTTCAGCTGATCGACTCTGGAGCAAACGAAGTAATATTATTTGGCTTGCTGCTGAAATCTGAAAGTCAGGTACACAGTCAACATGGTTAAGCTGTGCAGTGCCACGCATAGGGATGTATCCCATGCTAAGTGTGATGTGATACAGCTCCAACCTGCTTGAGTTTGTAAGCCTTGTTCTTCAGGGGCACTCACTTCTGCCTTCCAGTTACTTGCAATGAGTCCCTCTGCTCACACAAACCTGAGAAGAAAAGAGTGTATGCTCTTTTCAGTGCTTTTGAGATGAAAATGCCAGTTCTGTTGGTAGAGAAATTCCTATCGTAGGGAAACTGAGAATGGGTCATGGTACATTATACAACAAATTCATTTAAAAAAAATTGATTTAAAATTTTGTGGCTTTCATTTGTGGTAGACTATATTTCTACTAATGCAAAATTTGACATTGACATGAATCCTGTGCCCTAGAAACCTTAGAAGCCTCAGAAACACGACAAACACTGGCATCAGAAGATTCTGACTTGATACACTTGAGATAGATACACATCTCTATTAGAGGTGCCTTGATAACAAAAAACTCCAGAAAGACATTGTGGAAGTAAGGAGATATTTTTTGGTCTAGTGGTTGGTGACCCTGCCCACGGCAGGGGGGTTGAAACTAGGTGATCTTTGAGGCCCTTTTCAACCCAGGCCATTCTATGATTCTGTGATTCTATGATTCTGTGATTTTAATTCATTTTATTTGCCTAGTGATTTTTTAATAATACATATTTTTTTACTAATTTGTAAGATTCAGAGCAAGGAAGTTTTCATAAGTATACAAGCCTACCAAACCCTGTGGGGATGTTTTGGAGTGTACTGCTTCTCTGTCTGTATGTCTTTAGTAACAATGTTAGGGTATTAAGTAGCATAAAATACCTCTCCTTCTTATGCTATCCAGGCTTATACTTGAAAAATCTCATTGCAAAATGGTACATCAAGAAGTAATTTCAGCGTTGAGTTTTTCTGATGATGGGCTTTGCCCATCTGGAAAACAGAGAGGAGACTCTGAGACCCTCAGCATTCAGGTTAGTTCCAAACAGTGCATACCCAGCGAGCCAAGAAAGGAGGTGCTCGTAGTCTGTTGCAGCAGTTAATCTTCTCTGATTCCCCCTGCAGCCCCCAAACCTCAGCTTTCTGTTGGCGCTCTGGATAGCCTGATTGCATACTTACAACTTCTGGCTCTCCCTGGACACTGCTCCTGGGTGCCCCAGGCTCCATGGAGGTGCCATGTGTGACTGAATCACACTGATATTTCCCTTTGTTCTTTTTGCTAGTGGAAAGATGCTGAGCAAGTAGCTGGTTTAAGGGGCAAAAAAAAAAAAAAAAGAGAGAGAAAAAAAACCAGCACAAAAACCAACATCCAGCACCTGGCTGCTGCAAAATAATGAATTTTGCAGCAAACATGCGAGATTCTGTGGAATCTTGGAACAAGGCCAGACTCCACGACCACAGAAATGCTGAGTCCATGGGGCCCAGAGAGAGATGGCTGGGGCAGTTCACATCTCCTCCGTCTTTGTTTCAAGCTCTTTGCAGTCTTACTGAGGCATCAGATTACACTCCCTTCACGTTTTCAAGGTTATCTTCGCTACCAGGAAGGCTAGAAAGTTCATTCTGTTTGGAGGCAAGCTGGGGTCTGGAAGGATAGTTCTGCAGCACGGAGCAGTGCAGAGGGCAGCTGCAGTGGTGGATGACACCCAGACACGACCCCCAACTTGGAACAACAAGAACGACTGCAGACCCACTCCAGTTACCTGTTTGTCACCTTGGGGGATGATGTCTATTAGGAAAACAGATGAAATACAAATATTTTAACTTCCTTTGAAAACTCACGGTGTTGTCACCAGTGAAGGTCACGTATGTTCATGGTACCTTACTTTCTCCCAAAGGCTGACACAGCACTGGGCTCCTTCTGCCTTTCCATGCTATTCTGAAGAAATGTAACATGCTTCCTTTTTGGAAAGCTCTTCAAGGCCGAAACCAACAAGCGCCGTACAATTGCATTCTGTAACTGAGCCCGTAAAAATGTAACCGCCTGCACCCTTCCCGCTCCCCTTCCCCTTGCTATCTGAAATTGGGCGGATATTGGAGACTTAAGCCACAAAACCAACTTCCAACACTCACTAAGAGTCAAAAATAATGAACAACCAGAACTAGGTGATGTGCATAAATTTCCAGAATTGAAATGAGCAGCTGTTAGGCAGCCTATGATAAGCATTCGGTCTGGAACTATTAGTAGATTTTTTCCCTCAAAAATCTTTTAGTGAAAATACTCATGAAAATTGTAGTTGTGGATACAACTGCAGATCAGATGAGCGTACCTTATTCACTGAAAACTGTTCTGTGTCTGGGGATAACAGCACAGAGGAATTCCTGTTACTTAAAACACACTTTCTGTAACTTGTGATACAGATCCTGCAGTGCTGTAGGCAGCAGTGCTTGTATCACTGAAAGACGCTGTGTAGCTGTAGCTCGTAGTGTTTCATATACTCATAAGGCCTCATGGAAGCAGAGCTGAAACGCAGCAGTCATCATAGCCCTTGTAATTTTTTGCCTGTGAAAAACTAGCTAATTCTTAGCACGTTTTCCACACACACCAGTGGTGACTTGACTGTAACAACTTCAGGGGTAGGAGAGCCGCCTTGTCGGGGTTCAACTGGTCAACAGATTTCAGTGCTGGTTTTGGATACACTGTTTCAGAGAGGTGGATCTTAGTCCTTTTTTGTGGTTGGACATATTTTTAGATTATCATAAAATAACAGAATTGTAGATGGCCTTGTTAAAAATGACTATTTATATATAGGTATATAAAAAGTAGATGGTTCATCTGGCTCTTTCCAGGCACTGTGTATGTGCTATATACATATGTTCTGCATGAGGTCTCCTCTTGAAAGTCTTGATGAAGCTGTAGCTTAGCCCTTACCAGTAAAAAGCAAACTGCTAGTGAAGTTTATTTTCTTTTTTACGACGTTTTCTGGGCCATTGTTCCGCTCGAGGAACCGTGTTTGTTAGTTTTGGCTCTCTGACTTTTCTTCCTTAAGGATAAACTCTCCTTAGGCAGTTGTACAACTATGCACTAGAAGGCTGCAAAGCAGTTTATTCACCGCTTAAGCTCCAGCAGAATTCAACAGTGTGACTTCCTGGCTTGAGCGGGGGTGCATCCGTAATGTAAATACCTACTTGATTTTGTGGAAAACCGGGAGGTTTTGTGTTTGTTCTTGTAAAGGATTCCTGCTGGAAGCCTAACTTTTAAGTTGGCATTCAGCCTTCTCTGCTGTGACTCGGGTACTGATCTGATTTTGTGCTTTCATGGACATTTTTATATTTAAAATTTTTTAATTCAACATTAGCTTTGCTTACAAGACACAAAACAGAATAAAATCGCATTACAAACATTGTAGTATTAGATTTTATCACCATTTATTTCTTCTCGTCTGCCCAGGGATTTCTACATGTTCAGTAGAACTAATTTGCAGTCAGACACTGAGGTCCTCTAGAAGGCCAGCAGGCTCCACAAACTAATTTATCCAAATAACCAATCCCTCATAGGCCAACCATAGAAGGACACCAAAATGGCCTAAGCAGGCAAAGCCCCCTTTTGAAGTCTGGAATGTTTTGACTGACTTGAAACAGGCGGCAGGAATGAAGGGATAATTTTCAGTGACCCATGGGACTTTTTTGCCATTTTCAAATATTAGGTAAAACAAAGAGAAATTGCTTGTTCTAATTTAGAAAGACTTAGCAATCCGGAAGGTAACCAGACTCAGAGCAGAGTGCTGAAGTATACAGCTGAAGTTTACACGATGCATCAAGGGCTCGTGTCTGTGAGTATAGTATTTACACGTGCATACATGGTGTTTTACTTACACATAGATAAACCTAAACTACTTTTTGAATTTCATTTTATAACAAAACTTCTCTACGGAGTATATCTTTGCAGTATTAAATGAGCTACCTGAAATGCCTAAGTATGGTTTTTTGTTTTTTTTTTTCTTGAAACAATCATTTTTAATTAGAAGGATGTGTTCCTGCTGCTGCTTAAAAATCTGAGCCATCCACTCAGCTGCAAAGGCTTCTCTGCCATACCTCTTTTCTCACACCCTCTGTCTTGGTGCCATTGGAATAAATGCAAACATTCTGTTAATTGTTAAGATTTCTAGTCTAAAGTAGGCTTACAGACACAAAGGGCATTTACATATACATTTTGTAAAAATACAATTCTCTGTGAACAGTTACAGAGAGAGAAAGAGATAATATGAATAAAGAAAATTAAAACATTACAGATCAGGTACTTCATGTCCAACTGTTTGAGTAGCTGTTTGAATGTTAAAGACGATGTGAAGCAATCTCCTGGATTTCAACAACTTCATTGGAGGCACAGTCCTGGGAACTGATTATCAAATCTACTCTGTGGATTTAATTGATATGTCCAGTCCAGTACTTAGCAGCACTAATGACACTGACCATCTCCAGCTGTGAGCTTTGTCCCCATGACATTGACTCGTACGTACCATGGGGTGTTCTTGTAGAAAAAGTATTATCTGTATGGAGGAATCATTACATCTGGGCTGGCAGATCTAGTGGTTGGCAACACTGCGCACGGCAGGGGATTGGAACTTTAAGGCCCCTTCCAACCAAAGCCATTCTATGATTCTGTGATTACTGAGGACTAACAGAAATATGTTTCCTTACAATAGTATTTTGACAAGGATACTGGTCACCAGCTCACCCTTTTCCTTCTGACAGCACTTCGGAGCTGTTCAGAATACGGCACTCACAGATAAGGTAGAGAGTGAACACCATTTCCTGTGCCATCAGCTGCAGGCTTTGAAATCTGCGAAACATTGCTGTGGGGCTCCTCAGTGTGTGCCAGTAACTTTACAGGTAGCAATTTTAAGCTGGCATTTTAAAGTTGGGACCCTGTGGTACTTGGCTGAAACACAGATTTTGCTGGTATCACTCCTACGCATATAGCAAACACCTAATTATTTTACAAGGGATGAAAAACTTGACTTATTTTGCATGGAATATTTATATTTAAGTCTCTCTAGATTCCAGATTTCTCTATGTGCTGAGCATTGTGCTGGGGTAACAGACAAATGTGGTAGAATGACAGAGAAATCCTGTTTAAGTTCAGTTTTCCATCGTATATACACTGATCTCAGATGAGTGGATTTCAGAAACATGATGTTTAAATTAATGTTATTTGGTATGAGTGTATATGTGTGTGTCTGTGTGTGTCTGTGTGCATGGAATGTATTAGATTAAATTAGGTTATGTTCCAGCTTTTACTTGAGGAATATAATTTTGTTAGTCGTTAATAATGTTAATGCCAAGATTCTCTCATATTGTATTTACATATGTGGCTAAAGTAAAATCAAATTATATTTGCTGGGGGTAAGATTATTCAGTCAAGGACCTGTTTAAAACAGGAGAAATTAAAATTCAGAGTCTGTAGGAAAGAGATTCTTCTCCATTTCTTTCTGCCTTGTAGTAGCTGTGCTATCTGGACTATCCTGGAAGCTGCAGACTCGCCAGCCTTGTGTCTGTGTGCACAGCACAACAGCAGAGTCTGTCTGCAAGCAGGGAGGCTTTGCAGGGATTTCTCATCAATCACACAGAATTTGTCACTGTGACATTTTGGTATTCAAAGCCTTATATTCTGCCACTAGCATTCACATAGGGTGAACTTTGCATCGTACCAACAATGCACCTATATAACCGTGCAATGCAGCAGATGGGAGAAAATTTCTTCCTGTCTCCTGTGGAGATCAGCTTATGCCCCAAAGCAGAGAATTTGATTATGCTGATTATAATTTACAGAGCTATAAATGTTGTTAATGGTAGTGAGTCAATGAATTAAATTGCTTGAAAATAAAAATGGCTTATTCTTCTCAATCTGTTTTAAAATGAGTAAGTAGGGGAGTAAGAAATTTCAGGCACCCTTTCATGCTAGTTTTGTGTAATAATTTTTTAAGTATATAGGTTGTTCTGAAAGTAATGCCTTGTATTTATTTCCACGAAAACTACAACAGAGAGAACATCACCACTATTTGATAGAGCAAATTCTCAGCTACAAAACTTTTACTTTTAAACACAGTCACCACCACTGCTATGCATTTTCACCAGCAATAAAATGCTGCACTCATAAAAATTTGCACCAGTAGAGGTGACCCACTGTTTCATGGCTGCTATGATGGCATAGTTGCTAGGAAGATGTTGCATAGGCAGCTGATCTTTCATTGGCTTGAACGGCTGGAAGTCAGAAGGTGCCAAATCTAGACAACATGGTGCATATGGTAGGACAATCCACCCAAGATTGACAGGGTCTTCAAACTGGTATAGGGCCTGGTGTTATTGTGTTGCAAGGAAAAGGCTGTGCTTCTCTGGCCCAATTCTGCAAGTTTAAGCCTTCAGCTTAGTCAGTACCATGATGTAGCAGTCAGAGTTGATGGTTTGTATGGATTCCAGGAAATCCAGAAGGATCATCTCTTTCCTATCCCAAAGGATGGTGCACATCACTTTACTTGCTGAGGGCTGTGTTTTGAACCTCTCTTTTGATTGGACAATTCACATGTCACCACACCATGGACTGCTGTTTTGACCGTCTGGCAACTGTGACACCACATCCTGTCACCAGTAATGATGTGATCCAGGAAACTGTCACCTTCATTCTTGTATTTGTCCAATAAATACCGACAAACCTGCATACAGTGTGCCTTCTGATCCTGGGTGAAAATTTGTGGGACCCACCTTGCGCAAACTTTGTGATATTCCAATGTTTCCACCATCATTTTCAACACATCAAAGCTGATATTCAGATCTGTACACAGTTCCCTGGTCATAACTATCGTCATTTTGTGGTGTGACATCTCTGCATAGTCATCTGAAATGTGGTTCACCTTTCATGTCACTGTCACCACTGCTGAAGCACACCACCCACCGCCTCACTGTGTGCACATCCACTGTTTGCTCTCCATAAATGTTCAGCAAGCATCGATGAATGTCAGTGAGTGCCGTTTTTTCTGCATGGAGGAATTCAACCACACACCTTTGCTTCACACGTACTTCCGTGTCAGACACCATTTTGTCAGACTGCCCCTCTGCTGCCATCTGTCATACAGCAACAACATGTAATGGAATACTGGGGGGCAGGTTTAACCTCTGCTGCCATACCACCAACATTTTCTTCTGATGCTGACATCATAAAATAGAAAGCATTACTTTTGGAGCAGCCCTTGTACAGTCTCTTACATTTGGGCAAAACAAACAAGGAGAAAGAAAGAGACCTTTCAGCTAAGCACTACCTGTGTGCTTGTAGATTCAGACGTTTGCTCTTACTGAGATGTGGGTTTAGTACTTTAGATATTTTTAGGAAAGTAAGCATGATCTATATTTATTTTATTTTTATTCTTAATAACTGGACATATTTTTCATGTTTGACCACCCTTTTAAGCCTGTAAATAATTTAAAAGATCTAAAAGTATCTCTGTATTCAGAATCAACTAGTTAAAGGCTTCTATGCCTTGCTTTCACCTTCAGTTATTTGTACATGAAAAAAAATCTAAATTTAAGGATGGCCTGCCTGTTTCGCTTCTATTTTTCTGCTATGGTCTGCAGCATATTTTTTTGTTTAGAACAAGGTGTATTTAGTGGCGTGTTGATAGGTACGTCAGATTTGTATGATTTGCAACAATATTTTGGAAAGGGAGAAAGTGCAAGATCTATGTTTTAATTTCCTCTGTTTTTAGCAAGGTGCTGTAAAAGCTGAGTGGCACATCAGGCAGGTTTATATAGTGCACACACTGCATAAATCCTCCGCGCCGTCCCTGGAATGGCTGTGTACCGCCATTGTGCTTTCTATAAACAGAAGACAAGCACACTGCCAAATCTTGCAGCTCTGGATACCAGCTCACTCTGTTCTTAGCTTGTCCTGTTTGTTGTTGCTCAAAGATTGCCTTCTATTTGCCAGTACTGCATCCGCTTTTCATCGTGAGGAGTAAGATGTATCTTGCCCTTGGTGATTGCTGGGCTCTCCATCTTCTCCATCTCTTCTCCATCTGCGATTTTAAATAAGATCATTGTCTCTGATTAATTTGACAGTATTTTTGTCTGACTAAGGATGGTTTAAAAGCTCCTCAGAAGCTATTGACTAGCTACTCAGAAGCAGCTCAGAAGCAAACTCTTTGGGGGCTGGAAAGAAAAGAGGAGCCTTTTATTGCAGCTTGAAGAGCGCTCAGATTTGGACCAGCAAAGAAGACAGAGAGGTACGTAAGTGCCAGTGCGTTGGGTTAGACGTGATAAATCAGCTTGCTGTTCTGCATCTAACAGGGACCAGCAGCAGAGTTTAATGAGAGTAGGAAAATAGAGGAAATCCTGCTTTTTATATCACTTACTTTCTGGAAATGGGCTTTTAGGGGACTTGCTCTATGGCAGTTATATTCAAACCGCTGTATCTAATGTTGTCCCTCATGATGTTGCTTTTATCTGAACACGCTTATACCTTCAGCATCTGCAGCAGTTAGTTCTACAAGTTAATTATACAGTTTGTTATTGTTGTTGTTTTAAGCTTGCTGCCTAATAACTGCTTAAAATGACATGGGGGTGTTAAGTGTTCCTGAGGTGATAAACAATGAAATGTCACTTTCTGTTCCTTTCCTGCATAATCATTCCTGATTCTGCAGGCTGCTCTTCTACTCACGGCGCCGAGCTGTCTCTTGCAAGTTGAACAGCCTGGGTTTTTCACAGGGCTGGTGATGAGACAAGATGTGAGCACTCTGATTCTATGATGTTTTCTGTTTTACTCTGTGTTTCCTTCCCGATCATTTCTAACACAATATATTTTACATACAGATATCCGACACTATATATTTTAACTCTTTTGACTGCTGTTGGCCACTGAACTGTTGTTTTTGGTAAATTATTGGCAACTTCAAGATTTCATTCTTGGGAACGATGTTTAATACAGAACTTATCTATGCTTATTCTCAGTTTGAGTGTTTTACTTTGCATTTATCAACACAGAATTTCACCTCTGTTTGTAGTATGTAGTCACCATCCTGGCAGTTCTTTGTGGGCAATTTTTCTTTATCTGGCCCAAGTAGTTCAGTAAGTTTATAATCTTGCTATTTGCCATTTTTTTCTAGCGCATTTATGGATATGTTTAACAGAGCAGGTCATTTGGGAATCTGACTGGTAAATTTGTGAAAACTTCTCATTTTTTCTGTTCCATCCTTTAAATAGTAATTTGTGACAGACCTTTTATTTTACCTTGTGACAAATTGTTTAAGAGCTTTTGGCTTATGGGAAATTTTCAGAAATCTAAATATACTACATTAACCAAATCATCCTTATCCAAATAATCATTAACTCCTTACAGAAACGTTAGCAATCTTGAAGCTATTACTTCCCTTTATAAAGCGATGCCTTCTCTTCCACATTACATCATGTTCCCATGTGCCAACCAATTCTCTTGTTTATTATAGCAGCTGATTTGATCATGCTTCCATTGTTTTAGACCTCTTGGGTGAACTCTTGAGTCTGGGTGTTTTGTGCCTCTTCATTTTGTCAGTCTGCCTCAAAGCTTCCTCTGTTAATACCTTGGTTTAGAGCTGTCAAGGTCTTCTCTTCTTACATAGTACCATGAAGATAATTCATTTAGCTTTTCTGCAATGTCTTGACTGAGTTTTTTGTTTTGTTTTGTTTTCCATTTTCTTTTTCTCTCTTTTTTTTTTTTTCCCTGCCCATTTTATCCTGGGTTTGCATTTAAATCTACAAAGTTCACATCTTTTCTAGTTCCAGATATTTAGCCATAATGTATGTGACACACTGTGTGCATTTCTGAATCTTTAGTAACTTCCCTGGGAAAGCCTGAGTCTTTGTACAGGCCATCTAACCTTGTGCAGGTGTCTGGGATGTCTAAAATAATACTAAAGGGCCTTGTTTCAACACTGAGGTTGTTCCCAGTCTTTTTATTTTATTAGTCTTTTATCCCATTATTCAGTCATGTTGTCTTGTTCCCTTTGGAGATTACAGAGTGAATGTACTGTTACAGGCCATTCACCTCTTACAAGTGTTGTTCACTATTTTGTATATGTAAAATCTATCATCTTCTTACTGGTGACAGGACGAGGGGAAATGGCCTCAAGTTGGGCCAGGGTAGGTTTAGGTTGGGTATCAGGAAAAACTTCTTTGCTGGAAAGGGTTGTTAAGCACTGGAATAGGCTCCCCAGGGAGGTGGTTGAGTCACCATCCTTGAATGTGTTTAAAAACTGTTTAGATGCGGTGCTCAGGGACATGGTTTAGCAGGGGGTTGTTAGAGTTAGGGTTGTATGGTTAGGTTGTGGTGGGACTTGATGATCTTGAGAGTCTTTTCCAACCTGAGAAATTCTATGATTCTATAAACCCTTGATTTAGCAAGATCGTCATGCATTGCATATAAAAATACAAAACAAGAAAACGGGGGGAATTAATTGCGTCCCAATTTCCAGGAGGTGCAATTATGAATTACAGGCCATTTTCCAAAAAGCTGTATATGAAGCATTACTACCATGTCAATTGATGGTGATGTGAACTTTGTCTGCTGACATAACTAAATGCATGTTTGCACCTTTGTAGCCTCATCGTATTTCTTCCAAAATGAAAGAAATATTTGTGGTAATGAAATGTAATAGTTGGTTATTAACTTCTCCCGGTTTATATGCTATAGGAGTCCAGGTGTTCCATGATTTCCTTTTGGAACTATTGGTCTAATTTTTTTTTGTTTAGTTATATTTCAGAAAGTCACCTCCCATACAGTCCCAGCCAGAATTTTAAGTAAAGGTCTGCAAACCTCTTTAGTTGGTCTAAATTGAAAGACTTATGTGTTTTGGTAGGTGGGCTGCAGCCTCACCCGTGTCCCAGGTGGAGGGGGTGGCAGATACTCATGTCCAGCCAGGTGCTCTGCCAAGGTGTTCTCAGGGCTGGAAGGCTCTTCTAAACTCAAAACAAAAAACTGGGTCACACGCTTCTCTCCAAGCAAATCAATGCTGAAGAATTTTTAAATCCCAGTTTTTGCATTTCATCCTCCTGCCTTTTTGTTGTTATTGTTGTTGTTGTTGAAGGTGAGCTCTCCAAAAACAGCATTTTTGAGGCCATTCCCTTACAGCCTAAATGACCACTGAAATGAATCTGCAAAACAAGCAAAGTATATGTTTGTTATTATATGAAGCAACCAGTTCTCTTTATGAATCTCCTGTAACTCCGTGAGATTTTCCAGCTTTTTGGTTTTTTTTTGTTTCTCAAAAATATTCTGCATGAGACAAGAGCACCCTGTAATGATGTGTAAAGCTTTTGTATTACGTGCCAATGACTTAGAACAGAACTTATTATCCCACAGCAACTTCTACAGTGAGAGTTTTTATAATCCTCACAGATGTGACGGTGGAGCACTGGTGTCAGATCTGAGTAAAGCCTTCTGTTCTCAGAAAGAGTTGTTTGAACAGCTAAGCTGAATAGACTGTTCCCCCAAAGAGGTCGGTCACTTCTGCAACTGAGAACTGAGGTTACAGAATTTTGTCTTTCACACAGTATGCAGCAAATCTGATTCATGAGTAGAAGAATAGTAGAGCTCATAACAGTGAGTACCAGTGTTGTTACAGCAGTGATGAACTGAAGAGGTACATGAGGCAGGATTTGCAGGATAAAAGTCATGTAATTTTGTAAGATCAAAGTAATGGAATAATTGCGAGTAATAAAATTGATTTGAGATGCCAGAACATTCAGAACCTTTATCACTGAATGTTATTCAGTTTAAAAAAAACAGCTTTGAAACTCAAACTCTTTGTGAATTTGTGTTGAATTGGGATTAATAGTTTTGACCAAAAAGCCAGAAACATGAGGCACTGTCATCAGTAGCAAGTTGGGAAGATGTCATTACCCAAACCCTTCTCTGTTCCCAATGATGGTGTTGAGGGACACGTGGTCATGACTGACAGCTTGGATCAGAGCAGGGACACCTCATGCTTTCTAGGGGTGTCTACCCCCCTGAGCACGAGTGTTCAGAAGGAGAGATTTGAGAGCAACCTGATCCAGAAGAACAAGAGGGAAGATGATTTCCTGGTGGAGAAGTTTAAATTCCAGATCTAGTCAATCAGAATCAGAGATTAAACTCCATTTTGCATTCTTTGGACTGCTGGATAGTCAGAGGAGTAGAAAACACCTGCTCTAATTCCCTGTCCTTCCTCTTCTTCCGTGAGGTCATGTTTTTGTTAAAAACTCTTTCCCCAAAACCTTTTTTTTTTCCCCTTGCTAGTGAAATTTCTGGAAAATTCTGATTTTTGGTCTGATTCAAAATGGCTGGATAGATTTTGGGAGAGTGAAGACATAGTCTTTAAGCAAAACTCACAATGTCATTTGTGTGTTTCTCATTCTTTTTGGAATCTGTATTTCACTGACCAAGAAAACACCATGACTGGAAACATTCAATTATTCATGTAATACCATTTTAAATTCAATTAGCAGCTCTGCAATTTATATATGTTTTTATGTTTACATCTAGGGGAGGACCGGAGATCCATTCCAGTAGGTACTATGGAGAGAGGGAAAGGCAAGCTACCCTTGCACATTTAGTTTATAGCAAGATACAATGAAAAAGTAAATATTAAAGCTGTCAGCCCATCTGTTATAAAAGCACTTTCTGAGACTTGAATTACTTAATCTTTTGAAAAAATATTAATGATTTTAATGAAAATAAATATCAATATTAAGAAGTAAGCCAGTGACTATTTTGTCTTTTCTTTTAGCTTAACTGATGCATGAACTGAAGATTGGCTCTAATACAGGTCATTATTCCTGTTGTTATGCATCGCTAGCCAGTGACATCTATTGACACTCAGGTAGTTTAGCCACCCTGGCTTCAGTGTGCCCTGTGTCTTTGGAGATGATGCCTGCTGCAGTGTCACTGGCTAAATTCTAGAACTTGAGTTGGTCTTTCTAAGGCAGAAAAGGGAGCCTCCATCACCCCTATCTGCTTTGGATGCATTCAAAACTAGTCACTTGGAGTACAAGGTACAGGGTTTTGCTCATACTTTTCCTTTCTTGACTTCTGCACCTCTCTTAACTTCACTTCAAGAAGAACTTGTCTAAAGTAACCAACATGGTTTGTTTAGGAAGTCAGTTGTGAGTCCTCAAGTGGCAAAGCTGCTAAAAAATGAGCATTACGTTATCTGGTGCCAGCACGGTTTGTTTGATCTGAGAATGGTTGGTAAGATCAACATTTCCTTGGCCAACAAACTACAATTAAAAGTGTGCAGAAGACACAGAAGCTTTGTTTTTTTCTTAATTATACTTGCCTCTCCTCTGTATTTGCTTTGTTTTTATCTTCAAGAATGGAAAATAGTACACCAGCAGTACAGTATCTCCAAATCCTTTTTCTTTTGCCTCCTTCTGGTCCTCTACCAGGGAAGAGTTAATTCAGTGATAGGTGGATTGTAGTGACAGCACAAAAAGATTTTATCCCACTTGGGACTTCCTGTATTAAATATTTCAGCATGTAAGTGGGAAGAGAATAAGAAGTGTTATCTAAAGAATAGGGGTATATAATACCTCTGAATACTTGTACTGTATATATGTATCACAGAATCACAGAATCGCGGAATCATAGGGGTTGGAAGGGACCGATGAAGAGATCATCGAGTCCAACCCCCCTGCCAAAGCAGGTTCCCCTCACCAGGTAATAATAATATGCACCAGGTATAATAATATACATATAATAATATGCTGAAAGCATTAGCTGCTTTATTATTGTTATTATTATTATTATTATTGTTATTTAAAGATTTAGACAGTCTGTGTGGGACTGTTTCCATGGGGTTTGGTGGTGTGATGGCTTCTCTGTACTTACTGTGCTGAGCTGTACTGAGTGCTTGTCACAGTGTAAGCAAGAAGGATCATACTAGTGCCTTTGGCTCTGTGAGTTTCTTAGTTTATCAACATTTTAAATACATGACGTGTTTTCAAGAAACCTTCTGTATGGAGCACATCCATTCTTCTGGGTTTTACAGCTGTTGTCTCCAAGTTCAGTGGAGTGGGAGGCTGTGGTGAGCAAGTCAGCATTGTAGAGGAAGGTGGAAATTGCACTGCGCGTGCAATACACGAATGGGTGGTAAAGTGCTGTGGAAGATGATTCTTAACTTATAAGCATAGCAAACAGGTTCAGAAAAAAAGATAAGACATTTGCTCCCTTTAACCTCTAGATGAAAGTATTTCTCCACTCACCTTCCCTTCCTAGCCTTTGCCTTCCCTTTGTTTTCTTATCTCCCTGCACAGTTAGTTGAGATGACCAAAGATCGAAGGATCATACAGAGTCATGCCTGAAGAATGATTTGTGCCTCTGAGCTCTCAGGTCTTATATGAAAATGAAAATACAGTGAAAAAATGCTTGTTAGACATTTTCCCAGAATGACTTTGAAATATATTTGTTACATACCTGTCTTCTGCAGATTATCCTTGTGATTGTGACTATTTGCTTACTCCACACTCATTCCAGCTTTACACTGGCACTTTTTAGGTCATCTTGAATCCTTTCCTTCAGTAGTGGTACAGTTTTGGCTTTCCTCCCATTCACAGTCAGCTTGTGCTAATAATAATCTGTGAATCTCAGCTGGTTTTGACCAAAGGCCAATGCTCCTCTTGGGATTTTCTTTCCCTGCACTCATCATATTCATCCACTGATATTTTCTGCCATTCTAGTTTCTCATTGTCAGTGGGTAAGTAGATTAACATTATTTCCTCCAAGCCAAGCAGGGGCACTTGGCTTTAGAGACAACTGCTAAAAATAGAAGTTGTGTCCTTCATGGTTTTTCTGAGCAGTTGTTGATAGTTCGTGTCAAACTGACTCCTAAATGCAAGACTTTACACAGTTGTTTCTGCTGTTACCTGGAGAAGATTATAAACTCTTGCCATACTCTCTGATACAAATGGGATTTGCTATTGCAGAACTCATGTCTTAGTATTATTTCTTAATATAGGGTTATTTGGCAAATGTTCCATATTTAAGCAATTTTAACCCCAACTCCTTGTGAGATGAGAGTTCAGAGGTTTCTGTTATTCTGTCTATAAATCCTATGCCCCAGTGAGGAATTGTGAATTGCCCTTGTAATTCAAGCAGAAACATTGAATGTCTTGGATTGGAAGGGACCTTGAAGATCCTCTACTAAGCCTGCTCTGAAAGCAGTGCCTCCTATTTTATCAAGCTGGCCCACGACATCAGAGGGCCAACAGCGCTGACTAACTTGGTGTATTTTGTAATTTCACATTTATTTTCTGCAAGTCATTTGTGTATATAACAGTAAGATTTGAGTGAACTAAGTGCTAAAAAGTGTTGCACAGGACTTGTGTGGGTCTGCCAACATAAACGTGTCTGTGATGGTGTGCGTGCCAGTGGTGGTGCTGGTAGAGCTGCGGAGGCTCCAAGAGGCACATGGAACAGTACCGCCAGGATCATGAGCAGGCTGACCATGCAGAGTGCAGGCACTGGAATTCTGAACCAGGGATTATCTTCTTTCAGCACAGACTTTGTTTAATGTTCACAAAGGACTTTTAAAACTTTCTTATTTTTAACAGCCTTGTATATGTCAGAACTGAAGGACTGGGTTAACTGGCTGTAAACTCTGATATCTTTCAAACAAAATCTTGGTGTTATCCTGGCATGCCCAAGCTTTCACTGGAGATGTCATAGTAGTCTGATGATGCTTTTCAAAGATCTGAGACTTCGGTGAGGAAGAAACTAGCTTTCTCTGCTTTGAGATGTACTTGTCCAGTTGAAGGTAGTGCTTAGGTGCAAGGATTTGTAATTAAGACACTAACTAGAGATTTGGGTTATATTAATCCTTTCCAAGGCTGCCTTGCTAACTTAGAGGACCATAGTGATGCCATGTTGTCTGGCTCTGCCTGTTCTTTGTCTGAAAAAAGGGGTACAAAATAAAAGGGGTAGTAATTCTTTCCCTCCTGTCAGATTAGGCTAACTCATTTGACTTAATTGTAGTGAACTTTGCTATGTAAACAAATTACACTAAGCACTTTCTTAACAGCCCTAAGTATTGAAATCATGTTTCCTCCTGAAAGCTGAGTGAGGGGGTGCCAAATGGGAGCACTGATCTGCTCTAAGCTTCTGCCTACAGTAATAAAAATGAAGAAACTCAAAATGTTTTTCCTATGAAAATCCTTCCGCATAGCGGCTGTATTGCAGTAGACAAATCCAAAGCACAAAAGGACTCACCCATATGCTGTGCAGTGATAAGTATCTGAAGTCTAAATTTGGATACTGTATAATCTGTCCCTGTGGGGGAGAGTGGGAGTTATGTGAACACAGTGAAAGCTGTGAATTTGATCCAGACTTTTGTCCTATAGTAACGGAGTAATCTTCCCTTAAAACATATTGTTTTGTTCAGTTTCTACCTCTTTGTGAGTACACACACACATTTTACAGTGTCTGCTATATAGTCCATGAAGTCTGTATGTTTGCAAACTATTTAATTTTCAGAACGCTTATTTTGTCTAGCGGACTGACATTTCTAATATGGAGCATATATTTAATTGAAACTGTTCAGTTCTCACACATTTCTTTGCTCTTATCTGGACAGAATAGGATATGGGAATATTTTCTGATAACGTGGTAGGATACGTTTAGTAGTTTTTTAGACTGTCGAGCAGTTTGTTCAATTAGTGCAAAATGGTACTGAGAGGCGAATGAAGAGAATGCCAGGATAAATAAAGCAAAATTTAAATTTGTTCTTTAGCTCTTTCTAAAATAGGGCGCAGGCTGCTTTGTTTTACTTTTAGTCATCTGCTGTTGCTACTATGTGCAAATAATACTGCATGAACAGGGGCCTACGTGATGCATTTTTAATAGTAGCAAGGGTCTGTTATCTTGTAACTTGATGGCTTTTTTAAAAATGTAAATTTTAGAACAGATATCTTAAAATGACAAATATAAAACTAGTTGCCATGTGTACTTGTTCTATTTATCGTACATTTTTCTTATACTTAGCTGTGGTTCCTTTATTAATCTATGTTTCAAACGTTAAATGCCTTCCTCATGGCAGCTGTCTGTTCACTTGTACTATAGCTACTGGCATGTTAAGTTCAAAGTGGAATGTCATGGAGAATGCAGATAATATATTTAGTTCCTGTCACCAGACAGCACAAGGCACCAGTGCGTCTCGTTCTCAGAGGGGGGTGCCAGTTTCTTGCACTGCAATGTTCCCCTTCAATTAATATAATTTGTTTTTTTTCTGAGGAAGCATTAGTTGGGACCATCAGCGTGATTTTCCTTACAGTCTTGGTCGTTATGCGTACCTGAAAGAAATGTTTTAAACAAAATATTTTTTAAAGCAATGTCAGGGAGGATCTGTAGATATGTTTGTTTTTCTAATGCTTTGATATGTGCAGTCTTTATGCATACCAAAAAAATAAGTTGTAGCTGGAGCGGATATGGGAGGACTCTGGGTCTGAATGATCAGAAGCAAGCCCTCTGAAAACAAATTATAGGAGCTTATAGAAGAGAAAACTTTCCCAAGAGCATAGTGCAAAGCTTAATCCATATTTCTAGAAAATTGCAGCTGTCAGGCTTTCTTTTATTACCCTAGCAAAATGCTGTGTCAGGTGTTATGAAGAAGTTTGGCCACGCATTTAGAAAATTAATAGCTTCCTTACATCAGATGTGTTATATAGAAACGTCTGGTTGTGCAGCCAGTTGTCATAGTTTGACGTTCCCATTGAAAGTTATTTCTTTTACTGTATGATTTATGTCCAGTAATTAAGCTAAGAAGAAAGAGATGTTTTGTTGGGGCAGTGATCTTCATGCACATAAAAAATGTTTACAGGATGAGACCAACATTTGCTACGCCAGTCTTGTTATATATATTGTAAGTACTCCTGATAGCGGTTTCCATTCAGTCACAGTGAATTCTAGTGCAGAACAATAAAGAATTCCCCATTTACCACAAAAGAAAAAATAGTATTGACATTTGCAGTGGAATTGCCAGCTAATGGCCTGAACCGAAGGTTGAACACCAGGTGAGAAGGTGTGGCTAACCCAGGGAGCTCAGGTGCAAGCAGTACACTTCCTCATCCTCATTTAAGGGTTAGCAGCGGAGGAAGGAGTATTTCTCTGAGTAGAGATTGCACTTCTCTTGTGCCATCACAAGTTGTTGGAAGAAGATGAGCTAATTTTCCTTCTTTGTTACCTGCTATTCCTCCATAGTGCCTGTATCCCATTAGAAGGCACTGTCATTGCCTTTTTTTGCCATGCCACATTCGTTTGTATCACCAGTTAACTGAGTTCGGTTTTTCAAAAGAGCAGGGTGACTACTTTTCAAAGCAGGGGCAAGCATGCTCATTGCACGGATGTTTCCTTCCAGCCAGATGCTGGGTTTTTTTTCAGGTAATATAGGCTGGAAGGGATCTCTGGAGCAAATCCACTCTGCCAAGAGTGAGTCTAGCTACACCAGGTTGATCATGGCTGCATCCGGTAAGGTTAGAACATCTCTAAGGATAGAATTCCTACCACCTGTCTGGGAAACCTATGCCAGTGTTTGGCTACTCATATGGAGATCATTTTTTTTTTCTTATGGCTAATGGAAATTTCTCACAAAGAACCTGATGTTTGTTGCCTCTTGTCCTGTTGCTGCACGCCTCTAAGAAAAGTCAAAATTCATCTCCTTATCTTCCCTCTATCTAGTTGTAAACAGTAATACAATTTTCTATTAGCCTTCTCCAGAGTGATTGAATCCAACTCCCACAGCCTCTTCTCTTAAGGTATATTCCTTCTAATCTTCTCTTCTGTTGGTTTCGTTCCAGTATGACAGTGCCTTTATTATAGTGGAAACTCCAAAACTAAATGCAACACTCCAGATGCCAAATAGAGGGGAAAAAATGAAGTAGATCATACCCTCTGGTCTGCTGTCTGTACTCTTACCAATGCAGTCCCATATCCTTTTGGCCCTATTTGCTACCGCTATCTCATGCCAAATTCTATACCATCTTTTTCTGTACTTTTATCCAGTCTGCTCCTGACCTGGGACATTGGCTTTACTGTTTGTTGAACTTCATGAGGTTCTCTAGGCCTATTTCCCCAGGCTATCAGTAGGATTGTTATTAAACTGTGTGTAGCTAAGAGGGAATTGCATGTTATATATGACAGTACCTATGTTCCTGTCACTGTGTTAATTTCCTTATACCCCAATGGCGTATCGGACACCAACATCAATTAATATTTGTGATATGTCAGTAATTCACTGACATTACAAGCCTATTGAAAATAAAACCAGTAGACTGAATGGATCTTATTAAGCTTGCTGTCCCAGTGTTTCTGGAATGATACGTATACGATTTATCCTCATTAAATGTGTAGCTGAATCCAAATGCGTGTATCTATTTTGTACAGAGCCAAGATAGGGTGGAAAGCTCTGAGTTTTGCAAATAAATGGGACCTTACATAATTTTTAATTTACTGGTTGAGACAGGAGGCATTTAAAAACCTTAGAACATTATTGATTTGTTTCTCTCAGTTTTTCAGGGAAATCAGTTTATCTAGTGTAAACTGACGAGGAAAACATCACCAAATAGGCCTGATGACAAGAAGGGAGAAAACAGTGGAGTTTGTGTTTTAATTATTGCTGTTGAACTATTAAATCAAAAGGAAAATTATGGAAAATGTCCATATTTATTTTTTAATCTGCTGGCATACTGCATGCATAAGGCTTGATGCTGATGGCATTCCTGAATGCATAACTAAGCAGCTCTTGAGTCAGTAGACTGAGATCTGTGCTGAGGAAGAAAAAGGCAGCCTACAGATTGCATTCATAATAAGTAGTCAAACATTCTAGATGCTAGGATAAATGAAGATATATTGACAGCAGCACGATTTTATTTGAAAATAGTCATTGGGGTAATAAACCAAACTGGAGCCCCTCCAGGGAGCACCCTGCACCTTTCTGTCAGGAAGGCAAGATTGGAAGGGAGCAGGTGGATGTCACTGCAATTTGGAGGGGCCAGGGAGCCAGAGGCAGAGCTGTGAGACTCAGATCTCCCAAACAATCATCAGAGTAGTGCTGTGGCTTTGCTGTATCCTTCATCTCATCCATAATAGTATGCTACCTGTTGCTAGCTTTTTCAAGGCTGCGTTTGAACTGGAAGAATGCTCCTTATGGCAGCTTCATCCCTGCCATGCTGATGGATTTGAAACAAACTCTTCTTTTGAGATGAGGGAACCATTTTTTTTCATGGCTATTTTTATCCATAAACTTCAAAGGAAATTGCTTTAAAGAAGTGGGCATTTGCCTAGAAATTGGCAAAATTTAAAGCTGTCTGAAGGCCCATTTAGGTGAAAAAAGAAATCAAACAGTAAAACATGAGTGCAGATTGTGGATATAAACTGCGGCTTGGAAGAGGCAATTGTGTTTTTATTTCTTTACAGAAGAATGCGGAGTAATTATTACATCTTGGATGATCATTGTTTCTGCACAATGTTTATTTCATAAGCAGAGCCTTTGACTTCTGAGAGCCTGATAGAATTTTATCAATTCCTGGGGGAAGCGCCTGCTTTTCAAAGAGCAGTAATTTTTATGTCATTTTATCTAATTGATACTGTTTATGTCCACACAGTGTACAAAACAGTAGACCATTTTTGTGGCAACTTTTAAAGGCTGAAGATAGGTTACAAAATTTGATAACCACAAAAACTATTTAATGCAGCTTAGCTCCAGGGCCTGAATATTTTCCATTATGCAGTGCAGAAAACAAATTCAAGATCTACAATGTTAAAAAAAAAAAAAAAAAAAAAAAAATGCTTTTCCATTTTTCCAAGGATGCTTACGCTTCTGTGATTTTTATTTTGAAGATTTTTTTTTTTTAATAACTATGCCATTTACTGTCTTCAGGGAAAGACAATAATCACCAAATGAATAAATTTGCTGCTGACGGTGCAATAACTCTTTGGTAGTGGTGAGCAATCTTTTTATGCGAGGTAAGGTATAATCAGGAATACAGTGCTGGACTCATGATTGAGATGCGAAGAAGCTAAACTGTTGAAGAGATTGAGTTATATAAATATAGGTGTTAAAGTGTTAGCAGTTCCTTTGCCTCTTGCACCTTGGCTATTTTTTATATGTTACTGAATGCTGGAGGCAAGACTTAATTTACAAATTGCTAGGGAGACTTCAAGAACAATTACCAAAAACTAGTCTAAATTCTGTAATCCCTTCCTACTTGCATGAGTAAACTGCTGCCCTGATGACCTCAAGCCTAGGGATAATGTCAACACAAAGTGCACCTCTGTACTACTAAATGGTGAAATCTTAGTTTTATAATATAGCTTGCATTACCTAGGGACTATACCAGAACCATCACAGATGCTTCCCTTCAGGTCCTATGTTTGTTGAACCAAGGATACACGATGTTAAATATCAAAATAGCTTTTCCTTATTTTCTAAAATGTGCATGAAATAGTAAAATAGTTCAAAAAGGACCTGAAGTTTCTTCTCTGCATAATCGTTTAGCAGTAGGAGGTGGGCTTTCTCAGTGGTTTCTGAAATAGTCAAGGTTGTAGAAACTGTTGAGCAACTCAAAGACCTTAACAAAGGGCAGTTCTTTAGAGACTACTTAAGATATAAAGGAGTGTTACTGAGTTTTTTTGTTAAATAATTTTAAGTTAATAGTATTTTTGCATCCCTTACAGCTGTGAGTATTATTAATGAGATTTGTACAAGTATTCAAAAAGGGACAAGTGAAGCACAGTTGAATGTTAGTGCAGTTTTTTTTTTCAGCCATGATGATACCATTGACTTTAAGCTTTTCATGCCAGCTGCTTGTCTTTTTCTGTACAATACACTCAGTTAGTGGGCATGGTGGGGATGGGTTGATGGTTGGACTTGGTGATCTTGTTGGTCTTTTCCAACCTTACTGATTCCGTGGTTCTATGTATTGTGTAAATACTCATAAAAATGAGTTATATATGTGTTAAATGAACCAAGAAGATGTGTAGAAGTCTTCATGGTCGTACTGAAAGTATAGCTATCGTCAGTTGTGAATGGATCTCAAGTTTACATTCATGAAAACTGAAGGAAATTTTTTTCTAAATGCTAATTAAATTTTATAAATGTTTATAATGAATCCTTTGCTTTCATTCCTTCTGTATTTATCTTCTAATATTTGCGGGAGCAAAGTATTACAATCACTGAAAATCTCAGAAGTCTTGATTTAGCAGATTGCATCTCCCTGAAGGGTACGAGTAAGAGGGAATTTTCTGGGTATCTGACTGACACTTTTGAAACAGAGCCAAGGTAATGATTAAGCAGGTCGTTCATCACACTGTTTGATTTTCCATTGTTGGTTGATCTGTGGTTGTGAGCTTTAAAGTTTACAGGAAAGATCTTCCTATGAACCAAGTGGAACATTTCAGCAATACTATAGTTAGCCCTACCATAAATAGTTCTTTTGCAGTCTTTCTGTTACTACATTTATGAATTATTATTAGTTTGTTGTAACACTAGCAACGTATGAATACTTCACTGGAGTGTCTAGCATTGCAGACACTGTATTCCTAGGTGAAATGATGAAATATATAATTACTTGTAATGATTGACCCTAATACGAAGATCGTGAGAGAAAATGTGACAACATTTGAATCAGCAGGAGGATTTCCAGTGTTTTCAGAGGTACCATGCTCACAATTTTTTGCTATTACCATTTTTCTTACTTGAAATAACGTAATGACCCAAATGCCTTCTTTATCTTTTTAACTGCCAGAAACTGGTTTGCCAGTTTCGGCCAGTTGATATAATTAGTCTGGAATGGATTTGTCTAGTAGTTTGTGATAGACTTTTGAATGGTGAATTTTATGAAGTTCAGATTTCAGTAGCTGTCTCCTGTGTGGATTTTCTGGTATCTAAAAATCTGATTGAGGTTATGAGGTAGCCTCTCCTTTTATGGTGAAGAGGAGGATCCTAATCAGGATCTCCTGCCAGCTGGTCATCTCTTTCCCTTAGTGCCATAGAAGCAGCCCTCTGTCTATGTCTACCAAGCAAAGAATGAGAGACATGCGGCCTTCACAAAAGTGAAATGTTTACTACTTTTTCATCTTATGTGAAACTATATTTTTGTTTACCATTGGATTAAAAAAAAAAAAAAAAAGCAAAGCAATTCTCAAATGTAAATGGACAATACAAATAATGGGAAAATACAAGTAATTGCGTAGGGTAAATCCTTCAACTTCATCCCCTACTGAAATACACTTCCTAGTAAAAGAAGTTAGATGTCTTGTAGCACTCCGTTGACTCCTTTTAAAAGACAGAACACATGCTAGAATAGGATTTCAGATCTTTTACAGAGTTTGGTTATAAAACTGATAACCTGGATAATGCATCTCAGGGAAGTAGTAGGTGTTTATTTAAGATGCTGGAAGAATGAGATGAGGAGCATGAAGAAGCTTAACGGGGAGATGTAACCTCTACTATTTGACTTTTTTGTCCTACATGTTTTAGTAGGTATTCTTTAACGTAGTTCTTTAACAGGTACCATATTATCCCTCAGAAGTGAATTATTAATGTAATAGCTGTTTTTAATAGTAGATGACACTTCTTGGTGTTTAATGGCTGAAAAGAGACTAAGAACAAGAGGACTTATAATGAAAAAAAAAAAAAAAATCAAACCGAGAAACCCCCAAAATCGCAGCAACCAACAGTTCCTAGCTGATGCAAAAATGATGAAGGATAAATTTAAATACGTCTTTTAATATTTATTTGCCTTTTTTTCTTATCTTAAACAGTGCTAGCAGGCCAACTGACTTTTAAAAGTCATCTGCAAATATCATAGCTCTCTGATAATTAAAAGTAATCACACCTTATCTAGAGATTTGTGGGTCATATTCTTTCTTGCCGTATTTCATGTTTCATCATATACATCCCTGGAAATGAGTATAAAACATTATTGATTTTACTTGATAGGGTTTTATGTTCCTTTAAAAAACAGTTAATGCGTATGTAAATGACAATGCAAAGTGCAGGGTATTTGAAGGAACATACCAGGAAGATAGTTATAACCATCCTATTTCAAATGAACTAGAGGGGACAGGCTGACTGTCTTGAGGACCAGAAAAAGTTGGACTAGTCAAGACATGGAAATGTAGAGGGATCAGTGACCTAATTAAGGAACAAGAATTCTTCTAGTGTTGACGCCTTAAGTTCAAATGTTCTTTTTATATGGGAAACTTGCCTGCTTGGCTGCTACACAAATATTAAAACAGCGCTGAATGAGGCAAGTTTTTTCAGCATCTGGTCTGCAGCACCATGAGACAGTAGCTGAAATCTTTGCTATGCAAGGCCTCCATGTCAATCTTGAGCTTAAACATAGTAGCCAGTGTAAAAGGATGCTTATTAGGGGAGACAAATAATTCATGTCTTGATATAAGCTCCTAACGTTGACTGCATTCCTTTTGCAAGTTACTGTAAAATGACTACAGTGTTTTCTTCCTAGCTATATTCCTTTCAGGAAGAGACTCTGCATGCCTGCTAAAGTCGTTTGTAGCCTTTTCCTCCGTACAGATGAATGTCAAGGTTGAGTAAGATAACTAATGAGTTGGACTACCTCATACTTGAACACCAGAAGAAAGGTAGCTCCAAGTTTCCTTCCTTTAATCCTTGGTGGGTTGCTCTGATTCTCATAGCTTTTTCTCCCGACAGACTTATTTCTTTGTGTTTCTGGAACAAAATACCTTATCTAGGGCTTATCCAAATCCCATCCACTTCATTACCACATTCACCTTGGGACAAAAGCCTATAACACAAGACTGGGGTAAAATATGAAAACAATTGTTTCCAACCCTTCTAAGTCTTTACATTTTTATAACTAGATATTTTAGTGTCAGAATTGTAACTAATAAAATAAGGGCTTTCAAAATCACAATCAGGAAGTATGCTGTACCCTATAGCACATGTTTTGAAAAGGAAATGACTGAATAAATTAAAACACTGGAAGACAATCTTAGTTACATAATAGTTATATGTATTAAATCATTCAAAAGAAGTTGCAGCTGAACTAACACTGCAAAAATGAACTCTCTGTGGTAGACTCTTCACTCACTGAACTTATTTTAAAGCATAATAGAAAGGAGTGAGTGGTTTGACAAAATGGAACATTGGTGGCATGGAAGAGATACTTTCGGTTATTCCATCCAGAGGAGATGATGATGATTCAGTTATGTGCATGGGAGAAGCAATTAACTGTATCTTTTAGTTTAAATCTGATGCTTATTTTCAATGATGTTTAACTCAGAGCTAATTCTGTCCCTCTTATCTGAATGCTTGTCTATAAAAGGAAGGAAGTATGAGCTATTCTTAGCGAAGACATTGTGGATGCTACTAGAAATTGTAGTCTGCACTAAGATTGGGTCTAAAAGTTTTCCCCATAAACACTCATATAAGCACTCATTGACCAGTTTTCTCTCAATATGTTCAATCTTATTTTCAATTCAAGTACATGACATAACTGCAGGCCAGCTAAAGTTAATAGTCTAATATACAGTCGTTTACAGGAGGCCCCTTACAGACTAACCAGCATTTTGAATTCAGATCTTATTGTGCTATCTTAATTAGCAGCCAGTGGGTTGGAACACATAATTTAATTTTATGATGCACTGAAAATATTTCAGCATATAGTCATACCGGACTGCTACAGCCCGCAATCTTAAAAGGGTATTTTATAGGTTGCCTGTATGATAGATTTTAAAGAACAGATTATCTGCTATCAGTAAATCTAGAAACATTTGTGACCTCTCATCGGGGGTGCTTTTTTGACTTCTTAAATATCTGAATTTGAAAAATACTTTGCCGTATATCAGACCAAAGTACTGTAGATATTGTGCTGAGAAGCAACTGTTTTTCTTCTAAAAGATTACTTGCCAGAGCAGCCTTCTAGTGATCTCCCTGCTGTGGTTGCTGCGAAAGCAGTTTTTACTCTGATAGAGAAAGAAACATAAACATAGCATACGAATATATGGGATTGGTTCTAAAAACATCAATATTTCATTCTTGCACCTCAAATTGATCAGTTCAAGGAATTGTCCACTTGTGCAGAAAGAGTGAACTCATCAAGATGCATGCAATTGGTGATTGTAAATTGGTGATATATAAAACTTCTGCTACAAAGCAAAGCAAAATCAAATTAACAATACCCTGTATTTACTTTTTTAGAAGAAAAGTGCATAAAAATTAATATTAATTGATAGGACTACATTACGTTTTCTGGCATGCTTTCTATCTAAGCAGTGATTTAAATAAAATCAAGGGTTTTGTGCTGAGATCTCAGGGGAAGAGCTTTACTGCTTCAATTCATTCCACAGGGATTCAGAGTTCAGACCAGAGGTAGCCAAACTTCTTCATTATAGAATGCCCATCCTAAAATCGTTGTCAATAAAAATCTGTGTTCATTGCATATTTCGGAACGTCAAGGGAGGAGTATGATTTCCAAATGAGTGGTGGAAGTGTCCTAGCTGCTCAGAAGGGGTGACTAAGAGACATCAGCTTCTGCAGGCTGAAGCTTCCTGGCAATACACATTACCTGGCAGCTCAATTGAAAACCTTGCTACTGGCCTTTCTATTTAGCTTCACTGCACAGAAATCCTTTTGAACTGCTCTGAACATCCACTTATGTCTTCCACCACATTTTTTGCCAGAAATATCTGATTGTTTTAAGAATCTGAATCAGTTTAAGTATTAACCTCAGGAGTAAATGCTCTTGTTATAATCAGTGCAGCTACCAACACACTCAACGTATGGTTCTTGGTTTAGGACTCTCCATTTATAGATGAATAGAACGGACTCCAGTGGTTCCTTATGTCCACTTTTCCTTCATTTATTGAGAGGTGTTGCACCAGCCACAGTTGAGACCAGGCTGCTTTACAGCATATTATAATTTCTTGGAGATGGGAATATGCAGAGTGCAGTACGGCGTGGTGCAAAGCCTTGTTCATTTAGAAAGGTATGCTCCACGTAACACTGAAGTGAAAACTATTTCATTTGAAACTCCTGGTACCCTCCTTTCAAGGATTGCAGCTTATTTCTTTGACTAATTTTCTGAGAGCTTAATCTATTAAAACCAGTGCTTGAAGATGAGAGTTGCTATTTTTAGAGCCATGGAAGAGTGTTTTCCAGAGGCTTTTGTCAGGAGTGGGATTCTTCTTTGTAGAAATCCAAGGAAGATAAAGTCTATTCTGACATGGTAGCCTAAATGTTAATGTTAAAACTGATACAAAACAACTCCTAACCTGGTTAACAATAGTTGTTTTACTATTTATCTAAGAGGGATGTTTCTTAAATGCATGTATTTGAGGCCCATTTGAAACTAATTTTCACTAATACATGAACACGAATAAAATCAGACTTTTAAAACTTTTAATGGACTTATTCTTTCCTAATAACACTACATCTCTAATACATTACATATCGCCATAATATTCTAAATACGCTGGCTGTAAACTGTAACATTAATGTAGACATAAATGAGAGAGAACTTACTCTAGTGGATCACTTCAACTACCACCAGCTCTGAAGCAGGACTGAACACCTTAACTAGAATCAGAGAACCCGTAGAGTGGAAGGGGCCTGTAAAGACCATCTAGTCCAACTCCCCTGCAGTCAACAGGGACACCACAGCTAGGTCAGGTTGCCCAGGGCCTGATCCAGCCTCACCTTGAAAGTTTCCAGGGACGGGGCATCAACCACATCACTGGGCAACCTGTTCTAGTGCCTCACCACCATCACTGTAAAAGACTTTCTCCTTGAATCTGACCTAAATCTACCCTCTTTGAGCTTGAAGCCATTTCCCATTGTTCTATCAAACATTACCTTTTATCAGTGGATGTTTATCTAATATGCACTTTGAAACCTATGACACTGGAGTTTGCTCCATTCCCAGTTCCCACAATAGTTTACTGCCTTCTTTGTGACAGACTTTCAGGAACTGGTAGGGATATTCCTACCTCTTCTCAGTTTTCTCCTCTCTCCGTTTCCTAGAGTCAGTCATTGCTGATAACCTGATGCTTCCTGAACTTGGTTGTCTTTCTTGCTCCTTTCATGGTTCTCCTCTTGTCTCGTGTTTTTATTGGCATGTGTTATTTGACACAAGCTGGGACTGTAATGGACTGGAGGTGAGTGGGAGGATATCATTTGAATGCTGCTCTTTTTCACGCATTACTTAGACTAAATTTGTGATCTGCTCCAAACTTGTTTCTCCAGAACTACTGCCCATCCAGTATTTTCTTTCCTGTCTCTGCCCAGCTATGTCTTTAGATGTTTCGGTTATTTTACAAATTATACTGCAGCAGAAAAGCTGAGTCATGGCTTGAAGCAGTGATTGAGCACCTGGTGGGAAGGCAGGGCCTACAGAGGGGAGCTCAGGTGCATCGGTGCACCTGAATGACAGAAAGGGAAGGAGCCAGGATCCATCCCTTCCCAGACCTCATTTAAGAGTTGGCTGTGGAGACAAGGGGGTTTTGCTGGAGAGACCTGAGGTCTTTCAAGGGTAAGCAGATTCTTAACTTTGTTTTCTTGTCCCTGGCTGCTGCACTTGGGCTTATCCTTGCTTGTTGCAGCTTAGGACTTTGCCTCCCTGCTATTATTGCTGTGCTTTTTGTCCTGTTATGGTATTGCATGTACTTGGATAACTCTAGTTTATTATGACTAAAAGGAGCTAAAAAACACAGACCATGTTTTCTGGCCTTCTAGTGACAGAAATTCAAATTGCTTCTCAGTATTTGTCTTGAATTCCACCTTTTTCTTTCATTTCACTGTTCTTTGTATTTTAACCTTGCTGAATTTGAAGTGAATGTTGCCTGTTTTGAAGTAAGCACTGAATTTACAAATATACCCCAACAGAGTTAAATCAGCATATATTTAAGTTATTTAAATACCTATATATTTTTGGTTGTTGGTCCTGGAACTATAACATTGTCAAGTTTTTTCTTGGGTGTTTTTTTTTTTTTTCCTTAGTTGAAGTCTTTGAGAAACATTTATTTTCGTCAATACATTCTGTGAGTTGATTAGTACTTTTGTGCCTGAACTATTGGTTTTGATGATGTCCCAAAGCATTGCTTTTCTGTACAGTGTTCCTGCAGATGTACGACTTCAAGCAACAAACGTAGCTGAATTTGAGGGAAGTGCTTGCAGTGTATACATCTAAACATGTATTTACACCTTTTGGGTACCGAGTCTTTATTTTGAGGCCTTCAGGGAAGCAACTTAGCCTGCTTTCCTCCCTGGAGAGTGCCTAATGCATTATGATAACAGTAAACAATAGTAAGGGCAGCTATATTTGGTTATTCTATCATACTGCTGTACACAAAGAAAACTAGGTTCTTTCAAATTTTCAACTGCCTGCAGTTTTCTTTAGCAAATGTGTCTGTAGTCTGATGACCTTTCCTTCATTAGTATGAATTTCCCTTCAAGGCAGGCATTTTTCAATCGACGGTAATTTGAATATAATTTATCAAGAGAAAAGGAAAGCAAAATAATTGTATTTAAAGATTTCCCTTTGTTTTAAGTGTCATTAGCAGTTCTGACTAATTAGATTTTTACAATCTCATCAGGAGCTTTTAGAAAATCTCTATGAACTCATCTAGAGGATGCATTTATTCCTAAGTGTCCTGTATTACATTACAGGACAGTAACGAGTCACCAACTGCTACAGATGTTTATGTGAAATGCAATTAACACTCTGCCAATTTAGTTTTTATAGGGACACAATCAATTTTTATTCATTTTAAAGCTAGAATGCTTTCTTTTATTGTGTTCCACATCTCTGCTGATTATACAGCTTAAACAAATTATTCTTCTGTTTGTAGTAAATTGGAGTGTTTACACAGACGGCGCTGTGGCATATTACACTGAACACATATAGGATAGGAATGAAATATTTGGATTGTGTGGGATTTCTAAGAACTAAAATCTCAGTAAAAATATATCTTGAAATTTGGCTTATTTAAAAAATAACACATGGGAAAGTGAGCAATGGGATTTATAGAGGTTTGTTTGATCGTGAGCATGATTCTGTGATGTGATTAGTGTCTGCAGCTGCTGTAGTTTCATTAGAGGCACGGAAGATTCAGCCTGTTCGGGGTCTTCAGCAATGGTATTTTCTTGGATACTTTACTTAGGTAAGGTAATTACAGTGAAAAATGCTGAATAAGTATATGTTAATCTTTGCTATGTGAAGAGATTCTAAGTGATGCATTCAGCAGATAGATGTTGTAGGTAAGGGCTATCAAAAACTTGAAAGGAATGGAGTTTTCAAGATGGTTGTTCAATACTATTTTTTGGATATTTGAGGTGATGTCAGTTTGAGTAAACAGTAGGGAAAAAAGACTGCAAAATAAGACTGTGGGTGGCGTGAATGTAAACTCCTATGAATAATAGTGCTTAGGATAAACTACTTGCTCTGTTTAGCAATATTACTGATAAAAATCTGGGGAGGGGGAAAAGGAAGACCGAGGGGGAGATCTAATTAATGTTTATAAATGTCTAACGGGAGGTGGGAGGCCAGGCTCTTCTCTGTGGTGCATAGCAATAGGACAAGAAGTAAAGGTTGAATATATGAAGTTCAGTACTAACGTGCGGGGTAACTTCTTTATAGTGAGGAGCACTAGAACAGGTTGCCCAGAGGGGTTATGGCGTCCCTTCCTATGGAGATATTCAAGACCCATTTGGACACCTACTTGCGCAGTGTATTGCTTTTGTCATTTCCTAATGCTTTCTATCTGCTATGTGTTTGTTTCCTTTCCTTAGCTGTTGGGTTATTTTTATGTACTTTAGTAGCATCAGCTTATCAAATAATTGCTCCCTGTCTGTCCTTGGTGTGTATTGCTGTCATCAGACTGGCCAGAACTCATGAATGGGAGTCACATCAGCCATCTGCTGCTGGAGGTGGCTGTGGATGACCGCCAGGCTGTTCTCCTGGCTGTCCCCTGTACTTTGTTTTCCTGGATCTCAGCACTGTGGTTCTGCTGATGTTTCTTCCTGAGTGGGTCCTCCTAGTTACGTTTCATTCTCCTACTCAGCTTGTGTTCATTCATAGGGCCTTCCCACCTCTCTTTCTGCATACAATGCAGAGAATGATGGGTAAAGATAACAAATTTTTATTTAAAAAAAAAAAAAACAAAAAGTAAAAAACCCAGATCTTCCTTAATTTCAGGCAGCAATCCACTCAGTGTTCCTTAAAGCATGCCGGGGTGAACAGAATCATCCATAGGATTGACCTGTTAAGATGTCATCTCTTGTCAAGATTTCCACAAGCTGTGGTTTACTGAGTTTCATTATTATTATTATTTTTTTTAACAAATCCAGCCCTGCTTTTTCAGATCTTTATTTTGGATTTACTATGGAGCTTGCTTCCCTAGTAGCTAAAGAACATGTATATGTAAGTTTTCTATGCCTCTGCCAGCCAAGATGAAAAATAAGTTGAAAAGCCATTTCTTCTGCAACTGTTCCCTGACCCTTCTGCAGGCTGCAAGGCTACTAAGTGTTCTCATAGTCCAGGTCAACCAGACAGTGCTTGGGTTACGCTTACTGGGTACTGGAGCTGTCTTTGTATAACTTATGTAATTATTAAAATACTACTTCTAGTGTCAGAGATTAAACCTAACAGTAAAAATGTGCATTCCATCTATTTTTAATGCCTTTATTTATGTTCCGTTACTTTTTGTCATTCTTTTTCTTGCAAGTTTCATAGTCATTACAGTCTGACTCCAGGTATGAGTGCTTAAAGGTAACCTTCTCTTTTCACTTGCCTGTCAGGTGCTATGGATACTCAATAGTTTTGTTATCCATACCAACATTTATTTAATTAGGTTGAGTTACTGAACACTGCTGATTATTTTTTTTATCTGATCTAGTAAAGCATTGAGATGGAAACTTAAAGCACAGCACTAATTAGTTTCCTTAAATGTGAACCGTGAATATAAGTAATGCATGAAGTTTTGTGTAATAACAAGTAGTTTTCCCAAAATTTAGTTATAAACTGCTAATAAAATTAATATTTATATATATTTTTAAAAAAACTATGTGTTTCCTGTACCTGAAGGGGGTCTACAGGAAAGCTGGAGAGAATTTTTATGAGGGCATGTAGTGACAGGACAAGGGGAAATGGCTTTAAACTGGAAGAGGGTATATTTATCCTAGATGTTAGGAAGAAATTTACTGCGAGAGTGGTGAGACACTGGAACAGGTTGCCCAGAGAGATTGTGGATGCGCTCTTCCTGGAAGCATTTGAAGCCAGGCTGGATGGGGCTGTGAGCAACCTGGTCTAGAAGGAGGTGTCCCTGCCTATAGCAGGGGTTGAAACTACGTGATCTTAAAGGTCCCTTCCAACCCTAACCATTCTATGAAAATGCATCTAATAATTAATTTTCAGTGCCACAGCACAAATTTGAAGAATATGTATATAGATTATGATGAACCCTTCCATTTCAGATTGAGCATGCATTTGGAGACAACCACGTATTCAAAAAAACCCCCACAAAACCTACAGTAAAGTTGGCCTCCCTGAAGACAGTAAGAAGACTTGATTCATTTCTTCAAACTTATTAGTATTCAAGAGAAGCCCAGATGAAGAATTGCTTACAATAAATGCCCCTAGGAAGGATGAAAAAGCTGATCTACAGAAGCTGCTCTTACACTTTACACAGAAATTAGATGAGGCCCATGCTTGGTTTTCTTTCATGTTTCTCTTGCTGTTTTTCAGAGGAAATGGTACAATGACCATTTTTAGTAATGTGCAGAAATTGCTACAATGTTAGCAGGAAAACCATTGTGAAGCAGGGAAAAAATGCTGCAAATGACTAGTAAGGACACTTTAATGAACACTTGAATGTACCCCAAATGAAAAACAGATGTTCTGTGTTAACTTCAGATGTAAGTCTTCTCTTCAGATTGAGGAAGCTGTACCTTTGTCAAGGACAAGAGAAGAATAACTTTCTCACAATGGCATCTATTTTTTTCTATGTTTAATAGATATATCACTATGGAGGTATGTTTTGTACATTTCTGAGCCTTTATTGATTATAGATTTAGCATCACTGATAGGAATAACCTGTGGTGCCATAGTTTTATTTCATTAGTACAATTCCTTATTTAAGGAAGCTCTGCAACACAGTTTGCATGGTAAGTGAAAAATACTTCTGCAAAATAACTACTGAAAAACTAAAAGAAAAAAAGACCTATTTCCTAAGCTTTCACTGCACCAGGAGGAATACTGCAAATAAAGTGAGGCTCTAAATAGAATTTGATTTTTCCGGATACTTTTGATTTAATGGATCGTAAATACCATTTTTTAGCTATCCGTTCTCCAAGTTCTAGTGGGACTGCCTAGGTCTGGCAAATCAACTGCTGACAGGAAACTAAGAATTCCTGGAAGAATTAGGTGTGGTATTTTTGTGCATGTGAGTATCTGTATGAATATATGCCTAGACATACAAAGGTATATAGCGTTGTTTATGAACTGTAGACATAAAAAAAACATATTGACTTGTGGAAGACCTACAGCAGCAAAGTACTGGATGCTCCAGTTACCGCTGCAGTCCTCCTGCAGGTACAACTTTACAGACACTGCTGGAGTGCAACAACAGCGAATGTTTCTTCAGACCTTAAGGCGAGATTTTATCACAGATGTTGAAAGAACATCAAGTCTTTGAAGACAACAAGTTAGAAGAACCTAACACATTTCCAAGTGAGTCATTCACACAATCAGTTGCCTTTGAATAAATCATAAAATGGCTTAGGTTGGAGGGGACCTTGAAGATCATCTAGTTCCAATCTATCTGCCATGGGCAGGGCTGCCACCCACCAGATCAGGCTGCTGAGGGCCCCTTTCAACCTGGCTTTGATAATCTCCAGAGGTGGGGTGTCCACAACCTCTGTGGGCAACCTGTTCCAGTGCATCACCACTCTGAGTAAAATATTTCTCACTAAGATGTAAGTCTCTCTATTTTAGTTTAAAGCCATTCCCCTTCTCCCGTCACTATCAGACCCTATAAAAAGTCAGTCCCGCTCCTGCTTGTAAGCTCCCTAAGTGTTCAGAAATTATTTTGGAAAGCTGTAACGTTTTGGTTTAATGTTGATTTCTTCAGACTGTCAAGTTTTTCTGTACCATGCGGTATGCAGCCCTGCTGGATCTTTGGTAATAGTGGGATTCACTGCTCTGCACTGGGAATAATACAGATTTTCCTGCATCACTTTTGCTGGGAGAAGTGGAGCTAGAGGCAGAGACGTGCCGTGTTGGGCAGGTATCCATGCTTTATCAATCATTGGGCTGTGTCAGTAGAAGTACATACGGGCTCCTGGTTGCTTTAGATGGAGATCTAGAATGGGAAGGATAAGCTTGTGTCTTGCCCTATCCACTATTCCTGAACACAGATTTGGGGTTATGTATATTGTATTATTTCATGAATCACTATCTCAGATGAATTATCGCAACTTGCCATGTCAGGGCTCACTGAAGGGAATGTAATGTATTATGGTAAAATGTATGTGGGAAATATTTCATTTATGAATAATTAACTAAAAATTGTGGCAGTTTTCTTCTGAGTTTTTAATGTATACTACCTAAAGGCTTAGCAAGGTACTTGCTCTGTAGAAAGTGATGTAGTAGATCTGAAAGACCAGCATGCAGTGGCTAACGCCAAGCAGTATGCTACAGGTACAAGTTCTCTGAGCCATGACTTCTTTGCTAATTAACATTCAGTTACTGAACCATTTATCTGTTTAGACAGTTAACAACTTAGGATGTTTGGTTTACAGGTAAACTCAGTTTAGAAGGCACCTCAGGAGGTCCCTAGTCCAACTTGCTCAAAGCAGGGTGAGACCAGGTTGCTCAGGGCTTTATGTAGCCAAGTCTTGAAAATCTCCAAGGCTTTCACCTTTGAATGAAAAAGGTTTTCTTCCTATATGCTCTGAAGTTCTTCATTTTAGCTTGTGCTTTTTGTCATTTGTTGCTCCTCCATGCCTCACTGCCATTTGGTTCTTGTCTTGATGTCTTTTTAAGTATTGGACATATATTATTAGTACACTTTAAGCTTGCTGAACTTGGTCAAATTTGCCAGATTTAATGTGTAGGCTGAGCCACAGTTTTTATGAGAACTAAAGACCATGCTTTTCTGCTTAAACAGCTTCCAGCAGCTTACTTTTTGCATGTTTAGATCCTTCCAGGTGTTTGGGTTTTTTTGCTCTTTTTGTTTGTTAATGCACTGCCACTGCACTGCTTGAGTGTTGGTCTGAAATCAGTGAGTTGTTGTGAACATTGTGCCCAGAGGTTGGTTGTGGACACTTAGTGTTTTCTGTTCACTGCCAGATGGGGTTTTGGTTTTGAGTGGCTCTTCACATAGTAAGAGTAATCTGCTATTTATATTAGTCATGCAAGGTTCCTCCAAAGGTCAGTGGATTGCTTCTCTTGTGCTGTTTCCACTTATTCTGTAGAAGAGGATATTCTCTCTTCTTTGCATTACTCTTGCTTGCTGCCCTTCTGTGTGGATTTTATACTTCAAGTTTAGAGATTAAGCATGAGAAACTGAAAGCCAAATCCAAAAAGGTGTAGTGGGAATACCAAATATTCAGAGAACTTCTCTTTAGCTCATCTTCACCAGATGTAACCATTTGTTTTACTAAATAGCAAAACTCTTAGGAGATCAACCCTTCTTTTCTTAAGTTCTTATCTGGTTTGCTAGGCATTTCTTTACTGCCATTTGGTTTTCATTGCAAGGAGTCTGTAAATGTTCATACCATGAAAAGTGGTTGATCTGTTGTGAATATGAGTTTATATACAAACAAATGAATCTTGGCTTTCTGCGAATGTATTTCAAAGTTGCCCTTAGTTGTCTTCATTAGTTTCCATTCAAAATTATTTTGCTCCCCTGACTGGATTAAGGACAAACTGGGGAGAGCACATGGGACTGTTACTGTATCTTCCCAAAAGAACTCAAGGATGCCTTAGGACTTGTTGCAAAGTAAAGTGCCAGAAATTACCAAAAAAGAGCATTGTTTGTGTCAACATTATTGTTAATATTTTCCATTTGAAAGAAGAGTTCTTGTGTATGCTTGGAGATACAAGTGAAAGTCTGCTATATATTGTCCTGCAGCTTGAAAATACACAGCTACTTTGCTTAGCTTTCTTAACTGGTTTGTATACAGTAGTGTTGTAACACACCAGCATCTGTGGAATATTGGAGAGACCAGATTCATAGATAGTTTCAGAGCCTTGGTCAACTGTCACTTTATACTTCTCTATCGGTGCTTTTATCCATGCCAGAGAACTGTGGATTTGTAGCTGGGCTGCATGAAGGTGAAGCTTTCATAAAGCCATACTGAAGTGTATTCAGCAGATCATTTAGCACATAAGCTGTTGGCAAGAAACATGAGGAATTCTGTGAGATTATCTGATAGTTTTGTTTAGTATTTAGTGTATTTTTTCCACAATATCCAGTATTCCTGTTGTAAAGTCACAATTTCCTTTACCTAGAAGTTGACATCATTTCTTTTTGTTTTCTGCATTTATGACAATGAGTGTCAGTTTAGTGTTTTGTATTCATCCTCGGAAAGTTTATGGGAGGTTCAGAGCCTTGTGAATCAGCAGATAATTGTATTAGGTAGATGGACAGAAAAGGATGGGGAGAGAGCAGATCACGAGGCTCTTCGGATTATTTAGATTTGGTGATAGAACAGTATGCTCATAAAGACAGATGGGAAGCTGGCTCTTTGAAGAGATGGTTGAGTTTGGTTTCATAGCTTCCCAGTAGCCCATTGGGAAGGCTTCAGTTAGCAAGAAGCACCCAGTCCAAGTTCTATAGATTTTGACTACTTCTATTCAGAGGATCCCTCCTGGGCTGTAAGTAGGAAAAATATTAATGTTTTGTTTTCTTTCTATTTTAAGTAGACTTTGTCTGCAGTGTAACTGAAGTTCTGTTGTTCATTATGCCAGCTAGTATGCCTCATAGAGAACTGAGGTCATGGAAATTGGCAGGGGGAGGATTTCACAGCAGCAGGAAGGAGACCAGAAATGGCAGCAAAACTGTGGTCTTTCGATGGTTGTTGAGGTCTACTAAAGTTATGTTTAGGTGAGAACATTTGAGATATGAATTGGTACACAGAGGAAAGGAAAATTATTTGGGTATCTTTCCTGTATTTCGAACTTCAACAATGAAGTGTAAATTCCTGTGCTGTTACTTGTTTTTTTGTGTGTTGGCTTTTTTAAATATAAAAAGCTAGTGTGGAATTCATGTAAGTTATGGAAATAATAAAATATTTGCTCATGTCAAGTTTAATGCATATGTTCTTAATAGGTCACCCAAGTTACATCTCAATGTCATGATAAAGTAGGCTCACTACTACGTTAAGTGAAAGAAGTGCAGCAACTGTGTTTACAGAGGTAGTTTTGAAAAGAAGTTAAAAATTAGATAAATTGTGTCCCAAATACACAATAACTTTGGTACAAATGTAGTTTTCAGAGTGAGTTTGGGAATACATTTAACAGGAAAAATATTGCATGCATTTCTTCTGTTTCTTTCTGTTTCTTCCCCTAGTACCTGTGCACTGAGCCTTAGTAACACATGTATGTGAAAAGCAGAGCTTTATGAAAGCATTTATTAGCATAATCGTTAGTACTAGTTCTGACTCTTTACTAGGAAACACCTAGATTCACCAGTTAGGATAAAGAGGATTTGCAAGCAGAAGTTACAATATTTCCATACTGTTCTTTGGTTATTTTGCTGTTTCAGAATAGATGTAACCACTGTTCAGCTGCATAGCAATGTTAAATCTCAAATATAAGGCAGTACTGCATGAAACCTCTGCCTGCCTGCCTGCATTTGGAGTTTAAGGTAACCAGTGAGACTTTTTGTAAGGAGAAAAAAAGCATGGAAAAGGAACTTGCACTGAGTCCCTTTTTTGTGGTCTCTTACTGTAAAAACATACTCGCAGCTTGATTTCCCACCAAAATTTCTCCACCTTATTTGCTCATTTCTCTCTCTTTTTTTTTTTTTTTCCCCCCCTTTTATGACTGATTGAGATTTTGTCTTACTGTTTGGGAAGTATTTCAGCAGGGAGTAAAAGTCACAGATTATATTTAAATCTATGTTAAGATAGCTATTGCAGCACTGGCTGTATCTGTCTGCTGAGGTTTTGCTATAAGAGTACTACTTCCTGGGGGTAAAATAGTTTGTTACTTAATGAGGAAAAATAAGTAGGAAGTGCCACTCTTAAGCAAGCAAAATCCCTCCACCCGTAACCGGTTAAAGTTTGATTGCTGTTCAGAGTAATTCAGAATTAAGGTCATACTCCAAGAGGCAATTTTGGAAACACAATCTGTAAAAGGAAGAAATAAATGCCATTTTATTAGTCCTGTATTTTATGCAAGGCAGGGAAAGATCTTCATTTTATAATGTTGCATGTATTTTTAGGCTTATTACTGGCGGTCTCCTTACAGAAGAGGGGAAGTAGTTGGAGAACTGCATTACTTCTTGAAGGATGGGACGTATTATTGAATCATCAGCATAGATTCTACCTCCCAGCTGTTTGAGTTAAATAAGCTGTAATAAAATGTACACAAATCCTCCCAGAGATTTAAGGAGAGGACTGTGCCTGAGGAAGCTATAGGAAAGAACATCTTAATTTCAACTCGCTGTCTCTGAAACTCCTTTCATAGGCAATGAGAATATTGAACTTCCATAGAAATCAAGCTACTGAGTTCTGGATGCCCAATTCAGAAAATACAGCCCCTGATGTTTCCTCAGGCCATGAATAAATAATTTTTACATGTAGAGTAACAGATAGAAGAGGTGAACTTAAAATATAACAAAATAATCTGTGATATTTTTTCTGAGTAAACTTTTGCTAACTGACACTAAAGTAAAAACATCTGATTATTTGTTACATCCACACCACGATAATATTCAGTAAGGCTGCTGCATTGGAGGAAAGTAAATGTAGTGGTTGAGAAGGGATGAGGCACTGTATCTCCCATATAATGATTTGTGAATGATTCATTTATGTTAGTGTAAAATTAAACACCTACTTTTTCTACAAAGTTGAAGAACCGTTTTCTTTTACAATGCTGAAGGAGCTGCTAACCCAAAGAACTGAACAACAGCAAGAAAACCAGACCACATTGTGTTTGTTCATTGTAAGGACCTGGTTTAGAAAAAAAAAAAGAGCAACCATCCTAGAAACCAGTAAGTCATATTTTTGTTTGAGGTAAACAGATTATAGAGGTGTAAATCCCTTGGAGAACATATGAGAGGGAGTCCATTCTTCATGGGAGAACAAAAAACAGACACGTACAGTATATTTGGATTTGCAGAAATGCTTTGGATTCTCGCAGGAAGTAATTCAAGAAGCATATTAATGTTAAACTTCTGTGGGGACTGAAAAAGTGGCAGAGGGAATAGAGAACGAGTAGAAATAGGAAACTGGCATTCATCTGCCAAACCTTCAGCATCTATAAGCTATTTTGCTAAATATGTTTATTAATCAATTATATATATGGTCAGTGGAGAGGAGGTAAATTCAAGACAGGTTTAGTTAGCGAAGAAGATTAGGAAAGGCTGAGGAACTCCTATGGGACGAAGTATAACTGGTGATAGGGTTGTAAACTATGTGGATGAATTGTGTGAGCTACAGCAGTCAGAGCTCCTGAGGAACTCAGGCATCCTTGTGCATGGCTCCTTGTCGCTCCAGCTCAGCAGGGCACCAGTCAGAGTGGTTACATTCATGCAGGCAGATGTTTTATTTCTGTTAGGAATAAGCCTGTGTTACCCATACAAGACAAAATAAGAAGGTTTTAAAAGGATATTTAAAAGAACAATTCAGATAGCATGAGCAATCAGAAAATAAGATTTCTTTTGTTGGTGGTGGTGTTAGTTAACTTTCATGTTTCAGAAGACAAAACCAGGGCAATTGTATCCTACTGCTTTGATTTGCATCTCTGCTAAAAGTGTCTGGTATGATCAGATGGGTGAGACCCTCTGGATGGGCAAACCACAAGACTGCAGGCCTCGTGTTCAGAGTTCATCAGTAAAGATAAAAGTTCCTAAATGAGGAAATTCTTATGCCTGTGCAGGTCATTAGAAAATGGATGTTCTGACTACAAACCCACTCCATTTGGCTTTTGGGTCTTGCACATTTGCTGCGTGCAAGATGACACTTTTGTCTTATCTGGAAAGATATAACCTTCACTGTTCATATTAATTCATAACTGATTACCTGCAAATGAGCTAGCTACTTAGACTTGTATGGTTTTAGTATCCCAGCCTAGCTAAGTGCTTCTGGAGACTTGAAGCTCAAAACTCAGCCCACTCGAAAAGCTTGTTAATGGGTCCCACATGACACAGCTATCAATTTTTTAGTATCAGATATACATGCTGTATCCATTATAACTTTCACTTAGGGGCAGACTTGCCCTAACTATACAGTAGCTTATAAGGCTTTCCTCTTATTTTTGGTCTAAAGGAAAGAAAAAGATTAATGTTAGATGAACATGGAAATGCATATTACGAAAGAAAGTACTCACTATTCATCTGGCGGAGAGGGGCCCGACGCATTTCAAAGAGTTACGAGATTCTGCCTCTGGTTTTTAACGTTTCCCAGGTTGTTTAAATGTGCATTGTAAGCAATGATAAAATGACAAGTTATCATTGATCTGTCCTTTCCTGCATCTCAGAGGGGTTCATTAAATAATGCATGCACCCATACGAATTACCCTTCTTCACTACACTATCCCCAGACCATTTGCCAAATATAGCAACAGCAGCATCTTTCAACCCCTAGAAACCCTTTGGCTTTCATTTAATTAAATTATCCCATTATGAAAACTCTTATAATGAGATTAAATTTAATTATTTATTAGACACTTATTTGCACTGGGGAACCTATCAATTATGCATGGTTGTGCTAAACATTTTTCAATCCATCACCTTTTCTTTTCATGGAAGGTGCAATTTATTAAGTGCATCTGAAGTACTGTAACAGAGGAGCTCTGGTAGAAATGTGCATGTCATCCTATTTCAATTAATTGCAAATGAAATAGAAAAACTGAGACATAAAAATGTATTCCCTCTCCTTTCAAAATACAGTGCACTGACAGAATTGCATGCTTTGTAGTTATTTGATGTATCTGCTTTTACACCCTACTGTGTGAAATTTATGGGCTGTTTTTTAATTCACTTCCTTCGTGTTCTTTTGTGTGTTAATAGTTTCCATTTAAATGAAAATTTAGACGTAATGCCTAATTAGGATAGTTCAGAACTGTTTTCAACACACTGTAGCTTATTCATCTTGTATGTACATATGCACATTAAGGTTCTGCTAATGAAAATTAATCATAAAGATTAAGTCTTAGGGAAGTTTCTACTACGTCTCATCACGTACGTTCTTGCTAAGAACTTGTATAAGAAGTCAAAAACAATAAAGCTGCCAATAACTGTTTCAAGCAGAATGACATTTTTCTGATGAATGTTAAGAAGATGTAAATGTCAATACGGCTCTGAGCTTTTCTTTTATAAGACCTTGTCAATATGTAATTAATTATTCAACTGGAGTTCTGTCTGGCTCAAGGCAGGGTTTCAAAGAGCTTTCCTCTGCAAACTGCCAAGTCATCATTAGGTTGTTTCTACTTTTTTCTTTTTTTTTTTTTTGCATTTTGAAGAAGCAGATATATCAAACTTATAGACACCTGCCTGGTGAGACACGTAGTACAGAGGAAAAGTTAGGAGCAGGAGGCTTTTGCAGATGTTTTAATATATCACAAAATTCTACCTTGCTTTGAGAGTGCTCACATTTCATGTTCAGATGTGAATAAAGGTCAAGCAGAAAGAATTATGCCATTTTTTTTTTCCCCTCACTTGTGTATGTAAGAGGATGTTTGCTTCATTAACTTTGAAATTCACTGGCCAAATAGATGGCATATTTTATAAGATTTAAGTAAATGTGCCTTAAAGTCTGACAGATGACTGTAGAATATTACAGTTCTCATCTTGAAGGAACGAGATCCAGTGCATCTGTTAATTAAAACAAATAGTGCCCTTTTTCACAGAACAATCATTTCTTGTACTTGCAAGTTTATCAGCATCATAATTTTATTATTTGGCACTTTCTGTGTCTGGGCTGTTAATTAAGTCTCAGTGTATCATGGTGTGCTTGGTAGGATAGTTCCATGCCTGTGAGAGTGATCACATTAATTAGATGGGTCTCCGGATGATACCTGTAACCAAAGTTTATTTTTTGGTGTATTGTTCCTGTCTGCTGAGGATCTAGCTCAAATTTGTCAAAATATACCTTATCTTATATTTGGATAGATATTCTCACATGTTAGTCCAGATCTTGCGCAATACCTGTGCTTAGCTAACTGCATAAATGATAAGCGTCTGATCAGGCCTGATGCACTGTTAAATGTGCCCAACATATTGCATATAAAGTGTTTGTAGGTTGGCTGTGGCTTTGCGAGTCCCTTTATACTTTTCCTTTTACATGGGATGATGTCTTGGTTTTCAAGTGGTTCAAGAGAGGCAAGCTTTATTGGAGTTTCAGATGCTGACAGAGGAAAGAAGCTACAGATCCAGTTTGTGCCAAGGAGCAGGTTTTTTGCGTACAGCTTTACAGCACTTTTGATAGGAGTTTCATCAGTTTCCCATGGGCAAACACATAAGGTATGGGGAAAAAAAATCACATGGCAGTGATGATTTCATCATTGGTATCAAAAACTTGTAGGTAAGCTTTTCATTTATAGCTTGCTAGAGTAAGGTATAAAAACTTTCATTAGCATCCTTTTGTTTTTATGTTTATGAAAGAAAACCGTAAATAGGATACTGTGTAGCCATCAGTATTTTATAAAACTGTCAATTTTGGCTCTTGACCTATTCCAGTTATATATATACATATATTTTTTTTTACAGTTAAGGTGAAAACACACAAAGTGGCCCAGTTTAGCTTGTTGTAGCCTTTGGTCCTGTTTTTTTTAATTACAGGACAGCTACAGAATGGACTTAGCGTGGCTCTGCATTTGATGTTATTTTAAAAATATTTTAAAAGAAAAAAAATTGGATATAAAACTTAATGACACTTGCTTAGAGTTCCCACCTTTATTGCTCGTTTATGGCTTTCTCCTTCTGTAACTAACTAGAAATTGGTTTCTGCAGAGGGGTTAGGACACAAAAGTAATACTGTATCATAGAAATGATGTTAAAAAGGAAAAACTTATTAAGCGGAGAAGAACATGGATTTCAGAAAATTACAGAATGCAGTAAAATTTTTAGGTCACTAAATACAAAGAGCCTAGTGATACAATCCTTGACTATATGCCTCTACTACCCTCAGTATTAGTGCAGTCTAGTGCTTGACACAATAGGCTGAAACAATGGGTAAAAAGATAAGATCCTTTTCACTGATGAAAGGATCACACTTAGGATTAGCTGTTAAGCAGTGAGGAAGAGAAGGTCAGGCATATGAGGCAGGGCATTCCAGCTTTGTGTAGCTTTAAGCCTGAGACACTGGCTGAAGAAGAAGACTCAGATGGTAGTGTGATGTGGAAGAAGAGACTTCTTGACTGTAGCTATAGCTGGGCTCTGACAGCAAGAGAAGACCAACCAAATCAAGGAGGGATTTTGTATCTGTAGCATTGTTTTCCTCAAGAGAATGAACCCAATTTCCTGAGGTACTGCTCTGCTTACATAAGTAGGGACTGACAGGGTTTCCTTTGACAACTGACAGATCTCACCCTCTGGGAAACTGTCTTTCTATGTAAAACAAAGTTGCTCTGTAAGCAAAATGAATGTCAGCAAGATGAAAAAGTTCATTAAATTAACTGAACAGAATTGTGAATGGAGGTTAGGCAGTTTCTTGTTACAGCTTGCTTTCCTAAAGAAAAAAGGCTTTCGCAATCACATTCTTTGGACACGTCTGCCTAGCTTTACATCTTTTAATAATAGCTTCTCAATTTATTGGAAAGTTTCAACTCAGCCTCATGGAGAGCTACCAGCCTCAGAGGTACCGTGCTCCTTTAAGTTTTATGAAAACAGACAGGACAGTTGGATTGTGGAGATAGTGAATGTATGTCCCTGGCTGGTGAAAGCTAGAGGCCAATGTATCTTTGAGTAGATATCTGTAAATTCATAGAATAAAACAGCCTCATACTAACCACGGAGAGTCTGGAGGCATGCAGGTCTTGGTGAGAGGTGTGTGGCAGAGTTGACCTCTGTCAACCCTAAGCTGTACACCCTCAGTACTTCTCAGCCCATGGAGGGCATTCCTAAGTAGCTTACATCCCTGAAGCCCAACCGTTCCTTCCTGGGAGTTACGCTATCCTCATAGCAGACCTCCCGTTCTTTCCTTCACCTGCTTTTGGTTTCCAGGAGATATAAAAAAGCTGTTTAGAAGAAACAACAGAGAAAACTGCTGCTTATGATCTGTAAAACAGAGGGACTCTCTGGCAAGACACTGAGTAACTCTAAGCCTTGCTCAAAAATACCCTGGCTGACCTTCCTGGCACGTTGTGAGGAAAGTTCAAATGTAGTCAAATGACAAAAATCTTTCATTTGTAGCTTGCCATCATTAGCTTTTGGGGGAGGAACGTCAAAGCACGGTTTCTGGGACTGTTTGATGGGTTACCGGGTTGATTATGTCTCATTCTGGTTTTAGTGATGCTTTTGATCATATTTTCTTTTCGTAATTGTACTTCTAATCATGCAAGAGGTTTCCACAATGCTAATTTTCAGTGCATCTAAACAGGCATTTCAGCAAAAGAATGAATGGAAATGTCTGTAAAGATGAGGATTAGGAGCAGCAGGAGGAGTTTTGTGATTCTGATTAGGCTGGGGACTTTTCTTCTTGGTAAAAAAAAAAAAAAAAACGCCACCAAGGCATCCCAAAGTATCTGTATGAAAATATTGTGTGTCCCCTGTGTATAGATTGCAGAGAGGGAGATACAGATGGGGCATACTTGGAATTATACTGTTATTTTAGATGGTGGAGAACAGGAGGGACATTTTCAAATTAGTGTATGAGAACAAAACCATGTGACTCTTATTAAAATTAATAGGAACTGCATAGCGTGGTCTCTCTGCACCACTTTGAAAATTTCCCTAGGTGTTTCTCTATGAATATTTATGCAATCAGAAATAAAACGCAGACAATGAAGCAAAAGCCAGTGTAAATACAAAGTGATCACATAATTTACATGTTTTTAATTATTGACATAAGCTCCACTTCTGTCCAGTAATAAAAAATGCATGTGGCTGAGTAAAGTGCTTAAACACAAAGGAAAACAATTTCAGCAATTATTAAAACATGAAATACTTTTCCGGAATAGTTTATAAAGAAGTCACTGAACCTGCTTGCAATTTTAACAAATGTATTTAAAAGTTACCGTACAAAGTAAGTTTTAAAATTAAAAAAAAAAAAGCCAGATGATTGCATCACTTGAGGAGAGATGCATGTCATCAGATGGTGGTGTGTGTATCTCTGCGTTGGGTTAAACTAGCTCTCTGTATTCTGAAGATGGCCCTGAAGACACTGTATCAGAAAGGTGCAGGAGGTGAAAGAACAGGGGTATTCACTTGACTAAGAATCCACATATCCACTTTGTTCTCTGGCCAGTTATCTGGTGTACCTGGTACTGGTGTACCAAAAGAGATAGGGTGCTGATACTTAGTTGAGTCATGAATTATTTTGATTACACAATGATCTCTCATTCTGCATCGCAAATCCAAAGCCAGGTGAGTAGGAAGGTGCCAGCTTCCTGACCGTCAGTTCAGGGAAGGAAGAAAAGATGGAGTAGTTATGTCTGGGGAAGAAAAAAAAAAAAATATGGAATGCTGTCTGTACTCAAGACTCCCTGAAAAAATGTCCCCTGCACTACGATTGTACCTTTGCTTTCCCAAGATAGGTGCAGCTGGGTGAAACAATGTTAATGCCTGCAAAATAAGAATATTTCTGAATCAGTATAACCTGTACAAAAAAAAAAAAAGTGAGGAGAACCAGCTATTTCAAAGCTTTCTCTGTGCATCTCTGTCTGCCAACTACATCTTGAAGTCCTGTCAAACCAAGCAGCAATCTCCTGCTAAATAATTCCGTCGCCAGTTATTCTGTCATAGGCTTTGTCAGTTTATCTTAAATTCTTTGCCCTATGGACTGAATGCTGGGTACATAATAAAGATCAAGAGAAAAGAAATGTTATGCTTTCTCTCTGGGTAACACTGCCTTAACCCAAACATCCTCCTCTCCTGCAGTTGAGAAGCAGTGAAATTTTTCCACAAGGCCCTAAACTGGGAAAAGGAAACAGTTGAATCTCCAGTAGGACCAAGCTGCTTAAACTCCAGTGAGGCGCAGTGTAGGAATGGTTAAAGAGCTGAAGAGAGAAGTGTAAATAATAAAGCGTGTTTTGTTTATAAAATAAATCAATTCATTACTATGTTTAGTATAACAGTATTAAATAGTACTAAGTAGTAGAGTGAACTCTTACATGTCACAAGCAACATATAAGCTCCCTCTCTATTCTGTGGAAAATCTAAGGCAATATATTGCCTTGGGAAATATGCTTGGTTAAACTCTTCTCCAGAGAAGAACCAGTTTACGTAAAGAAATTGTGTAAATCGATTAACCAAAGAATAAAATGGGAGATGGCTGGAAAATCATGCTAGGTAAATGTGGGTATCATTAGCTATTCAGAGTGGCTCATGAACAGCCGGATAGTAGAACCTACTGTGGAAAAACGCCAGATGTCCTACATTGCCAAGGGGTTGTGTCCTCTGTGATTATGTCGGCGTATCTATGATCAGCATTTTGGTAATTCTGATCAAGACAGTTGAGAGATCGAACACGAAAGAGATTTGGTGAATACGTCCATTCCTTTCTCACATCTTCAAAGTTAAGGGGAGAGAAATAAGCTTCTGACATGCAGTAAGACTGTCACTCCTGTGTGGGAGGACTGACTCCTGAGTAAGTGTTTATAATGTGGTTAGGGGGGCTAAGCACCATCATGTTCAACAGCACATTGACCTTTCTGATAACGCTTTCTGAAAAGTAATTTCCGGAGCTAACAAGGAATTATGTAAATGGAGAAGTAATCAGATAAGGCGATCAAGACTGGAGAAATTAGGCACTCTTTCAGGATGCAGTTATGAGAAGATGATGAGGACGCATTTAGCAAGTTTCAGCTAATGAAGTCAGTGCTGTGATTGCAGGCAGGTGAGGAAAACAAACAAATTTCAAGCTGTAAATTAGTATGTCTATTATCTATTTCATTTAGGCTTGCATGAAATCAAGGTTTTGGTTCTAAGTGGTTGGAAAAAAACAACAGGAGACTTGAAAATGTTGTTTTTAGCAATAGCTCTTTTGTGTTCATTTTTTTTTCATTAAAAAAATACTGCTTTATTTTTGCTGTCATTCCACCCAGTGACTCCATTAAACCTGAAAAACAGAAGAATTATTTTAGTAAACACATTGATAATGTTCATATTGATAAGGTCTTGCAGAAACGTGTGAACATGGCAGGTGTGGAAAACATTGACTTGATGAGAGTCTTTTCTCAGAAAATGCTGTTTTTGAGGCAGTAGATAAGCCATGTTTTTTAAAAGCTAGATTACATGTAGGTTTTAATAGTGTAAAAGAAGATGGAGAAATTGTAGTTGAGCCTTGTTCTACACCCCTGCTCCAGCCAAGAAGTCCATCTGCGCTGTGGAGGTAACCTGCAGTTACGGGTTTCTTTGCCACCTGCTAATCTGAGAGCTGCAAATGCAGGCTGTGAAGTGGATTTCATGCTTAAACCCCAGACTTTCCTGTAGGTGCCTGCATGCCCCTTCTCCAAAGAACTGAGTCATTAGATTGCCATCTAAGAAGTGAGGGAGTTGAGTTAGACAGTGAGAGTTGAAGGGTTGAAGTCTGTTCAACTTGCTCCTTCAGGTAGGTCTTGAGACACAGGAGGGAGCACTCACTATGGCACTACCCCTACATTCCGTTGAGGGGCCTTCTCCACCCCTCTTGTCCCTAGAAAATTGCATCTGCTTGACGATCTGGATACTGTCTTAGTATCTTCTGAATCCTGGTGAATCCATTGTCATATCTCAGAAAATAAACAGAATAAGGAATAAATCAATTATTGGGGTTTTCCAAATCATGGATCGAATCCAAGATATAGGGTTTACTAGTGCTTTGAGTAGACTTCATCTTACAGAGATGTTAATTTGGACATTGTTACATTTGGTGCTGGGGAAGGTTGCTGTGGCTTCTTGGTTCTTCTGGGTTAGGAAGAAAGAAATGCTTTTTTGCATGCTGAAGGAGATATATTAAATGAGTTTCCTTGAGCAAATGACACCTGTGTGCTTATGTCACATTGAGCTGTAGAAATCTTACGAAGTCTGTATGTTGCCATTTTTATTATTTATTAGGTTATCACGTTCCCATTGATGTCTGCGCATGTACTTCATGTTTGTTGACAGTTAAATGATATCATTGCTTTCTAATTACTAATAGCTTCCATTACAATTGGCTCTCAGGTGTTTGATAAAAGGTTTATTGGTATTATACCGTGGACAGTTCTAGCAGTAGACTTGCGTGTGCTCAAACAGAACTAAAGTTGAAGTACTTTTAAACTGCGTTGCACGATTTTATAAACACAAAGAAACTTATGTCTTACAAAGTTACAGCTAAGTTTAGGTGGGCATAAAGATTTAGCAAAGCAGTATCTTAAACCAATCTCTTAAATCGCTGTGATCTATTCTTTTTTTATACATAGTCATGAATTTGTAAATCAAACTTAAACAGCAGCGTTCAAACCTCTTATTCAGGGTCTCTGAAGTCCAATTATTGTACTAGATTAATGGGCGACATTTTTATTGCATACTAACTTCCAGCTATTTTTTATTGATGTTCACATCGAGTCATTTATGGTACCCATTCAAATTTTGAGAAAATGGAGTCTTCAGTGCATCCGAACATTAACAGATAACTAGACCTGTATCCTGCAATCTGAGCTGTTAGGGTAGGCTCCGAACATCAGTATTCAGCTCTTCTGATATCAAAAGGGCTTTTAATGGATACCAGAGCCCAAACTTTCAGTCAGACTTGGAGTAGCTGAGGCTTAAAGCCTGTTAAAGGCTCCGACACTGGCTGATAGGAGCTTCCCAGCGTATGGTCTGCTGAAATTTACATCCCACATACTCAGGAGATAGTAAAAAGAATAATAATATTAATAATAATAAAAAATAATAATTAAAAAAAGAATAATAAAAAAATAATAAGTAAGCAAGCTTATGCCACTGTACTGGGGTTGTTAAGCTATTAAATAGCAGCTAAAAATAATAGAAAGACCTGTTCATGGACGTTAAATATAGAAAATAGCAGGATTAAAGAAAGGCAGCAGCTAGTGCTTTGGCAGGAATAAGAAAAAACGTTGACATTTCTACTGTCAAGGTGTCTGCTGAATACTTGATGTGAAAGCATTGCCAGCCCAAACGTGCAGACACGTGCAGGGATGAAGATGGGGGTTGCCGGTGAGCAAAGAGCAAATGCTCAGGGGTAGTGCTTTCCTTTGGGAGCCAGCTGCAGGGGGCTGCAGCATCTCATCTGCTGGGTCACCCCTGTGTCTTGGGCTCTGGTGCTCAGTGACACCACAGAACCTCAGTCCCACCTGAGGAGTTTCCTCCTCCTCCTCGAAGTGAGAGGTGTGGGTGCTCCAGCTGTGCAGCAACCCACGGTGTCCCCACATAGCAGGTAGCTGCTGGGCAGATAGGTGAGTGTATCGTAGGTGCAGGGTGCAGATGAAGAACCTCTGTGATTCTGTGAATTTTAAGCACTCCATCTTAGATTAGACTAAAAAAATATTTGATCTACCAGTTGTTACTTTATGATGTATGCTGTTTAGCTTGTATTTTATTTACTTACTGATGAGAAAAACAAAAGCCAAGTCCTGGAACTCATCAACTAATAGCGAAAGATTTGTGTAAGTCTCCTGCTGTGCTTGGTACACCACATATGTTTGAGGCCAGTCCCATAAAAAGAAACTCATAACATCAATCCTATTTTAATATAGACTTTAAGATTTATAATGATATTTTATAGTATTTTGGAGGTGAAAATATTGATAGTGTTTTCTTATTAAATAAAAGGTTACAACTGTAAATAATAATGAGGATTTATGAGAGGGGAGAAACAGGCAGGAAGAGAAACGTGTTGTACGGATATCATTGCTGGTTTGCAGCAGCTCCTACAGATCTCAGAGAGGGACAGGAGCTTTATGGTGTCTGAGCAGTACCCAGCTGTGGGGTTGAGTCCCTTTGATATCCCCCTTCCGAACTTAGGTACCATGTAGTTGCTGAGGCTCTTCCTGAATTCAGAACCCTTTCTCATGTGCATTAGGTTCTGGAGGGGGAGCTTTCTGGACACCTGTTTTTCCTCACAGTGAGGGGCAGGGAAGCAGTTTATCAGCGTCTGCTGAGGGTGGGCAAGCTGTCCTGTGTGGCCGTGGCCTGGTGGGTCCAGCCGCAGGGCCTGGCACGAGAACAGCACCAATGGGGTCCTCACCTGGGGCAATGGAGCATTGCTTCCCTAGCACCAGAAAATGAACACTTGAAGTATTCAGTCTCTAGCCATAGAATTATGACTTTTTAAAATAAAGTAGTCATCTGAAGAGTAATACGTTGGTGGAGAACACTTCAGGCTCTGAATTTTAAGCTGCTAAATCTACTGAATTTTCCTAGGTGTGTCTAATTAAGGTTTTGCAGCTTTCCAGAAGAGCTGCTAAAAATCATCCTGTGTATGAAAAGGTGTCCTACTCATACATCTAAGGAAACTGTTACCAGTCATGCTGAAGATTAAGAACTTTTTGAGTTGTGCTCAGCATATTCCATGGAATGCTAGTTCCTAATTCTGTTTTAAAATCAAATTATAACAGGTACAAACCATTTATCTCTAAGCATCATGCTTTGTTTCAAGTTCATGCACTTGTGTTCAGTTGTTTGCATCTTTGTGTGCTCTTCTCCTTGATTACGTTATTGTATGGTCCTGGTATTGCTTGTTAGAAAAGTGTTCTGCCTCTGCTTGGTGTACAGTATCTGTGTTGTATCTTTCAGCATAGAAACTAGCATCCAGCATAAGGTGTGTTTTCATTTCTCTGTGTCTTTCTGAAATAGTCATTTAGCAATGTTATTTAGCAGACTTGTGTGTAGAAATTCCTGTACTGTAAAATGAAAGATATCCTTCAAGACAGGATTTCAGAACTTGGTTAGGCAAATCTCCAGGGTGGATAAGGCTGCTTCAGCTTCTTCTGTGTGCAGATGTGGTTGGACAAGACAGAAGGGCAAGGTATATGATATGTTGGGGTTTTTTTGATACCAAATCAAACTTTTGCTTGTTCTTAGCTCTTTCGAAACCATCCTTATTTTAACCTATTTCCCTCTAAATTAATGTCAGATTTGCAGAAACAAAAGTACTGACTGCCCTTTGTCATCTTTTTCCTCTGAGCCTAAGTCTGAAAGGGATCTGTTATCTTATGTTCATAGACTTAAAATATAGTAGTAATTATGAATAATTGGTTCAGGAATTAAATATTTCTTTAGGAAGGTAGATTGTCAAGCAGGAAATACCAGAAAATCTGCAAAATGCACTTACTTAAAAATATATATATAATAATAAAAATCCGTATTAGCAGCCTGGAAGTATCCAAGCAGTAAAAGGAGTTTAAGCTTTGTTTACATTTTGCCTCCAAGAGGTGCCTCTCTTTAAGTATTTAGATAAACAAACCAAAGCTGCTGTTTTCATTAGCATGTAACATAGAGCCCAGTTTTGTTACCTCAGAGAACATTAAACTAAAATTCGGTGGCAGAAAGCAAATACTTGTCTTGATAACCCTCACAATATGGAGGAAAAAAAAAGCCCTTCAAATTTTGTACTTATTGACATTGCTTAATAAAAACATCTTGAATACTGGTGCTTCTGAGCATGTTTCCAATAGCAATATCATTGCAGAGCTCTGTGGATAGAGTTACCAATCCTTTGAATTCTGACCTTCAGTCTAAAACAGCTTTAGAGGTTACTCTTTTTCCGATTTGTGAGATTGCAGTGAAAAAGTTAATGCTGCTGGAAGGAAGCGGGGGAGGGCAGTGGGCTTGCCATTGAGAACTGGTACTTTGAAACCAATGGAGAAGTTTTCCTCTGACCTTGATTTGTAACGACGAATATTGGCTGTATGACTAAGTAATTATGTGAAGTTTCAAAATAGAATATGTTGCAATTGAAATTTTTGTGAATAAATTACCACTGAGACCCAGTTGATTTTAAGGGAAATTACACAAAGTCAGGATTCTTGGGGGAGGCGTAGCCGTCCAGTCTTGAAATCTGGCTTCAGACAGTCTTCTATGTCTACTGGGAGAAGAAAGCCTCAAAACCGGGGCCTTCCCTGCACGTCATGTGGATGTCTCTCTTTCTCCACTGAAGATGAGGGTTGGGGGTGACCATTTTGAATTGAATGCATCGTTTTATGTGGCTCCCGTTTGGTGAGCGGATTCTAATCCCCAGTGAACAAATAAGGGTCATGATATAATTACTGTTAAGTTCAAAGCAATTTATTGCGGTAAATTTCGTACAAACAGTTTAAAGGAAAAGCAACTGATGAGAGTAGTGTAAAATAAATTGTCCTTGTAGTTATTATTTTAACTGAGACTTCCACTTCTTTTCATTACAAGGCCCAAAATGTAGAATAGTTATGAACTTCACTTTTAGAAGACTCTTCACCATTCCTGACTGTTAGAAAAATATTTGTGACTGAGCATTTCTAGGTTAAGAATGTTCGTATTTACTATATTCAACTAATTCAAGGTTTGTGATTTTATGAATATCTGTTTCTGAGTTTATTCATAGTCATAAATGCGGGCTTTTCTTTGCCGTTTGCCAGATTCTTGCTTGGATTATTTTACTGTCTGTTGTCTTCACAGTTCTAAATTCTTTAACAATTACTTTTCTATATCTTTTTGGCATTCGCTTACATGTCAGCAGCTGAAAAATTATGCAGTAATTGGCACAGATAACTAAGACTGTAATGATCCACTGCTCCATCTACTGTTGAACAGTGACATTCATAGTGCTTCAGGAAAGAAAAGCACAGACTGCATTAAGGAAATAATAACAAAATGGAATTTGCAACAAGTAAACCTATTGTTTCTGTCTTTAGAGGACAAACACATTTTCCTTGCAGCTTTAAGAATTCTGAGTACCACTTTAAATCAGACCTGAAAAGCAAAGAGGAACTTTCCATCTCCCTTTTCACCTTATAGGAGGTGCTGACAACACTGGTTTTGTTCATGTTAATGGAAATTAGTTGGAGAAGAGACGGTCTAGCATTACTGAGCTGACTCATGTTATACAATGTGCTGTATTTATATCACTGGCAAAATGTACGTTATTGCTGTGAAAAAAAAAACCTTGCAGTGATTTGTGAATTCTAACTTTTTCTATAAGCACTCACTGAAAGATGAGGAAGGCTTAAATAGTTGTGGGAGTTTGAAGTATGGAAAAACTGCATGTGTGTGAAATGATGTGTTTTATATTCTTTACAGAAGAATGGCACTTGATTGTTTTGTCAGCTCCCCAGTAATCTCTCATTTGTACTGCATTCTTCATGTGTTTCAGTCTTCTGAGGAGCTACTGAGTCCAGCTTTTATTGCCCGTTAGAGTGAGAGCAAGCTGCTCCTCACAATCTCTGGTGTATTTGACTCGACTTGTTCATTTTTGTAATCAAATTATTATTCACACATCACAGTGAAGGATGATCATTTTCAATTTCCAGGCAGCTCTACTTCCATGCTGAGCTGGGGCAAAAGCTTGAATATAAATAAGAAAAATCAGCCCTTTCCCTGAGATGCTCAGAGGTCATAATTTACTCCTTTCATCCCCTGTCTTGCAAACAGATTCTCCATACAGCGTTGTTCATTACATAGTCTTCAGCGGGACTGCTTTTATAAACAGTTTCTAACATGTTTATGCATCTTTCAAACTGGGGTTTTTGTGCAGAGTGACATGCTCACTGATTCTTAGGTACCACAGAGAGTACTGAAAATATCCCTGTACAGCTATTGAACTTTACTGGAAAACAGAAACTAATTTTCAGTAGATCCATTTAACAGATAAGGCATTGCCTCGATTAAGGCTGCTGTGTAACTGGAAAAGTTACATTGCTGTTAAATCAGGAGCAGATCTCAAAGCTCTGCCTCAGAGTGGCATGGACTCTGGTTTTCCCAATCTTTGGGGAAAAACAGTGCCATAGCTTTTGAGCACAGCATCTACTTCAGATGCTTCAATCTGGAGACTACTGTTTATCAGTATCTTTGCATGGTGATTGTGATTGCTTTGGTGAGACTTCTAGAAGAGAGAAAAGGGATGGGGGAGATGTACGCTTAAGTAACAAAAGATGACAGCGTTAGAAATGTTTAAAACTTTTTAACTTTCCTTCACATGGGAAAACTTCTCCTTCTCCTGCCAAACTGCTTATTTATTTTCTAGGGTTTGTTTTTTTTCAGTTTTGAGTGTAATTACACTGTTTGTATCTACAAATATATATATATGATATCTATATTTTTTTTCCCCGCTGTGTAATGGCTTTAAGATATAATCAGCCTCTTGGAAAAAGGAAAAAAAAAAAAATCAAGATTTTGAAAAGTGAGAAATTGAAAAAGACGAATGCAATTGCTATCGCCCTCAAGGCTGACCACTTCTCAGGAAAGTCTCTGCAGTCGTTTATATCACAGTTGTCACAGATGATTTCAGAATCATAGAAAGTCATGAATTCATTTTAAAAAGCTGAAGCAGTACCTTTCTCAGGTTAATAAACCTGCTGTTTCCTCTTTTAAATTACACAAAATGAAACTGTGTTTTTTCATCCCATGCAAACTAGCGGTGATGTCCTTTAGGCTGGCAGTGCATGCACATGTTGATGAATTTTAGCAGCATGCCCCTTATGACAAATGGCACTTAAACCTTAATTCCTTATTAACTTTATCTCGTGTATCTCTAAAGAATCTAATGAAATAATTCTTCTCGGTCACTCTGATGGTTTCTGGACAGAACAGCTAACGTGGTTCATTTCTGTCACTTTTTCTTTTTTTTTTCTGCTTGTAATTACTGAGCTCTTCCTACTTTTGATCACATGAGTAGCGTGAGACAATAAGGGGCTCCTGTCAAATGCTGCAAACTCCTGCTGCAGCCAGGGACGTCTCTAGGCAACAGCTGCTACGTGTAAGATAAAACTTGTATGGAGACATAGGACAGATATTGCCTGTGTCGGAGGGGTCTGACGTTGCATTGCAGTTGGTACGAGAAGAGCCGCACGGAGCCTTCCAGGAGCAATAGGACGCGCTTTTTGCTTTAGTGTGGTCTTTCTGTGTGTATTTACCATGTTAAATATTTCAGCAGCATTTCCTACTTAGAGGCGAATGTTCAAACACTGTTCCGTATCATCCATCTTATTTTTTCTTAATTATTTGGACACCTGTAATTCTGGCATTTAAGCAGCAGTCAATACTGCTGTCAGAATAGACCAGTTTTACTTATCTTAAAGCAAGTGTGCGATGCTGCCTATGGAGTAAAATCCATATTGCATGAGAAACAGGGGTAACAATATTCCCAATATTGAACACTTGATATTAGGTAAGAGGCCTGGTCTTCGCTATTACTCTTGAGATTGGAGCTGAGTCAACAGGAATGAAGAATCGGAGCAAATTCAGGCTTGATGTAAACAGATACAAAACCAACTGAAATTTCTATCCCAAAACCAACGCTCATGTAACTGTGGTTTAAAATTGATGTTGGGTGTCAGTGACCAACAACCCAGTCAGCACTGATTTGTCATGCGGTTGGTTGGACAAGTAAAACCAAAAACCAAGCATACACACTTCTGCTTTATGCAGGACAAACACATCTCCTGGTTTCTAATAGGTGAGGTATTCAGCTGGCATAATTAATTTGTTACTGAAAAAATAAAATTAAAAAAACAAAATACACACTCATAAGCCAAATGAAGATCTGGTCTGTGGCATCAGCTGTGTGGTAAATTCATGGGTTAGAAGTAATGAAGTAATGATAGACACCAATCTAAAGTCCAATCTTTAGATGTCAGATAAAGAACTTTTAAGGCACTGTTTAATGGCAGGATAAACACAAAGGATGCCTCTTCATCATATACCCCTCTTATATAAGCCTCATCTGTCTGGTTTCTGTTCCCATACCATCCACATGCCTTACTACAGGAGCCGTTAAAAAGTTCAAAGCTGATACTTTCTTACAGTGCATTGTGAATAGATTTTTTTTCTGATCATCTTAGCCCCAGAGTAACTTATCCCCACTTTATCAACACATCATCAAGCGCTGTACATGTGTGGGGGGATCTCTCTTAGTTTTAATTAAATGCAGAGACTGGGCACGCTCCTGAAGTTATTACTTAAAACAAAACTCCCATTAGGGACCACAGCCCCCGATAGCAAACCTTTTTCAGCAAGCTTTACTTCTCAGCAATGACACTTGTTTGTATATTTGCTCTATTTGTTGGTTTTAGTCTTGAATAGAGGTTGAAGTGTATTTATGCAAAAAAATCACACGCATCAGTGGAAGTCACAGCTGTAGTTTTTTAAGAAATCGTTTCTGGATTTCCGTAGTATCATTTAAATATCACTAGTTTGGAGAGAGGGTGTTGAGCTGCGTCTCCCAGTGTCAGCTAGTGCCTCGTAGCAACAGTATGAATTTTTTTGAGACTTTTCCAGAAAAAGCAGAGCTTCTGCTCCCTGTGAGCACGTCCCTGACCTTTCTCATCTAAGTAGATAGAGCTTCTAGAGACAGTGAGGGCAGGCGTGTGTCTTTAACTCTTTTGGGGACTGGGTTGGTTTCTGTTTTAAAATGATCCTCTGAACAGTTCCCAACACTTCAGTGTGAGCGTTTTCTGAGGATTCAGAACTGTAGTTCGGAATGAGTGCATTTCTCTGCATTTGGTTATCTGAGTGAATATTACCTGACAAAGCTGCCCGTCTCTGCCACGAGTAACTTGTCGTTCTTTCACAGTTTAATATAGAACATCATAAATAGTTTTCTTGGCAAGGGATCTGTTTTGCGAATATAAAGGAGTAAACGGATTCTGTTTGTGCTGGCTGTGCTGACGGGCCCAATAGAAACTGGCTTATTTTGACATGGGTTCCCATATATGGTATGGGTCTATCCCCAGATCCCTTTTCCCCACTAAACAAAATGAAATCCTAGGTGCGATTGCAGCCAGAGGTTGACTTGTAGCTTTGCAAAACCATCTGCTTTCCTGAAGTATTCCCAATGTACTTCCTACAAAATAATGTATCGCTTACTGGGATGTAGTAGCCAGAAGACTTTCATCCTCTGGAAGTATTGCTCTCGTTCACAGAGTAGTTAACTGAAGGTAAGGAGATACAAACAGTGAATAACCACAGATATATATATATATATTTTAAAGAAAAACCGTTCTTTCTGAATCTATTTATACAAAATGATGTGTGTGGGTGGTTGTTTTTTTTTTTCCTTTTATTTAGTGCTTTAGACCTGGCATGGCATTAATATTTTTTTTTTTTTTTTTTTCCTTTGGTACTGCAAATCATCGGGCTGTTTTCCTCGTCATATCTGAACTAAGCGTACTGAAAAACTGTGGAAAAATAAGAGTGACACGAACTGAAAGATGCTGCCTGCACAGTGGGAGCGCTCCAGAGAGCCCCGCTCAAATGTAGTTACCGTGTGCAATTTAATGGGTCTTACCATAACGTATATATTTTTAAACTTTTTTTTTTTTTAATTATGAGCAACTAAAAGTGCTGTAATAGGAATGTATCGTAAAGCCATAACAGTTTAATGGCTTGCTAATTGAATTATTTAATTACTTATTGATTGGTAAAAGCTAAGCTTTAGTGAGTTACCGTTACTTAACGCTCCCATTTAACTCTGTGCAACCACCGCTCCTCTTTGGAAATACTGCTCGGGTCAGTGGAAAAGGCCTTTGCTCGGCTGTAAATATTAAAAATCTAGTAAGTGAGCAGCAATAATTAAAAATACAAATTTGACCGTATTTACAATCATTATTCTTGATTATTCTTGATTTCTTCACACGTCTGCGTGGTTCAAACTATTCTTAAAGTTCCAGAGACTTCGTTTAATAAATACCTCTAAACGGGAGAAGGCTGGCTTCAATAGTTTTAGCAGACCCTTTCTTTACAAGGTTGCAAGAATCTCAGATATTTGAGAACAAATCTGTTACATATCCAATCAAAACGGCATGTCCGGGCGTGCAGGCGGGCTGTGCTTGAGAGCCGCTGTGAGTATCCTGATTTAGCTCCTCTCATTGATATAATGTTGGTTTAATTCCAGTTATTCTATTAGGACGGCTTTTGTTTAAAGCCAGCTTACGGGAGGGGACGCGTCCACACGCAATTAAAGCATTTCAGAGCGCGGGGGGGTGGGGGGGGGGGGGCGCGGCGCTCGGGGCGGTGCGGGGCGCGCAGCGTGCGCGCTGCGGAGAGGAGCGCGGCTGGGGCGGGCGGCTTCGGGCACTGCTTTTAAACCGAGAGAGAGAGAAGAGCTGCGGTTTGCATTACAAAAACAAAAACACGACCCGAAGGGGGGTGGGGGGGAAGAAAAAGGGTGGGGGGGGAGTGAGGCGGCGAGCGGCAGCGTGCCCCCAGGCACTGCTGGGCAGACCTCCGCGACGCAGCGAACAGGCGGGGGCTGCCGCCCGCCTCCGCCCGGCTTTGTCTGCGCGTCCCCGGCGCGGAGGCACCGCGGGGCGCCGCGCACCCTGCGCGCCCCGGAGCACCGTGAGTAGCGGCGGGGCGGGCGTTGACAGCGGCGGGAGATGGCAACGGGGAGGAAAAGAGCGAAAAAAAGGAGAGAGATGGAAAAAGGCGAATTGCGAAGCAGCGCGCGGTTGCTGAGCATTCTGCGCTCCGGCTTGCGCGGAATGCCGGGGATGCTGTCCGCCTCCGTGCTCGGTGATAGAGTACCGAGTAAAGCGGTTAATTTTGGCCGGGGTTCAGGCTGGAGTTTGTCTGTGGGTCTGCTTGCTGTGCCCGGTCAGGTTCGGGGGTCCTCCTGTAGGATTTCCCCAATACCGGTACGGGGTGGTTCCACGGCAATACATTGACTCTGCAGACCTTCCTAAAAGTGACACGAGAGCGTGAGAAAAAAAGTTTAAAAAAAAAAAAAAAAAAAAAGGGGGAAAGAAGAATGCATGACAGAGATTTTGACAGCACTTTCTGAAGCAGGAAATCCTTTTGCCTAATTTGTTTGAATTTCCCAAACACCGAGAAAAACACAGAGCCCCCCCTTCCCCCTCCCCAAGAGAACTTTTTGAGATGACAGAATATACGTCTGCAACGCTGCGATATCTGGAGCGTGTTGATGTTTCGTGGGGGCTCCAAGCTCAGGAGTAGGAAGGCAAAGAGCTGCAGAAGTGCTGCAAAACTTGTATTGCGCTCTTGAGTGATGAGACCCACGCAGCACTCCCCGGTCTGTATTTCCGTGGGCGTTTGAGGCAAGCAGCAGTGAGGGCACGACAGCCTTTGGCAGTGCACGGGTTGTGCTGGAGAAGTTAAAGGTGTCAGTGCGTTTTACAGCGTTTCTCAGAAAGATTGGAGGAATTTGGTGCGTGTGGTGGTGTTTTTGTGTTTGTTTGGTGGGTGTTTTGTTAGAAATGTGCAGGCAGAGGAGTTAACAGCTTTCAGAAGATAAAAAATAGCGTATTCCCCATAGTTTGCTTAAAGCAGAGAGAAATTCAGGAAAGCCGTGGAAATGTTTGGTGCATCGCCGAAAGTTTTGAACACTGGATACGGCGTAGGGGGAATCTTATTTTCCATCCCACGCTGAGACGGTGCAGAGCGTCTGCCAAGACACAGGCTGCTGGTCTGACATGTCAACCAACGCCTCTCCGTATACACGGAGCACGCATGACATGCTCTGGCCATACATCAGCACGTATGCACAGCCCACTTGATACACTGCTCACTGCTGGAGCGCTCCCCAGGCCTGCTCAGGGTGCAGCTTCCTTTCTGCGGCCCCGTGGGGTGACACGGCCGGAGTCACACTGCGCCCTCGGAGGGAGAGCAGCGAGAAGAACGAGTGATCGTTGCGTGTGAATGGCAATAAGTATGAGATATTTCTCAGGAGCCAAAAAAAAAGTCTTGAAGGAGAGGAGAGGCCGTTCTGAAATGTCTGGTCATAATGGGAGCGTTGTCACGCTGCGGCGCTTCGCTCTTAGCAGGGAGAGCTTGCTGTGCTTCCCAGCGCTTCATTCATAAGTGTGTGAGCCGAGCACTCAGCCTGGTGCTTCCAGAATTTAAACTAGTAATTAAAAATTAAATGCCTGTAATTATCTGCTTCTGTTTTAAGAAGTGTGATTTGTCTTGGAGTATCCAGCGCAACAAACTCTACCTCCTCGCTCGCAGCTCGGCGATAGGACTGTTTCAGGAGGGAAGGGCTGCTCCAGTTGTGTGTGTTGTCAGCAAGGTGCCTGTTTGTGGCTGGTTTGTATTGGGGGTTTGGAGCTTTTTGGCTGCTGAAACCAGTATGTGTGTACATAGAGATCGCAGAGCATTTATAGGAGGAAGAGAGAGCTGCGTGGGGATAAGTCTGCCTTCTCCCCCCATTCACCCTCTACTGAAAACAGTTTTCTTTTTTTCCTACAGAGGAATGCTCTGATTTGAAAACTGCCATTGTCTATGAAATTTCTTTGTAGAAATGCACTTTAAGCAAAGGTCTGAGTGCTGGTGATGGTTCTGTGGGCTAACGTCTTATTTTCACTTAGAAAACTTCTTTTCAGCTAGAAAAAATGTTTTAAATTATAGCCATTAAAAAAAAAAATGCTTCTAGTGAGCAAAAATACTGTGGAAAACCTGTAATTTAGACAAGTACCTACATTTTATTTGCTCTGTGCTGTTGAAATTTAGAATCCCTTCCCATTTACAGTTTACTTTTCGCAGAACATTATTAACTTTTTGGCTTCGTCCATGATCTTCTGTCAGATGCTTTTGATTTGTAATTTAGCAAAGTATAATAAACATTGCAAAAGTCATGAATTTTCCTCCGCATCCTGAGCTCTGTGGTAGGGAAACTGTGATAAAATGTGTACCTTAAGTCTTGTTTGATGATCTCTCAAAGCAAGTTTGCCTTCTGGAAATAATTTCTGGGGTTGAAGAGCATGGTATTAACAGATTTAATGTGGCTATTCAATGGATTGGTGGAGTACTATGTGAGGTTTAACAAAATGAGAGAGACAAATTGAACATCAACAAAACCTCCATCTGTGAAGAATTATACATTTAATTAGAAAAAAAAGGCAAACTTAAAAGACCTCATTAACTAATCAGAATTCGATGTTCCTGATTTAAGATTCTTAAACGGATGAATTTTAAGCGGCTTTGCTATCCTCGTCCTTTCTCTCCTGCCGTGTGCCCACGTAGCGCAGCCCGCGCTCGAGAGAGAGATGTGAACGCTGCTTACCGCAATCGAGTTATCCGCAGCGCTGTTTTTCATGCATTAAGCAGAATGTGCGTGTCGTTTATCACGGGGGGCACTTGGAGCTGGGCAGGGCGCAGGGCAGGAGGCTGACTGACAGCTCCTTTTTCCTTGGCCGGACGGGGAAGGCCGTTGTGGGGTTTGCACGCTTTTTGTTTGATATGTGAGTTATGTCGCAGCGCTCCGCTTCTCCACGAATCTGCTGGCCAGAGTGGGAGAATGGCTGAGAGCTGGCGAATGCCACCCAGAAATGTTTTTATTCTATGAACTCGTCGTCCTAAGTGTGGTTCCTTTACTACGTTGTAATTTTGTTCTACGCATAAAAAACTGAAAGCATGTGAAGTGTAGCATTTTGTAAACTGTAACTAATTTCGCTCACATCTGTGTCTAATTGTTGTCTGCATTCGCATTCTTGAGAGTAGATTTATTTTTCCTGGACCACTCTGTGGATTCAGCTGACCAGCCTAAGTGAGGATTAGTTGTTTTAAAGTTATTTTGATTAAAGAGTCATTTTTAAATATGGTAACGTGCAACACATGGTTTAAATAATCCTTGAGACACAAAGGAATATATCCAAAGTATGTCTAATGAAAATGAAGATTGTGGATATGAACTTTCACAAATCACAGAGTGTAAGAGGACGTAGAAGTTATACATTAGGTACATATTTGATTTGCTCTGAATGAGCTGGGGTTTCTTCCTGCCCTCTCCCATGAAACCTTAAATGAAATCTCTCTCACCGTAAACACACGTGCACACAGATGTACATATTTAGAAGTGCACAGAAGTTTTGTTTTATTTTTAATTTGGGTCAGTGAAACGGCGAGGATTAAGTGCATTTTGGAGTTCAGTGAAGTATGAATAATCCTGTAGGGCACTTAGGAAAATATCAGTTAATTAAAACATCCATTTGGAAAAGGAAGTTTTTTCCCTATCATAAAAGGTACGTTTTAAAGGATCCTGTGCAAGAGGGAGTGAAGATAGCTCTGTAAACAAACTTAGTTCTCACCTATAATTTTTTCCAGGTGTTTAGAAGTAACAGCAGAAATGTATCCTAAGGAGCTCTGCTGCGTTTTCTGGGATAAAAGATTGCAAAAAGAAAGCCTTCAGACAAAGTGCACCGTTCCGAATGTATCTGCTCGTCTCGTTTGGTTTTGCAGGCTGCGATGTACTGAGAAGCACGTTATGCGGAACTATAAGTACCCAGTTATAAAGAGATTGGTGTTTTCCATGCGCTTTATTGCGTGCTTCTTGCCATCATTTGTAATGTTTGGTGCTGCCCGGCAGCCCCAATTGTTGTTTACTTTTGCCAGTAGTAATTCTGCCCATGATTAAAAACAAGAAAAAAAAAAACAACCTACGGACACAGAAGTAGGATTTGCTTGGATGATTTTTATGGCACTTAAAATGCCTCATCTCACAGAGCCTCTGCTCTGTGATCAGTTAAGAGATGTCAGTTCAGGTTGAACGGAGGCACACATGAAAAAATCTCAGTGCAGACACTGGGGCGGTCTGTACCTTTCCCAGTTCAGCCTTTGTGTGCTTTGGGCTAACAGCGGCCATCGGCGTCCCTCCACCTGAGCTTATCACCTGCTGACACTCCGAGCCGGCCACAGAGCAGCTCCTGTTAGTGGGGCAGCAGCATTCTCCTTATAGGATATGAAAATCTATTACTCACCTAGTTATACAAGGAGTCGTTTTATTAAACTGGAAAATTATTGCTGGCTTCCCAGTGGAACCAAATTCCTCTTTTGATGAGTGAGCTCAGAGGTAAACGTTGCAGCTTCCTACCGTTTATTTAGCCAGAAGTGCTCTTTTAAGTCATTTTATCAGAAATCTCATTAGCGAGCGGAATTTTTATGAGTAAGACCTTGTGCAGTGCCGTGCGCTTTATTTTAATTCGCCGTGTTTGGAGATGGGCTTGTTTTGGGGAGGGTCGTGTAACGCTGGTGTTGAGATACTGAAGATTTATGCAACAGGCAGACCTCCTTGGAAAGGACAAAACAGCGCCGGCCTTGCCTTACCCCTGGCGTGTGGGGTGAGGAGGTTTGCAGGGTCCCGGAAGGACGGCTGGGTGACGGAGAGTCGAGGGAGAGGACAGCCAAGACGAGGAGGGCAAGATGCTGCCAAGATTGGAGGGCTGGGAGGGAGAGGGACGTGGAGCGGCGGTGGGAAGGGGCGAGCACTGCAGCGGTGTGGGGGACTCAGGGGGAGCGCTCCCACCGCCACCACTGGGGTCCTGCCCTCAGCAGGGTGTGCGGCGGCGGGGCTGGGGAGGAGGGAGCCCCTCTGCAGCTGTCACGGGCCCCTGATGAATCACTGTCCCGGCACTTGGCCGCCATCCCCGTGCGAGGAGGAGGGAGAGGGACCTGCGAGGAAACAACAGGCGAGCCTTCAATTTAAAGACAATATGTCTTTCACCGGCGCCGTGCCCTCCTCCTCTCCGTTTTGGTTTAAAGGACAGAATCGTCATCTGCGGTGATGATCTTTGTTTAAATAAAGGCCTCACGTGAAAGCGGAGTAATAGAGGCTTCTGTTTGTCTCCCTGGTTTACAGGTGCAGAAGTCTCAAACCAGTTCAGATGTTGCTGTTTCCTCTGGTTGCAGGTAAGGATATGATTGAAAATTTGCTATTTTTCTGCAAGCTTTTTTCCTTCCCCCTGTCCCCCCCACCCCTTCTCAGGTGATAACTAAATAATTCTCCCTGTTTTCCACATGAAGCAGATCAATAAGCGCAGGAGCTTTGCTTCTTTACGTGTGCCCCAAAGCCTGTCAGCTGCGAGCACATATGCTTTTTCACCAAATCATTTTACTTTGTTCTGGATACTGGCTTGGTTACCTTGCTGTGGGACCGTCGTTTTTTGTATACCTGATTTTAAGCAATAAAATACAAAATGGAGGATTTGTGTTCAGAACTTGTGATAAAATCTCAGTCAAAATGTGAAAGCTTCATGGCAGAAATGGCACTTAAGTTTTAGGGTGTTTATACCATTGCTGTGGAGGGATTGTTTTATATAATTTTCATAAGGTCTCTGTAAGAGCGCAAGCATTTTTTTTAAAGAGAAAAGTTACTGCCTCGAGTGCCTTGGAGTGATGACATTTCTGCTGAGAGCAATTACTGTGCTTAAGTGCATCAAATAGCGTCGTCAAAATTTTGGGGCATAAAGAAATGAACAAGAGGCACTGAATTTACAAGTTTCCCCAACGTATACTGAGGTGTATATCACGGCGGTGATGGCTCTTGTCCTTTTAATGTGAGGCTGTTAACAGCACAAATCAGACATGCTCAGCTGCTTGAGTACTCTGTAAATGTTTAACTTTTACGTTGAATCTGAATTGCTCCCTTATTATTTTGACTAAATGACAGCTGCTGAGATACTGCAGAGTGCTAAGGCATACTAACACATGTATGGATTCACTGTATGTTGGTCATATCCCTTTCCAGTTGGGTACGCTTTATGTAATCCACAAAGCAAACAAGTGAGCAGACATAATACTGTTTTAATGCTGCATTTGTTTCAGCGGAAACAGAGGAACAATTAAGTAGTTTGCCAGAGTAAACACATACATCAGGAATATCTCATTCCCTGTCAGTAGATGATGGGTTTCAACAATTGCTTCGAGTATTTTATTTGGTTTAGAGGCCCATTATATTGCCACTAAGTGGTAAATCTTGAAAAAGCGCGGTGTTAATTGGTTGTTAAGATAATATATGTCTTCATATAGTGGGGATTCTGTCTTTATACATATCTTTAAAATACAAGGGGCAGTGCGTGTTTCAAATGTGGTACTTCAGATCTAAATTTTATTCTTTTAAGCTGCAGAAATAAAGCAGTGGCTCATTGTGTGTAGCATGATAGAAGTTTGAAATTAGAGGAAATCCCACTGGAAGAAGCTGTTCATCTTTTGCTAGTTATGTTGAGGATGTCGATTCATGACGGGCTGAGCGTTGTGTCAGTAACTCCTATGTAATCTTTGTTGAACATGTCACTAAAACTAGCTGCATCTTGCTTTCAGGTCTATGGAAATGCAGGATCTAGCCAGCCCACACAGCCGACTAAGTGGTAGTAGTGAATCCCCCAGTGGTCCAAAGCTTGATAACTCTCATATAAATAATAATTCCATGACACCCAATGGCACAGAAGGTGAGCTACCTTTGTTTTAGTATTTTGTTGCTTGTTTCTTCTCCTTGTCGCATCAGTCCTCTTGCAGCCAGTAAGATATGTAGAGGAAAAGGTTTTACTGTTTGAAGTGCTGTATGTTTCTATATTGCGGCACATAAATCTTGCGTTCAGTGTTTTATCAGCATTATTTTCAAGTTGCAGCAACAGCTTTCCTTCCAGCTTTATGTTCCTTTTGGGTAGTTTGAATGGACTGAGCAGGTAGTGTGTGTGGAGCTTAAAAAAACATCCAAAGAACCCAAAAGGCAAGTTTAGTAACGAGGAGAGAGGAAGTGTTTACTGTTGTCATTACCACAAAACGCAGTCTTTCAGTCCTTCTCCCCAGCTCAGTATTTCCTTACGTTTGTTCTTTTTGCAAGCTCCTAAGGCTATGAATATTTTGTCAAATAGACTAATAAAATGGAGTGTTGAAATTTCCTAGGGCTAGCTTGCTGCTCTGACAAAGTAGCCAAAATTCAAACAGGTGTAGTAATTCAATGGGGTAAACTGATACCTAATTTTCAAGCAGCAGTCAGGCAGTTGATAAGTTATGTTTGTTCTCGGTAGAATACCAACAGCAGTACAACCAAACTGCTTTGCCAGTAATGACGCATAATGAAATACAGAAGGATTTATGTAATAAGCAGTGAAAATACTCTTTCCTGTAACATTTCTATGGCAATGGTAAGAAGGATCATACGTGAGGTTTGCCTAGCTTTGTGGGCGGAGTTTTTAATCCATTTCTGAAAATTATGGACATGCATCTTTAAATGAAAGTTTTCAATAAAAATTTAAGGTGTTGTAGCAAAGAAATGCTGTTTTAAATTTGTTTCCTAAAAACTGAGTCACATTAGTGCTGTCAGACTGTTGAAGGTTATGGATGTGAATTGCATTCTTCCAGGAAAGGCACATGTCAGTCAAACAGATGTCGTCCCCCCTCAATTCCCCAAACATCTCTGTTATTCATTCTAATTGGAGTCCTCGGTAGTGGGGAAGGTTTATGGGTTATCAGATTAACAGGCTTTTGTGCCTGAGTTGTGTATAATTTACTTTTTACTATTGCAGTAAAAGTATTGCTGCAATCAAATTTTAAGCCATTAAAAACAACAACTAAAAAGGTGGGGTTTTTTAAGAATAAATAATGCACTTAATGTGTTAATGTAGTTTAATCAGAAAAATATTTCATGTCCACAGGTGATTCGTCCTTGTTTTTAATAGCAAGCATCTTCTTATATTTTTATATCATATTATCATGTATATGTCAGTTTTGGTACATGATAAAATTGCCTGTTCCTCTGAAATTAAAACCCCTCTTACTTGCTAAGGCCTCAGCAGTAAACTTCACCAGCTTTTGCACCTTCTGTTTAATTTGTAGAGTTTTCAGTAGCAAACAAACGAGCAAAGGGAGGCACCTACCCTGTGGCTGGGCTTTTTGTTCCAAATAGCTGTTGTGTGCAGAAGTACCTTCTGAAAACTTGGGTGCCCAATATTGCTTTGTTAGGAAATCAGTTAGGTGTTTTATCTAGTCATACGTTGACCTCACATAGCAGCTAATTCTGAAAATTGTATCCCAGTTTTTCAGTAGGTGTTGGAGTTTACTGAGTAAATTAGAGCCCAGTAACGTTATTTTTTCTGATGTTGGAATTTTAACGCCCAGGCTTGTTCATTTGGGGGTGAGTTCTACCAGGAAAGCTAAAGCATGAGATACGTGTTTACCTGCTGAGACAAAGCCAACCGCTTTTCTTTTGTTTGCCGTTTTCCTCCAGGTGACATGACTCTCCTCAGCACTGCAGACTGGTTGCTCAGTGCTAGCACACAGACCGCTGCAGGTTTGTGAGCTGTGGTGGCCGCACCAGGAGTGTGCAGTCAGCATGCGTTGTGAGACGTTGTCCAGAAAGTGTCCTAAGAAGTAGCTTGTGCTTGGGGATTTGGGTCAAAACGTTGCAAATTTAAAACTCCTGTCTCTGATTGCTCTTAAGTGACACACAGTGAAAAGTTCTGGAAAGAAACATCATCAAGTCGTTTATTTCTGAATCAGACGTGTACCAAGAGACAAAATTTGTGAGCGAGGTGGATGCTTAAGAATCTGAAGGTGGAATTTTGCTGTTAATCAGTTTTATCTTAAGAAAATGTTTGGTTTGGGTTCTTTGAGCTGCTACACAAGCTTAAGAAAAAATGGAATGAATGCAGCCAGGGTTTCTTACTTTTTTTTTACTTTTTTTTTTTTTTTTATGAAGGGTGAGGTAAAATGAATTTTTCTGAGATTCTTCAAGCAGAACCCTGCAACAGAAATGACAGACTGTAGGGATGCAGCCCTGTGGGCTTGCCAAGCACCTTTTTACTGTGCTGCTGTGTGGTTTGCTTCTTTGATGTAGCATGGAGTGAAGATGTAGGTTGCTGAAGGTTCACATGTTGAATACAGTGTGTGAAACCAGTTTCTGATCAACTACAAACTCATTCTTGCTAGCATGAAAGAGTTCTCCTTCTGTGGCGCAAAGGAAGACTGTGAGTGAGCAGCAGGGCCTCCAGCTATTTGCATGTAATAAACGTGTTGTAAAGATATGTTAAATTTGATTTGACTGTGGGTGTGATTTAGGCTGGTTTCCATACCCCTGAGTGCAGGATATGTTCAATAGATTAGGAAAACAAAAAAACAAACACAAAAAAATGTCCCAAAGTGAAATGGCCTCATTTCAAACAAACGTTCGTTAATTCCTCTAAGGCACATTTTCAGACTTGTCTCTTATTGATGTTGTTCTACAAGAGGATGTGGTTGGAAGATAGCTCACTGTTACGAGCTGATATTTTTAGCTTCACACTTAGTGGTAAATTTTCAAAGCACTGAATGGGGATTTACGTCTGTGATTGATTCTGAATTTATTCTCTGCGTGCCGCTTTTATATTATAACTCCTCCTGTGCTTGATTTCTCATTGGTAGAACAAAATTGCTGCGGTGCAGAACTGACCAGGTAGCGTGTGGCTGAGAGTCACTGCAGGATATGTTTATTTTATTTTATTTATTTATTTTGTGATTGCTATATAATTCATTCTATCTGAAAGTTTTTAAACAAGTCAGACTTACAAGTCTTTGCTTTAGATAGATACCAATTCCTCATCAGACACACTTTAGAATATAGTGCTTTCTGTAAATCACACACTATTCATTTAAGTTTGTTGCAGATTGTGAGATGATCTTCTTAACTCTTGGTATACACATGGTGAGGAGAAAGTAAATCCCCTTACTAAAAAAGCCATAAGTAGTAATAAGGAGTAGCTTTGCCGGTGCTTGGCTGGGGTGTTTTTTTCCTCCTTTTCTCTGGGTCGGTTCAGGTAGCATGGTTTTCAAACCAGTGACAGGGAGGTAAGAAGGATATTATAGATCCTAACCAGTCACAGATTTCTCAGTACAAATGCAGGAGAGTAACAGTGAAATGTTTGGCTAAGGGCGCACAGCAGAAGCAGTCCTGGCCTGTCACCATGGATTTTGATGATATAAATAATGCAGTATTTGGGTTTTCCATGATCTGCCTAAGTGTTTTTCCACAAAACACCCTCTGTCATAGGGAAGAGCAGACACTTGACACTATTAAAAGTTTGGCCCTGCATGACTTGACTGAGAAAATCTGTAACAAAGTAGAGAATTGAGGTAGGGCTCAAAATGTTTGTAGTCACACTTTATCCCTGGACTTTGTTCATCAGCAAATTGCTGTAGAAGATTGATACTGAAGGACTCAAGGAGACAACAGCAAGAGAAACAAAAAAAAAAAAACAACCCTGCCATTAGTTATTTTGATCAGATAGCTAGTGGCTATTTAAATAATGGTGTCCACTTGGATGAAGGGGACAGGCTGAGAGTAATGCAGAAATATATAGGGAGTTGCAAAACACTTTTCTGCAGTGGACAACTGGATCCAGTTTCTACCTACTGTGATATTTACTTTTATCTTAAGAATGTAAATCAGTTCTGATGGATTGCATATAGAGAGAAACACAAGCCTCTGGCCAATTATGAAGCTGTTTTCTGCAACTGGAATGTAAAAAAGAAATAAAAATAAGTGAATACTGGGAGAAGAAGCCCTGGTTTCCCAAGCAACTACACATCATTCACATTATGACTACGGAGCTGCTTCTACCCTCATTTCTGAGTGTTCAGAAGGAAGAAAAGGCTTTTTTTTTTGTATCGAATGGGAAGGGAAAATGGCTAACAAATTGAAGATCAGATTTTCAAAGATACATAAGAAGGGAGCCTTCAAAGGGAGTTGGACATCAAAATTCGGTTGAAAAAAAAAAAAGGAGTTTTGCTCTCAAAGTACCTGCTGCAACATGAGATTGAGACTCCACACAAAGACATTCAAAGCTCCCTGCTATGTGACTGTCAGACAACTGGCTATTAGAAAGGTTGTCTTAGGTCTGAGTGGATGGAAATCTATCTTAGGGGTTTCAGAAGCAGTGAGTAGTGTGATTGCTGGCTAGTTGCAGTACCGTTGAATGGAGAAAAATGTTTTTCACCATTTTCTTAACTTACGATATAGTAAAATGTTAAATTTGATAGAAGTTGTAGTTGAAATGGCACATACTGATGTAGCTTTGGCAGTAATTTTTTTTAGATTTTTTTAGAAAATATCAGTTGTTCATCATTTTTTTTATACTGTAGGGTGCAAAGTTCTTTCAGAGTTAGTTGATGGCAATCAAATGAAATGATTCTCCTGTGGGAGATGCTTGATTTCTGATATCCTATACCCTCATTTCTGGAGTTACTGCCAATTACATATGCTTAAAATTTTGCATGTGTTTGCGATGAAAAACTTCATGGTATGAAACTTGTAACTGTTGCAGTGGTACCTCCACATTCAGACATGATGAAATAATAGCCCTATAAAGGTGAATCTAATCTTTGCGTTTCTGTGGAGTGTTAGTATCTTGAACTATTGATACCAGCTTCTTTACTCAGCTTTGGGAGAGCACAGGAGGACAGCTGTGTGTCTAGAGGAAAAGAGTACAGCAGTCTTAGGCCTGTCAGACTGGTAGAAGTAACCTGGATGGCTCTCGGGGCTAATAATATTCTTCAACCTGCTGCCACTTCTTGAGGATAAAACCTAGATATGCATCACACTGCCTGTTTACGTAGGGGCAAAGGAGTGATTTGGACTACCTTTTCTTCGCTGCTCTTTACCTTTTTTTCTAGCTGTTTTACGCTGGCTTCCTTCCAGACTCTTTGTCTTATCTGTGCTTTTGTTCCCTTGCTTCACCAGGAGTCCTCCCGTCTGTTCTGAGCACTTGTAGCATAATGCTCTGTTATTCCTCTTTCTTAGCTTTTTGGCCAGGGAAACAATTTTTCTACTCACTCATTGGCTCTGGTCAATAACTCCTGTGCAAATCTTGAGTGAGAAGGAGAGAAGCATAAGAAAATATTTGTGTATTTATTGTCTTTTCTGCATCTGTGTCCATCTTGTTTTGAAGGCTTCACCATTTTATTCCCCCATGATGTTTTCCTGAAAGAAGGAACCTCTTTTGAATGAAAGGCCTCTAGAAAAACTGATTTCCAGATCCATTTGAGGGAAATAAAATACTCTTCTCCTTACTCCCCATCCGAAAAATAAAAGTAGGGGCACTTTAACATAATTTCTTTATGCAAGTTTCTCGTAAACACATCCATAGCACATGCTGTTCTGGACTACAAAAAAGAGCATGGTGGTGTGAGAGCACCCTCTGAATGTGCTTGAAGGTCAGAGCCCTGCTAACACAGTGAATTTGCACAGGGTGCAGGATGTCAGAAACCTGTCAAGATATTCACTGCTTCTCCAAAAACTGTAACTGAACGCATCAACAATTGTGTGATTACACAGCATTAGTTAGAAATATCGTGTTTATGGTCAGTAGTTCAGAAGATAAGAACATCCACCCCGTTTTGTTGGTAAGCGCTCCAGTGAACAGGAGTAGGACATCTAAGCCGAGTCTCACACCTTAATAGGGTAATGTTTGAAAAGCATTAGTAACTTAAAAGACCAGTGACACTACAGATGATTTAGCATTTCTATTTGGATCTTGTAGTCCTGAGGGGTTTTGCTTATCATAGAAGATAAAGAAGCATGAAACTTGGTCACACTTCAGGGTTAGCCATCATCTGGCCCTTGGCCAGTGAGTGCAAAAACTTGGAGAGAAGTTCTTGTGCCACCTGGTTTGATTAGACAAGCTAGAAAGGTTCCTGCTACTGCTGAGAGAAAAGGAACACAAGCTGGTGCTATCCCTCTTTGGGCGACTTTGGCTTTGAGTCTCGCAGCCCTGGCTGAATGTAGAAGATATTATTTCCCATCGATAAAAGGCCCTGTGTGCTTTGTCACTCTGCTTCCGTCTTTGTATTTTAGTTAAACAGCTTATACACCTAAATGACCAAAGAGCCTTGACTTTTTTTGATAGTCTTCCCTTGAAGCCCTCTGTGTGTTGAAAGGGTAGTTGAAGATGGTGGTCTTTGCCATTAATGGCTATAACTGTAACATCATGTGGTCATTATATCTGTCTTTAATCAAAGAGTTCAGATATTTTGCACACACCGTGCAAATTGCTACGAGGGTAGGGGAGTTTCAGTGGCCAGATTCCCAGTGGAGGATTTAAGAAGGAAAAAAAGAAAGAAGAGAAAAAGGAAATAGTCCATAATATCTCTAAAAGGATTGTTTCTAGATAATATGCTGGTTCAACTATCTGACCTGGACAGGGCGGGAAGTACAGTCATTTGGTATAAATTGATGTGCGAGTGTTAAGGGATAATAACGTTAGGTTTAGCTGGTATAATCTCCTAAATGTAGTAAATGGAACAATTTTAACCCACAGCTGTGCTTCTCAGATGAACAATCAGGTTAAATCTTGATTAGCAGCTACAAATGCTATCAAACCATGCAAAATTTAACAAGAGCAAGTGCTGGATTCTGTGCCTGCGATGAGTTGGCCCCCAGGTATGTATATGGATTAGGGGACAAGATGCTGGAGAGCGGAGCTGCAGAAAGGGGTCTGGGGGTTCTGATGATGGCAAGCTGTATCTGAGTCAACTCTGTGACATGGCAGCCAAAGGGCCAACCATACCCTGGGGTGTATCAGGCCCAGCACTGCCTGTTGGGTGAGGGGAGGGGTTGTCCCGCTCTGCTCTGTGCTGGTGTGGCCTAACCTCGAGTACTGTGTGCAGAATAGAGTACCAACAGTACTAGAGGGATATAAAACTATTAGGAGGGCTGCGAAGATGGTGGAGGTGTCTAGAGGGCAAGCTGTGCGAGAAGCAGCTGAGGTTCCTTTGTTTGTTCAGACCGGTGCCAAAGACGATGAGGGGAGGCCTGATGGCCGCTGCAGCTCCTCCCAGGGAGCAGAGGGGCAGCGCTGAGCTCTGCTCTCTGTGACAGCGACAGGGCCCGAGGGAACGGCATGGAGCTGTGCCAGGGGAGGGGCGGGTGGGGGTGAGCGACAGGGTCTGCACCAGAGGGCTGTGGGCATGGCCCCAAGTGCTGGAGCTCAAGAAGCATTTAAGCAATGCTCTCGGTCATCAGGTTTAATTTTTGGGTGGTTCTGTGCGGAGCCAGGAATTGGACTCAGTGACCCTTGTGAGTCCTTTTCAACTCAGTATATTCCGTAATATTCTGATGAAAACTTGTCGCTACCCAGCTGGTTTTGGTTTTGAGTTTTCTGTCTGATTTGCACTGTAATGATGATGCCGTCTCTTTGTAAATCCAGTGATTGTACTGCTAGATGAGTGGGCACGGTGAAGTTAAAGTTCTTTGGGTTGTAAAGCACAATGAAAGAGAAATGCAAGGCTCTTGAGGAGCCATGCCATGCATGCAGTGAGAGCTGTATGGTAGTCACAGTCGGAATACTGCACAAGTTTCCAAGACTTCTGATATCAGAAGAGGTTAGAGCAGGAAACAGTCTGGGCTTGAACTAGAATGTGCTTCTTTGAGCAGGGACTTTTTTTGCAAACTGAACGTAAATTTAGGCTGGAAATTACCTTGTAGTAATTATCGTCTGGTAATTTCCAGACAAATATGATTCAGGATGAGATTTGAGAAGCAGAAGCAATGTGGATTTATTAGGCTTCACGGTCAGAAGCTGATGATTTGTTACTATGACAAAAAGAGAGAATAATGTCCTGGATAGGAATTGATAGAATTTTGTAGACTCTTTGTAAGTAACCTGTAACCCTTCTGTAATTGCTAAACCACTTTATAATTGCAAGATCCATCAGTTTAGAGAGTCAAAGTAAAATTTTTGTATTGTTTTTAGTGACTAATAATTATCTTTGAGCTTTTAGGAGAGCTTTGGGCTTGTATTGGGCACAGGAAGAATGGCATCCGGCAAAATAATATATAAATAGTAACGGCTACATGAAATACTTAAGATGTAGCAAAGCAGTAACTGTGGTGAAAATTCATAGTGTTTAGCTGCTACCATTATTTGAAAATGTCACATTCGGGGAAAACAAAATAGAGCTAGAAACTGCACTTACATGTATGTCATTAAACAAACCAGCAGTCTCATTTACTTTGTTGAGACTTCTATACTTCATGAACTTTTTGTCAGCCAGCAGTTCATTCTGTCCATTTATCCATATAATACAAAGAATATAAATTATGGTACAAGGGCTGCTCCAAAAGCAATGCCTCCTATTTTATGATGTTCCACAACATCAGGGGAAGATGGTGGTATGGCAGTAGAGGTTGAACCCTCCTGCCAATATTCTGTTACATTTTGTTGCTGTGTGACGGATGGCAGCAGAAGGTCAGTCTGACAAAATGATATCTGACATGGAAGCGTGTATGGAGAAATGGTGTGGAATTTAATTCCTTCATGTTGAAAAAATGGCACCCACTGATGCTTGTTGAACGAGACCAAACAGTGGATGTGAGCACAGTGAGGTGGTGGGTGGTGCATTTCAGCAGTGGCAACAGCTACAGTGGGTCACCTCCACTGGTACAGATAGCTACAAGTCTGGCATGAAGGCTCTTGCTCATCGCTGGTGAAAATGCACAGCTAATGGTGGTCACTGTGTTGAAAAAATAGTATTTTGTAGCTGAGGATTTGCTCTCTCAGATAGTGTTATTGTGTTCTTAGTATCTGTTGTAATTCCCATGGAAATAAAGAGGAGGCATTACTTTCAGAGTGACCTACATATTAATTCAGTCTTAAAACTGCAACGTTAACACCGACTTAATAGTTCGGTGATGTTCACACTATTTCTGTTCTGGTTTAACATCTGTAGTATTGCAGTTAACACGCCATGCCTAGTTTAGTTAAGCAAGCCTTGTATGCATTTTAAATAATCAAAAGATTTTTTAAGAAATTAAAACCTTATTTTTGCATACTTAAAGGTGCAGTCGTTGCCATATATCCATATGAATTTTGTGTTAGAAATGGCCAGACATTAGGCCTCTAAATCCAACTTTAAAGCAGCCAACATCATATTCCTTGTAGCAGTCTTTACTGTTTTATATGCCAGCGACTGCGTGACAAGTTGTCAGCTCAGAAAGCCGTTACATAGCAAAGAAGTGAACATGAGGATGCTGACCAGAATTTCTTTTTTTCAGCGCAGGTCAGAAACTGCTGCGTAGTCATTATCAACCATCTTCTGTAATAGCGCTGACCAAACTGGGCATGTTGCAGTTGCAGTCTGTGAATGACCTAAGATGAATTATCTTGACAATCGATAGGATGTTGGATCAGCAGTTATACTATCTCAGAGGTTTTATGCTTTTTTTTTTTCTCAGGGCAAGTGTGTTTGTTATTGATTATCTGCTAGTCCTATTTTGTTTTCCTATTATTCTAGTGTGTTGTTTTCTTAGATGGTTTCTTTTTAAATCTTATTTTTAGAATCCCATAAATTACTAGAAAATAAGGAGAAAAAATGCCTCTCCATTGACACAGATTTTTAGAGTTCTCAGTATAAAACCAAATTCATATCAGTAATTTTAAATAAGTGTTAATTTTTTTTTTTTTTTTCCCAGCAGATAAGGAATATATTTATCCTTGAAATTCTTGTAGATGACTTAGATATTAGGAAGAAATTCTTTACTGTGAGGGAGGTGAGACACTGGAACAGGTTGCCCAGTGAGGTTGTAGATGCGCTCTCCCTGGGAGCACTCAAGGCCAGGCTGGATGGGGCTTTGAGCAACCTGGTCCAGAGGGAAGTGTCCCTGCTTATAGCAGGGGTTTGGAACTACATGATCTTAAAGGGCGCCTCCAAACCAAACCATTCTATGATTCTGTCATTTATTACGAGTGGTTCTGCAGGTGTTAAAACTTAGTGGAAATTACTAAATCAAAGCCTGTTTCTGTAATGCAAGCCTGATAATTCTGCACCCTTGAAAGTTCTGTTTTGATAATGGAGCAGAAACAGGAACTCACGTTTTGCCCTCTCTGGTCTCTGCCACAATGGAGAATGCTGTTGGAAATCATCGGAAAGGAATATGTTGCAATGCGTTCAGTCTAAATGAGGTGATGTTCCCACACAGGTGTTGTCCCACAAAAGTATAGGACATATGGCAGAAATAATACAGTGAGAGAAAAATGCGGTCAGCTGAAATCCAGAGAGCGCGTGCAGAAGGTGCTGCGAGGCCATACCTTTGCCATGTCAGATCTGTGCCTCTCAGACAGCTCTGTGCATCCTCCGAACAGTTGCGGGTTGCTGAAGCACTGCTGGAATGGAGTAGCAGATTTGTGACCTTGGGAAACCTCTCACAGCTCTCTTCCCCTTTGCTGTGGGGGGAAATATGCTCTGTTGCAAGTCAGATTTTGTCTTGAGCAAATGAGTGGCCTTCCTTTGCTCTGAGAGTCCATGCAGTAAATTTCTCTGGCTGGTAAAACCCCGGTTGTTTCATCTCAGTCTTTTGGTATAGCGAGCTTTAATCCTCTTGAAACAGTTTTAAGCTCAGACAGAAGGAAATACACTGACATTTACAGCCACGTTGATTAAAATGCTTGGGGAATTAAGGGTTTTTAAGTTCCTACCCGCTTTATTCAATTCCTAACCAGCTCTAGCAACAAAGGTCTGTGCAAGGTCATGGCTATTCTTAAGGACGTGATAGGGCTAATTTATTATGGCCCTACAAATAGGTATCCAGGAACAATGTGAACAGCCTTTCTTCACTCATTTTTCCTATATTTGGGAGAGGAGATAGATGGAACAGTTGTGATGTAGAATTTGAGAGTGTCTCAGTCAGCGAATAGAATTGGCCTCCATGAAGAAAGCACTGCGGTGGATTTCACACTTTTTTTTTTTTCCCTTTCCTATATCTTCAAAGGTAGTATACTTACTAAATGACGTTCAGTTATAAACATTGTCACATCGAGTCAAAAACATAAATCCCATTTTCAGGAGGTTTTTCTCAAAATGCTGTTTTTTACAAGTTTCTGAATCCTGGAAAAGTGGCCAATGGTGCATGTGAGGTAGACTTTTAAACCAGTGACAGGAGAAGCAGGTGGATCCACTTAGAAAGAAATTATCCTGGAAAACTTTATTTAGAACAAGTGGTGCCAAATATGTGTCTCAGTGTTGCCCTTGGACTGTTAGTTTGCAGTTAGCCACACTTACTGAAAAGAATTATGTTTTATTTTATAAGAAGAATTCTTTCTCTGATAGAGGAGTATGGAGAAATCAAATACTGAAGTTTTCCATCCTTTCAGCCCAAGGTAGGCTATTCTGTCTCATCATTCTTTCTCTTCCTCCTGCACAGCTGTCAGCAATTGAGAAAAGCATATTTTATTGTTATCTCCAAAGGTATAATTGGATTATGGAAATTAGATGAGGAACGCTTGCAAGGTTTTGAGAAAGTTGGAGTAATCTATAAAGAACATGTTAGCCAGACTGTAAAATGTTATAATAAACTTCTAGAAAAAAGCAAGAGGTAACGTAGGTACAATTCTTGATGTCTAAATGACAAACCGTATAGAACTTGCTGCATATTCTCACCAAATGCCTTAGGGTAGACCCTCCAAATATTTTGTTGCATCGATCTATTAGATTTTCAGTATTTAAGTGTGAAATGGGTGCCAGGTACATTCTGTGTTGTATTTCTGAGAGATACTCCAACATTAGCACTGCAGTTTGGATGATGAGTGCATCCTCTTGAAAAGAACCTCTTGGCCACCACTTCTTACCCCAGATTAGGTCACCTCCTGGAGGGTTCTTGGACTCCGCCCCTTTAAAAAAGGTGTTCTGTGGAGTGCAGCTAGTGTGATCCAGCTGTGTCTGGGCACTTGCTCCTTGGGAAAAGCCTGCACTCGCATGAAGTAATCCCTCCTAAATGCCTAAGTAGTGATACCGGACCTTCTTCACCAGTCATTTTACTTTGTGAGACTGTGAATGTAGATGCAGCAGAATTCTGCTCGTAGTGATCTCTGAGTTAGCATGTGCAAACAAAACGTCCTGTGTGAGGGAGAAAAGGAAATAGTGAGTGATTAATAAAATCTTGAGAGATTGCATGTAAATCCTTTGGAAGAGATCAGGTGTAGGAAATGGCCATGTGGAAATAAGAATTTTGTTTGGCAGGGAAAGAAAAGGTCCTTCGTCAGAAGGGAAGGTTGTGCCTTCCTTGCTCTTTGCAGACCTGGCAGCCAAAGGGCATCTGCTAATGATGGTTGCAATTCCTAGACAGAGACATACGAGTTCACACGGGTGGCTTTATAAATCAAATAGGATGCAGTTTATCTTGCTTTTTGCGGATTTATTTTCCGCAGTAGTACTGAACTGCCTCCGTGGAAGGTGAGATGCTAGGCACCAGCTCTGGTGCATGGGAAGCAGTGACTGTGTGTCAACAGGAGCAAAAACAGTGAGATGTTAACAGTAAGGTCAGCTCTATTGCTTTGTGAAACCTCAGGTGCTTTTGATGTGCTTGCTGTTCCAAAAGCTGAGAACGTAGAATAGATTTGAAAGGTTGCTGAGTTGATATGATAACTTTCTGGGAGCGGACATGATGCCTGTCTACATCTGCACCAGGTCAGCCCTGCTGTTGGTGCATGTATCGGAATGCCATCAATACTGAGATAACACTGTGCTAATACCAAGGGAAATACGCTTATTCTCCTGAGGCTTTAATGAAAAACATGAATCCATACTTGAATATGGAGTAGCAAGAGGCAAGAGAGAGAGAATCTCTCCTCGTTCTTTCTTATTCTCTGACAGCCATGTTGGGTCTTGAGTGCAAAGGGAATAAAATGTAAAGCATTCCTTAGAGTATGTTTGTGCTCTTTGTTCATTCAGGGTTTCTGAGTTATTATAAATTGCTTTTCATTTTGCAAGGAGAAATCCACCATGAGGAAAGTGTTTTGCTTTATTAGAAATTCTCATTTTATCTCTGAAAAGTTGTTTGGATGGAAAAAGTTTGGAACAGCCCTCAGAGAACCCAATTTAAAAATTATTTCCTTGTTGTTTTTTTTTTTCTTCTTATCCAAATTGCTGTCTATCAAACCTGTAAATGACTATATGACCTGATCTAAACGTGGACCCTTATTGTTGGGTCTGCAGGATTAAGAGGAGTCGGGACAGGTGCAAAGAGTTGCATGGGGACTTCTGGTTTATTACAGTAGTTCTTATTCCTTGAGAACAGAAATAACCCTTGTGGTCATTATATATGTATGTGCAAATCATAGCTACCAGTACTTTGCATTGTTTGTATACACAAATGCACAACATGCAAATTATTGATAACCATGATTTAAAACTTTTGGGCAGATTTCTGTTTCACTGAATTTGTGACTGTAGTGAATGTGTGTGCATGCGTGTGCAAGAATATTAGGTGCATATAGAATATATTTTATTTATATTTCTATAGTTAAAACAGAACCAATGAGCAGCAGTGAGATTGCTACTACTACTACTACCACAGACGGGTCTTTAGACAATTTCTCAGGATCAGGTAAGGAACAAACAAAGGTTTAAGCTCAGCAATTTTTCATTCGCTGTGTTCTTTCCCTATGTAATCTAAACCTCTGCATGGCTGCTGGAAAGTTTTTGTACACTTTGCAGCTTATGCTGATTTCTGTTCATTTTACTCAGGCAGTATAAGGCAGTAGGAGCTTTCCTTAAGTAAGTGGCAATACAGCATCGCTTTTATTGATGTCCACTGGTGTCTTTGCTAGGGAGCTGAGAAGCATTCTGGCCCAAAGGGATTACTCTTTTTAGTTTTCTGTGTGTAAATACACCTGCTTCTGTAATTTGGGATGTAACTGAGGGATGGGCAATATTTAGTTTGTTTATATTATCAGGGCATTCGTTTGTCAGTCTCCTAGTCTTCCTCGAAGCCAAACCCTTCTTAGCTGCTACTACACAGGAGATAAATACTGTTAGAAAATCCTAAAGTGTTTCCACGCTTTTACATACCTATGGATTAACCCTTGTATTTCTAGCACATCATTTTTATGGTGCAAATTAAAATGAAAAAAGATCATAGGATTACACTGGCAGAGTAGCAAAATCTACCAGCTCCCCACCAGTTGGGACCTAAATAGCCAGTCCTTTCTTAATCTTGCAGCAGATTCAATTTTCCGTGCATGCTGCAGCATATGAAAATATCGATCTTTAAAGACAGAGTCTTTAGAATGTATTAAATCTCCGATGGAAGGAAAGGTAGCACATCTAATAGTAGCTCATTCATCTGTGGAGATCTGGCTCCAGGTGGGACTGTAATCACAGAAAAGAAAAATATCAGGTGTGGACGGAACAGAAAGAGATTCGCTGCTTTGCTCCACACTTCACAAGGGCTCTGAGAGTGTAAAGATGATGGATTTTCCCTGTAGTTGGCCGGGAAAGGGGTAGCTGGCAAAGGGTAATTATCCATGCCTTGTTTATTTCCAAGTACTTAGCAATAGGGCCTGTTGTTTCTCTGGCTGTCTGATTTTACAGTAGTCTCATAACCTGCAGCTGACCTCTTCCTGGCAAAGGCTTCAAAATCGACTTTGGGATATGGAGAAGTGGCACCCAAATGGTAACCAGAGAGGGAAGCGCTATCTGCGCAGCGCTTCTGCAAAGAGCTCCGGGAGCAGAGTGCACGGGCACATCTGGCACGCTCCTGACAGCACCCAAAACACTGCAGGAGTTTCATGGGGAATTGACAAAAATCTGTGTTAGCAGTGACCAGTCTGGGGGAACCCTGCAGGGCTGAGCTGCAGGAGGAGAAACTCACTTAAGCTTAAGTGTTACCCTAAGAAAATTTGCATGTTGATCATTATGTCCTTGTGTAATACTGAGTGTTTTGAAGGTGTTGAGAGCATTTTAAAAAGCCGGTAACACGGGGTAAAAGAGAAGGAGGTGTAGCATGGTAGTACATCCTTATGCGTTATGGAATGATTTTTAAAAGGCACGTGCTCTGAAGCTGGCCATGTGTTTTCAATAGAGACGTGCATAAAGCTCCTTCATAAAATGTAGGTCTTAAAAATTCTAAAAGTTAATAAATGTTGTACTTGAGATAGCAGTAATCCTTTGAAAATATGAAGGAAAATGTTTCCAATAGGAAATAGATTGTTTGCATTGAAAGTGTTGTCTGTGTGCAAGCAAAGAATAAACTATTGGTCAGGAGTTCTACAAAGGAGCAATTTAGTACTTGAAATTGTAATCAAGATTTTACTGTGACGCATTCCTGTATAGTTGCTGATAAAATATTATTTTCTACCAAAGATATCGATGATATTTGAATTTAATTAAAATCTTGTTAATACTCTGAAATTCTATTAGGAAAAATAATATTTACCTTCGGTGTGTATATTTACACTTCTGTGTGCTTTCTTTTCTCCTTGGTGCAGCAATTGGAAGCAGTGGTTTCAGCCCAAGACAAACACACCAGTTCTCCCCACCACAGATTTACCCTTCCAAGTATGATATCTTTTAAAAATAATAATAGTAGTAGTAATAATAATAACTGAAAAAGGCAGATTTTAACCTCATTTACAATAATAATTGGATCCATCTGTTAACTCATAATTTAAACCACAGCAGCTTCTAGGAAAAAAATACATATATTTCTTTAAAGCTAAGAATGTATTTGAAAAATATTTGGAAAGTTCTTATTTTACTTACTCTTTTATTACTGATTTATTATTGTTGTTTTGTCTCTGCCTTAGAGTTTCTTTTGCCTAGCGCAGCCTATGATTGAGTGATAATGAAGAGTAGCAGGATTATAATACGGCTAAAAATAAGTACACGTGTGTCAGTCTAATGCAGTCTGTCCTATTTTCTGTCATTTGTAATCAATAGCAGACCATACCCACATATTCTTCCCACCCCTTCTTCGCAAACGATGGCTGCATATGGGCAGACGCAGTTCACAACAGGGATGCAACAAGCTACAGCTTATGCCACCTACCCACAGCCCGGCCAGCCCTATGGAATCCCTTCATATGGTAAGAAACCACATCGCTGTGCTTTTATTCCCAAAGTGAACGGTTTTTTGAGCAGGATTACATGACTGCATCAGTGCTTAGCGGGACAGCCATGCTCTTGAGTGCATCTCGTGAAAGAGTGGTAATTTCCCTGTTGGAATCAGTGCAGCTTAATTTATGTATTAAAGAGTTAAGAAGTTACTCAAGAGTGTATCTGTGTTTTGAGATGAAGGAGAGATTCGTTAGGCTTTTAGTGGTGATACGAAAATACAGCACTGAAGCAGGGAGATGTAGGGACTTCCATTACGCAGACACAGCTCCCAGTAACTTGCTGAGGAGTTGTGCTCTCCAGAAATGTAATAGGGGAAGCCGGTAAATAAAGGTCTGGATTTTGGCTGATACACATTACTGGAACCCAAACTGGTCAGTGATTTCTGTCAGGGGAAGGACTGATTCAAAAAGACCCCTACCAAAAATCTCCCTTTCATTGTCGCTGTTGGAGGTAAAAATTGAGGTGATTTGGCACCAGAACTCTTGTCTGCCTGATGAAGAAGATAAGTACTAAGTAGCAAATATTTCCCCTAAAAAAATTAATTTAAAAACAAGCTGCTGCGGGTGAGACCATTTTGTTGCCAGACTGTCTGCTGGCAGACCACATAGCAGTTCAGCAGCAAAGATGCATTATTAGAAAATAGGTCTTACATTCCTCTTGGGGAATATATTGAAAATATATGATCCACATGCTTTTAGCAGTACGTTTTGTACAAATACATTCAGGTAATATAGGTTTTATACCAAGAGGAAAGAACTTATAGCGCAAGCTGTGCCCCGTAAAATTATTAAAATTCTTCAGTGGAAGGCTGGTGAATCTTTCATCCTGAAATCTGCAAGCTGAAATCCACCGGGTCTTTAGTAAATCCTGTGTGAGACTGTTGTAGGCTATAGGTGCAAGTAGAAGGTTATTTTCACTTTTGAAAAAAAATGTATTTCATTAATATATCATCAGTGACTATGATCCAAGGAAGCGTTTTTTTCCTGTGGTTCGAATCTTGTTTACTTAATGCCAAACCCAGTTTATAAACATAAGTTGGATGCTTCAGTTTCAACACTATGTATTTTAAACTTATACTGGCGATATTAAACAAACAACAAAAACAAACAACGCTCCCCTCCCCCCCCTTCCACACGTTTTCAAGGCTAAGGAGGTGGGTAGTCTTCCTTCTGCAAAGAAGAAAAGCTTGTGTTCCTGCTGAGAGTTTGTCTGCTATTTGCAGCTGGATCAGGTGGTGTGATAACAGATGAGCCCTTTCCCCACTGCGTTTTCCTTGACTTGTTTCTCTTTTGCACACCTCGTATTTGTACTTGATTATCCGTGGTGGCTTGGGCAGCCCAAACAATGACCTTTTTGGTTTTGGATCATTCCTCTGGATGAAATCCTGACCTCGCTGAAGTCAACTGTAAAACTCCCACCGACTTCAGCAGTACCATCATTTCACAACTTGAGTTGAGCTGTCTTACTGTCGTCGCAGCTATAATTGAGAGTTGCTTTACTTGGCAGCTGCTCCCTGGGGGTTAACATGCCTGCCTGCTCTTCTGTTTTGTTTTGGGTTTTTATTGCGCAGTCCATCCCCTGTGCCTAGGGCTTTGGATAATTTTATCTTAATGTTTTACGTTGAAGAGCTGTTTTTACCACTGAAACCTCCAGCTCCTGAGCCAAGTGAGCTTTGATGCTCTTTTCAGGCAGAGTCTCCTGACTGGGGTGAAGGTTCTTCTTGCTGATATACTTGCTCGACTAGCAGAAATATTTAACAGCAAATAACTTTAGCAAAGTTTTGGGAGCTAAGACCAGAGCTTTGCATATTCAAGGCACATTGTATAATCCTTGTTCCCAGAATAAATTACATGAAGAGCCCTGGGATGCTGATTTGCAGCAGGGAAGAGTTGAAGCCTCATTTGAGGCCAAAATCCTCCTCTTGGCTCTGCAGCATAGATCATGTATCCTATGCTTTGCCTTTCTTCCAGCTAGAGAGCTTCCAGCAGGTATAAAGAGAGGAGACATTTGACAGATGTGAAAAACTTTGGGTTGCAGTGGGAGGATTCTCTGCTTTTATTTCTTAGCACTGGGACTTACAGGGGGAAGAAAGTGTTCACAAATTCACATGCCAGTGCCCCTCCCCCCCAGCTTTTCTCTTAAGAGCAGAATTTGGGAAGGTGCTGCCTTGAATACACCTCTACTCTGGGCATTTTTCTACTCCCACATCTCCACCATGGTGCAGCCCTGAAGGCAGGAAGGGGGGTGGAGGAATGCCAGTGACAGCTGCCTCCCGCCACTCCTGGCTCTGGTTCATCTGCAAAGCCACTGAGGAGGCTGGAGAATTTCCTGAGGCTCCCTCCTCCCGCATGCCCTGGTACCAGCATTTAGCAAAGGCCTCGCTTACCAGAAGTTCCCTTTTGTTTTTTTACTGTCCCTTGTGGGACTCAGACTAAGGAGGAAGGGAGCACCAGGGTTTGGTGAGTGAAGGCCTGGGTGACAGAAGATGAGAGGAGAAGGTCTCGGAAGACGAAAGGCTCTTCATAGCATGGAGGTTTGCAAAAGGGCATGCCAGTGCCAAGCTGTCTTCACTCAAGTGGCATGCTCCGGCCACTGCCTTTGATCACCTCCTCCTGCTTTGTCTGAGATCGGGAGTTGAATCAGGCTGCTAAAGAGAGAAGTCTAGAAATATAATGCTTCACTTAGTTAAACTTTCTCTGTGTAGTATTTAATCAGTGTTTCAGAAGTCCTTAAACGCACAGATCGTTGACACCAAGGCATCCGTAGCAGGAGTTTCCTCTTGGAAACGAGGTGTCAGATTCGTCATTGGGATTGTTTATTTGTAACGTGAAACAGAGGAAGCAAGCATCAGGGGAAAACAAGCAAACAGGGTTAGTCTGGCAGCTAACGAGTGTCGCAGAAGGAATTAAGGATAATTAATGGCACTAGCTGAAAAATAATGATTCAATTGACAGGGAAATATCTTTCCATTTGAACACAGGGAGATCATGAAGTTTTGCGAACACCACTGCTTCTCAGTTCTTCTCCACCTTCTTCACCACCTTGTTGGATGTTGCTATTTTATTTTATTTTATTTAAGTTTTTGCACCAGGAAATGGGCTTAGATTAAGAGTCGTTTTCAAAAGAATGTTACTAATTTTCACTTAGTTAATTCAGCTGAAATAACTGTGGCTTTTGAGCAATGAAGTATCATTGAATGCCATAGTGAAATGTAAGAGTATTGTATTACTTTTCCATTGCTTTGGCTATAATTATTTTTAAATGGTAGTTCATGTCAGGACAACCTTCTAATTAAAACTAAGAGACAGAAGCTGAATTGTGTGCATTTCCTGGGTATTTCGTTTGCTGATATTTCCTTGCTTATTACCTTACAAATTTGTGCAAGAATCACTGCAGCTGGGAGACAAGTTATTCCTTTAATTGAATTTTGGATTCTTTTATTACTAAATTTGGTAACGAGAAGGTGTGTAATGGATTTCCCTGTCAGAGCAGATTAATGACTCTCTGTTGTGTGTTTCTTAGTTTGGGAGATTACTTCAGGAATATTTCCTGTCTGTTAGGTGTTTATTTCTTAAAAGACCGAACACATTCCATAGTGTTTAATTAGCTTTGAAAATCCACATTGTACTTTATGCGGATAGCTCTTTTTATCTGCTGTTTAAAAGGTGTTTAATTCCTTAGAATGCACTTGAAGCCATGTAGTTTTCATGTAGGAATATTCTCTAGTGCAAATCTCAGATATGTCATTAAAGGGGCGGATAGCAGGAGAGCTTGGCTATGCTATGGTTCATTAAAATCATATAAAGTTGCTAATCTGCCTCTGTGAAATGTCATGAATATATGGAAAAGCTAGCCTCTGGCAGGAAAGGAAAAAAGGAATAATGCAACTTCCTGTTCATGTATAAATTTCTTTTGCAGTTATTGGAAACACAGTTTTGAATTTAACCTCTCCCTGGTGAACTTCAGTTTTATGTGTTCTTTTAAACTGCCCCTTCCCTTTTCGTTTGTGCATGCTCTCGGTGCTCTTTCTTTCATGCATGCAACGGTGGGAATGTGTTAAAAATGCTATCAATTAAGTGGTTATATTATCCATCCCTGTTTGAATATGAACAAATAGATTTGCTGTCACTAACTGATTTAGGTGCATTGTGGGCAGGCATCAAGACAGAAGGTGGATTGTCACAGTCCCAATCACCCGGACAGACAGGATTTCTAAGCTACGGTGCCAGCTTTAGCACACCTCAACCTGGACAGGCTCCTTATAGCTACCAGATGCAAGGTCTGTATAAACAGATACTGCCATTAATTAGATGCAGTTAATGCTAGAGTGTTGTTCTTTTTTTTTTTTTTTTTAATGTTTTGTTCCTTGTTTCTTTACATTCTTGGGATAAAAATTAATGTTTGCTTGAGCACTTACCTCTGTTCTTTTTGCAGTTGGAGCTGGAGTGATGATTGGCTTTGCTGAGAGCAGCAACAGGCCAGCTCTCAGCAGTTTGGAAGATCCTTCACTTAGTGACTTCATTAATTTTTAAATGGCAAAGTGTTGTAGTGTTACTACAGTAAAAATGCTATCTCCGAATAGCAGTAGTTGAAGAAATAGTGAATGTGACAAAGTGAGTGCTGGAAAACGTGTCAGGATTATGAATTTAGGAAGTGCCAGATATAATTCGACACTTGAGTGTGTTTGGGGAGTGAAGAGAAGATAAAAATACCTACTGCAGCTGTGGAGGTAGCTAAGTAATGATTGAAGTCTGTTTCTTTGAAGTCTATTTAAAAGCTGTAAGTCTTTGTACGTGTGGGCTATTATTATCAATTATATTTTGTAGCCTTACTTGCCCATTTAGTTCACTTAATATCTCTGCAGTTTGTTCCCCCTGACTCACTTTTCCCTTACCGTATTGGGAAACCTCTTGATGTGCCTGACTGAATCTTCACCACATTGAGGAATATTTTTAAATTTTTTTTATTATTATTATTTACAAGTAACTATTTTGGGGATGTTTGCATCGTGGCTTTTTACTCCTGACTGTGACAGTTGAAATCAGCTGCCATTGCAGGTTTTGGCTTTGCTGTAATAAATATTCTGCGCATCGCTGACAGAACTGGACCATGTTTTTTAAGTTTAGCACCTCTTTTCAGTATTGTGCACCTTTCAAACTGCGTGCCATCATGTAAACACTCCCTGAAATATACTTCTTCAGGCAGAAGTGCATTTGGAGACCATGTGAATTAGGTTTTGCTTTTGTTCCATGGCTTTAAGGTTGTACTGATCTAGTCCTTTGATCAGACAGAGGTTGTTGGGTTTTTTGTTTATTTTTGTTTTCTCGGTCCCCTTTTGAACTGTGTGTTGGGTAGCTTAGTGGGGCAGAAGCAACCATCTTACATCTGAAGCATTTCTTACTGATAGTGCTCTCTGACAAGGAAGGGGAAGATGGTATAAGATTTGTGTGCCGACTTTCCTCTACACACAGATTAGGAGTGAACTTTTACTCATATGAGTAGGTATATCCATAACCAGGTCACTGGTTTTGCTTCCTGCAGATAGCCTCACTATTTTAAACAAAACAAAACACCTCTTTGTAAGAGCTCAGGATGCTTGCCAGCAGCTATGAGGAACTGCTGCATAGACATTCCAGCTTTTAAGGAACTGATAATTCATGGTCACTAGGAAATGCAGTTATTGAAAAATCATGTCTCTGTTACCTATAATTTCTATTGCAGTACTGACTTCCTGCCACAGTTGTGTGTTGGGTTCCTGGTGTGCTAACTTTATATAGAAAAATGAAAATAGAGTTCCCATATAAGTTGGAGGCTAAAGTAAAACACATAGGCTAGCAGGACGTAATATAACAATAAAGCTGACACTGCTCAGGCAAAATAAATAGTCATCACCCCATACTGGTTATCTAACAACTCTGAGGGTTTATTTTGTAGGATACAGAGCAGAGGGATGTCAATAAAATGGGATTTTAGGGAGGACAATGAAGTGGTTTTACAGATGTCTGTGGGAAGCTCATTTGATGGAGGAAGGGGGGAGCAGCGTGGGATAACGTGAAGGACTGCTTGTTGGAAAATCTTAACAGTAAGCAGTGAATTCTGGCAGTAGTAGAGCAAAGCTAGGATTCAGTCAGTGAACTACATGGAGATCTGTCATAAAGGGTGTTGCTTTGCTTTATGCAATGTGCAACGTGTATAAGAGCAAAATTGTCAAGGTCATAAAAGAGTAGTGGTTATCAAGAGACAGAACATTAAGATCTTGGAAAGCATTTCAGGTATATATATATTGAAAGGCCAGGATCTAAAAATATTTTGCCACAGAAATGTATTAAAGATGACCCAATTGTGAAGCTCTAAAGGGAGGAGGGACGTGACAGTATTGTTCACAGGGCTGAGGGAGGAGATGGACTGAGTTTGGGTCATTCTCCAGCCAGGCTGTGTTTGGGCTGAAGAGCTGCACATGCGTAGGAGGCAACAGATGGCTGGGAGCTTGGTCTGGGAAGAAGAGCCACAGGTTGGAGTGGGAGAGTCTGGGAGTTAATGAGTGCGTGTCAGTTCTGTCATGCTTATGAACAGCGTAGCATATGGATAGGGATAGTCCCCTGCAGAAACCTTACAGAAACCTTCCGTAAGAATGGAAATAAAGAGTAGTTTGAAATGCATGTTGATAGAAGTATTAGAAGCTCAGGATGAAAAAAAAATCTCACTGCTAGCTAGATGTTTCTTGCTATTAAATGTTGGCAGCATGTATCTATACTATACATTTGAATATATGCTTTTTAAATATTTTCAGTAGGCTGACTTCTGTATTTCAAATTACTTTAAATTGATTTTATTCTTCCTTTTGATTGACCAGATGTTAAAAGTAAACAGGAACATTTGTTTCCCTTTCCTTATTTAGTTTTGGATGGAGAAATTATTCATAGTTTCAACTGTTATGTAAGGGTAGGGTTGATTCTCTTGACAGAATACTGGGGTATTGCTGCTGCTGTTTTGGTTGTTTATGCAGAAACCTCCAGAGAGAGAAATGAGTTTATTCTCGCTTTTCCCTCAAGCAGTCTATGGGCAGGCTGCAGCCCTCAGCCTTGTCATAGTCTGCCATAGCCGTTCTTCATCTCCTGTGTGTGGCTGCTGAGCTGCTAAATGAAGATAATGGATCCCACAACCTCCTTCATAAACAAGTGTTACATGACAGTGCGCTTGGGGCCCTGCTGGCATCCTTGCCTGCGGTAAATGGGATTTCCTAGCAGTTGCTCTGTTTGTGCTCCCTGGTTGGGGTTACCTCGCGCTTGAAAACCTTGGAGTTATTCTAGTTTGTCTCCCTGGGGCAGATGTCTCCCCGAAACATCACGGTGCTGCATCGCGGTGCGTTTGTGGCCAATTAAACCCAGCGCTTTTCCTGACCCTGCTAAAATTACAGCATGGTTAGTCACTGAACAATAGCAGGAGGAGAGACTGCCAACTTATAAAAACGACAAGGAAAATCGCTGTGTGCGACTCCTCACTAAGGTTATTCTGGTAGTTGGATTTTTGTTTATTGGGAGTTTATCATCCTTGTAGTGGGTATGAGAAGGGAGAGGGTGAGGAGAGCACCTACACTGTTCTGCTTGCCTGTCTGTGCCCCTGCCCCTATGTTAATGAATTTGTTCCTTAAGCTATTTTTCATACAAATTGCTTCATAGATGTTGAAAGACCACTTACACACGACTAATGGCTGCGGGAATGGGCCGCTCTTTCTATATTGGCACAGTTTGGAGGGTTGCTCAGTGAAAATAAATGGAGCAGAAAGGAGTTGGGGGAAAGACCAGGGAGAGAGCTTCGCTTGCAGCTGTCTTATTGAGTATCCTCTTTGCTGTGATAATGATCCAGGGTTTATCATAAACTGAAGTAGCCTATTGCTGGCAGGTGCTGAACCAGTGATGAGCACCAGCATTGTTTTAGTTATGACAACTGTGGTCTCTCAGACTGTACTAACCAATTGGTTTGGGAGTTCATCCATAAAAAATAAAAGTCAAGGTATTTGGTTATTGTTATACAGTATAAAAATATTGTGCTGGATGGCTAAGCAGTTACTAGGACAACAAGGGGGTGTTTGCCAAAGATTTTTAAACACTATAAGCAAACGGAAGAAACCTTGAGCTTAAATAGCCCATCTGGCCGTCCTCGGCTTTCCCAAGAGAGCTGTGCTAAACTTCTGGCACATATATTGTACCTGATGATTGACGTAGCCCATGGCAAAGAGACCAAGCTAGGAAAGCGAATGGACCTTGCGGGAAGTACCCAGGGAAGGTGTGCATCCTGCCTGCAGCAGTGGCAACATAGGGCAGTGCCTGCCCACAGCCATCTCTCTGGGCCCAGCAGGGCCGGCAGCCTTCCGACGCTGCCTGAGCTTCCCAGCTTTCATGTGGGCCCTCGCCCTTGGCCAAATAGACCTTTGACCTGCAGCTGACAGCTTTTATCACGTTTTAAAGCTGCGTAGTCATCCAGCTTACCTCAGTAAATCTTGCGTGTTTTGTGGAGGTTCTTATTTTTGCGTTTTTCCAGCTAGTGCAGAGGTAGCAGCTCTATGCCATGCTGCGGTTGGTTATTTAGAAGACAAAAAGCAAAATCGAGCTGTTTTAGAAGCAGCTTAAGGCTGGTAGTTCTGGGTGGCCCATGGAGCTGTTTCTGCGAAACCTGCTTCGTGTTTGTTACGGTCTGGGAGACCCCCACCCCTCCTCCATAGGAGCCAGCACTGACCATAAGATGAAAGGGAGAGATCTGCGTGTTCGTATGTGTGTGTCTTTGTCTGAGGGCAGAGATGCTGACTGCCATGTAATTACTTTTCTCATTTGCTCTTGCTAATTATTTGCCAAATATTCTGCAGAAAGAGTATATATTCATCCCCCGAAAAGTTTTTTCCTTTTTTTTCCTCTTCTTCTTCTTCTTTTTTTTTTTTTTTTCTTACAGCTGTAGAGGGTTTTTTATATCTTTTCAAGAGTGGTTCAAACTGCACACCTATAAAACTGGTGTTTGAGTGTATTACTGCATCACTCAGAAGTAACTGCGGGAATAAAAGAGACGTGGTAACTTACATTCTTCCAGCCAAAACACTCTTAGAAATGAAATAGCTTTTCAAAGTTCTGCAATTTAAAATATTTTTCAGCTGTATTTTGGCTCTGGGGTTTGTTATAATAAAAAATAACATCTGTTTTCCAATTTTAAATTAAATTTAAAACAACATGTTTTTCTCATTAGTGCTGTTTATCTGTGCTATCTGCTAAACTTGGATGTCAACTCTTCTGCTGAAGTAATCTGATTTTAGTTCACAGGATTGGTAGCATCTATCAACAACTTCAGAGCTTTAGTGCGCACAGCAAATACAACAGAAAATGTTTACAGTCATTATCTCACATTAGATTTATGCTTTGTTTTTTACTCCCACTACTGTTGGGTGTACTTCACATTTCCAAGACTTAAATTGTGTACTCTGTCACTAACTTACGCAGCAGAAACATTAAAATATTTTTTTCCTTCTGACTTGTTGTAGTGAGGATACCTGTCTGTGTCTCTAGGGCTTGTGCTAAGTATGCAGCCCTGCCTGCATTTCTTAATGTTTGGATTTGCAGGAATTGTTGCTTTTTCTTGTTGGTTGTGTAAGATGTGGTTTGAGAATTGTCGTGGGTACAGCAGTGCATCTGTACACCTGGGTCCCTGTTGTTTTTCATCCCTTCTAGCCTCCTTTACTCACCTGCATCGTTTCCTTCCAAGATCTCAGTATACCTCTTCTCTAAGGCAGGTTTCAGTGGTGAGGGAGGCTGCAAACAGCTTGTGCGCTTTGATGCGAGTTCCTTGTGCACTGGTGCTCTCCTGCTGTACGAGTTCAATAGGTTGCCTCATTATGGACTTTCTGGTGGCTTATGGAGCTTCTCTGCGCATCCATATGTCTCAGCTGGTGGCTGTGTCACTGCTGGGTTATAACCAGCAAGAGCAAAACAGCTGAAAGGGGGTTGCTGCCCTTTTAGTGGAACTGCTTCTCAGGTTAGGTATTAAACAAGAGACCCATCTGTCTATTTTTGGTGACTCACAAGGGGGATCTGAGGAGAGGAGGAAGGCGAAGGCAGTAATTCAGTCTCTGGGCTAAATTCAATCTTCAGTCGCTCCTCTAAGTGAGGTACTTCTTTCCCTTGTGTCACGCCTGATAGGCTCTATCAAAAAAGTAGGTTTGTGGCCCAAGGCTGTCTATCATCGATTAGTGAATTCTGATGGCTTCACAGGCAGGCTGAGCTGTTTCAAGCAGGGTATTAGGGCTTTTTTTTAATTCCTTGAAGGCACCGAGGTTTAGGGTTAGGAGAAGACTCCATACTCAAGACAGTATGAGAAACTGAGCCCAGGGGATTCAGTGGGGGCTTGCAGTTACTGTTTGATGAAAGTGATATAGAATAAACCCTGATTACTTTCACAAGTTATCAATCTGAGGTGGCTCTGGGTCCCTGTCAAAATTTAAAGTTTCCATCAAAGCAGGGTTTTTTTAATTTCAGTAATGAAATGTAGGGTATAAGAACAATGAGTTATCACTTTCTCTCTATTAACATGTTACAGAGCTGATGACAACCAAATCGGTCAGCATATGGGAAGTATTACAAATGTGCCATAGCCTTATGATATAATCGCAAGATGGAAGTTATTTTCCAAAACTATGTTTTAGTAATTCACATGATTTTTCATTTCATTTCAGGCAGCAGTTTCACAACATCATCAGGAATATATGCAGGAAATAATTCACTCACAAATTCTACTGGATTTAATAGTTCACAGCAGGTAATTTTGTAAATATGAATTGAGGAAACCAACAAACTTAAAATTCTCATCCGCTGAAAAAAAAAAAAAAGTAACTCTTAAATATTTCTTTGAAAGAAACTACTATTCTTTCAAGTTATATTAATGTTTATGAGTGTTTTTCCTCAAATTGTCATCTTCCAATAGTAGAACTAATGGTCTGGGTTTAGAGTGTTCTTATTCACACACCTTCAGTAGTGTATGTAATAAAATCTTTGTATGAGAAGACAAACTAAATTATGTGTAATGTAGATTTAGTTTTACTGCCTCACTGTTTTAGGTCCTACGGCATCCAGTCCAGGAAGCATGCATGCTGAAAGCCTGACATGTGTTTGCAGTTACATTTTTGAATTTGTACTAAAAAGTAGCAAAACTTTGATAGACAATTCAGTTGCTTCTTTGTCTTTCAGGAATATCCCTCTTATCCCAGCTTTGGCCAAGGCCAATATGCACAGTATTATAATAGCTCACCATATCCTTCGCATTACATGACAAACAGCAACACCAGCCCGACGACACCCTCCACAAACGCAACATACCAGCTTCAGGAACCACCATCTGGCATCACCAGTCAAGCAGTTACAGATCCTGCAGCAGGTAATTACATGGATTTTATGGTCCCTATGAGGCACTTTTTTGTAAGTTGAAAGGGGGGGTTGAAGTGGATTCTTTTTCTGTATAGTCGCTGTCTTTTGTTGTTATTTCTTAATCCTGAGCCTGTGGCACGTCTCTTAACAAAACAGAAACTAAAGAGAAATGGAGATCAGTAAAAGTTTAAGGTGTACAAAACACAGATTTCTATATTATTTGTAAAATGTTTGTGTGAAAGATTGCAGGATATGGGAAAGTATGCTAAAGCAGAATCTGCTGCTTTTAAGCTCTGTCTTTGTTAAGATAACCTTTGATTTTTTCCTAAGTAAGACTGAAATTGAGAGGCCTTCAGACTGTAGCCGGAGTGTCCACTTGTAGGAGAGCTTTTGAATTTTTCACTTTCAGAGGACATAATAATGCTTGTATTAGGTAGTTGAAATTGCACAAGTGTTTCCATTTTAAGGAAAGATTTTCAGTGGCTTGTCCTTTTTCCCAGTCGTTTTACCTTTCTTTTGGAATTTGGCAGTCCTTTACTAGTTGAGGTATTTTTTGAACGTTTATGCCAAACTGCTCCAGCTGTTTTTGGAAATGAGGGGTGAAAAATACTTTTCCCATTACTAAAAAAAAATACATTTTTTAGCAGTTTGAGCGTGTCAGTAGTTAGTAGATGGCAGAAGTTTGAAATGTGTCAGAGAGGAAGTCCAAGTTTGCAGATGTGTTTCTCAGCCGTGTGGTGAAAAGCAGCTCTGATTTGGAATGCTATTTTGAGGTTTTGTTTTGGAGATTTGGTGGGGAAGATTGTCTTCTTGAAGTACTTTACAGGACCAATCTTGGCATGTGCAGCATGACCCGATATAATTTGCTACCACTCTGCTGTTTTTCTGTAAATCTCCCTGAAGAAAATATATGCCTTGTTGTGCCTTTTCACACGTTCACTGAAAATAGGTAGAGAAGGAAATGCATTTCATGTGTGCATTTATTTTCTTGAAATCACATATATGCATCAATGTATTTGAGAAATGAATCTTTTTAAATCTATGTGTGTATGGCAGTCTGCAATTTTCAAATATGTGGATGTGTATTGGAGTCTGCATAATTATTTCACATTGTTTTTAATTTTTTTATTTGTTTTCTTCTGGTTTTATTTGTTTTTCTTTTGAAGTTGGTAGCAGTAAGTTTCTCTTAGCCCCAAAACCAAATGCAATTAAGCTATAGCTTTTATCAAGATATTTATGTTGAATCATTGCACTGCCTGGATGCATGCTTACTCCGATACTGACAGCAGTGTCATTCTTTTCCCTTTATGATAGTGGTACAATAATTCCAAAAAAAGATCTTTCAAGTGGTTTGCAAATAACAAGCCTTGAAGTAACCATGGGTTTTCTCAGATTGGCTGCCTGTATTTAGGGACACATTTAGGAAGGCACCTGCTGTAGACTACTCTCTGTTCGCAGGAGCAGGGCAGGAATGAAGCTGTGTTCCTCTTCACCACATGGTCACAGTTGACATAAGGTATAAGGCTGCACTCAGACTTCTCCATCTGTCTGTATGCACTGTAACTGAGGCATTTAAGTTAGTCGGTGGAGAGAAATTAGCAGCTCCAGAGCTATATGTAGCATTCAGTTTAACTGTCATCATCATCCAGAAGTACCAAAGTCTCTCCATTGGTGTTAAAGCAGTTTAAGTTGGCTGACTACCAGTGTTCACTTCCTGTATTAAACTCAGGTAGGATCATTTCACTGCTTCACAAACCTTCAACCCTGGAAGAAGCAAGGATTCACTCAGTGAATCCAGTTCTGTGTCTGGCATTTTTCCTTGGACAGTACAAATCTTTATGTTCCTCAGCCTCAGGTGAACTCATACACATCATGTTTGGGAGATAAAGCAAGAATGGGGTCAAAATAAAGAGGGAACAGCACGGAGGAAGGGAATTCTGGTTGAGTCGGAGTAAGTGGAAAGCATGTCAAAGAGAAGGAAATTCACAATTAGATCCATATCACCAAAAACCAACCAACCAAATGAACAAACTGAATTTTAACAGTGGGCAAAAACATCACAATTAATTAAATTACTGTAGAATATTTTACTTCATCTGCTCAAGTTAGACTGCTTAGTCTCCAGCATGATTGGCATGCTGTATGTGTGATAGGGAGCAAAGTGGAGTCATTGTGTTAGATTGCTATACCCCTTTATTAGGATGGGCAGCAGCTGCTGAATTCAGCTGTTCTTTGTGGACGCTGATATCCCTAGACATCTTGTGCATTAAAAAAATACATATATAATCTGCGGTTCTGAACTATGCCAGGACAAGCATGGAACGGCATTCAGACTTCATAGAGGCACCAGAATCATTTGACAGACATATACGATTCCTATGAATTTGGGCCAGTAAGTGAAACAAGGCAGTTTGGTAAGAAACGTGAAAATAGAGAAAGTAATTATGTGTTCTTGTGACATTTTTAGTAGAGTTTTGCAGACTCAGAAAGCTCAGATAATTTCACTTAAAATATGTTTAATTCCTTGTCCAAACATAAAATAATCCTTTTATGGTTTCCCACAATCTTTAGTTAAATACGCAGGTTTTTCACATTCAGTCAAGGACATTGAGGGGCGCTTGCAAAAGAACCTGAGATTCCTCATGCTCAGTGTTACTTCTTTCTCTTCCCTTTGTGAGTCTGAAAAATTTCTTCTGTGTTAATCGTAAGACCTTTTAATTGCACGAACCTTGATATTCCCTGTCTTCACGAATCAGACATACTAATTCATGTTATGATAAAATTAATAAAAGACTTGTGAGCAATTACTCACTGTCCCTTCCAAGAGTCGCATTCATTAAAGCAGGTTCAGAGCAAACAAAAGGAAGTATTTCTTCGTGTTGTATAAGCTGTGCAGCATTGTCAATTTTAGACAAACTCGTTGATTAGACTTATGCAGATACTAGCTTGGTTTCAAGAACTGCTTTGTTAAAAAAAAAATCTGGAGACAGTGGATGAATGCATTTCTGACCTTCTTCTATTTTATCACCTGCTATTTTTACTGGTCTAGAAGATATTTTGCCTCAATCTGTGATCCCCGACCCAGTGTTCTCAAATTAGCAGAACAACAAGAACATTTATTTCTAGGAATTAATGTAGATAATGACTAGTTTTTCTAAAGCTTTCTTATTTTCTCTTGCACTGTTTCAGCTTCGTTATTGTAGCTGGTAACAGAAATTTCTTGATTTGTGCAAATTTTGGCAATGCAGTCCTTTTATTTCACAAAAAGCTGTATTTGTAATGTATTAAATAATATTTCTCTGAGTTGCACTGTTCTTGAGATTTGATCTCTTTCAGTTTGTTGTTTTTTTTTTTTCTTTCTGCAGTAAGTCTGTTTAAAATATTACTGGAAGATTTCTTCTTTTTCGAATTACTCATGTACTTCACAATGCAGATTAAAAAACCCACAAGGTCTATGCCAGCCAACAAAAATTGTTCTCAGTCGTGGGTCACCATTTCGCTCTTAAAAGCTAGGCTGCTTTTTCCTCGAACACTGTATCACATTTAGTATTGCAAAAGAGAAAGCTACCTTTAGAGTTTCCCCTTACTAAGTTTCATAACAATAAATTAGAGGTTGTAAAATGAAACAGAGCTAAGAGACTTTATAGGCAGCTTTTCACTAATACGTATGCAGGAACATCCAGTGCTAAGCTAACAGTATGTAACTGGTGTTTAAACATTTGCTCTTTTTCATAAAGAAAAGTGAAGAGTAAATCTGGAGTCTGTATAGGATGGAAGCAATGAAACTTCTCTGAAAACAGAATACATTAATGAATAGTAAAGTACAATGCTGCTTTTGCTTTTCTGATATTGGTTATTTTCCTCTTACCTGTGGTGAGAGCGTTCAATATTGAACTCCCGTATTGCATTCAACAGTGACTTGCCATCACGTGGTATGTTGAGACTAAGAACTGATGTACCTTGCACTATACATATTTTAATAGATAAATAGGACACTTTTAGTAGGATTAAAAGTAATAATTACTTCAAGTTGTTTGAAACCATAAATAACGAGTGAGGAAGAAATGCCTGTACTGGAGAGAGGTACTGCCTGCCCATTATGGGACTACTTCATCTTTTTTTTTTTTTTCCTTCAGCATTGAAATTTGGAGGAAAAAAAATCTATTTTGCAGGTGGCGTTAAAAAAGTTTTTGTCATACGTAATCATACATTATGTCTACTGTTATACATACTATGGTAATGTTGTATATGCTTTATACTGTTATTAAGATATTTTTGTCATTATTATTAATACTAAAGGTCAGTCAGATCTCAAAATAAACAGGCCTTTTTGCCTATACTTCTAACAGCTTTTTTCCAAAGATTATCTAGGGCTTCTGTCAACTTCAAAATTGTATGCTAATAGTCCTCAATAGACAGATTTCAGATTTATTTTCCAGGTAGATAAGATAATGGCTTTTGGTCAAAACGACACTAAAGATTCCTTCTATAATCCTGTCAGCAGGCATTATGGTATGTCTTGCAATACTGAGTACTTTTACTTACAACTCATGTAGTAGTCATATTTTTCGATACAGAAAAAAAAATCCCTAAATACCTTTGTGATTCCACTGCAGTGTTTAATCCTGGTCCAATTTTATGGTCAGAGCTGCAAAGGAAGAAGTTCTGTAGTGCTTATAGATCTTGTGTTTAGCTTTATTTTTCCAAAAGTATAAATACGTTCAATTTTCATTGTTGTGCAGAAGCTGAAATAATGCTGGATCGAGGACTTAAGATTTTTTCTCAAAATTAAGTACAAAATTTGGAGGAAATCCAGGCACAGTTAATACAGAAAATACTTGCATGTACTTGCTTGCAGAGACATTTGATTATACTAGCAATTCTGAGCCCATCTCATCAATGTAATTTGCATTATGACATAAGATAGGACTACTTTGATGATTTGAATTTGCTCATTTTTACATACTCCTTAGTAGGGAAACTGAAATTTGCAATGCTTCTGTCGTCAAGACCTACACAAACTCCAGTGAGATTTACCTAGATAAATATTTTATTATTTGATTTCTGGGACAGATAGTTTTCCTTATATTTATTATTTGATATTATTCCTATGTAGTGAAATTGATAGTAAGAAAATACAACAATTGCCTAGGGAGGATTTCTATAACAAATAGGAAGCAGAAAATATAGTATTGTAAATATCATCTTTGTGGCTCTGTTGTCTATTCAGAAGTAATCAAAATGCTGTAATTAATGAGGTGATGGAAAGTATTCATGTGTGATATATAACCATCAAAACTACACGCAGTGATGTATAACACAAGTATATATGCTTATGATATTTCATGTCACGTTGCAATAATATGTTGCCTCATGGCCCGGGGGGAGGTCTGCTATAATAGGATGGTTCATGTATTTTAGGTAGAACAGGATGAAAGCGTGTTTTTCACAGTTTTGTCTATCTTTTGTATGAATTAAAAAAAGGGGATATTCATTTGTAGAATCTGGATTTTAAATGTTTTTCTTACGGACTACGGAAGTCTGTTTTGAAGTGAAATGCTTTGTCTCAGCAGAGCAGGCCTGAAGCCCCACCAGCCAAAAGTAACCTTGAAGGTGTCCTCCATCATCTAATTCATCCAGCTTCTAACAAGGGTGCTCAGGACACCAGACCATGCTGGACCTGGCCTGGAATGACCTCTCAGAAACAGGCTATGAGGCCTTGGGGTTGTTGCGACTATTTGTTTGGTCCCACAAACCCAGTGGTTCTACCTGATAATGCAGACATGGCTGTCACATCCCTCAGCATTTCAATTTCCAAGGACGTCTCCAGGTTCCTCTTGAACCCTTGTAATCCTTTGGGAGCCAAGCATTTTGGGGGAAATGGTGCCACAGGTCTCCTTCCTGTGATCTGATCTCCTCTTTCTTTTGTTTAACCTGGCTTCTGCCAGCTTCCTTTGGTGGTCTTGTACTCTGAGTACTGGGACAGGCAGGAAAGAGCTGATCTTTTCTCCTTTTTCCTCTCATGGTTCTGTAGGGGGCTGGATTTCCTCCAGCATTTCCCTGTGTTTGTGGTGCTCAAGAACAGGATAAAATTAAATTCAGTGCTTTATGAACATAGTAATTTCCCTTGGCTAATACTGCAGTATGCTACTATGAATTCAACTAAGGCTGGACAAATTAAACACTCATATCCGGGAACATAGAATAATGGACATAACAGTGACATGTAGTTATACAATTTGAATTCAGCCAGGCTTTTACTACCTGAACAATTACACCTTTTCACTTAACAATCTTATAAGCAAACTGGAGTAAAACAATCTAGCCAAAATTACAACAGAATGATATAAAGCTGTTTAGGAAACCATGTCAGGAGAGAAGCCAGTAAGAGTTTGCTGTTAAAATAGAAGGATGGCTGCAGCAGCATTCCTCAGTGTCTGTCTTGGGCCCGGTACCAGACCGCATTTTCATTAATCATTTAAATGACGGAACAGAATGTGTTTGCCTATTAAATATGTAGAAGACACCATGCTGAGAGGGGCTGTGAGTTCTCTGGAGACAGGGTGAGAACTCAAAAAATGGAGATGTGATCTGAATAGGAGCAGGTGTGAGGTATACATTTAGGCAGGAATGATGAACTGCACAAATGTGGGATGGGGAATGTTGGCAGCTCCTTCCAGGCTCTACCTTTCCCTGCAGACCACTCTCAGTACTCCACATATTAGTGGTACACAGAGTACCCTCAGCCGCTGTTGTTTTTCTTGCTGTAGAATTTGTCAGGGCTTGGGCTCTTAGAGGCTCAGAGTTCAGTTGGGTACTGGATTCTTTAATTGACTTTCCTTATGGGAACCTGAGAGTGACCATTGGCCACTGAGCTGGTAACCCAGTCACGCGTGTGGTCGAGCAGCCTTAATCCAAAGAATACATGCTGTGGTTTCCCTTTACATACATGGACAAGTTTCTCTCATACACTGTCACGTTTTCACCCATTGATTGCTGCCATCTGTCATGCTGCTGTAGCAGAATAGTCTCTGTGGCTGTCCCCTAAGTAGGAGCAGGAGCTCTGGTTATTAGCAGTAAAGTGGAGTGTTAACGGTGTTTTAGCAGTGTATGTGCAGTTTTGGGCCAAATCTTTGAGTAACATCAGTGAGGTGCCACTTCTTCCACCAGAGATGATCTGGGGATGGTGAATTTAACATTAAAAGAAAATACTGCTGCAAATTTAAATTTTCCCCTGCTGAATGGTGTCCGTGGAAAGGTAGCATGCAAGGGAAGCTTTTATCTGCTTTGCCCTGGCTTACTGCATCCTGACTGGAGAGATGATAGGAATATGGATAGAGGATCTGATTATTTTTCTTTGAGATAATCATTAGAACTAAGAGAAAGTGAGAACAGATACCAAATACACAAATTCAGTGGGGGGAATGTTTTTTTCCTCCCTTTTCATGGATTGAACTTAAAATGCTGTAAAGAAATGCTGAAGTTTTATGTTTTGTTTCTAACTGTATGGCTGTCAAAGCGGCAGAGTAGACTGCCTGGAGAGATCTGTGAGAACGACAAGAGAGGCACTTCTCTGCTTACACCAATGCAGGTACAGTAGGTTCAAGAAGGGCAAGCTACTGGGTGCCCAGCCAACCTTGGGATCCCCAGGTTGAGCTGTGAGTCTGGTGAGAGTCTAGCCCATTCAGGCTTTACACTGAATATAAATCTTCACCCAAAACTGCAGCTGTTTGAAACTTTGAATGCAGTGTATATAAAGAAAGTTATTTGTGAAAGTAGAAAGCTGTAAGGCGCTTTCTTCCCTGCCCTCACCACACTGTGCTCTGTGCACGCTGTTAAGTGTATTTGTTTTTATTCGTCGTGAAGCTTAGTGTATAATTTTTCCATGCTCTCCATTCTTTTTTGTTTATTTAGTATTATTATTACCACCTTAAGTTGAATAGCTAAAAATTGTACACACCTCACGTCTGTGAGAAATGCAAAAACTGTGATCTAAAGCTACAGTTCTAAAAACATTGTCAGAGGCCCAGAGCATCCCTAATTTCGGTTAGTCAATAGGAAGTGCAGTTTTCTGTTAATCTGAATTTTAGAGCAGATACTTAGAGCTTTATTGGCCAGTCTACCTGCTGAATGAATTCTGGTCTGTTTGTTATCAAAAACCTTAAGAAAAAATAAAAATGAAAGAAAATAATGCACGAAAGCTTTTAAGTGAGTTATAACCCAGTACAATAATGTCTAGGAGATGACTCATTTAGATTTAAAAGGTTGAAATTAGTTGAATTATTTTTATTTCTTATGTTTTAGAACAGTATGTGAAAGAGCAATCAGTATTCAATGTATTAATCTAAATAATTGTGGAGAGCACATTATCATGGAAGAAATAAATTATTGGAATGTGCATCATATTCCAAGTTTCATTTTCTGTCTTTCATTATCTGGTCTGATATGGCTATGTTGACTTTGTTGTTTGGCATGCACAGAATCGCTGGTTTTGGTAGATTGTTTCTTTTGAAGACTCTTTATGTTCCATACTAACTTGTTATTCTGCTTTGTTTAGTATAGACTGAGATACTTAGCTAAGAGTAGAGTTCAAAATACACAATATATATGAATTTTAGTTATGTGTAGATTTAAAGGCTGAATGTGAGGACTTCAAGACCTTATTCTTTAAATTGAGCACAAGCAACAATTATTTTGAGTAATTGTGAGTATGTGCTGTTACACAGATGTCCAGAGTTTCTTCCTTAATCTAACCTTTGACCTCAACAGGATGTTTTTTTGTTGTTTTTTTTTTTTAGGAAAAAGGATCACTTGTGTGAGAATTATACCTGTCTGTTCAAACTGAAATGCTATGACCTAGGCTGGTTAAAAAGTAAATTAATATTGATAAAAAATATACACATCTCCTGAACTCTCTGAAGAGTAGTCAATGCTAACTGAGAACTAAAGTTGATAAATACATCATATATTGAAAATTCTTGCTGGCTTTAAGGAAAAAAAGATTTTATTTTATTTATAGGAAAAAAATAATATAAAAATAAAATATTTTCTGTGTGAACTTAAGGCTGCAAAAAGGAGTCTTGAAAAGAGATGTAAAAACTTCTGAAGGGCATGGCACTTCTACTTATATGAGTTAGGAAGGATAATTTAAGCTGGATATTTGCTCTCTTAATGTTCAGGCAGTGCGCTGTTAATGGATGTTAGAGATAGCAAAGCATCTTCCAACTGGCGTATTTTCTTCTTACATAAGTAAATCATCTTTCTTTCTTCTTTTTTTTTTTACCTGCTAAATGGCAGTGAATATTTTGCTATATGTAGTATTTGGTGTACTGTACTTTTCTTGAAGATCCCCATTGAATATGCCTTTGAAAAATACTTTAAATTTCATCTGTACATTTGATGCATACTTAAAAGTTATTCAGCTATAGAACTTAACCTAAGAAAATAATAAAATTGCATACTACAATTAGAAGGAATTGCATTAATGAGGCACAAATGTAGTCATCAAAAAGTAGAATGTCTACTGGTCACCATGATGATTATCTTAAAACATGTTTGAAAACTTAGGATTAAATCAATGTAAAGATGCAATCCCTCAAATGTTTTCTTTTAGAGTGTGATCTTTTCTGTGAAGTCATATGATCTTCTCTATGATTTGAAGCAATGAAGATTGTTTTATTTTTTTTATTATCTGAAATAAATTGCTACATCTCTGTTATTGTATGTAACCCGTACTCGATTGAATTAATTAGATTAGGTATTAGTATTAACATTTATTATTGTAGTTTAAATTATTTCAGTTAGAATTCTTTAGAAAAGATCCTGTTTTCAGTGTCATATCTAGAAAGAAATTTGGATGTTTTGGATTTAAACTGAAAAATAAAAATGTTATTTCTTTACTACAGCAGAATACAGTACAATTCACAGTCCATCAACACCCATAAAAGACTCTGATTCAGATAGATTGCGTCGTAGCTCAGATGGGAAATCACGTGGACGTGGCAGAAGAAACAACAACCCTTCACCACCACCTGATTCTGACCTAGAGGTATATTGCATTAGATGTTTTTGACATGTCATAGCTTCTCTTGATAATTATTTTGCTGAGAGAAATGTCATTTACAAATGAAAAATAAAATGGCATGAGCCCCTTTTTTCTATTTTTTGTTTGTTTCTTTGTTTTATATTTGCTCTTCTTTTTTTGTTGAAGATCCTCTTGGAACTTTTATTCTAAAGAACTTTCTTTGTGAAGAGCGCCTGATTTCTCAGAAAAATAACAGCATTTTCTTTCTTTAAAACAGGGAAAAAAAAAAAAAAAAGAGAGAGAACAGTAAGAAAAAAGCTTTTCCCAAGTTGAAGTATGGTTTCCCTTTGGGCAGGAGATACTTCTGTCACAATAACAGTTTTTATTCTCTCCTGCTATGTCCATGTTTTTCTCAGTAGCCTATGCTTTATGTTGAAAGCACATCTCCAATGACTCCTCACAGCTATGAGTGTCCATGCTGCATTACTTTTCCTTTCTGAAAGTTTAGCCCAGTAGTTATCATGGGAAATACAATCCTAGCAGGATTTCAAATACTTACATTTGAACACTTTATTTATCATTACCATCATTTTATTAGTGGTCAGAGGGCAAATTTAAAATACATTTTTTTTCTACCATCTGTAAGTGAAAGAATTATTTACTGACACCGTGCTTTCTTACACAGGCAAAATCTAAAGTCACAATTTAAATTCTTCGGATACGTAAATTCTATTAAAAATAGGCTGAGAGGATTTAACTTCTTGTCAACAGTTTACTAGTTTTATTTGGTTTTAGACATTGTCAAGAGTAAATGTATGAAGACTTGCAGAAATATAGAATTCAGATGCAGAATATTTAATTCTGAGAGACTTCTATTGATTTCTTTCAGGTTCTATCTTACATCTGGCTTTAAAATAATGTATTGTACAATCTCAGTTTCTCTGTATATTGGACTATAACTATCATTTCATTCTAATAGAATAATTTGATATAATAGCAATTGTAGTAAAAAGCTAACAGATTGTATTACCCTCTTCTGGAAAAAAAAAGTTAGTTCTGAAAAGAAATTGCAAGGAAGCTATGGTTCTAATATATAACCATTTCAATGCAGTTTTGTCATTTGTGCGCTTACTGATTCAAATTTAAACTTTCCATTTCAAGTATCGGCTTCACAGAGGAACACATTGATTTGATTCTCTTTTTACAGAGAGTATTCATTTGGGATTTGGATGAGACAATCATCATTTTCCATTCCTTGCTTACAGGGTCCTATGCTAACAGATATGGAAGGGTAAGTGTCAAGAAACTGATGGAAATTTTCATTAATATTTATTGTTTTATGGTTGATACGTTAGGAAAACAAGAACATAATTTTCCAGAGACCAACCACTACTGGTGTTTCAAGACATAAAAATTCAAGGAGTAAAGCTCTTTCAGATGTCCAGTCTTTGTGTTTGCGACATTAAATAATTAAACAGCATTGGGAGTAATACTTTGACCACTTGATGTTTTTTTGTTGATATAAGGTGTGTGTGATACCTGTTGATACCATCAAAATCTGCAGATACTTAGCTCCTCTCAGACAGTGAAGAACTTCCAGGACTGAGCACCAAAATTAACATTTGAGTCTTGAGCAATCTGAGTCTGTACTGAGAAGGCAAGAGGAAGTACTTTTCTGGATATATATGGCTGTAATAATCTAAACTTTTTTACCTCACATTTTTTTAATCTGTGTTTTGATTGATGTTTTTGAAAGTCTGGTTACGAGTCAAATCTTTCTATTATGCACAGTCTATAAATCATAACTGAACTTATGGTTATGCCTGCAGACTGTGGGTTTCCTAGGTAATTCTCAGAAGAGAAATGCTGCCTTAGGTGAATAAGAACAATTTACGATTGGAATGCCCTTGTGAGATCAAACTTTGTTTTTCAGAATCGTATTTGAAAGTTAACAGCTCAGCTTGTGCAAAAATCTGTGTTCTGACCTCTCATGCTTGCCTCAGGTGAAATATAACTAAAATGTGAGGGGTTTTTTTTGTTAATCTTCAAAAATATTTCACATGCAGAATAACCAAATAGTTCTGTCTGACTTCATGTAATCACATTGTCTTCTCATAAAGCTTATATTCATCACTAAAAGGTTTTATGATACAGCCAGTTGAGGGAAGGGCAAAGCTTCTGCTTAAGTTGAGATCGTGCCCGGCAAAGGTTCTGCATTCCTCCTAATGGCTTTCTGCATCATAAAAATCTGAAGCAACATTTCTGCATAACTTATCTGGCATGTTCAAGTGTGTTGTGGTTTAACCCAGCCAAGCACCACACAGCTATTGGCTTACTTGCTTCCCAGTGGTTATGAGGGAGAAAACTGGAAAACGGTAAAAAGGTTTGGTTGAGATGAAGATGGTCTTATAGGGCAGAAAAGAAAGGAATGATAATAATAAATAATAATAACATATCTGTATATACACACACACTCACATACAAAACAAGTGATGCACAGTGCAGCTGCTCGTGACCTGGTGTAGGGAACCTGCTTTGGCAGGGAGGTTGGACTCGATCTCTAGAGGTCCCTTCCAACCCCTACAGTTCTGTGATTCTGTGTAATTCTGATGGATCCCCAAAGAGTTCTCAGGCAGTGGCAGCTCCCTCAGTTAACCCCCTGAGTTTTATTGTTCAGCGTGACACAGTATGGTCATGGGATCATGAGATGTATATCTCATGGGCTATGTATCATGGGACATACCTTTGGCCAGTTTGGGTCAGCTGTTCTGGTTTCATTGCCTAGCAGCTCCTTGTGTGCACCCAGGCTCCTATCTGGCAGAGCTGTGTGAGAAGTTGGAAAGTCCTTGACTTCGTGTTGCTCAACAACTAAAACATCGCTGTGTTATCAGCACTGTTTTTCTCCTAAATCCAAAAAAACAGCATCATACCAGCTACTGTGAAAAACATTAACTCTCTCCCAGTCAAAAGTCAAGGTGGTGTGGTATATTTTCAGAAGTGTTTTGTATAATGGCAACCTACTTGCTTGAGGACTGTAGTTGTTTTCATTATGTGTACAAAAAGCAAGGATATTCAACAGCCTTGATTTCTTAAGCATTACGATTTTATACTACAAAATCACCAAACATGTGACAGGACAACAAGCCCTAGTGTTCACAAGAAAAAAGTTCACTGTCAACGGAGTCTCACCACTTAACTTTTGGAGAGCAGAGTTCTGCTGGGAAAAAAAAAAAACAAACTGATCAGTTGTTGCTGATAAATACTTGTGTGAGCATATTTTTTCTGTTTCTAGTTTCCTACAGTGTTTTTTATAATTGGGGCCCAAACATAAACACTTTTTTTTTGTTGTCTGCTTGAGGCTGAGGAAAGTGGCTGGTATTCAGCTCCTGAGATATATAGATTTGCATGCTGCAAAGAGGTGGCTGCCTCCCGACGGCAGTTCCATCATGGTTGACATTGTTTTCTTGAGATCTAGCTTTTGTTTGGCTGCCTCTGGTTGCATGGCATGTGGCAGAATACATAGATATCACTAAATGATGACTGAGGTTTTTTGTTATTCTTGTTGCTATACTATAGCACACGTAACAAAGAGATACAGGGCATCATCTCTGATTTAAAAAAAAAAACAAACAGCACAATGCTTGATGTTAAGAGGGATGGTAACATTTGTGTTTATGCAAAGAATTAATGCATTATGCACTGTGGATAAATATTAGAATGTTTTAGTGAAGGGTTGCAGCTTGCACATCCTTGGCTTCTAGAGACAGTTGCGCAAGTGTGCTATTGCTTTGTTTTCACAAAGTTTCATTCATGTCACAACTTTCCTTGGCTTGTTAACTGCCATAGAAGAATTTTAGAGTTATTTACAGCAGTGTGAGGTGCACAGTTTTTAAAGAGTGTTTCCTATTGATTTCTGGCCTTTAAAATCAGAATGCCAGGGGGATGTTTTGTTGTTTACAGCTGCTTTTTGAGCTATTTAACTTCACCCCTAGTGTGTTTCTTCACTGTGGGTAGAACTAGAAATGTTCTTTTAAAAATTAAATCTAAGCTGCTCACATAATCATTAAAATACAAAAGCTGGAACTTCAAACGAACAAAAATGTCTTAATTAAATAGACGATTTGGCAACTTGGCATTCAGCTCTTCTCATAATGCATGAGTGAGTTTCATGGTGAATGACTATGAATGATGAGCAGTCCTGTTGCTGAAGGGATAGGTTTTCTTTTCCTTATTCTCTTCCTCATTCCTCATAACTTCTTATTTATGCCACCCTTTTCTGTATATTCATATGTTATTCATCTCTTTTTATTACCTGCTCTCCTTGTGCTGCTGTTGTGCTTTCTCCAAACTTTCTCCAAACTCCTGTTCTGCAAAACAGAAACAAAATAATACGTTTGCTTTGCAGTTTGTGCAAGTATGGTAGACACTGTTGTTTTTTTTATTTAAGGATTAGAAGTTTGTGGATTTCACAGAAATGCGTGAAACTAGTAAAGGAAATGAGTTGTATGTCCAGAAAAGAAGGGGGGGAAAGGAAAAATATATATATACATTTCCATTTGTTTTTGAAAAAGATGTGCTGATCAAATGTCAGGTTATCAGTTACGTTAACTGACATTGACCTGCAAACACTTAGTTTTGAGTCAGATGACAACCGATGAAGTTTTGGAATTTGGAAAGAATTTGGAACCCTTCTTTAGTGTCTTGAAGCAGGTGGAAATACATTTCTGTACTTGCACTAGTCTACCGTGGTCTTTACATTTCCATTTTCCATGAAAGCCTATATACTCAGATGCTTAGAAACATTTTTTTCCTTTAAATTATAAGTTGTTTTAATATGGTTTATTATGTTTTAGATGTAGAGGAAAGCAAAACCTGGTTTCACTTAACCCTTCATTTGTGACCTGTAGGCTTAAGTGGAAAATAAGCCTTGTACCAAAAGTGAACTTTCCTGTTTTTCAGCTTCTTGTTTCTCCACAAAACAAAGAAATCAAGTGGGTAGAATTTAGAAGTGACATACAGACAATGTTTTGGCTCCAATACCAGTATTCAAAAACAAGAGGCCTGCTTAAGCAGCTTGACGTTGGTATTTCTTTTCTTTAGCTAAACTGTACCTCCCCCAGAGATTTGTACCTGATTTTGACCATACCTGAAAAGACACTCAGACTGAACCTGCAAATCCCGATAAATAAGAACAGATTGTTAGCCTTCCTGCTCATTGTGTGACACCTCACAATAATTAGTTTGCAATTAGTGGCTTAAGATTGCAAAAGAAGGCTTGGTATGAGATTTTATTTTTTTTTTTAAAACCTTGTTCTAGCCTTGTCTTTTTAAAAAGTTTTCAGCCATCACTTTAATGACTGGCATCAGCGTTTAATCTACTGCAGAGCCTTAAACCGGAGCTTTTGTGCTTTTTGCTAGAACTGCTGCAAGATTATAACTACGCAGACATTTAAAACCCTAATGTAGATAAGGCTTTTGCATGTGTTAAATATGTGGGTACCTAGGGCTGCAACTTAACTCAGTTTCTGTGCTGTGTGGGACTTTCTATAGAACAAGATTTTGTTTAATCAAGGAATTAGAGTTTCTTTGAAAAGAAACCTGTTTTGTTTCTTCTCTTTTTTTTTTTTAACGGTATTTAATCCGACATTTTCAGTACGTGCCAACGATTTTCTTATGTTTTTCTCCTAATTAAATTAACCTAGTAAATGACTTTCTTTTAATATTACTTTAAAGAAATCCACATTCTGTTTTGTCTACCGTTTTGAAACACCTTTGAGTTATATGGCTTCCAGAAATTTTTACCAAAAGCCATTCTTTACAGATTCAGATGTGTAAGGAAAAGCTAGTATAAAGCTAGTATAAATGTTTAAGTCGCACATAAATTAAAACTGAAAGACTTTTTTCACAGCCATTTTTTTTTTTTAAATTAACTGTATTCTGTGTCTGCGGATGTATCCTGCTTTTCAAAATTGTGCCCTTTTTTTCTGAATGGAAGCTCCAAATGGGTTTAGTTGTAAACTGTTATCACTTGATAATCAAGATGTAGTTAGCAATATTCATTTGCATGCTAGACCCTTAGTCCAGCATCTGCTAAGAGTCCTGTTAACTACAGCAGAGCATTCTGTGGGGAGACTTCTGGTGGAGCTCAGGAAGAGCACAAATAATTATTTGGTTTTAAAAGGGGCTGAGGAGCTGTGAAGAAAGGCAGTGTTGTATCTAGGCTCAAAGATAGGCAGGAATGTGAGAGGCGAAAGTAGCCTCAGGCCTATTTAGGGAGAGAACATCACCTGTTTTCCAACTTACCTGCCTCCAGAAGTAAAATAAGCGAAGACTTGTGGGGCAATAGTAAAATAAAAAGGCAGAATAATTTTGCTTATTATTTTTCAAGTAGTTCCATTTTTAATTAGGAAGCCAAATTCTCTGTCTTTTTTTTTTTTTTTTTTAACGACTGATTTTAAGGATGATGTCATTATAATGATCAAAATGGCATAATGCATTTTCTTGTGTCCCATTTATGAGGGCTTTTTTCTTTCTTTTTTTTTTTTTTTATGCTAGAAAACTTATTTCCTCTTAGCCTATGGAAATTCAGAAATAGATGTTTTGTGTATTCCGTATAGTTTAGTTTCTAAATGCTCCTTCCCAAAGTCATTTCTTTCTGCTGGGTTAGTTTTAGTTGAGTTTTGGTTTTTCCAGAAGGCAAACAGGCTTCCAGATTGCCATTCTTTTCCAACTGTTTGCCACTGACACATTTTACCTTTTGACCAGCAGTTACAGAAAAATGTTTGAAAGTTCAGAGATCATGTTGAAACATCTATTAATTTGATTGAGAGGTGGAAAAAGAAAGTAGGGACCACATCTTTTGGTATTAACTCTGAGTTGTCATCAGTTTTAGAACATTAACTTATTTTAAGCAAAGTATGCGCTGTCACTTCTGCAGTTTTATTTAAAATACAATTCCTAACAAACTAATTTGGTGATAGAAAGTGTTGTGAGATAATACGTGTTCTTTCAAACTTGTGCTTCTGTGTGGTTGGTTATACTTGACATTATAAATGAGGAATTGTGTATCAAATACATGTATTAGACTTTCTTCTTGATTTTTTTTCAGATTGAAAATACATAAAACATACCAAAAAAAATCAAAACAAGACAAACATCTGTAATGCATTTGATAACCACAGTGCTGAACATGCTTTTTGAGTTTATTAGCTCAGTAAGGAATAAGTTGTTATGGTAATTTCAGTAGAGAAGTTAAAGTGTGTTATGTATTAATAACAAACAATAGATTTGTTCACTCAGTATGGGTGGGCCCAACAGAGAGCATAATCAGAGTATGCTTTTGTAGAGAGTCAAGGAGTGGTTTCATTTACAAATGGTAGTTTTATTTAAAATATTAATGGTGATCTGCTTTGAAGTCACTAGGTATTCCAAGGACCAAATCCTTTCATTTGTGACCAGTGTCTGTTTATTTTCAATAATGATAACATTATCATGTCCTCAGTTATTATAAAGCTTGTAAGCAGTTGTAAAGTCTGTAGAAGTGTGGGGAAAAATGCATTTCCTACTGGTGGAATCCAGCGAGGGTCCATGAATGGATGTGCAAGGGTGACATAAGGGTGTGTGGACACAAGTGTGGCCACAGAATTCTTATTGCAGAACCATGGTATTAGTCATTTTAAAGATATATTTTGAGGATTACTTTAATCCTGGCTATGGAATTAAATAGTAGCTGAAATGAAAGCAAACACATGGATATTACAATTCATGCATTAGGCAGTCTTTCTTGAAAAACAGTTCTTGTCATTTGTATTCTTCTATGTAGAATGTAGCATGTACCATGTTACACATGGTATTGACAGTATGCTCTTGATTTCTTCTTTAAGGATCCACCCACCTCAGTGTCTCTTGGACTTCGAATGGAAGAGATGATTTTCAATTTGGCTGACACGCATCTATTCTTTAATGATTTAGAAGTAAGTGTTCATTATTTTAAAACACAGAGGTTTGTTAACTTTTGTCTATTTATGCTTGTTACTAGATGGCTGGGCATTTTTTGGCTTCAGAGTTTTAGTATGGAAACATAAAATCTGCATAGATTAGTCATTGAAATTTACGAAGATATGTACACTAAACATGCTGGCATTCAGAGGTTGCAGTAGTTGAAGTTCTAGGCGCTTTTTTTTTCCTCACAGGTCTTTGTGTTTTTGACCACAGTAGACAAGTTCTAGAAGTGGATGCACAGAAAGCATCTATAAATCCTAGAATGCAGTAGACTACGTAGATCATTAAATATTAAACTTCAGCTTCTATAAACAGTTAATGGCTGGGTAAAGATTTCTCACTTATATCCTACTGTGGGAAAGGATTACCTTAAACCCAAGGGAAATCATTAATGTTGTATATGTTGTCCGTCTCAGTAGCCTATCACTCTGGGTCTTCAGTCTTTCCCAGTGGCAGGTCCATTTGTTATGTGCTAGGGTTTCTCTGCTGCTCTGCCCCTCCCTTGCGGTGTGCTGTGAGGAGTTGGTGTCAGCATGCCGAGGGCTTTTTCAGCCTGTGTAGACTCTGGTTTGGCAGTTCTTGTGAAATTGCTCTGAAACTATCCAAACTGCTGAAAGAGACTGTCACCATAGTGCCTGGCTGTTTCGTCTTAAAAGGGAAAAAGCAATTTCTGATCATATTTTAATAACAAGAAAACATGAAAACAGTCAGATTTCTTTCCCATCATAATGAAGACAGCTGTTTATTTAAAATCCAACTGTTAAGCAAGCTTGTGGTAGGGCTGCCAACACACATTAATCATCAAGTTGTTGTTTTGCTAGATTTTAGAATAGTGTGTTATTCCAGACAGGCAAAAGAATCTAAAAGATTCAAATGCAACATTTGCTGATCAAAGTTAATTGGCAGCAATTGGCCTTTAAATATTTCCTGATGTTTCCCTTTTCAAAATCAAGCAAAATACACCTTATTTAATAGATGAGCCAAAATCATTTGAAAAATGCCAGTGTGTGATAGACCTCAAATGTGGTTTGTTCAACATCTGTCCTATATTTTGATTTCTTTTCATCTAAAAAGAAACCACTCACAGATGATTTGGCATCTTTCAATGTCATGAAATTATTTAAATGTGCTTTATTTCTTCTTCCATTCCTTAGTGGAGTATTTATTTTTATACTTGTGATAAAATAGATTATTTCTTTAAATTTTCAAGTATTGTTTTCTTTCATTGAGGTAGCTTTATATAAAGATGATACTGTTTTGGATACAAGAAATGTGATTAGTGAGTTACATGCGTAGGATTAATTTTTCAGATTTGTTGGAAGGTATAACAATGCTAGTTATTTTCCAAATCTGTTTCTGATTCCTAGATATATTTCAGTTTATCCAGAGCAGAATAAATGAAGTACTACTATATCTTAGCAGCATATTTAATAAAGTTCAGAGTGTTTTCACTTGCTATACATGGCCAGATGCTTAATAGACTCAGCTTGGTATGTGTCAGTGTCTTTAATGGAAGTTAACTAACTAAATATTAGGGATAGCAGATAATCTTCTAATAGTTGGCAAGTTACACTCTTGGCAGTACAATGCAGTGTTTTATTCACTGAAGAACTTGGAAATGTGGAAAAAACAGTTGATTCAGATAACTCATGGAAGCAAGACGCTTAGAGGATGAACTTTGTTCTTTGGACTTCCCCTGTAGCAAAGCGGTTTCTCTTAAAGTTCCAAACGCAAATATGGTTGTCCATGAAGGGGCATTTCCTCCTGGACCTTCAGTTTGTCATTGAGTGTCACCATGATTAGCAGGGCTGCTGTGGTTCCCAAGGTCTGTGGCCTCAGGCTTGGTAGTCTGGAAGTTCAGGCTCCCAGTACTTTGACAGTATTCCATCAAAACTGTGGGCAGTTTTGGCTTGGCCATGGCCAGTCTTAAAGCATCTGTTCTTGCTGTCAAAGGAATGAGTTTGGAATGTCTCTTGGTGACCTTGCTCAGGGCTAAGGCTTCTAGTTCACATATGTGACAGTCTGGGCTCTGATTGAGAGGTCTGTAGGCAACTATGCCAGTGAGCCACAGAAACTGAGCATTCTTGTTTGAAAATAGTATGAAGAACGGCAAACCTGGATCTGGAACATGCCTGACCCGCAGCACAGAAACATCTTTGGGTCTAGACATAATCTAAAGCTGGAACCTGGAAGCTCATTCTTTCCTCACCCAGGCTCAGAGAGAGCCCTTCCTGACATACAGAAAGGCTGGGTTTTCAGGCAGGCAATCATCTATCATGACTTTGGCCTATGATGCACATTTTTCCGGATACCACAAGTTCATCCAGTGCTTTCCAGAAAGCTCTAATCAGAACAGTTCTCTCGTCATCCAAGTTGAGGGGAAATGTATTTCTTCTTCTTGAAAACTGCGACAGGCATGATTTACTTTTTTAAATGCAAAGGACCTAGTTGCAGTTGTGATTTCCAAAGGATCGCTTGATTTGTGTTACTTAACTGACTTTTCAAATCTCAGTCCAGAGGTTCCCATAATTTTATTAGGCTAAGCTCTAGATCTCAGCATTCTTTTTAGTTTGTATAAAGTGAATCAATGCTAACATGTACTAGTGGCACTGAAAACTTCAGTGTACCCACTCTAATTCGGTATGGGATTCAGAGAGGTAAATGAATCAGCTAGTTTCCTACATGTTGGTCTTTAGGTAATAACAACAGTAATAATGCCTTTTGTTGGTGATATTTTTTTAAATTCGATGAAAAAGGTCTTTGTGATTTCAGTGTCTTGCTCTAAAGTTAATATTCTCCTTATTAATGTGTGAGTTGTACTTGGATTTACAATTAGTGATTGCTCTCTTTGTACTAGTTCTTAGATTATTTCTTCAGAGAAAGAGATGGCTCATTTGCTTCACTATATGCAAACATTTTTTGTAATTCATTCCAAATTGATACAGATAATTTGGAGTCTTGAAGGAGCATTTATAAAATCTAATTTTAAAGATGACAAGTATGACAAGTATTTTAACACATTGAAAATAAAATATTGTTACTAAAGTATAATTTGATATAAGGACCATCAAAAGCAATGGTTTATTGGATTAATAGTAATTTTGCAGTGGTATTATAGAACCATACAAGGCCAAACATTAGAAAATAAGTGCAGTATTTCCAAAATTTATATTTTGAGGTCTGCATTTAGGCTCCATAATAAAAGTTTCGGTTTTCAGGATTGAAAATCATTATTTAAGCATGTAGTATTCTCTTCTATAGTAGAATTTTAATTGTGCGCAGGAGGGAAAAAATACATTGATGTAGTGCTCTCGAGAACCAAAATTATCTCATCAGAAAAGAATGTCTGATTTTTACATGCTGATTATGTTGTGATAGGGATAATAAGGTATAATATTTTAATGGCATGTATGGAGCAATTACACATATTAGGTATTTTAGAATGTATGCTCAAGTTTTTTAGGGAAATTAAGAAGCTGATGATAGGACTGAAATGTGGCACCTACCTATCGCATCTTTAAAGATTGTATACGTTTATGTATGTATGCTGATCCTCTGAAGAGATCCGTTTTTTCATTTCTTTGGCATGTTAGGTGCACATTATATCTAGGTATGCTGAAGGAAGAATTGGCAGTTGTGACTGATTATGCATGTTCTGTTCTAAATAGTGAATTCAGTGTTTTGCAAACTTTATTCTAAGATGATTCCATCTCATTAGGTCTGTAGCTTTAGAGAGTTACAGTTCTCTTTATTGAATCTGGAAATGTCAATTTATTCATTCTCCAAGCACTTGAAGCCTTTTTTTTTAAACCTTATCTAATGCTTCTTATAAATAAGATACTTTTTTTAAAGCGTTGCATTTTATTAACGTAATTGAAGTCCAAGTATTTGTAGATTTTTGTCAGGATTATTGGTTCTTCTGTATTAGGCATTTTATTACTGTTTGTTCATTTCAGGTTTTGTGGATGAACTCAAAATAAGATAAGTTATGAAAGTATTAAAAAAATATTTTGGTGCCCTAAGAAATGAATTCATGTGTAAGGGCACATTATTGATGGTTAGCATCCATTTTCATCCATCGGTGAAGGACATGTAATGCACACTCATGGCCTCACAATTCACTTTTGTTTGTGAAGGCTCTGTATGCAAAGTGATGATATATATATGGGTGCCATTTGTGATGAGTGGCAGTATGCTATGAGATTCAAAGCTATTTGAGTTGACGTATTTCTCTTACTAATAAAATAAAAGAGAATGCTGTCAGGCAATACTGTTGTTCAGTGATTATTTTTGTTTCCTTTTTTTTCTTACATTTGCCACTATAACAATAAAAAGAAAAAAGGACCATGCTGTAGGTGAAAGCTTCTCACTGCAATGGGGATCTATTTTAACTTCTCAGTTCTGTGTGACAAAAAGGGCAGTGTAACCTTTTTGTGGTTACACTACACATTTTTCACTACTGGAGATTAAGGAAACTTTAAGTCATATTACTGTGCACTGACCCTCTGGAAAGTTGCCCACGTTGGTTTTGCATGCAGTTTCCATGATGTGCTCAGAGCCAAGGCTGTTGGATCCCTAGTGCTGCCTTCCCACGCCTGTGCCAGGCAGCTCCCAGCTCCTCTCTGGCCTCTTTTCTGCTGCAGTCTCATGGTTTAGGGAGTCCCCCAGGCTCTCCTGCCTCATCAGTCCCTGTTAGGCTTTAATAAAGTTGAATTGATACAGAGGAACATTTTACAAATCCTACGCTTTACGTATAAGGTAGCATACCCAGCTCTCCTGAAACAGTGAGACATTTAATTGCATGGATGCTTTTCACAGCTTGAAGCAAAAAATAACTGTGTGTTCTGTGGTGACACTAAACCCTGAAGAACTGCTAGAAGAGAGAGCTCAGGCCTAAGAAAGCAAACAGGTAAAATCTCTCACAGCAAACATGTGAAGCGTGATCCCAGAACAAAACTTCTCCAAAATTAGTCTCTCTTTGGCCCTTGCCTTCAGTTCTTACAGGTGAAACAAGGCTGCCTCCCTGCTGTTGTAAGCATATGCACCATATAAATCACTTCTGAGCATCAAGGAGACCTTTTCTTCATGACAGGGATGTATATTCTTCTTTTCTTCAGTCTGAGAATTTTCTCCTTTGTAGGTCTTTCAGTAACACCACGGGAGACTAAGTGACTTTGCTCCCAGGTCCTTCAGTGACCATGCATACAGATATGTCCCCAGTGTACCATGCAGTGCCCTGCAGGAATGCCTTTGAAGCAATAATGCCATATGTTCTGGTTCTTTAATCTGAAGGAGAAAGGGAAACTACTTCCCCTCAGACCTGAGACGTTAATATACCACAGATCCAGGCTGGTAACTTACCACAGTAGCACTCTGAAGCATAATTTTGGATTGTAGACATTATGATAATACACATTATTGAATAATAACATTCATCAGACTTATTGTGTGCAGGTTACTGCACATCTGAAAGAACCATGACCACTGGAGGGTAAAACACTGTGTTTTTTCTCAAGGCATTTCTAGCACATCTGTTCCTAGAGTCAAGTAATCTAAAGAAGAGAACTGCTTGGATACAAGCCAGCCTTCAAGTGCAGGCTTTGAATGAGCTCCTGAGCAAGCTGGGAAGACAGGTTGCCCATGATTAGCAGTTGAAAGTCACAGAATCACAAAACTACAGGGGCTGGAAGGGACCTCTAGAGATCGTTGAGTCCACCCCCCTGCAAAGCAGTCCCTCTACAGCGGGCTGCGCAGGTAGGCATCCAGGTGGGTCTTGAATATCCCCAGAGGAGACTACACAACCACCCTGGGAAGCCTGTTCCAGTGCTCCATCACCCTTAATGTGAAGAAGTTCCTTTGCATATTGGTGTGGAACTTCTATGCACCGGTTTATGGCCATTTCCCCTTGTCCTGTTCCCACAGACTGCTGAAAAGAGGTTGGCCATGACCCTTTGACTCCCACACTTAAGACATTTATAAACATTAGTAAGATCACCTCTTGGTCTTCATTTCTCAAGGCTGAACAGGCCCAGGTTACTCAGCCTTTCCTCACAGGGGAGATGCTCCAGGCCCTTAATCATCTTCGTGGCCTTCCACCAGGCTCTTTTCAGGAGAGTCCACCGGAGTCCATCATTTAATCCCTCATACCTTACGGCCACATCACAGAGCCAGCTTTGGACAGGTGTATCATGTCTGACATTCCCTAGGTGGAAACATGATGAAGTCGGGCAAAGGTGCACAGTGATGGGAGTTGGCAGAACTGTGTGGACAGAACCAGGCAGACTGAAGAAGTGGAGAAGGGGGATTGACAAGGCATAGTCACCATGGGAAAAACTTGCTCAGCTTACTTGCATAAAAGAAATCAGATCAAAATTGCTTTGTGGTTGAGGCCATGCTTCACACTCTGTATGTTTAGAGGGAAAGCTTTTGCTGATGTAACTTAAAAGCAGCTTTCGGTTGCTCATATTTTGCATATGTTCTTGTATAGTATCCTGTGTAGGATGCAGCAGCATGAGGTTTGTTTTTGTGGTTGTCACTACTTTGCATGCGTGAATCCCTTTGTCTACAGATAAGGATGGTATCTACAGATACAAGGGTGGTGATTCCATCAGAAAGAACTCAAGAGGGAAAGGACACAGGAAAAGGGGACAGCTGAGTCTGGTGGTTGTAGTATTTGCTGTTTATTGTATTATTGCTTTGTATCAGTTGTTGTATTGTATCAGTTGTTGCTGACTCTCAGTCCTTCAGCTTGGTCTCTTAAATGTCTTGCTAGAAGCACCCTAGCAAACACATACACTCTCTGCTGATATGATGAGAAAATGAATGTATTCAAACAACATTAAAAAAGAAGGGGGTGGGGATTACAGATAGTTTTCCAAGAAAACTTTTCCAGAGGATTTGTTTTTGATTAAAAAAAAAAAATAAGAAGTTATTTATTTTTGTTATTTTGGTAAATTGCAGTTGCTCTATCCTACATTTCAAATAAAGTTCATTTCTTAAAGCAAGAGGGACAAAAATATGTTTACAGCAGAAGGCTGCCTGTCTTCACCAGTAACTACAGTGTTTTCATTGTCTCTGTTTGTGGACTGGTAATCAGAATGAAATCCATGTAGTCTGCCATTTTGGAGTGTGGCTTCTGATTGTGATGTCTAGGTACTGCTGCCATACAAATGACCAAAACGTTAGTTAGACATACATAGAGATGAAATGCATTGGTATGCAAATTGCCCAGTATAGTATATTTTGGTGGCATACCTGCTGATTAGATGTGCAAGTGGCAACAAACTTATTCTTGGCGCTATTAAGTGCTTGTTACCAGATAACAAAATGTTTTGCCCAAATTGCGTATTCAGATGTCTTCCTTCAAGTAAAAGAACTAAATTTCTTGTGCCTTTTCCAGGAAATAAAATACCTAATTTTGACGTGCTTTTTGTGGTTACAGTAGTGCCTGTCCATTATAGCTTGGTTCTGAGGAAACAGTTGCATGCGCTTTCCAGTCCAGGAGATTCTATACTGAAGGGCAGCAGTAAGGTACCTGGAAGTCAGTGTAATATCAGCAGTAAAGAAGTGTATGGGCAGGGTCTGCTACTGGAATCGCAGACCAGCCCTGGGTTTGGCAGCTTTCATTGCAAGTGAAGCATTAGAAACATTATTGACCTTCTGAAGGACAACATAAAATTTCTCATCTAATAAGCGATGCCAGACAGTGCTTTAAAAATTCTCCTATAATAAATAATGAAACAAATTGTTGTAAAAAAGCCTCTCTATGGCTCGGTGGAAATTAAGAGATACTGCAGTCAACTTATTTGCTTTTGTAGACAGTCCATTATCGGATTTCAGAACTCTTGACTTGGTACCTTGTTGACCCATATCAACTCTTGCCCTTAGTGAATTCTTCCTTTTGAAGGATTGCGGCATCCCTGCTACTTGCTACAGAACTTTTCTGCCTATGCAGACCATGTCCTAAGCGTGATGGTTCAGCATGTTAGTTTCCAAAACCAGGTAACAGTTCTTCGGGGATTCATCCAGAAGGCCTTTTAGTGCCAGAAGTGTCATTTCAGATTTTAATAGGCTCTTTTTATTATTTAACTCATCCCAGAAGTCTGAAATAATAGAAATTGATGCCAAATGAATGAGTACATAGTTGCTGCTAATGGCAAAAGCAGTTAATGTTGCTGTTAATTAATGTATTGCTTTCCACTTATTCTTTTGTGGACACTTTTCAGCTTCTAGTATTTCAGGGAACTGAGGTGAATAAAATGTTTTTCACATTTTCTCTAAACATTATGCATATCACTGGAACAAAAGCCTGTCTACTACTATAGCTGTACATTCTCCAGTTATGACTGACTCATAACACTTCCATAAGTTCCCGAAGTAATCCATCATTGCTTAATAACCAAAAAATCTAAATAAAATTTCACGAATTCAAATAACATTCCTGACCAATAGTTTTTGTGTTTAGATTTCTGGTTTAGATGACAGACACGTAAACTTTCATACAGCCAGTCACATCCCAGCTGCAAATGTAGTAGAGAAAATTATTCCAGCTAAGTTCAGTATTAATTTACGCTCAAATATTTTTCCCATTCCACACTTTCTGATCATGTAAATGCAGTTAATTTATGCTGATTCCACCACTTGCAAGCAAACCTTTCTGGTTTTTGTTGTTTTTCTTTTTTTCCCGTAAGCGAACTCTTCCAGTGCACAGAAGATAAACTAGAGAAAGAACATAATAGTTTCTTTCAAAAAACTGTCCCCGTGTTAATTTGGGAACCATTTAAAACAGCAAACCTCAGGTTTGCATTATTTCAGTTGATGTTTTGAGTGGCTTAGTCTCTGAAGAATGATAGGAAAGCTGGTCTTACATGCCATTTTTCAGACTGAGAGCATGTTAGCCCATCTTCACATAAATACAAATATTTGAAACCATATCAGCAGTTTGCATGGGAGGTTGTTTCTATCAACCTCAGTGTAGTTTTAGCATGAATTTGCAATGTAACCGCTGCAGTCTTGTGTCTTGAGAGATACCATGCAGTTTGTGCTGGGCTGTTTATTTATGACAGCTATGACTGTAGTTGAAATTGTAAGATCTGCACATGCGTGTATTTGTTTGTGCTTTTTCTTTTTTTAAATCATATTCAAATATTGTTACAGGGATAAAAATTAACGAACGTCTTCCATTCATTTTCTTTTAAAAAGCACGAAAGGAGTGCTTGGAGTCAGTTCCCAAAATGTTTGAGTTTCATGGTCTCAGGAGATTTCTACTGTTTCAGTGTGGTTACAATAAGGCCTCTATCTGAATTTCATCCAGTTCAATGGTATAATGAAACTTTAAAGAAAGGGGGGGAGGGGATTGCTCCCTTCACTTGCTGCAGTATCACTTCTATTTTTCTCTGTTTTAAAGTCAAGTTTGACTACGGTTAATTTTATTTTGAAAGTTTGTCTTTGGATATGGTCAAGAAGCCGGGTAATTCTGAAATGAGCTAATTTGGTTGTAATGTGTGTTAAAGTGTGTGTATTTAAAAGAGGATTTAAGAAATGTAAATGGAAATCTTAACAAAAGAAACAGTAAGTTATTGAGGTAACAAAGTTTTTGCTTTATTTGTTCCATGATCCTTGCTCAGTCGGACCTGGGCAGTCCAGGCAGAGGCACTGCTATGTTTCTGAATGTTACCCGAAGTTCTGTGCAGCTGTGAGGTTATAGCTCTTAAATGTTCAGTGACAGGAGAATACAGACTGCTGACATGAATGCTAAGCTTAGCTGAAATACTGTTGCCACAAGAAAGATCAGATAGAACTAAGCAAATGATCCTTTCTGAACTGCAGAAAATCTTTTCAATCAGTTAAAGGATCCCCTCTTTTTCTTTCAAATATTTTACATATTCGCATTGCAAATATAAAGTCTGGATACACAGGGGGATAACTTGTTCCCTAACATTGCTGGGAATGGAGGAGAGCCAACTGTAGCAACAATTACAAGAGATTTTCAAAGAGTTTTCTCCAACTGAAGAGTTTAAAATATTCCAATACTCATTTATTGGAGAAAAAAAAAAAAAAAAGGTGTATGTATTTCTTAAAAACAGGTTTACAAATCCAAAAATCCCATTATGGATTGTCCAAATGAATAAATTCAGCTCTAACTGTTTATAAGTAAGGGTTGGAAAAGAGTGGAAAGACTCTATAATTTTAAATATAACCTTGTATATTAAGGAAAAAAAAAATGAATACTGCTTGGTTTATTCTGCATCAGTCTTTTTTAAAAAAAAAAAATATATTTATTTTTTTATTTTATTAAAAAGATACTGTGAAAACATTATTTTAAAAGCTTGCCAGCAACAAAAATGCTTTGACTAGAGCCTTAAACAAGCACTTTGGTAATACAGCTTTTAGATATGAACTTCATATGATCACGTAAGGGGTTAAGCTATGTGATTTCAGGATAAAAGGCTTCCTGAGCTGACTATTATTCCTATGGTCTGCCAACAACTTTGCAATAAATGGAATGATTTTTATGGGAATGTGGTTATTCACAGCAAGACTACAGTTGGTGTCAGTATGAAAAATTCTTCTTTAGTAGATTCTCTCAGCAGGGATAACAGATCTGAAAGAAAGGCAAAAAGTAGTTACAGAGAACTCTGGCTGGTGTTGGTGACAAATTGTGTTTACAAAACGGGATAACCCATTATAAAAGAAAAAATCAGAACAACAGTAAATCAGAGCCTTGCTCCTTTAAATGCTTCTGTTCCAAAGCAAACTACTTTGATAGTGTGTGTGTATTGTTTAATAGCTCCCATTTCTCTTGCTCATAAAGCAAATGAGACTTCGAGGTTTCCAGTTGCAGGGGTGTAAAGTAATTCTTCTGAGATCAGTAAATTTATTGCAGATTTATACCACTGTCCTTGTTATAACATAAAATATTTGTATGTATGAATTAGAGTAATTCAAGAGAAAGGAGATTTTTTTCCTTTGATTGGATGTTTAATATTATAATTCTTAGTTAATCATATTCGTAATGTTTAAAATTATTATTTTCCAGTATCCCGTGTCTTTTTATTAACCTCTTTGTTTTTTGAAGTAATATTATTAGAAGGAAAATGTGATGGAGGATGAGTTAACGTGTTAATGAACTTAATTGCCATTAACAGTTACTGCACTTAGATTCTGTTTGCAGTAGTCTTTCAGAATGCTTCAGTGATAAAATCATTCCATCTGCAGTACCTCCTTTAGAACGGGTATCATCACCCATTTGAGATGAGTAGTGAAGTTGTATAGAAATTAATGCAAAAGCCATGCAGTAACTTTATGGGCTTAAATTGTTCAGTCATTCATAAAGAAACTTGTTGAAAGATGTAGGGGAATGTTACTGTTTGGATTCGGATGTTTTTTATTTGCAGCTGTTTAAGATGTAAACATGGCATCTTAGAGTGCTTCCTGCTCTTTTGTTTCTCTCCAGTACGACTGCCCCAGTTCTATTTGAAACATTTCATTTGCAAACTAGACTCAGAACAATACAAGACCTCGGTGTAACATTATGAGATGAATTTGCTTTGTTGTGCTGAGTTCACCACTTGATGTACCAGCGAAGAAAATCAAGCAGGCCGTATCAAAGTCAGGAAAAAAAAATCTTTATCTAGCACAGAGAGATAGTGCTGTTGATGGGTGGAGATTAACACCTCTTGAAGTAAACAGGTGGAATTACTGACCAAGAAGTAAATGTTGACTACAATGATGCCAAAGAAAATATATTTCTTAAGAACGTTATACTAAATTTTCTCTCAGGCTGGAAACATGTCAGGTTCATTTCTGCATAATGCAAATGGCTTCCTCAGAATTAGTTGGAAATGAGTCTATGAAAGAAATATTTTTGTATGAAAGTAGATTTCAAGACAGCATGATAGCAGTGCAGCTAAGAACAGAATCAGCTCTTGATGACTGCTGAATGTAATCATTCGTGTTGGTCATGTGAATATTTATTGCTATGAATACAAATGTTGGGAATGTAACTGTCCAGCTTGTCATAAAGTGATAGGTTTTGCTGTGTGGTCTTCCTTTAGTATTGAAGACTAGGACAGAAGTTCATGTTTGGATCACTGAGTCTTGTTCTACAACAAATAGTTGGTTTCCTTGAGGCATCTGTCTGGTTTTGGCAAAGTCAGACTGGCTTGGAAGATGGATCCTAGCAAGTCTTGGTGAACACTTTGCTTCCCAAGTGGTTACCTGAATGTTGAATACGAAACAACTGTAGCCAGCTGTTACAAAATTAGGTAGGAAGGAATGTAGAGCATGCTGAAAATAGATTTCTGGGCAGTCAAACTGAAAAAAAAAAAATAGTTGGATTACAGGACAGGCTGTAGAAAACAGTTTGTTGCTGGTGAGATATAATGGATGGTTGCAGAGAACACTTCAAATAGAACTGGCTGAACTATCTCCCTCTCACTCCCAAGGCAGCTGAACTAATTCCTGGTCATCCAGAATCGAGCCTGAGTCATTCAGGAGCCTGCAGGGGAATGTGTGTTCAAAAATGCCTTGTCTCATTTTGACTGAAATAAAGAGTGCACCTCATTCTGATGTCTGCAATGTCTGTAACAGGAACTTCCTGACCAGACTGTGGCTAGATGTGCTTCATGAGGCTCCCATGATTTAACTTTCGATAGCTTGCCTTCAGCAACAGAGAGTTCTAGGGTAAAAAAGTGATAATTTCAAGAACTTCAGTAAAGAGGCTTTTGTTTGTTTGTTTGTTTTACAGCACTGTATTTCTTCTTAGATACAAATCTAATTTTTAAGGTACTTGCAGTCCCGCGAAGGGTAGGATTTTTCATTTTCCAATGAACCAATGACTGTGAACTCCCTTCTAGAAGGCACAGCAGTAAAGTTATCTTAGTGTATTTGAGCTGAGACACAAAGCCTATTTGCATTTGGTTTTCCACAGTAGCAATCCAAGAAAAGCTCAGTTTCACTGCAGGAAGGAAGTAAAGAAAAGAAAGGAAATACAAACCAAGGTAAGGAATTTTTCCTGATATGTAAGTGAGGGAATGACTGGAAATATTTTTTCAAGTACGTGATACCGCAACCATGGGTGACTTGCAGAAAGCTTGTGAAACTCTGCTTCATGAGTGTAGGACTAAATTAGACTGTTCAGGTAGCTGTAGGTAAATGAACAGAAAAGGGAAACAAAGTATTTGTAGGCTTTGCTGGTGAGTGCAAAAGCCATCTGAAATGCATGATGCCTGGCTCTTGTGGAATGCACTGCTGTGGTTCATGAGTATGAGCGTTAGGAAGAATAACACCTCCCTAGGTTTTCTGAGAAAATCATTCCTACAGGCTTATGCAGTTATTAACCACATAAGTTATTTCCTTTCATGGGATCAGAGATGAGCGCCTTCACACTAAGTGCTACCGAAGATTAGCCACGTATGATTTCCTTTCTCAAGAGAGTCGCATGGAGTGAGCTTTACTCACATGCAGCTCAGCTGAAATGCATGATAGCTTACCGAGTTCACAGCATTAGTTACCACCTAATTTACCTCCCTGTTGTTTCCCCCTTTTTGTAAGTGTAAATGCTGTACAAGAACACTGAAGATCCTGCCCAGCCAGTTAGCATCCCCAGAGCTTTGACAAAACAGATGTCATCCTCTGCTTCAGCTGAGCACGACAGCAGTGCTTTAGCTGATTCGCTGCTTCTGGTGCTGAGCGATAGCATAGGGATCAACATCTTCCCAGCAGCATCTGGGGAGGAAAAGGAGGGAGAAAAATGCAGCGTTGTGCAAACCTCTTCAGGCTGTCCATCAGAACAAAGCTTTTATCTGCCAGTGCTCAAAAGGTTGTTGCAGAGAACTTAAATCCTAGTCTTGGTCCCGCTAGTAGAGAATTACAAGGTTGGGAGACTCAACTAGCCCAAAGTATTATAGCTTTCGTTTAAACATAAGTACGATCAACAGCATCAAGGCACCACGTGTTGAAATGCTCAGAAAGAACTGAGAGAGAGCTCCCATCTTCTTTTGAAGAGCTTCCACATGAACAGCAAGAACACTCTCATTTCCTGAGAGAAGTGACATTGCTTTCAGGCTTTCGTGAAAACTTCAGTCATTTTGTAAGTTAAATTTTGTAAATGTTTGAAATTTACAAGTTGGTACATTCGGAAATAATTTATGACATGCTGACCAAGTTCATGACTGTTGTTTCTTCTTTAAATACGTTCATATTTTATTTTCAGTGGCTTTCATTAGTTGTAGGTAGTTGGTCTTTTTTTCAGAAGTGTATATATCTGTAGATAACATGAATCATGTCGTAAGGAAGGGATTTACAATGTGAAGTGTTGAACTTTGAGGATAAGGTAAATTTGGCATTTTGAACTTGACGCCATCCTTTCCGGGAGTGACTCAGGCTCTTTAAACAGATAAACATGAGTCATATTTAGCCTTTTCTGTCCACTGGTAAAATTCTTCTTCTGACATGCTGCTCTTGCCTTGTCTTGCCCTGCAAAATATATATGGAAATAGAATAGTGTCAGAGTTCTAGTAGGATTTTATGGTTGGACTGACACTCTGCATCACAGAGCAAGTGAGAAGTGACAGGGCTTTAGAGGACAACGCTTACTGTGATTGTCCTGAGGTATGGTTTTGCAGTTTGATATACATCTTCAACAGAAAACGGGAAGATCTTAATGTTGGGTATACTGAGAAATATTCCGTGTATACAAAGTGATGTCGGTTCTTGAAGTACTTCTTTACATTTGTGAGCTAAAGAAAACTAGCAAAACACAGTTTTCTTTAGCTGTGGGAATGGAGCAGGCACATCGTGGTTGCTGTAAAAGTATTTCTTTGGATCATGTTTTATTTTAAATTGGATTCTCCCAGTTACAAGGTGCAGTTGAAATGAAAATGTAAACCTTGATTTTAGTGTAGCTACTGCAATAAAGCTGCAGAATAAGATCTGTATTTATTTTGGAGCAAATACTGTTTACTTTAGGAGTATCATATTTAATCCCAATGCACTTGTTCATGTGACCAAGCAAAATTGGATTTTAATCATTTTTTTTTATTAGAAAAGAATGGGCTCTGTTGTGTTCTACGATTGTGTGTCCAGTGCACTAGAGAGCTCCTGAATCATCTCCTATGATGAGTTTGTTCAGTTCTTAGTCTTCCATGTTTATAATATTAATTTTACATTCTTTTATAACTAATAGCCTTATTTCTTTGTTTTGATGTGGTATTGTAGCTGTGAAAGGCGGTTTGTGATTTTGGGGGGGGGGGGTTTGGTTGTTGTGTTTTTTACGCTGTAAGCTTCTCTTTGTAGTCCTAAGTTCAAAATGGGAGTGTATTGAAATTTTTCACAGCCCGATTTAATTCCTTGACTGTTCATCCACAAACTGTTGGACAGAGTGAAGTGTATTTCAAGAACTCTTTGTTCTTCATATCCTGTGCCCGGCCCACAGGTAATCTGCACCTTTTTTCTTCAGTGCAGAATAATTGTGGTGGGAAAGAAGAGAAAATGTTAGGGTCACAAAGTGCAGGCTAGACAGAGATGACAGGTCCTGCCAATTGAGTGCCAGCATTGAGAACCTGCGAACCGTAGTCTCTGCTTTTTCACATGGATTTATGTTGTATGTTAGCAGGCATTCCAGGGTGATGGGTTAGGAAGTTCAGCACTTAAGCCTTTATTACCTCGGCTTGAAAGGAAGTGTAGTGTTCTTTTTACGTTTAGCAAGTACAGTAGAAGGGCATTTGGCACTGGCTAGGCGTATGTGGGTATACAGGTGTGATGTGTAACTTTATTTTGATTTTCTGACTTGCACATGTATTAGAGTTATTGCTGTCCTTCTAGTCAGGTAAAAAAATTGAGATTTACTTGTTGAATTTAATGGCTGCAGTTAAATTATGGTGTGATCCTTGAAAGCTGAAAGTAGAATAGAGATTAGTTGGAAAAATCAGGTTTAAGTAAAAAAAAAAAAAAATGTAGAAATCAATTAATTTGTGATTAAAAACGTCATTCACTAAGCAACTTTGGAATAAGCAGTCACTGCTTGGAAAAATAAAAAAAACCCTGATGATCTGTAAGCCTGCTTCTCAGAGGAGCACATTGTGATGGTTTGATACTAACCTTAAAGGCATATTTCTGATCTCAGGAAGAGACATAGCACAGAGAAGTCCTAAAAAGCTGCATAACACAACAACATACACTTTTGAGGATTTTTATTTTTTTTTTAAATTGAGAGTTTTTCAGATGCTCCACGTTTATAAAGGATTGCAGCTTTAACTTGTTATGCCAGATCTGTTCTCACATGTACATGACCAAATTTCTCTACCGTTCAGTAGGGAAAATGAAGCAGTGGATATAATTGCGTAATGACAGATATGAGAGGAACAGAGAATCCAGCAGTCATTTCCTGTGAGTTGGCCAGCTTCCAATTCGTCTCAGTGGACATGCTGATGTAAAGGCAAAATGAAAATAGCTCATTCTGAATGTTTGGGGGTTTTTTTGTTGTTGTTGTTTTGAGGGTTTTTTTTTTTTTTGGTGGTGGTGGTTTTTTTTTTTTCCCTGCCATTTTACTTTGCCCACTGAAGTATCAAAACAATTCCTTGCCAGTATGGTGTTGGTTTTCTCATGGTAAATTAGGAATATTAACTAAATATGGATATGTGTTTCAGCTATAGTCAGCAGATTAGGAACGGTAATACTTTGGCAGCCTTTGAGGTTATGTTCATAGTATTATTCACGTTATTCCTTTCCATAATGTGCAAACTTGTCCAGGGTTATCCTACCTAGTGTTTATTCAAAGACAGCAAAATTGCTAGATTTATTTTATTAGTTTTGTAACACGAAAATGTAAAGGCTCAGCATGCTAGCCATTACGTCACTGCACTTGGCATGCGGTATTGGCAGAGATAAGAGGAACTCCTGTAGCAGCCTTAATCTCTTTTTTATTATTATTATTAATTTTCCTACAGTAAATTGAGTAGTAAGGTATATTTTACACAGTTATGGCAGAAGTGCACGACTTGACGGGTGGTAGAGAAGGAGCAAAGTAATATAAATATTTTCAGAACATTTCTGCCATAACTTAATGCTTTGCATATGAATCTTTATAAAGATGGTGTTAGTTTGAAGTAAGAGTTACAGCAGGCTATGTAGGTTCAGGCATTTTGAGAGCTGTAAATGACGACTGGAGCATCTCTGGAAGTCTTTGGTTCATCATACAAAAACAAAAAAGAGAAGAAAGTGAGCAGGAAGGAGTTAGCAAATGCCTTGGGAAGGGGGGAGGGAGAAGACAAAAGCTTCTATGTACAAGACTTAGGCTAGATTCATCTGGTTGTTAATTTTAAACTGTTGTTTTTCTTCGGCTTTCTGCATTTCACTTGAGATGTATTTTAACTTAGCACATAACTGCTGCCGTTTTTAAGGAGCTCCTGCAAGCACATCTTCTGTTGGTTCAAGCACCAGAGCAGAGCTGATGAAAGGGAATGTAGAAACAAGTCTTGGTTATTCTGTGCAACTTCTGTTGGTTTAACATAGCTGCTGCAGATGTGTTTCAAGCTAAGCTACCCATTGTGGCATTGGAAGTTCTGAGGGAGACAAGTGCATGGATCTGTGCAAACCAGCTGTGTGAGACAAGGGCAACATTGAGAGTAACTTCCTGAACTATTGTGCATATATTGTATTTTATATTATATAAGTTGTATGTGTGGACATTCTCATTTTCCCCCAGGATAATTTGCATTGCATGCTTCGAACATGCTGTAAGCAAGTTTCTAATGTTTCTATGTTTACCTGGTATTCTCTCTCATCCGTACTTTAAATATATGTATAAATGTTTCCTTTCTGCTCCATGACAGAAGATTTTTTTGGGTCTCCCTCAAAAATTTTAAATCCACAAAAGTAATATAGCACAGTTCTTCCATGAAGCCTTTTGATCAAGGTGCCCCAGTTTCCAGGAAGCGCTTACTTGAGGCAGCCCTGGGCTGTCGTGCAGTCTGGGTGCTGTCCCAGGCATCAGCTCCTGCCCATCCCTGTAGAGCCAGCAAGTCAGTGTTCTGATCTCTCAGAAAACCAACCAAGAAGAATTGATCCAGGTGTGTGCTCTGTGATTTCTGGCCTTGCCTGTAAGGGAGGGGGAAGCTCATCTGTGGGCAGCAATTTGCTGTTCCTAGCTTGATGTTCCTAGCCTGTGCAACTTGGCTCTGCACACTGTCTCACATGTATCTCAATAAAAGGCAGCACTACTCCTCTTCACTGAGCGTGTTTACAACACTGTGCAAACATTATGGCATCAGCCTTCTTGGCTTTTTAGGATGGTGTTCTCTATTGCAACTTTCCCCTGTCTTCTGTTACCATTGTTGTAAGGGAGTAACCTCCTTTCAGTGGGAGTCATGAGAGCACAGGAGTCCCGCTTGGGCTGTCAGTCACCCCATGGACAAATCTGTCTCTACTGGCTAGAAGGGCAAACGTTCAGTGTAAAAATGTTATCACTTGTAGTCCCTCATGAAAATTTCAGATTGGATGCATTGAAGTTGCAAAGTCAACACCTTTAAAAAGCAAAAGACAGCTTGCTGCATGATCTTTATACATAAGACATGGGATATTTTGCTCCTCGTGCCAGTTCAGCCTATTTTTCAAAAGAGATTGCAGCAGTTTTAATGTTCTGCTTTAAATCTGACTGCTAAACTGATTATATCGTAATAAAATACATAATAAAATACATCTGCATGAATAATATGAATTTATAGTGTTTCTACAGGGACTTTCAACATTAATTTCAGAAATAACTTTGCCAGAGAAATTGAAGGGCGAATACTAGTACATATTTCCTATGAAAATCTTACAAAAGTATTAAATATATCTGTAAAGTTTAAAATGGTAGACCTAGTTTAGTCCTAAACTGGTTCCCATCATAGAAAGTTTTGGAGGTAGTAAACAAGGATTTCGTCAGTCTTTGTATTTTTATTCTCTCATATGTAAAATGATAGATTTTTGCAAAAATGTACTTTTTGGGAATGTATACTTTATCCGTTGGTCCGTGTAAAACTTCATTTTAGCAGTTTTTTCTGATTATGATGCATATTGAGTGAACTACTGTTTTAAATGTTGGATACAGGAGTAACATTTGCACCTAACCAGAGAATTGGACAGTGTCTCAGGTAGTTGTTTTTGCTCAAGAACAAAATGCTCCACACAGAAGAAGCAGGTGAAAGCAAATGGAAGGCATTGAAAAGGAAAGATGGGACAGATCAATTAACAACAGACAAGTAATGGGCTAATTTGAAGAGTTATTGCTAAATGACTTCCTTGCTAAAAGAACAGTTATTAAATGATAGATTTTTCCTTCCTGTGCTCAGGGGTTTAAAAATGCACCCGTCACTCATTAACCCAAAATCCAAGTCAGCTAGACAGAATGGAAAAAATACCTGGCACTCGGATCTCACAGTTAGCCTGAAAGCTGTGTCCTGCCACTCAAGAGGGGCAAAACAGTTGTGCACCATTTGGGACCATCCTTTAGATGTAACATGGTGTCAGTCAGATTTGTCTTCAGTCCTTTCCGAAGTATAATACCTGTCTCTTGGGCTTTAAATTTTCTTCTTTTTCTGTGTGGCTTGACTTTTTTTTTCTTCTTTTACTACTGACAAGAGGACACTATTCCTTTCCATGATATGCAGTGTTTCACCTGAAATTTGTGGTGTTTAGGACCTTTTCTTCCCTTTGCTTGCCTTCTTGACATTTTCTTCGCTTTTAACACCATTGTTGATTGGTTTTGATTTCTGTTCCAGGTTTGTCTCTCCAAAATCCCTCTTTCTTTCTGTATGATGATTTCTGTTTTTAATGTATTATTTCAGTTCTTACTTTCTACCTGCTGAATAGATGCTTAGATGAAAGGGGAAAGGTGTCCAAGAGCTTGTGATGGTCCCATGACCTTACATCGTAAAGTTCCAGGTCCTCAGGCCACCTCTGACTGTGGGATCTAAGATATAATGGTTTCATCCTTTCTGCTCCTGTCTTTCACCCGAGATAGTTAAGTTCAGAAGTTTGTGGAATTATTCCTTCTTTCAGATTTGCCTTTAAGATGATCTTTGACTCCTTCCTTTAGTTTTGTGGTTGCTAAAAAAAAAGAAGCTGTCTCTTTTTCCAAAATTTGTGTTTTGAATCCTCTTCTCCAGCAACTTTTTCCAGTTGTCATTCATCATTTCCATGCTGAGAGAGGAGGCCATTGACGTGGTATTTTTCACTACTACGTTGACAACTCAAGCTAAAATTTTCTATGCTTGGAGCCCTAGGTTAGTCGGTGAGCAGTGGAAGAGAAACTAAAATGGGAAACTCACAGACTCAGGAAGGTGTGCCTTCATTTGCTTATACTCAGTTCACACTTGAATTCTTAACTTCACGGGGATTTGAATGGGAAACTCCTTTTGGTTTTAAATTTTTTAAAAAAGCAATGTCTGCATATTTGAGAGCTTGCTGAAGAAGCTTCCGAATTTCTGTAGCCAGGTTGCTTTTCAAAGCTTCGCAACATGTGTTCGCACTTGTAATTTCAGCTGTATCTGTGCATCTAATGCATTTGGTCTGCCTTTGGAGGAAATTCACGGTATGGTGGTTAAATATGACCAAATGTGCTATTGTCTTTCCTGTGATGGTCGCTTGTACCTCTTTATCCGGCACAAGCTATTTATGCATAAAGTACCAAGAGCGTGCATTAGAATAAGTTGTAGATGTGCAAAAGACCACACATGGCTCTTCTAAATCATTTGAAAAGTTTCTGGTGTATTTTTCCCTAACCCCGTGTTTTTAAAAATCTAGAATTCACAGCCATGATGTGAGGCTAAATAGATTTCTTCAGCTTTTTTCTTATCTGAGGTTGTTGACCTCAGGAGAGGAGGAGAAGGTTACAGGGTCAGAGTCTTTTCCTCCTTGGAGCTTGCTGCTTGCTGGGAGAGGGTTGGCTGGAAAATAGATGTTTTAGAAAAAGGGTTGAGGGTCATGATTTTAATTCTGTTAGGGAACAGCTGGTTTGAGTTTCTTTCCACTTCTGTCTTCCCTCCCTTCCTCACAAATCCATAGAGAGAGAAAAATTTGTTCAGAGGAAAGCAGTAACACAAAAATAAAGGATTGCAATATTTTCATATTTAAAATAGATCATGTTTGTTATAGGATTTCACATTAAGTGAGAGAAGAGGAAATTATTAAAGTAACTCAAATCCATTATTGTTTCAAGCATTGAATTGAGATTGATCTACAGTGCCAGAGGTCTGTTTGTTTTCCTGCCAAATGTTGAAATCGTTAATAGCAATGTTTTTATTGGATAAACAATATGCATTATGATTTTTAATTTAGTGATGGACAAAGCTGATTATAAATGTGCCATGTTAGTTTGCATACAAGTCACTGCAGGAAGATGGTTTGATCTGACTGTTTCTGTTTGGATTTTCTTCATCTTTGCATGCTGCTTTCATGCACTAAGACCAAAGAGAGAGAAGGAAACTCACAACTCTCAAATGAATGGCAAACTAGGAACAGATTTTTCGTCTGCGCTCCTCTGAAACACTGGCCTCAGGCTGTGTTGGTGTGTGGCTCAACAGCAATCAGAGGTCATAATTTCATTGGCGGTTAGCATCAGGTTTAATTTTTCTAATATGTTACATTTACCGAAATGTCTGGTTTCAGTTACACTTATGCACTGACTGAATCAGCTTTGAGCAGCATGATGTTTTAAGGTACCTGAAAGGCTACAAGAACATTTATGGAACACATATGCTAATTGTTTTTAACCACTTTCCTTTCTAAACACAAAAACGTGTTTTCGGAAAGCCATTTAACAGTAGTTGTTAATGATGGTGTGCGTTCATACTAAGACATGAGCGCAAGGAATAGGTAAAATAGTTGTTTTAACAAGACTGCCATCTACTGATTTCCACAATTAAAAATATCCCTGATGAATAGATGTTCACATTTTTTTTATAGCTTTATTTTTTAAGATTTGCAAGATCAAGAAGTCGACTAAAGTCTTTCTGTCGCCTTAGGAATGCGACCAGGTTCACATTGATGACGTTTCCTCGGATGACAATGGTCAAGATTTAAGGTACGAGAGAAAGAGATAAAATGTTGCTTTGCATGCTTCTCCCTGGGAAAGCGATAACTGCTGTAGTGCTTACAGTAGCCCATTGTCTTCTTAGCTATTTTAGCCTTTCCAACCTAGCAGCGAGTAGCTGGTGGCTGAATGTAGCCTGTTTTTTGTTAATTTGGGGGTTTTCTTATCTCCAAATAGCACCTATAACTTTGGAACGGATGGCTTTCCCGCAGCTGCCACCAGCGCTAATTTGTGCCTCGCGACAGGGGTGCGTGGAGGAGTGGATTGGATGAGAAAATTGGCATTCCGCTACAGACGAGTAAAAGAAATATACAATACCTACAAAAACAATGTTGGAGGCAAGTGACTGTGAAGCATATAACAGATATAAATGAGAAGCAGTAAAAAAGAAAGAGTTTTATGTTGTTGTTTCTTTGCACTGTATGGAAAGGTGTATCTGTACTAATGAAAGCAAAGGAAAATGACAGTGTCACTTAATTTCAGTGTAGACATGCTCTTATCTACTCCGCAGGTCTTCTTGGTCCAGCAAAAAGAGAGGCTTGGCTACAACTGAGAGCAGAAATTGAAGCTTTGACGGATTCTTGGTTAACACTTGCACTGAAAGCACTCACCCTTATTCATTCAAGGTGAGTACGGATGAGGTAGTTACAAAATGTTAGAATGTCTGCTGTTGATTTAGAAGAGGCTGCCTGGTCTCATGGACATAATGCTGCCGTGAGGGACCTTTGTTTCATTCCCTGTTCTGGTCTGACTGTGATGTTCTGTATCTTGCTCTCCTGTAATGCAGAGAGAGAATCTAACTTTCTTTGAGAAGTGTCAGTAGTAATGGTGAAGGGTTCTGATGGGAGGGATAAGATTTTCCTTGTTTTCTTTTGCTTTGCTTTGCCTTACATTGCTTTGTTAAAAGGATCTTTGTGTTTTCTGTTCCACAGGACAAATTGTGTGAACATCCTTGTAACAACTACTCAACTAATTCCGGCTCTGGCAAAAGTCTTGTTGTATGGATTAGGAGTTGTATTTCCCATAGAGAATATTTACAGTGCAACTAAAATAGGTGAGCTATTTTTATAATGTTGTGCTGTATCTGAAACTATAAAAGTAATTCTACATAAAAAGCAATTGCAGTCCGCATTCTTTAATATAGAAGCATACAGATTAATGTTGTATCTCAGAAAAGACATTTCATGCTAAGGCATCCTAAAAGTGCTTTACAAAGAACTTCATATAGCTCTATAAACACAGATGCAGCCTCTGTTAGAAGGAAATATAATCGTTTTTTGACACATTTTCTCAAAACTGTGAGTGTATGTAGCAACGTAGGTGTTTTTCTGATAGGCTGTCAGTAGAGACCCCTGCAGTCACCTCAGGTTAACAACACAGGTAATTCTGTAGAGGTAGACCCTGGCTGCATTCACTTTCATGTGTTCCAGAGAAAATTTTGGTAAACGGCTTACCAGAAGCAAGAATGTTTTGCTGCAGAATGTAGTTATTTAAGCTTATTCATACTGACTGTAATAAGCTTCAGCCGGGCAAATGTTTATTTCTGTTTTCTGGTTCAATATAAAAGATGTTATTCTGGGTATGTAGAAAATACATGGTACCAGATGGCAATGGTGCTTGTAATTTTTAATGTGATTATGACCTATCTGTTCTGTCTCAGATTCCCTCAAAATTGTTGGCAACATGAAAACATTTTTCATGTGTTCTTAAGTATCTATAATGCAGGAAGCTCAAATGGCCAAGAAAAAATGGTGGGTTATTTTTGTTTGGTTTTGTTTTGTTTTTAAATAAATACCTCGGTTGAGCATTTTATATAGAAATTTGAAAGCATTACTGTAAAAGATTTAAAACCATTTCCTGGGTGGAAATGTCACTCTACCTGACTGTAGAAGCTTTGTGAGTTAGAGCTTTGAATTCGAATACTTTAAATACACATTTTAATTGAAGCACCGTAATAAATACTCAATGATGACTTTAAGTGCACAGAGCAAAGAGTACTTGTGGAATACTGCCCTCAGTCACTGACTGTCACAGGAAATCAGGAGATTTGTGTAATATGGCACGATTCGTGATTTTCCAGCACTGTTTTAACCTACTTGGTGTTGCACGTTCCTTATGCCTGGCACTAATGTTAAAGGGTGTCATTGAGAAGTGTAGTTTCTCTGCTGACAAAAAACCTTTTTTATATTTCCAATCTGTTCACTCATATTCTGGTATTGTCCTGTAGCTGAAATAATTATTTTGAAAAAAACAAGTTTTCCTGTTTTTGGTCTAGACATGCAGTAGGTACACAGGTAAGCGTGCATTTTGGCTGGGCTGATGTGATCTTTCAGATTGATATAGCTTTTAGGAAAACTCGACTGTAGGCATTTACTTACATTCTGGCTTCCCAGTATGGGTACCTGAAATGCTGTACAGAACTGGGATCGTTTCCCTAGGTCTGTGCACTGAAGTAATGAGCTACGTTAATGGATCCCAGTGCAGGATCAAGGACCTTGACCATGTATTGGATTACAGGCATTTAAACCTAAATCTTTTTTGTGACCTCCTAAGTCAGGATACTACTGTTTCAGGAGCTGTGATTAATCTTGTCACAGGTTGCAGAGAAAAAGCTAGAATTTCTACTCAAGAGTTCTCCTGGTGGGGGAATCCCCTCCAAAATGAGAAAGGTGATACTGCAGACCTGTGGTACGCTACATCTACCATGTCATGTGCATTAAATGACCTTTCAGAGCAGATTTGAAGGTTGCCTGTCAGCTGTTCTGGCAGGAACAAAGCTGCAATAAACCCGCGTGCACCACCCTGCAGGAGAGGCTCTTCTCTGTTCTCTCGCAATAATTATGTATTGAAGTGTTGTAGTGTTACATATAAAAAGAAGAGGTTTGGTGATACCTCCTCACCACTTACCCTTAGTAGCTTAATATATATTTTTTTTCTTTCAGGAAAAGAAAGTTGTTTTGAGCGAATAATTCAAAGATTTGGAAGAAAAGTAGTGTATGTGGTTATAGGAGATGGTGTCGAAGAAGAACAAGGCGCTAAAAAGGTAATGGCTCTTTTTCAAGATTTCAGGACTTTGAAAGCAGAATTGTCTTTTCTATCATATGCAGCAGCGTGTGCTGGCATTTGATTTTAGTATCTTTGCTTTATGAAATATAATGTTTTGATCATATCTGGTAGAAAGCTGCATAAAACTAGATAATGATGTGCCCCGCTGTTCTCCAAAAGACACATTATGCTAGCTATGTATTTTTGGCTTATTTCAGAAGGCAGCCAGAAAATGGGTCCTGGTTTTTGTGCCAAGAACTAATAGTTCTGTTTTCATTGGCATCCCAAAATACCACATCGGATGTTATGAATATAAGCAAAAAATGGTGATTCTTACTGATCAAAGGCAGTGTGAAATTTGACCGGATGACATACATATATGTCACACCTTGAATATGCATGTAGGTCTGGAGTAGTTTAACAGTTTTCTTGTGGGACCATAATTTGGATTCTGTATTCAGGTAAATACTCATGTCTTGTCCTGCATTCATAACCTCAGTAAATTGAGCTGAGGATGCAATTTGCATGTCTATTTATTATTTTTTTCCCTTCCTCTGGGAGAGAAGGGGAAAAATACACTTTTTTTCCCATTGTGGAGTAAGCTCCATAGAAAGCAAAACTTCCCGCTGGCAAATAATAGCCTTCCTCATCTACCAAAAAAGAGGCAGATACGGAGTCTTCACTTGAAGAAAAAAGGCATAGTTTTGGCTATTTGAGCAGTAAGAGAAGGAAAATGAGCATTTCACTTACTTCTTCCCTTTAAGGGTAAATTGCTTTGACACAAGTTCTCTTCTAGCACAAAAATATCTGTGTGGTACTTCTATATCTGTTTCCACTGTTGCTAGATTGGCAGAGTAAAACTAATTAGTTCAGATGACATTTTACCAGATGCACTGCTGACTGGTTTTGCTTCTGAAATCAGGGGTTTTGTGCCCCTAGAGCACTTCAGGCAGGTTCCCGGCTCGTCCCAGCACTTTGCAGAGCATCAGTTTCATATATCCCTTTGGCGGGCGGACGGGAACAGTTTGCTTCTTTTTCCTTCAGAAATGCCTTTCATCTTTGCAGAGAAATGTTTTCCCGCTGTAAATGATTACATTTTAAAAGCTGCATTTAAGATCAGGGGGGAAAAAAAAAAAAAAAAATCTTCTTTGTTCCTTTTCTGTTGCTTGGTGAAATAGTGCCGTATATGATAATGGCAGGAGTAGTCCTTTTGGTAACATTATCTAATTCACTGCATTTTTTCAACAGGAAACACGATTCAGAGAAGCATAGGAGAAAGCCCTTCCAGTTGCTAAGAGGTGTAGCAGCACAGAAAGTTTCTTTGTGCCATTGCTTCTGTATACTCTTTCTTATTTGAAGAAACGTAGATTTGAAGCATGTTAGATTAGGCTCTGGATTAAATTATTTTTTAAAACAATGCCAGACAAGTCAGTTAAGTACATCAGCAACCTCATCTTTCTGCAGAAACCATTAATTTGATTAAAGGAAATGTTTCTGTGATTCTTGTCCTGCTTCGTGCTCCTCCTAAAATGAACTCCCCGTTGCAAGCTGTGAAAGCAGGATTTGATCCTTGGTTTTGGCCCTTGCATAGTGCCAGAGCAAGAATCACAGAGTACTTGGTGCTAATCTCAGCTCAGATGGTGCCTTGTTTTTTGACTGCTCCTCAGGTTGTTTTTTAGCGTTATAAGGAGAAGTAGGCACAGGATTGTGCCACAGAGTATATTGTGCTTCACTTCATATGCCCTGTTTAATGAATGATGAGTACTGCTACATTAGAAAACTGTAAAAGCATATGCCTTCTGTAGAGCATTTGCAAGCAAAACTGGGACTACTCGCACAGAAAATGTGAAGCCCATCAGCCAAAACTGACCTTGCTTATCCTCTCACATTGTAGCTTCCTTCCTATCAGCATATTCAGTTTTGGGCCCCTCACTACAGGAAAGATATTGAGGCCCTGGAGCGTGCCCAAGGAAGGGCTACAAAGTTGGTGAAGAGTCTGCGATGCGTGTCTTAAGGGGAGTGGCGTAGGTGTGGAGAAGAAGAGTCTCAGGGAGACCTTAACACTCTCTACGAACTGCCTGAAAGGAGGCTGCAGTGCAGTGGGGGTCAGACCCCTCTTCCAGACAACTAGTGACAGGACAGGAGGTGATGACCTCAGATTGCACCAGGGGAGGTTCAGGTTGGATATTGGCACAATTTTTTTCTCAGAAAGAGTGGTGAGGCATTGGAACAGGCTGCCCAGGGTGGTGGTGGAGTCGTCATCTCTGAAGGTGTTCAGGAAACGTGTAGGTGTGGCGTTGAGGGGCATGGTTTACTGGTATGCTGGTGACAGGTTAACAGTTGGACTAGATGATCTTAGTGATCTTTCCAACCTTTATGATTCTGTGGCTCTCTGATAATGATTTTTGTGATATTCTCATAGCAGGGACAGTGTTTATGTAATTCCTTTGTACTGCACTTTGCTGAAGGAGGTTGACCTGTGGAGAAGCCCTTTGTGTATGTACTTTTTTTTACATAGAGCATGGACAGTACTTCTTTAAAATTCAAATAGCCCTTCACTGCTTACATGTGGTTTGTAACAAGTAGATTTAAATGAGCATATAAATTCAAATCTATTTCATTTTTTCTGCTCCTTCAGTGGAAAGAGCTGAACTTCAAGCCTAGGAGATCATAAAGTTAAGATTTGTTATTAAAATAACTTACTCATAATTTAGCCAGTTGCTTTGTCATGAGGCAAGGTTTTTCACTGTTGCCCTTTATCTGTTGAAAAGCCTGAGTCGATACAACAGAAGAAAAAAGATGCATTTTAAATCTTTTTTTATTACCATTGTAGTAAAAATTCGATGATACATTCTTTTCCATACAGGTTAAAAGGCCACTGCTCTTTTCAGAAATGTGTTCAGGAGGGATTGGTATTTTGTAAAATGCCTCTCCTGATCGATGAAAATAAATACAGCGCACCGAGGAAATGGCACACTCTTACGTTTCATGTCACGCAGGACAAGCCATGGTATCAACACCTTGCCTTAGCTGTCACTTCCTGCGGAATATAAGACAATTAAATCCTTAGGCTGTTCGCATTACAGGCTGAGGAAAAATAGTACCCTTCTGGATGGGTTCAGGAGGCAGGGCAGCCACAGCGGTAGGGTTCATGTGGAGGTTGCTACCTCTGGGGAAGAGGGAGAGGAGGGGAGAGAGAAAACGGGGAGAGGCGAGGAGCGCTCAGGGGTGCTGTGGGGGCATGTGCCTGCAGCAAGCCTGGGCATGGGGCTGCCTCCTTCCCTGTGTGTCTGCATGCCACTGCGGTGACATATGCAGAATCAGTTCCTGGGTTTCTCTGCCAGAAACTCCATTGTCTTGAGGGTTGTTTTTTTGTTTTTGTTTTTTTTTTTTTTTTTTGTTGGGAAATATTCATAAGGCAGAAAAAGAAAAAACAAAAAACCTGAGGTTTCCTACTTGGGAGAATCTTGCAAAGCATTTCTGATTTGCAAGATGAGACAAAAGGAGGAGCGTCTCTTCATGGAGAAGCTGGATTTTAAATCAGGTGATTCGGGAGAGCCTGGGCAAATCAGTTTCTCCCTTTGTCTCCAAAATGGTCGTTCGGCTTTGGAGGGAAATTGTGAGGAAAAATCATAAATCTTCACAGAGCAATAAATAGAATATAAATGGCTATCCAGTCTGCAACTGCTTTAAAGCTCGCAGTCACACTGTGCTGCTTAGGTTTGGGTAGGAAGTAAAGGCGACCACTTAACAAAATCTGGCAGAAACACAACAAAAATACTGTGAAAGATGACAGAAACTTATGAGTTTTCAATTCAGACATGTCACAAATCTCAGGAGTGAGATTTCTGTAGAGCTATGAATTCATTTAAGGGAAGAAGGATAGCCTGCAGTTTCCAGTGTTACTCAGTCAAAAAATGGTTTTGTTTTGTACATATATTGAAGCGCTTTTGTTTATTTTGGTGAATACTTGGAGTTCTGTTCTTTTAGTGGATACACACTGAAAATAATACTGCCTCTAGTTCAAAATTTAGATACCTTAATATTTTAGGGTATTGAATAATTTTATAATTACTAGATTTACTAAATTAATAATTTAACTTTTCTTGCTTAAGCCAAACAAGCACAAAGTGAACCTGGTGCCACCATATTTCATTTAAGAATAGAATTGAAATGTTCACAGCTTTATTGTCAAGTGTCACATTATTAAACAGTTGCAACACAATTCATGCTTTTTAATAGTTTCATGTTCACTTGGAAGAAAGTGAAATAGTGCACAGAACCCTTTCTTTACTACCAGCGTAGCCATTCGTACTCCCTATAAGCAATAAAAAAGCTTTCTTACAGTTTCTTCAGTTCATAATGCATCCAGCTAGGCTGCTGTTTGTTAGTGGTTCGTGTAGGTCATTTATTCTCAAGCTTCAGTAAATGGTATATTAGCATTTTTTTGTGTGCTCAGAAAAGAAGACATATATTAGGCACGATGTGTGTGATAAGTGTTGGCAATGAGGGCTTTCTGAAGGTAATTTTTAGTAAATATATATCCATAGAAACTCGTGTCTGATCATTTCATAAGAAAAAAATGAGCCTCTGTCTCAGTGTTGACAGTGCTTGTGGATAAGCAGGGCACGCTAATACAGGAATAATGTATAAGGTTTTGCTTGATCATTTTGTACAGTCATTTAGTATATTAGATAAGCTGAAAACTATTGTATATGCCCAGTAAACATACATGCATATATATGGACAAAAATGTGTGTGAGGCTGCATATTCACACATGCATGCATGCATGTAGCTATATGTAGATCCGTATCAGGTTTGTTTCCCCTCCTCTTAGCTATGAAGTCTGTGCCGTAGGGTCAGACTGATAGAGATCTGAATCAGCCACATGGGCCCCGTGCACGGAGCGCCTATGCAGATTCCAGTCCCCATGCAGCCACTGCGTTCCTGGCGTGTTTCATTTCTGGGGAGTGTACGGCTGTTCCTTTGACCTATACACAGGACAACTTAAAATAATTATAATCCTGAGGTTTATACAACCTCTGTTTTCATGGGACTCTCCAGGCTCTCATTCCACGTCTCGCTGCCATAAGCGAACAGAGTAAATGGAGGTATATTCCTTTAACAGATATAAATAAAGCAGAGGACACTTATGTGAATTTCAGATTCACAAAGATACAGCCAAAATAATGATCACTTAAAGTTTTGGTTTTAAACTCTGACCATAAACAGCTGAGAGTAATCCAAAACTTGATATTGCATATGGGCATCATAGCAAGAATCACTGTGATTTGATTTAGCAGAAGCTAAACCTTCTGTTAAAACAATCAGGGTCTTTAACTACCCCCGACGCCTGGTGTGTGTACGCTCTGTGGTGCTGAGGTTGTTACTAGGGAAGCAGTATAATGCTGGAGCTGCATGAGGTGGGAGCTGGAAGCCAAGAATTTATTACTACAATTCTCCCTATTCATTAGTTTGCTGTATGTCCTTGGAGGGCTTCCATGTCATTGACTCTTGGCTTCTGCAGGGACACTACTCAAGGGCAGGTGTCCACCAAACCCTGCACCACGCTTTAGGTATGTTATTTACACCTCTCTGAGCCGGTGGTTGAGGCAGAGCTGATTCCAAGCTGACAGAGAGAGCAGATAAGTGCTGCCTTGCTCCTGGGGAAGGAGAGGGAAGCTGCAGCCATGCAAAAATGGAGGCAGCACCACTGAGTGCTCTCAGTTGGCAAGCACAGCTTGGATCGGCCACAAGCAGAAACCCATGCCTGTTTGTCCTTGATGTAATATCCTTGTCAAATGTTAAATCCTGATCTTGCAGCCTAAAGATATAGGAACACAGAAGCTTTAGGAGAGCCCAGAAAACAGCATGATTAGGAAATTTTATTTCTATTTGATATTGTTTGTACATTTACTGAATATGATGCAATAAATGAATTTTTTAGGAAAGATTTGAGCTGGAAGGTAGTAATACCTGACCTGATGAGAGGACAGTCTGTATACAGAGAGGACAGTCTGTATACAGAGAGGACGGTCTGTATAGCGTAACGGGGGGGTGCTGGGACATGGAGCAGTAACTCAGTGAGCTGATTGCATCTCGTTTCTGCTGCTGCTGGGGCACAGAATCTGCACTGAAGATGTATAAGTAGTAAAGTCATGTTTAATGTTTCCTTCTTAAGGAGAGGAGCACTGTGCAAAGCGTTCTATTTGGAAATACAATAAGCATTTATTCCAACGACGTTGCACTTGTCTGTGAATTATTATTTTTTTCCCCAGCAGCGACATGGCTCACTTATTTAACTTATCTTAATCAGCTGTATCTGAAGTCTTTGTGACAATCTAGAGTAAAACGAAGCAAAACAGAAATTAATCCAGTGGTGCTTCCTTGTGAATCATTTTGTTTTCTTCATGAATAATTTCTTGGTTCTAAAAGCTAGAGAAACCCTGCATGTGGGCAGCTGTTGACGCATCTTTATTACATTTTAATCCACATCAGGAGTGTCATACGGAAGGAGGCTGTCCCCTTTACTCTGCTTTGGCTAACATCTGTTTTAGGGCAAAGAAATTGAGTTCTTTTGGACAGAACTAAACCAGAGGTGCTTACCAAATGCTCTCCAACTGCTAGTAGGCATATTTTCCTTAACAGTGGACTAGAGTTGTTCTGAAATGAAAACCCTGAAATATGGACACCTCCACCGCTCTGCAGTCCCTCTTATTGTGCAGCTCTTCTTGCTATCACCCGTCCTTTTTTTGGTGTGCATTTTCCAGATTCCCTGCTGTGCTACTTTGCGTGTCCTGCACCACTTTTTTAGCAAAGTTTAGCTGATTAATACCATTCCAGCCTCATCTCCTCTGCCTCTTACAAGTGCAGCAGTTGAGTCATCCTTAATAGTTGCTTTTTGACATCAGAGAGCCTTGCCGCTACTTACCCACTTCCGTTTCTTCTAAAACCTGTGCTTTATTCCGCACGTCAAACTCACTTCATCATCACAATGTTATCTGGATTGAAGTGTTGTCCTCCTAAAAATAATTACTTATATTCAGACTGGTTTCCCTGAGCTCTAAAGATGAATCTATCGCAAGCTCTGTGCTAAGGTGTTGGATTGATGGGATAGGCATAGAGCAGATGTGCAGGGTTTACAGTAAACGTGTAACTGGAAACAGAGGGTTTCTCGTTGTGCTTTTACATTTTTTTTCAAAATTGCTCTCTAATTCCTTGAGGATGAAGGCCTGAATGAAAAAGGGAGTTCAGCATAGCAGTGATGATCAGAAGAGATGTAGTTTTGCTTCTGATTTAAATAGAATTAGGAATTTGCTAGGAAGTGCTGAAGGAGAATTAAGAAAACAGTTCCTGAGAAGCTGTTAATAAAATACTTGGGGACCCCAGAAGCTACTGTGATAGTAAATTGTTTGTGGTTTGCCTCCTAAAGATGCCAAACACAAGCTGGCCCTATGAGATGGTGAACACGGTCGTGTTTAGCCTTCAAAATATTGTTGCATTGAAACTATTTTCCCATGAAATTAACAGAAATTTTCCTGAAGAAAGCTGATGGTTATCTATTTGTATTTATGTGAAAAGTCCTGCTGATAGTATAATCCCTGTTTTGCAGTATAAAGATAGCAAGTATTCTTAATCAGATTTTTACCCTTCATGGATGAGTTAATGAGTACTTTTTCCTGGTAGTTGTGGTTTCGGTTCCTTTAGGTTCTTTGCATGCATAGTTGTGCTCCAGACTGAGATCTTATTACAGTTAATAGGAAAAAAATATGTATTTATTTAAAAATTGTCCCATATGGAAAATATGTTTTAAGATCAGTGCTAACAATGAGCGATGTTACGCAAACCACCAGGATAAAATTCCTTTCAAAGTGATGTGAGCAACATATGAGCTATTCTGAATCGTCTCTCCTGTGTTTGTAACTCACCTGCCAGGAAAAGTTTTCCAAATAATAAATGCGTTTTGATGGTAAATATTACTACCACTTCCATTTTATTTATTTTTTTAATATATTTTTAACTAAGTTCTCTTCCTCAAACTACCCACCTGCTTCGTATATGGAACAGTTTTCTTAATTTTTTTTTTCCTCGCAAAAAAGCAGTTTCTTCCTCAAAATGTTGCAGTCTGTTTTTCTTAAGATCCTTGAGATCTCCTGTCTTTCCTGTTGGCAGCTGGGTTTGCTGTTGTTGATATTATTGATAATTTGTGCTCGAGTGTCAGAAAAATCAGAAATAAATGTGAAAGGCTCAAGGTTTTAAGAGCTCTGAGTTGCTCCCTCCTCACACTGTTACCTTGTTCTTGCAGAAGACAATGGGTGGGTCTAAATACCAAAATGCTTGGGGTTATTTTTACATGTTGTCTGTGCTGTTCACAGCATGCTATGCCATTCTGGAGGATCTCAAGCCACTCTGACCTTATGGCCCTTCACCATGCCTTGGAACTGGAGTACTTGTAGCAGCTCAGCAGCACTTTGAAACCCCAGAGCCTCCTTCTGCCCATGGACGGTATGCCTATGCCTTGTGTCAGCATTGGACTACAGAACTTTGTGATTTCAACATGTTGATGTACAGCTGCAATTGGTCTTAACCCTTGCCCTTTCAGTAAACGGAGGAGCATGTCTTTTTCTTCAGAACAGCTGTTGACTCTGGTACTGCGAGTCCAACAAAAATAAGCCATGAGAATGTTTTAACAGCTCATCTTTACTATATTTGCTACCAAAAAAGAAATGGAGAAGGAAGAAAAAGGAAATAAAGGTTCATACCTGTGAAAAAAAAGGACCTGCAAGTGCTTTGTAGTTTTTAAACTCTTCAATGTGACACACGCCGTTTCTTCAACACAGCAAACTTGATTGCACAACGAAGACTGAGATTTTTCAAAATACCAGTGGAGTAATTTTCTTCTAAAGAAGGTTTACTTTTTGGTTTCTCATACCCAGGGTACTCTGTACATCTTTACTTATTTATGAACAGACTGTATTTTGACATCATATAACTGAGGATATGTGTAATAGGAATAAAGGCTATTATAAGCCTTTGCCTTACGATACAGCAACTACTTTTGATTTTAGCACATTACAGAGTAGTTTAAAATATGTCTAATTTAAACTAATAGGTACATCACTGAGACAATCATGTACAGGAAGAATTTTTGTGTAAATTTGTAATAATGAATGATTCTTTTACATATCGTTAAGGTAAATGCTATTGAAAGATAGTAATGCCTTGTTGGTGAAGAATGAGGCTACGTGTGCACAAAATGTTGTGCAGTGCCTTGTCAACACGTTGGATATAAATATGTAGATAATGGATTTTTTTAGATAAATTTGTCAAGACCAAAAGCATGGATGTCAAGTGTCAATATGAATTGGGTTTTGTTCTTTTCACCTATTTCTCTACCTTTTTTCTCTCTCATCTATTCTGATTATGAAAAGGTTTTCTTTCCCCCCCATTAAGGAAATATAGATAAAACGCAACCGAAGAGGAGTACTTTGCTGTCGTCTGTTTGCTCTCTTAACACTTTTTTAGAGTATTGACAAATGAATTAGCAGATTCCATGAAGAAATAGAGAACACAGATATATTTTAAGACGTGACTTAAACTGGAATCTAGGTACCGACTAGTTTATGTCTCATCCAAAAATAAAGGAAATTATTGTGATCGTTATTTTTAGAAATTAGAAATGGTAATATTTTGGAGAAATTGAGCGAGATACTCATATACATTTAAGTTTTTTAATCCTCTTCCACCAGGAGTCAGATTTTCCTAAGATATAACATCCATTGCCGGCAATGGAAATACAGAAATAGTTATCGCCAAGGAGTTGCAATTTGCTTTTGTCTATATCCATTTACAGGACAAACCTAGACTGCGTCTGTCTGTGACTTGTGACTTTTCTAATCTTGAAGGCCATGAGCTACTTGATCAGATAAACTGTTAGTCTTACTATTTGACGTGAATTGTACCAATTCCCATTGCTTGATTCAAGTCTCTTCATTAAAAAGAAGCATTGGATTTGTTGTTTCATTCTCCAGCTTTTCTTTTTTTTTTCTTTTTCTTTTCTTTTTGTTGTTGTCGGTGGTGGGTTTTTTGCTAAAAACACCAGCCTTGAAACAGCTACCTGCAAAGCTATGAAACCCCAGTGTAGCTGCAAAGCAACACCATTCTTTATTGGAGGAATCACGTTGCTGCTAGAATTAAACGTTTGTGGATTGCTTTATTACCAACAAAGAGGTTTTTATCCTACCAAGACTTTCACACGTGCTTTACTTTACCCAGTATGAGTACTGGAATTCACACAGTACTCACGTACATACACGAAGCACACTGTGGATAGTTTTTAAAACTTAGATTATAATTAGCCCTTTCTTTCTTCAAGCGAAGTAGACAGAAATGGAGGTTGGTTGTCTTTTTTTTTTTCTCTCGGTCTCTTTTCTATCTTTGGTCACTTGCAGACTGAAAAAAAACAGTTTATCTGGGCCTTATTGTACAAAAAGCGTGTTGTGTCCACAATTGTGTACAGAATTTTTCTTCATTAATTTTGTTTTAAATTAATAAAATTGATTTGTGAACATATAAAAACAACTCTCTTGTATGCAAGTCTGTGATATTTCTCCTCCATAGGTCTGGAATGAGGGCACATCTCTCATCTTTTCACTGTCCTGAGACACAAGTTGTTCACCTGTATGTGCCCACCTGAGATGTTAAATAGATGTTATATAAAAATATTTGCTTCTACTTTACAAAAGGCTAAGTTGGATGGGCAGCAGGAGGAGGAGCTAAAGGTCAGAAATGTGGAAATAGGACTCAGACTTGGTGCATGCTATCCTGGAAACATGTGCCTAAGTGAGTGGCGAAAAGCAAGATCCTAAATGTTAGGTGCTGTGGTGCCCAGGTCATCCAGAGCACACGTATCGTGAATGGATTAGCCTGATCATTCAGACATTGCACTCAGGACTATAGCAACTCTCCTACTCTCTGAGAATCTGAAACAGGCCTGAACATCTGTGGGAATTAAAGATTTGAGATTCGAAAGGAAGCTGGTGGACAATGGTGCCCACTTTCTTGTCTAATGAGATCTGGGTTTTGTTGCCACATTGAAATATAACTTCAAAGGGAAAGATGGACAGTGTCACAAGCTGGAAAATGCAAGGCTTAATTAAGACAGAGTTTGTGTCTTTTCAGAGAGAAAGGGGATTAAGTCTGCAAAATTTCCTTTTTGAACTGACTGCCTAATTACAACAGCAGTGACCAAAAGGGGTGCCTTGCACCAATTCCCAGTGTGCTGCAGAATTAACTGATGTCTGCCATGTTACCTGGGACACTGGGAAAAATGTGGGCCAGATGCTGAATGAGGTGGGTGCCCTAGCCATGAAGGACACCTTTGCTTCAGTCTTTACTACTAACAAACACTAACTCTCAGGAATCCCAGTCTCTGAAGTTAAGAGCGAGCGCGTGAGGAAAGGAAGGCTTCCCCCTGGTTGATGAGGATGTTGTCAGACATTGTCCAGGCAAATTGAACGCACACAGATCCATAGGCCCTGACAGGATGCACCCATGAGTGCTGAGAGAAATGGCAGAAGTGACTGGCAAACTGCTGTCATCTTTGAAAGGTCATGGAGAATGGGAGAGGTGCCTGAAGACTGGAGGAAAGCCTATATCATTCCAGTCTTCTAAAAGGACAAGAACAAGTGCCTGGGAAACTACAAACCAGTCAGCCTCACCTCCATCTCTGGGAAGGTGATGGCATAGCTTATTCTGGATGTCGTCTCTGAGCAAGTGGAAGAGAAAAAAGTTAATCAGGAGTAGTCAATGTAGATTCACCAAGGGGAAATAATGCTTGACCAATCTTGTAGCCTTCTGTGATGTCATGTCTGGCTGGGTAGCTGAAGGGAGAGCAGGTGTTTTCTGTCTTGTCTTCAGCAAGGTTTTTGACACTGTCTCCCATAACATCCTTGTAGGTAAGCTTAAAAAATGTGGGATAGATGAGTGGACAGTGAGGTGGATTAAGAACTGAAAGACTGGCAGAACTCAAAGGGTTGTAATCAGCAGCACAGAGTCTAGTTGGAGGCCTGTAGCTATCGGTGTTCCCCAGGGGATGGTACTGGGTCCAACATCTTAATATTCAAAATCTTCATCAGTGACCTGGACGAAGAGATAGAATGCACCCTCAGCAACTTTGCTGATGATACAAAGCTGGGAAGAGTGGCTGACACACCAGAAGGCTGTGATGCCATTCAGCAAGACCTGGACATGGACAGACTGGAGAGCTTGGCACAAAGAAATTTTATGAGGTTCTGCAAAAGCAAGTCCTACATCTGGAGAAGAATAGCCACACAGATCAGTACAGGTCAAAGCCTGACCTGCTGGAAAGGAGCTCTGCAGAGAAGGATCTGGGTGTTCTGATGGACAGTGGGTTTGCCATAAGCCAGCGGTTTGCCCCTGTGGCCAAGAAGGCCAGTGGTACCCTGGAGAGCATTAAAAAGAGTATGGCCAGCAGGTTGAGGGGGGTGATCCTCCCCATCGCTCCGACCTGGTGAGGCCGCATCTGGAGTGCTGGGTCCAGTTCTGGTCTTCTCAGCTCAAGAAAGATGGAACTTCTAGAGAGAGTCCAGGGGACGGTCACAGGAATTTTAGGTTCTTGGAGCATCTCTTGTATCAGAGACCTGGAACTGGTCAGCCTGGAGAAGATAAGGCTGAGAGGGGATCTTACCAATGCTTAGAAATATCTAAAGGGTGGGAATCAGATGGATATGGACAGGCCGACAATATTCAGTGACGGGACAAGTGTCAGTGGGCACAAAGTTGAACATAGGAAGTTCTGTATGAACATGAGGAAAAACTTGTTTACTTTGCAGCTGACAGAGCACTGGAACAAGCTGCCCAGAGTGGCTGTGAAGTCTCCTTCACTGGAAATATTTAAAACCCACCTGGATGCTTTTCTGTGCAACCAACTGTAGGCAGCCTGCTTTAGTAGCATGGATGGACTAAATGATCTCCAGAGGTCCTTTCCAACAGCTATGATTCTGTGATTCTGTGGACACTTGATCCTGCTGGTATCTGAGGAACTGGAATTGCCTGGTCAGACCCTTAGAATATTTAGAAGAAATTGCTACTTTCAAGCTCTCTGCTGGCCATGGAGCAAGCTGGGAACCATGACTGAGCACCTGTAAAGAGATCAGACAACTAACTACAAGGAACTTGATCTGATAAATCCAATAATTCTGGGTAAGGAAGAGTTGCATTGCAGCGTTTGTCTATGTATGTCCCACTTTAAGTTACATAAATTATTTCTGTGTTTAGCCTTTAGCAACTCTCTCTGCCCTGTACAAGAGGAAAATATAGCCTGAAAATAAAGGTTATGGACTACAAACAAGTCTGTAGTACTACCAGTCTCCATGTTCCAAGCACCTTTCCTTTCTTGTATCTTTTTCCTTTCCTACAACAGATGTTTACTTGGGTTTTGCTGCAGTATGGCTTGTTCTTTGGCAGTGCAAGATCTACAGTTCCACCACATGTGAAGGACTCCATTCCACTATGTTAACCAGCTACCAGAAATTGCTACTTAGGAAGCTGTTTGCTCTTAGAAGGCTCAAGAAGTTTTCTCCACCACATAAAAGTTGAATTGGTTCTTCTAAACAGTAGAATTTAGAGTGTTTGGGAACACAAATAGTGCTTATAATTTCACAAGTTTTGCAACTTGGTTATCCTCTTAGATTTGACATCTTTTGTGATTACTAAGTTAAAGGCATTTTGGATACAGAAACCCCCTTGCCAGAGAGCCCCACATTAGGAAGCTACCTTTAAAGCAGCGTCCAGCCCACAATTCACTGGATGCGCTGCTCGGGTGTGCTCCTGCCCTGCCCATGAAAATGTGCTTTCTGTTTTGGTGTTTAGGCTGGTAGATGGTCACAGTGTTTTAAAGACATCCTCTTTCATCATTGCTTCTCATTTCAGATTAATCTTAAACCAAGAATGTGCAAGTGTAGCTTAGCTCCAAACATTAACTTCCAAAACTCTTTGAGGCCTGTAGCTAAACACTACCTGCCATTACCAATGAAGGCTGTGTAGCCTAAATGTTCTAAATGTCTTAAACTGATTTCACGTACAGGACCCAAATCAACTAGAAACTGCTTCTCTATATTTGGCACCACCATGGAAGTTGGATGTTCACAGATAACTTCTGACCACAAGTTTTCAATTAATCTGGGAATCAGTGTACTGAAAGAGGCAGCTAACGCCCCTCTGAAGTTGATGGCTTTATTTTTGGAGCCTTCCAACACTCAGAAAATTAATGATTTTTTAAGGAATTCCATATGAAGACACAATTTAAATCTTAACAAAACAAGCTGACTAACAGAAAAGTTGAGATTCCTGTAGAGTACAAGGGCATTGCATTCTGCAGTTAACGTGTAAGATCAGAGTCTGCTTTTTGCAATGTCATTACCTCTTGAAGTTTCCATTTCTTAGATGCTCACTGATAAAAACGTTTGGCTGCAATTGCTTTAGTTCTAATGATAAAACACTTCAAAATCATTAGAACTATGTAACAGTGAGTGCCAGAAAAAAAGTGAAATTAATAGTAGCAATTATGATGTATATCTTATGTCTGGAAAGCATGCTTAGGACCCAAAAATGCAAATGAATAAATTATTGTTAGAAATTCTCCTTTGCATTTTCCTTGAAATTCCTGCTTCTCCGTGTCATGCAGGTCTTGAATCCTGCCTTGCACTGTGAGCAGCAAATGGGTGTAAAGAAAAATGTTGCTTTGTGTAGCATAGGGGACAGGTGTGGTCCTGCACCTCCCACGTTCTTTGTAGGTAGGGAGGCTGCACAGCTGCTACCTCTGCTCCTCTTTTGAGTTCTCTCTTGCAATGTCCCTGTCACCTCCGTGCAGCTCCTGCGCAATCTCACCAGGAGGTCCCCAGCAGGATGTGGAAATCTATCCGTTTGTGTCCTGGAGCCCCTCCACAGCCAATCTACTGTATGAACCTCTTGTGATGTATGTGAAATTTTATGAAGCTCTCCCTAACAAATACGGATGTTTCCAAGCTGGGTTATGCCTATGAAATTAGAATAGTGTGTCACTGAGCCTGCTGTCCCACCAACTTCATAGCAAATAATGGTTTGCAAAAGAAAAAGCCCTTTACTCTCATTTTCCACCAGAGCTATGGGATATAAATAAAACTCTAACATTTGCCCAGCCAAATTGTCCATCTTTATAACTGTGTATCATCATTTCATTTCTTGTTAGTGTAAAAAAGCTTTCACATTCTCATGCGCAGGAAAAAATATACTTTTCAGTTTGTACTAACATTCCACATCACCATTTCTGGTTTTTAGGTGGGTATTAGTTCTTGTTAATGGTGTTAGAATCATAGCAGAAGGAAAATGAAAATCGGGATTTATCCAAAGGGAAAGTATGTGGCTGCCAGCTCCCACGGAAGCCACCTGATGTTGCCAGCCAACACCTTGTGGAATTCTGCCCAGTGCATGAGTATGTTACATGCGATCTGTCCTTTCCTTTGCTTCACCACTGCTGGCAGTTGTTTGCTGGGAAGATGTTATTTGCGGCTTGGTCTGTATTTTTCACCCACTTTTTGAAATCCCCTGCATGGGCTGCTGACAGCTGCTCCCTGAGGGGCTGGCCTGGCCTTTGCCACTGTGCTTTTTCCAGTCTTATGTATAGATCCAGCATTATTTTTCCAAAAAGTAGGAATCGAAGCATTTGCAAAGGGATCAACCTGACTGCTTCATTTTCTTCATTGCCAACTCATGTCAGAGCTAATGATGTGGAAATGAATGAAAGCTACAAATGGTGCTCGACTGGGTGGCTGAGAATGCAGAGGCGGGAGATGCAGTACAAGGGAGGTGCGCAGCAACTGGAAAGAGAAAGAATTTGTCTTTAAAATATTATATAATGAATATGGGGAAAAATAACCCAAAGCAAGCAACAGGAAAGAATGAAGAGCTGCCCAACACAGGGTGCTTTTAGTTTAAGAACTGCCACAGGATGACCCAGGCACATAGAGTCATAGAATTACAGAATCACCAAGGCTGGAAAAGACCTTCAAGATCATCCAGTCCAACCATCACTTGGGCTCTGGCCCCAAAAAGCCTCATGCTCAGCAAAGCTATGTGTTTTGTGTGGCAGCACCCCGACTTTCAGCTAGGCATGTGTGTTCTCCATGGAGAGATGTGGAAGCCATGTAAGCCCAATACAAAGTGAAAGAAGAAAGGAGAGAGGGAATAATGCAGTATTCGTAGACCAAGAGTGCACTGCCTCTGTACAGCTGCTTAATGCAGAATTCAGAAGATCCTAGAAGCTGGTATTAAATTCCGAGCTCCTGCCTCTGCAACATGCACTCATGCTGCTGAATTACAGATGTGCCCACTGCTCTCAGCAAAATTCATTGGATGAACTAAAACAGATGCAACAATATTTTCTGTCCTCTCCAGAATAAACAAATGTAGTTCTATGTACAGAGATGAGCAACGGAATAGAAACAAAATCATATGATTTCATTTTACTTCAGTAAATGCTATAGTTCCAGAAGGGATTATGAACCTTGCCCTAAATTTGTGTTCTAGCTCTTAAATCTATCTATGTATTCATTCTCTATACGTTCTATATCTATATCTATCTCATTAGTCGTTCAGTAGAGCATCTATGTCATAGATATCGAAGTTCTAGTTCCATGCCATTTGGTGCTTGTCATTAATCCGGGGTCATGAGGGGTTAGTGCAGTGATATCTCTCTGCTACATGGCAGGTAAGTTCTCTAGGACTGCTCCTGCTGTATTCTTATGAAATGAGAATTTGCAATTCTATCAAAATTGCCCAGATGCAACCCCAGCAATAAACTTTGTGGATCTCTTTCATTTTAAAACAGGAAGAATTTGAACATCAGTTGGAAAAAAAAAAAAAACAAAACTGCTAAACTATATGCTTAGTTTTCCAGAAGACGAGGAAAAGTCAGCAAAATAAAATGAAAACAGAAGTACTCAAGGCTACATTATCTCTTTTGAATGGCAGTCAAAAAAATAAATTCTTCTGAATGTTTGAAGTGTTCTTTGCTCTGTTACAATCCAACTGAAACCCAAACTTCTTTCATTTTTTGGTCTGACTCTTCTCAAATATTTGCTTTTCTACAGCCTGATTCCCGTCCCCATTGCACCAGCTGCTGTGTGAACCAGAAGCTCTGAGGGTTTTGCTGTGGAACTTTTTGGGCTTTCTCTTTCAGTAGAACCCAGTCAGGAGGTGGATGCAAATAACAGGTGACAGAGACAATATTAGCATCTTCTTAGGAGGAAAGGTGCTTGCTGCCATTGGCTGTCCTTGCTTAGCATAGGAAATGGGCTAACATATTTGCTTGTTAAATGACAACTGAGAAGTTTTGACAGTCATCGAAGTTCTTGAAATATTTTTGGTAATTTTCTTTCCTGCAGATGTGCAGGGCTGGAATTCATTTCTGATGGCTAAAATTTACTTCCATTAAATCCAAAGACTAAATTTCCACCAGAACTTAAATAGAAATTGCTTACTACACTACCAAAACGTTAGGACATCCGCTAGTGTCCATAAAAGTTATGGGCATCTGTGTAGATCTTTAACCGTACCAGACAGTGAAAGCTGATTGGCATTTTTCCTTAATAATTGCCTTTTTTTAACCACTAGAAATAGAAGCTAGACAAGCCTGACCATTGCTGTGGCATTCCTGAGCCAGAGATTTTTCTGAAGACTTTTATTTGGTTCCTGAACCTTGTTTTTCTTGAGAACGTGGTTTGATGTTATTTCCTCCTTCCTGTTGAGCAGTCCAAGTCCTGAGCTGAGCCACTGGGTGATGAGAGAAGATACTGACTTCATGCCGCCTTTCTTTTTTTTTTTTTAACCATCTTTTCTCCTACATTTTTCCTATGAAGAACTGATCTTCTCTGATACTGTTTGTGCCATTTTAATGTCTCCCTGCTGCGTACAATATCCTCCTCCATATTCTATGACACCCCAATGTTTTAAACATTGACATTTGAGACAGAATCTCTGTAATACTTCCATAACAGTGTATAATACATTTCCTTCTGTTCCGAGATGGAGAGTGCTGTACCTGAAATGTGCAAAAAAAGTTATAGCTCAGATACTAATATTTTCCACAGGCTTCTAATTACTCTTTCATCTGTACCAAATATAGACTGATGTTCAAACCTTGTGTAGGTCTCTGGCAGGATTTTGAATGCTTATGTTGTCTCTGGTCAAGTTTCTAAAACCATTCTAGTAATTTTGAAAACATGCTGGCAAAAGGAGTCTGTTCCGCAAGACACCGGTTTAATTCTTAGACAGTGGCCTTCTGCTGAATATTTGTGGTATCACTGTAAAGCATGGAAGTACACGGGATTTCTAAACCCTCAGTTTCCTGGTGGGAATGGTTCTGGACAGATGATTTTACTATCCAGATGACAAACTAATTGCCAATAATTTTATGTAAATAAACATCTTATTTTAAATGACCTAATTGTTTTGTAAAAGAGGAATAGACTATTGTAAATTGTTGATAATGTAACTTAAGTCTAAAGATGAACTATGAATGCTGCTTTCAAATCAACCAGTGGATTGGGTTTTATTAGACTTGCGACTTGTAGGTGAGATTCAGGGATTTGTGTTCTAATTTAGCAGCATAAAATGTAGGGAGATTTTGGCTCTCCTAGATGGAAAAAGGACTTTAATCCACTCTTTTCTAACAGGAAATGGAAACTAGACCTCCTTCAGTCCTACCTGGAAACAAAAATGAGGGGCAGCTGCAGTCTGATGTTCAACCCAACTATTCCCACAGTTCGGTAGAAAGACTGAGATTTGGATTTTGGCCCTTTGCTTTACTAATCCCCTTAAATAACCAAATTGCATTGTTTTTAATCTACAAGAGGATAACTAAGTGAGATAAGCTAACCATGATGCAGTAAGTTCATGGCTGAGCTAGTATTCAAACATGCTTATACATACTTAACAAGCATGCCTTAGTTCTCTAATCAGCGTTTTAGAGTCCCCAGTCACTTGAATTTCACTTCCAGCATCAGTTCTACAGGTAATATCACTGTGAGGGGGGATAAGTTCCCAAAGGGGCTGCAGTTACCATGTGTCCTTCACACCCATCTTCTGATAAAGTTGACTGTGAATCGATGTTTATGCAGAAATCAGTATTTTAGCCATCAGTTATTTTCTGTTCTACCCAGTGTGTGACATGATGTATTAGGAAGCAGAAGTAGTCTTTAGATCCATGCTCATCTTACTCATTAACTACCTCAATGCAGTAAACACAGAGTGCTCTGTAACAGCTGAATTCAAGCTATTCCATGTACAGCCCTATTCAATATACCTCCAGCGTACATTCCTCAGATCCATTGGTTCTGATCCATCAGTATTCATACAATCACAGAATCTTAGAAAGGTTTACGTTGGAAGGGACATTAAAGACCATTGAGTTCTAACTAACTCCTCTGCCATGGGCAGGACACTTCCCAGCAGACAAGGTTGCCCAAAGCCCCATCCAGTGTGGTCTTCAACAGTTCTAGGGTTGGGGCATCCACAACTTCTCTGTTCACAGTACCACATAGAATCATAGAATCATAGAATCATAGGGGTTGCTAGGGACCTTTGGAGATCATCTTATCCAACTCCTTGCTAAAGCAAGTCCCACAGAGTAGGTTGCATAGGAAAGTGTGAGCAAACAACCTGCTGTGATATGAGCATTTGGTGTAAAAAGCAAGTCTGACTGCCACCAATTTGTATTGCATCCAAATCAGGACAGGCAAACACATGTCTCTCTAAGTTTCAGAAAATTTCTCCAATTCACAGAAGATGGATTATTGTGCGGGTAGTAAACGTGGGCAATTTTTCCTTTTCTGAATATACCGCTATTAGAAAGAAAATCACTGAGTGGTGGAGGGTGATGAAGACCCAAGCTGGTGCTCAAACACATACAGTGTGTACCAAAGGGGGCCTGAGATAAAATAAACAAAATAGTGTGTATTTATGTTTACGGCTAGAAGAAAGTCCATGTTTCAAACTCATCACAACACGCATTAACAGCAGTGTGCAAAATTTAAGCCTGTCTAAACAATGGCAGGAGGAAGCAATTGCATTAGTTTTATGAATAAAATTAATCATTGGTTCTCTATAAACATTTACAGTGCATGCTGTTAGCGATACAGCCCATGAAAAATAAGCTACAGAGTCCTAGTGGTCAGACTATAACCAACTCTGACATCTTATATTTTTCTGTAAACCTGCAGTGGTTTGTAGTTTTCTTAGCTGCACAGAAGAAAGTAAATAACAATTGAAAGGCACTGCTGTGACTTGAAATTACTCAGCCAAAAGTTGAACCTATGCAACTGTCATCTTATTTATCCGTCAGCACTGATATTTTGTTCTGCCAGAGCTCCCCAAATCCTCAGCTCCGTAGCACAGACTGTAAATCCTAAGGAACCATGTTTTAGTACCACTAATTGGCATAGCTGCTGAAAAAGACCAAAGACCCCAGAAAAACAAATAGGATAATGGTAAAAGTCTCTGCCCACAGACCTAGCTTGTGGTCTTCATGACTTTGCCATGGCACCCCAGCTTGCCAAACGCTGACTGCTTCAGTCTGTGAATATTCTACTATTCCTTCATGTAAGCATTGTTGAGGTTGCTGGGTAGATAGCAACAATTTTCGATCTTTAAAAATAAAATAAAAGGATAGGAAAGAATAAAAAGCAGAAAAATAAATGGTTTTTGTTGAATAACACAGCTTCTGGAAAGACAGCAATTTTTACTTATCTCCCTTAAACTAAACAGTGGGCAGCAGCCTGGGAGAAAGGATTGGCCAGGCTAGGAGAAAAGACTTGGCTTCGAGAGCATGTTGTGTGCCATGCCAGCACCTGTGGTTAATTTTAAAGTCCATGTTAGCTGCAAAATCCTGTAATAGCTTGTCTGGGGCTTAACCCATCTGTCTCCAGAGCTGGAAGGAGTGCAAGCTGCACTCCATGGCCAGAGCGGCTGGGCTGATCTGGTTGCAGCACAGCCACTCCTGAAGAGTGGATCTTCCCTCCACTTCTTGCTGTGCTTGCAGGAGCACCTGGGCACCTTCAGAGCTAGTGCCAGACTACCAAACACTGTGTAGAGTTGAACAGCATGCACTTCCCAAGATCTCCATAGGGCAGCCAGATGCCTTATTTTTTTTTTTTTTCTTTGTTTGGTGATGGTTCTTCTTCTGCTGAACTTCTGTGTCCCTTGAGACAGAGGTGTCATTATTTCTCAGCTCTTGTTCCTTGTCCTATGTAGAATGCCATACAGAACAGAGAAAACAGTTATCCTTGGTGATCACACAGTAAAAGCATATGGCAATGACACTTCCTGCTTTCCCACTTCTCTAAGGATAAGGTTGGTAGCTCGACAGAGTGGAATCTTGTCTCCTGCTAAATTTGATAGGATGTTTGGAGAAGCCTTCCTACAAGCAATGCTTGTACCTCCACATCTGCCTCGGCCATGGCTCCTTCACTGGCTATCCTCAAGGTGTGTGCCAGATGATTACAGCCCAGCAGCCTTTCACACTTCATGAAATTTGAGCTGGAAATGAATCCTAGAGCTACCGTGTCTGCAGAATGGTGCTGGTGTTGGGAAAGGTTTGCTTTTGTCTAAAGGGTACAATCCAAATATGAGAGAGAGACAAAGAAATCATTACACAGAAAAGGCTCTTTCAGTTCCAGTGTTATTGGACCAGCTCTTAAGCCACTTTTCTCTCTCTTTCACCAAATATAATCCTAAACTTCCTCTTCCTCATACTTTTAGTGTCTGATTTGCTGAGGAAGAAGGTGGGGTGTTGATATTTTCTTTCCCTCTGTATTTGTTTTTACAAAACTGTGAAGAGAAATGGAGACGAAGCCTTGACAATAAGAGCATTATGATTGAGCAAGTGTTAAAAATAATATGTAAACAGTGTTCTTAAAATTTATTCTAAAATATTTACCAAGTCAGCTGTAAGTGGATCTTAGTGATTTACCTCAGCAAGAATTAGTGCTTTTGCAGGTTCTTCTGAAGGTTGCAAAATTGTTACATAGGCATTTATCTATTAAACAAATGCGAACCTTTAAAGGCCTATCAGGTCCTGGCAGAGGTTGTAAGCTCCACGAGCCACTAGGAAGATGTTACACGTTCTGCTAGCCGATCTCCACATCTCAAAGGAGATGCTGTGATAGCAGCAGTGTCTGAGGAAAAGATTTAGCTTAGAAATCCTGCCCTGTATCTCCTGGTTTTATCACCAGCCCTTTTCTGAAGGCACGACAGCCTACATCATTCAAGGAGGCTGGGATGAGAACACCTGTCTCACTTGAGTGATGTCATTTCTTCCCTGGTTCATGATAATACAAAGAAACTCGCAGGTTGTAAACTGCTGAGAAGAAAACTCTTGGGCTGTAATCCAAAAAGAGTGGCTGGATTTTTTGACTTTGCCAGGAAGTCAATGGTGAGCAGAACCAGAATGTGGAAGAACCACTCTAGAGTTTCTGAGATATCTGTGTTTATCCAATTGTTTAATAACAATTCACAGAGTGGTTGGAAGGGACCTTTAAGGTCATCTAGCCCAACCCCCTGCCATGGGCTATCTGGTTTCTAACCATTCTGGTTTAAATCCTCCTTCACATTTGATTTGGTTAAATGTAATATCCCATCAATGTTGCTGTGTATTTTTTGTTTCCCATACTTAGGGACAGGCCCTTCTGCTTGCAATAGGTCTTAATTCCACTCATATCTATGCTTGTCAGGTGAGGAGAACAAAATATCCCTTATGCCAGGTGCGACTTTGCATTCCCACTTACCCACCTGCTCCCTGCTCAGTGCCCACTACACCTGTACCAGCACCACTCTCCTCCAGGCAGGCTCCCACTCAGCCAGCCCAGGTGCTGCTCTCACGCCTTCCCCCAGAGCTGCCAGGCAGCTGCAGTGGGGGGCTCCCATTCCTCATGCCTCAGGTATGGAACTCGAAATGCACCTTTCGTTTTGGAAAGCATCAAGTTAAGCAGAACCATTCCAGTTATTTTCACTTACTTATGCTCAAAAATTGATGATTTTTAGAAGGAAAGCACATAAATCAGGTGGAAGTTGCTGGAAATGTATTATTCTTATCAGTGTGGAAAAAGAAAATTTGTGGCCTGATGCTGACAGAACATGGCTTTCCTGGGTTAAAAGATACATTTACCTCTGCTACTGGTTGAGAAATGCTTTTGGAATACACAAAGGATTTTTTAAAAATAAAAGCACGGTGCCTCAGGGAGTACCGCTAGTTTAAATAACACATGAAAAGTATTTATGAGCCTTTTTTTATGAGGTGGTCAAAGCAAAGACCATCCAGCATGTAACATAAGACTGGCTAAAGAAGAAAGGTTTTTCAAAACCACACTGGAGAGTTAAGCATGAATGGAATTTTATTTCAGTCTCTATTGCTTATTTAAATTAATGGTGTTTTCAGATGGAGTCTAAATGATAACACAGATCAAGGTGAGTTTTGCCAGGGAGCTGGACTCTAGTCCATTATTCAAAGAATGTTACTGACTAATGTTGAAATAATCCTAAATTGATAATAGGTTTAGTGAAAGAGAATTCTTAAATTCAAACATTTTCAAACGCACCTGAATGATGCAGGCTTGTTCTTTATCAGCAGAGATGATAGTGGAGATTAATATTCTTAGATAGTCCCATGTACTGTAGTGAAATTTCTCCCAGTATTTGTCCATTGTGCCCAACCACAGCTAAGTGTGGAATAAATGTCATTGCCTCTTGTTTGTTTAGTTAAGCAGTCCCAGTTCAGTAGCTGGAGAGTTAATGAGGCTTTACCTACCACAGGAAGACTCTCCAGTCCATCTCCATGGCAGGGATTGCATCAACTCCATGTCTAATTCCTGAGATGGCCAAATCCTGGGTCATTTCCTGGGGTTCTTGGAAGCTGGAACAACTCCAAGCTGGTACCCTCACCCTCAGCAAGTTTGCTGATGATACGAAGTTGGGTGGATTGGCTGACACGCCTGAAGACTGTGCTGCCATTCAGCGAGACCTGGACAGGCTGGAGAGCTGGGCGGTAAGAAACCAGATGAGGTTTAACAAAAGCAAGTGTAGAGTCTGGCACCTAGGGAGGAATAATTGCATGCACCAGTACAGGCTGGGGGATGACCTGCTGGAGAGGAGCTCTGCAGAGAGGGACCTGGGTGTCCTGGTGGACAACAGGTTGGCCATGAGCCAGCAGTGTGCCCTCATGGCCAAAAAGGCTAATAGCATTCCGGGGTGCATTAAAAAGAGTGTGGCCAGCAGGTTAAGGGAGGTGATCCTCCCCCTCTACTCTGCCCTGGTAAGGCCTCATCCGGAGTACTGTGTCCAGTTCTGGGCTCCCCAGTACAAAAAAGACAGGGATCTCTTGGAAAGAGTCCAGCGGAGGGCCACAGAGATGGTGAAGGGCCTGGAGCATCTCCCCTATGAAGAAAGGCTAAGTGAACTGGGTCTGTTTAACCTTGAGAAAAGAAGGCTGAGAGGGGACCTGATCCAGGTCTATAAATATCTAAGGTGTGGGGGGCAAAGTGGCGAGGCCAGACTCTTTTCAGCAGTGTGTGGAGACAGGACAAGGGGAAACGGACAGAAACTGGAGCATGGGAAGTTCCGCACGAATGTGCGCAAGAACTTCTTCACGGTGAGGGTGACGGAGCACTGGAACAGGCTGCCCAGGGGGGTTGTGGAGTCTCCTTCTCTGGAGATATTCAAGACCTGCCTGGATGCCTACCTGTGTGACCTGGTGTAGGGAACCTGCTTTGGCAGGGAGGTTGCACTTGAAGATCTCTGGAAGTCCCTTCCAACCCCTCCAAACCCTTCTGTGATTATGTATCACAACATACATACTTTCCTTCCACTTTGTACACATTCATTCACACTTCTAGTCCCAACTCCTCTCTTCCTTTCCCTTACTCCTTTATCTCCTCATAGGTCTGTGAGCTAGAAGACTGATAAGAGAGACTTGCAATCCTATGTGTTGCTATCAGTATGAGCTCCCCAGACTTGCTATTGCTTTCAGCCCTGTTTTCTGCCACCCCCTGACTTCCCTAGCCAACCTTCTCAGTAAAGGTATGTGTGGCTTAGGCAGCCTGCCTTTCTGAGGTGCTTTGAGTCCAAGACACCTACTCATCTCAGGGAGGTAAGCTTTATACTTCTTGAACTGTGCTTTACTAACCAAAGAGTGACTGCACTGACTTCATGTTCTTTCACTGATCCTGCACCGGGCTTTGCTTCCACTGTGAAAGTACTTAATGGGTTTGCTGAAGCATAGGATGAAGAAGAAAGCTTCTGAACGTACAGCGTTTTGTTTATGTCTTAAGACTCATGTGCATATGTAGCTAGCTAATTAGGACATTCATTAGAAATTACTTTTGCATTTAGTATGCTAGTAAGTAGGGCAGAATTGAACAGGATTAATTACAGCGGGATCGCCCTGAACGGCTGAAAATTAAATATGGGCACAAAACCCCAATGTATTCAGCATAAACTTTATTTGAATAAAAAAGGAGAGCTTCCAACATGCTACCAGACGTTTGTGCAGCTTCATTGTGAATAAGGTTGAAGAACTGATCCGGCTGAAAAATCAGTTAAGGGGAAAAAAAAAAAAGAAAAAAAGGTGTTTTGTTCTATTTTTTTAACTGAGAAAGTTTCTCTTAAGCTACTATTGCTGCTGACCATTTTGAAACATCAAACCACAGGCTCACACAGGAAATGTAAATAAATCCTGCCAAGGGTGGCATGGAACTTCAATAACCTTAAACCATTTTACACCCAAATGAGAGCATCTGTGGAAGGGATTAGCGTGCTGTAATTTATGTGCAGTGACTTCCCACCTCAAGCTGGTTTGCCTGCACTTCCCTGTGTGTCCCTAGGCAAATAGGCAGACATGGAAAGAGTCTGGGCTGCTCTGATGTAGTCACTTTGTGGAATGATTCCGTGTATCTGGGTGTTTGAAAATGATACTGTACAGGGACTCCTTGGTTTTGGTGCAGGATTTTCTCTGAATGGACTTGCATCACCCACTGCAGTGTTGTAGCCATGACGATTGCTCAGTGATTTTCTGCCAGTGGTGATGGCAGTGTGTCTGTCCTGGTGACCACTGTCATTCAGGAGCACGCTGTTGGCTTTGCTAGTGGAGATTAAAAGCATCTTGAAGTGAAACAGCTGCAGTCTCGGATGTTATTCATTAGCATTTGATTGTTCAATTGATTTTCATAGTGCAGAGCATACACAAAATGTGCAGAAAATCTGATACGGAATGAAAAAGCAATGTGCAGAGAGAATCATGCTGGCCAAGGAAGGGCTACACCAAAGCAGGCAGTCTGAAACAGGCTGGGCATGAATTTACTGAAGGAAGTGGGCTAAGGCGACACCCAGGAGTGGGAGAATACATTAAGCAGCTACGTGGAACTTCACAGCTCCAATATTAACAGACTCCCAACCCAGAGCATCCACTCCAAGGGATGTAAAATCCTTCTCCAAAATGTAAATAGTTTGGACTTTGGCCCTACGCTGCATAGGATGTAGCTGGATTTGTGTATATGTGTTTCCATGTGTTTGTGGTTGCTTCTTGTACAAAAGGCAGCACAAAAGCAAAGACAGAAAGCTGTGAAGCAGAGAGAAAGCTGAAGAATGGCCTGATTCAGCGGAGTGATGATGAGGAAAAGGAATGCTTTTGGGGAAAACTGCACTAAAATAGATGCTGGTAGAAACAAGGGTGCCTTCCTTTGCTTAGTGTTACCTGCACTTCAGAACACAGGGCTCATAGTCAAACAGAGCTGCTTACAAGCTACCTTATTCCTTCCTCGGTTTCTCTTCTTAAGGAGAACAGCCTTCAAGCCTCCATATTTTTGGCACAGCTGATCAAGTTAGAGAAAGTAACGCTATATCTGCGTGGACTATGCTTGTTGTCAGGGGGCAAAGCTGGCATCATCCAAACCACAGGGAGGCCAATGGGATGAGTTTGACTTCACCCAAAGGGTGTTCTGGGTCTTGTTCAGCAGTAGTGTGTGTATCATCAAAGCATGTATCACGTGGTTTATTGTTTTAACTTCCAATTTTTGCAAAGCAGCAAGACTGATGGCAAAGACGTTAACGCTGTTTCCGTGCCTTTAGCTGCACTTGGAGAAGAGAATTTGCTTCGGTGAAGCATTTCACCCTGCTGAGGACCACTCCTGCTTCACAAAGCAGCGGCAGCTCCAGTGCCCCTGCCAGGAGCTGGGGCCATGAACGCATGCAGCTGGCACATGCACTGACAGGGTCGGGAGCATCTAAGGCCTCCGGGCAAAACTCAAGAAGTTCCATAATGTGATTCCCAGGCCGTTTGGGACCCTTTCTTCCTTTGGGCTTCAGGCACAACAAAGCCATAATGGGATCTGCAGTGTGCTTGGGCTTGAAGCCATATGAACAGCAGTTGTATTCTGGCACAGGAACAGTCCAGCCCTGGGCATTGCTTTCCTGTGCTTCAGGAATATCTCAGGTCTGGCACCTCTATAAAATTGGTGAGGGAATGGCATTTGGCTGTGTCACCTGTGCTGAACACATTAATTAACATTCTATCTGGAGCACAGTAGCTATGCACTGCTATCAGCTCTGTTCCATGGGAGTCAAACACTGACCTTCTTCTATTTCATTCTTTTAGAATCACTTTTCCTGTAATTTTCATTTACATTGCTAAGTAGCCCAAGCATACTTAGGCTTCTATTTATCTCTCTCTAGAATACAAGAGGCACTTATCTGGCATTATGAATGTAATAATGATAATAACAGAGCTGTCTTTCAGTGTTTATTTGAATGCACCTGGTAAACTCTGGGGAGAGGCTGAGTACGGAGATATATTTTAGTCATTAAAAGACAACCGATGTTTTATTTAACTCAATAATTAAAAGTTTCACAAAGATCACCACGGGGTGGTTTTATAATAGCTCAGTTTCAGCTCAATGCCTGAGTCAACAAGTATGGTAATGGTCCAAGAGAATAATTTTAATAAAAGCAACAAAGCTTCTTAAAGATTCAGATATATTTCCCTCAAGAAAATGAAAAGTATTTCTATAGAGATTATAATGACTATATAATTAGTCCACTGTTCCACTGTGCATGAACTACACCAGAATCCCAAATGATTTTATTGTATAACTTCCTGCAGCAGGTCAGCAATGGTATGGGTCTGTGAAATGATGGTGCTGAGCTGGTTTATCAGAGATAGTGTCTATAACAAACAGCAGCAGCAGCATTTTCCTTAAAGTAGAACACAGAAAGAAAAGAGATACATGTCAGATTGCACTTCTTTTAAAAGTATATATATGTATGTTGTTTTATGAACTGAGGACACAAGAGAAGCAGTTACAAGGGAGCATGTCTTGGGAGCAGTAAGTTAGTGAGAATATGATATGAAAAGGGGGAATAAACTTTCCCTTTCTATTGATGAAATGGATATAGCCCTCTGTGGTCCATTCCTAGTCTGATAGAGAAGTTTGACAGCTATTCTCATGTATTCAATGCTATAAAATATGTTCTCATACTGCTACTCCAAGTACCAGTATTAACGTTTCCCTTTTCTTGTCCTCTCATTCTGTTTTTTTCCCCTCCTTCTTATTATTTTCCAGAGGAAATAGCTTTCAGTGCCGTTTGTGACACATCACTTCTCTCTTCTGTGTCCCTGGAGTAAGAACTAGTTGTTGTGATCAGGCTCATTTCTCATATATGCATGACCCATTTACCTTGCAAACTTTGTGGTGCCAGAAGATGTTACTCACCGTGACAAATGTTTGTTATGCCAATGCAGCCTCTGCAGTAAGCGTGGTGAATGTTTCATAATTGACTTAAGCAGAGGGCTGGGGGATTAGGTCAAACCATGTTACCATGTTGATGAGTTTTGCATTTTATCTGGCAGTGTTGACCCTGAGTGGCCTGCATGATGTGGAGCTGAGGGCTGGAAAAAGGCCTGGAGAGACAGGAGTGGAAAATGGGGACAGGAGGTCCTCAAGTAATCCAGCTGGATCTGGCAAAAAAACCTTGCTCCGTGGCGCAAAATTTCTTCACCAACAAATCCTGATCCCTTTGAATTTTAGGCCTTGCGTTGTACATGTTTAAATTGGGCTGAGTAATATTTGTAAGGCAAGCCTTCCACGCAAGTACGTAGGCTCCAGCTGGTTGGTATCAGTAGGTCATGCAAGTGGGGACCAGCTAAGAGCCCTTCGTGTCTGAGGCATGTCTACATAATGGTATGAGCGACTGCATGTGAGCACTGCAATGCAAAGGAGAGCAATCATAATCTTAGTAAAGTATAAACATGAATTGTTATAGAATTACCATAATAGCGTTTCTATTAGTAGGAATAAATGGTACCATGAGGCTGATTAAAGCTAAAGAGCTACTTTCCTGCTCACTGATTACAATTAGCTCTTCACTGAACTGCTTGCCAAAGGACTCCACTAAACTACAGGCAATTGACCCTACAGGCTGTGTTCTCAGTATGCGTTATATGCACAGTTAAGTTTTTTCACACAGAGAACTCTGCCATGGGAATAGTGAGATGAATGGAAGAACGTACCTTCAGCAGAAGAAAAACCTGGGGCTTTGTACACACTGTTACATTACACATTTGCAAGCTCTTCATAAGCTTTTAAAAGTCCAAATCTATCAGCTCTTTCTCTAACTTGTGGGTAAGTCCCCATCAGTCTGCTCTCTCATTTCAGTATGTCATGAGATTACATTTCAGGAGTTTGAGGGGAGGGAATAATTTCTCTATCCCCGAGGGCCGCCAGTTGAAAACACGATCTGGGTGTTCAGTTTCCCAGAGCACGTACACTACTCATGGTAAGGTTTAAGACACCTTTCTTGCATTTGATCTGTCCTTATTTGCAGTATAACAGCAGAGCCTTTCACCTCACAAATCTCACTTTCTCCATTTCTTTCCTCTGAATAAAAATTCATCCCCGCTTTTGGTAACAGCTACAGTCCCTGATACTGCAGTTGATAAACAGCCAGCTTTACTGGTATCTGCTTTTACTTTTGTAACTCAGCAGGGTCTGTTGCTTCCTTCAAGCCCCACCTAAATTTAACATAAATTTTCACACCCTCCTCTTTGCCTTCATATTGACACCCCCATCTTCTTCCCTGCAGATTTCCTTAAAGCACCATGAAGGCTGATTTTGATCTCACCGTGAATCTGACCAAATAAGATTGGCATTTAACAAAAAACCCTTTTAGAAACAAAGCCCTGAAGACTAAATGTAATCATACTCATTCTGAGAGTTGCAGTCATTTGTCCTTGGCTTATTTTTCCCAGAAATGACTGGCACAGGCATATTTTTTCGTAAGGGTAATTGGCTCTGCTCTCACTTGGCTGGTCTTGGGAGATGATTTTAGTTACAGTTTCATCTGCCAAGTCCCATATTCCCTTGTGACCTAGTCTGGATTTTAGATTTCCAACTAGACCACCTGCCTGGTGTTAATTAGCTATGGTTTCCGTTTTATATGCAAAATTGTTTTAACTTCATGAGCTGGCACAGATTTGCTTGGGCTTCCCTGCTAGTTCTACTGTGTAAGTAGCGCTGCCTGCCTAGATCTGTCATCTGCACTATAAAATCAGCCAGCCTCAATCAGATACGACAAATTGGTCAAGGGAAAGAGGCAGGAGAAGAGAAACAGCAATTAACTTTTGTGTTTCCCACTTTGAGACTGGTGTGTCTCTGGACCTGGAAAATCCTCTTGTCTGACTGAGTTGCTTGACTTCTTTCTAAAAAGCTGCTGCATTTCAATCTGCAGTAGAAGGAGAGGTAAATTGTCTTTAATAAAGTAATAGAAGTCCACGTGCCCAGCTATTTATAATCAAGCTGTACAGCTCTGACAGGGCTGTCCTTTCACTCTCTACTTGTTACTATATCAGGCTGAACCGATCATCGTGTTACTCTAACAGACACCCCCGGGAACCTCTGTGCATCCTACTTATTCTGTTCCTCTTGAAACTGGTGCTATGCAAGCACGCCACAGCAGAACACCATCAAACAAGGTGCACAGTGCTGAGGTTACATCTCCAAGTTTGTCCTCACCGGGATGCCACGTTTGCTCTCATCATTCTGAGCTTTCTCTGGTCTGAATAAACAGCAAAACTCCTCTTTTCCTGGCTGCTTATCCTGCCTTCCCTGTCTGCAGCCTTTGCCTTTGGCCCTGACCAGCAGACTTCCCTGAAAGTTGCACAGATTCTGTTTCCCTAGTTTTGGGAAATCCAGATGTACAGTTCGCTTTGCTGGGGGCACAGAATCAAGGGAGTGGGGAGATTGTCATCACCGATAAATAATGGTAAAGGTGGTGAGTAAATATTTGTCTTTTCTAAACCTCTGTCAGCTTTAGCAGATGCCCTTCTGATCCATCCTGGCAGAATGATCTTATTTCTCAGTCAACTGCAGTGAGTGCTTGGCTGCCCTGAGTCTGCCAGAGTTGTCACCACATCCACAGTTTCGTATGAAAAAACAATCATCACAGCTCAGTTGTCTCCATCAGAATCTCTTTGTGTTATGTCAGTGTTTCTGCTGACACTTCTTACAGTCAACATGGGCAACCAAAACCCACATTCAAACCAACACTGTTGTTTTGGCTGCTCCTGCAAAGACTGTCCAATATTAAATGATGCCATGTCAAAACTGATGCCAAGTATGTGGCTTCGGGTTGTGGTAGGCCCTGGACATGCCAAGACATCTATGTGTATAGATATGTGCTTATTTATATGTCTTGCTTCTTTCATTTAATGTATGCCATCTCTTTGCAAAACTTCATTTGCTGATAGCTTTTAAACCCAGAAGTGCTGTGAAGTCCCTCTAATGTGAACACAGACCACACAGTTTTATTAAGCAACACCAGGTCCATTGTATCTAACTAAACCAGAATATAAAATATCAAATCCCAATGTAAGGATTTAAAGCAGGATTCACTTGTAGCTACATAAATGTTGTCTAGTGTACATCATGGGACTTTCAAAAGTCATCCATTTTAAGACCACTCTGAGGTACTGAAATTAGCCTTTAGAGCAGTTTCTCCTTCAAAGGAAACATAATCAGGGTTATATCAGAAATATAGCTTTCAGATGGTTAAAATTCAGTGAAACTTTCCCTCTTTTTGTCAACTTTTCTGCTTTACAATTAATACATGAATGACAGCTGTCAGTTTTGAGTCAGCCACATTGGCCCTCATCTGTATGGGCTTTGTCCCTCAACTGTGCAATTTCAAAGAAGCAAATTTGTATGACAATGCAGGTCTTATCATCAGACTGCTGAGGCAGGAAAGGTGAGGTTTCATTGGTGCCTTTTCCTATTTCTATGCTATACAAGTCAGATCAATAGTAACAACACCGGGACAGATAGAGTGAGTGGATGTACTACAAAAGGGCTTGTTTCTGAATTTGGGCTGAGTTTGTCTTGTTTCTCCTTGGATACTTTTCCTAATGTAACTAAACACTTTCCCATGAAGACCCAAGTTCAGAGAGACCAGAGAGCCCAAAGCTTTCATATTTTAGCTCCAGCCCAGAGATGTCACAAGGAAAATGCTAACTTCAACACTGCTGCCTGCCACAATGGCTATTTACTTGGTTAAGTATCTTGGCACGTCAAAGTTTCTGTGGGTCCATTAACTGTTCCTTTGAAATGAGATGGGTGTTTTATACGTCCTTCATGTATTAAAGTGGTAGATGTCTCCTACCACCTCTCAAACTGTACCTCCATTAATAAACTAAATATTCTTGAAACCACTCTCAGGCACTGAGAACAACTTACACTTGCACTCACATTATCACACTCTTGCCCTCCTGCATTCAGGTGACCCTCTGGGAAGGGTTCTTGTTCCTTGCTAGCCCTCAGACCATGCCTGGGTGCATCTCTGGGACCTTTTTAAAAATTTAGCAGTGCGGGCAATTGAAGTCCGACACCTGGAACATTCCTTGCCACTTTTTAATTTTCTAGAAGAGTTGTAGCCTCAGAGGCTGAACATTCATCTCAGATTACTTACACAAACCGTGCACGGAGGCAGGAGAAAACTGAGAGGCAGATAGGAAAACAATTACTTTGTGCTTTTTATAAAAGCCACATATACTTAGCTGCGATAATCTGGACAACAGAAAGCAGATTTTTCACTGGGCTGCTGAGAGGCAGGAATATTTCAGTCTGTGGGACTGTTTGAATGCCAAATTCAAGGATAGTGAGGATATACATCTATTCTAAATATATATATATGGGGTGGGAGGGGGAGTTGTTTTTCTTTTTTTTTTGCAAAATCAAAAATTATTTTGTGCACTTAAAAATGACTGTTCTGTGTTTTTTTTACTAACAGAAAGGACAAATTAATCAGTCATTTGGGAGTCTAATCAATCTTGAAATGTGACATTTCAAGAAAAGCAGTAATGACGTAAAGGGAGAAAAATCCTATGCAACCTTAATCTCCTGCTCATCATCCATTCTCCAAAAGTGTGGCAGTCTCTTCCCTTCTCCATCAATGCTGCCACTGCACTTTCAGGCAGTGTGAAGTACAGCCTACAAATGCAGCCCTGCTATTGCTGGTTCTGAGGTCATTGCCTGAATTTTCCTTCTTTCCTAATAATTTATGTATACTTTTGTGAAACTAGATATGTTCATCTGTGCATGATTTAAGAGTATCAGTTCTTTTGAAAACTGCTCAGAAGAGACACCGGAGCTGATGTACCTTACACTATATGACTCTATTGAGAATAAATGGGGGGGAGGGAGTGGACTGGAAGAAAGGGCAGAGCATAACTAAGAGTCCCAGTAATAGCACAGAGCAGGCAGGAAGTGGCTAATGAAACTGAATCCGACAGCAGCTGGGCTGTGTAGCATGAGGTGTCTAGCAGAGATTTCGCTGGACTGTCCAGAGGATAACGGGAGGATGTGAAGCCTAGCAAGCACATTGTAATTTACAATTAAAAATCACAGATTTTTTTTTTTTTTAACAGACTGTACTAAAAATATGTTGAAGCAGAGAGAATATTACCTCCTTCACAATGTCCTCCAAAAGCACTTGTCATTCAACAGTAACGGTAAGCTTAGGTATGGTCCTCTGCATAACGCCCATGGCATTAGCTCAAGTTGCTGCTACACCAGAAGTCTCCATTGCACAAAGTATACATGCCTTGATTCTCTCTGAGATATAGAAGTGAATTTTCAAAGGTGCAAGTGCACACTGAAATCTCTGTATGTCTTATCTGAATGGCAGGGCCATAATATTTTATAATGTGTGAATATATGCATAGGAGCTTTAATCCAAAGAAGTATCTTTGAAAAAAGTAGGCATCTGTATGCACAATTTGTGCAAGTTCCTGCAGGGCATTTCCAACAAAGATTTTGTCAGGAAGGTTCTCCTTTTGCAGTATTCATACTGACACAGACATTCAGCCGTTCCAGCTGAATTATTAGAAATGTAATTGCATTGTTTGTTACCAGCTAAAATCAAATAAGCTACCTCTGAAATTCCTGCACTGGCACAAAATAGAGTCAACCCAAGTGGCCCTGAGATACACCTCTATAATTCAAAGTGGAGAACAGTGTCACTTTTTAAACTCACTCTTTCTTGAAGAATTACCAAACTATCACATGAACAGGACAGGCTTTGAAATGCTTTCCAGGACTGTAGGTTGAAAAGGAGGAATTTCTTACAAAGAAAAGTAAAATGAAACCTGTAGTGTGAGGAGGAACAACCTCATTTTCTAATACATCATACATAAAAGCCAAGCGCCTGGCCACAAATTGAGCTGGGATTACTGTGGGTCTTTTAATAAATGTCAGCCTTTCTAGGTCAGAATCTTTTTTAAAGAGAATCTGGAGCCTCATTTGGGGGCTGACTGGGAGTAGGATCATGCACGTTTCGTTACTACATAGGATATTTGTGTGATGCAGCCTTAGTTTTTGAGTAGCTACTGGATACTGCTGTGGACGGAACCTTGCTTAAAAGGAGTGCTGATTTGAGTATTTGATAAAGTTTTGGTAAGAACAGGTTTGGGAGCCTGAGCTGAGTTCCCTGCTGCTGTAGCTACTTACTAACATTCTCTGATCTAACTAGTTTAAAGCCAGCATGCTCATGGCTAGAACATATTTATCTTTGTAAAATGCAATTAGTTTCCCTAGATTTTAGCCACCTGAGATCAGAAAGATAGTCTAATATAGCCACCTGAGATAGGGCAGCTTGACTCTCAGCACAGAAATAATGGCAATAATGGCAATGGTATGCGTGATGGGTGGCATGGAAGTGACAGAAAGCCTCCTGTCTCACTGCAGGTCCAAAATGAATAAGAAATTCTAACTCTTATCAAGGAGAAATTGTAGATGAATCCCTTGCAGAGTGTTCACTGATCTGGCAGTGGCATTAAAATCTGGACAAGATAGTAACTTGACAGCCTCCACAGATCCCTGAGTGACCAATCCATATAGCCTGGTTGACCTAACCTGTGCATTCACCATCAACCAGGTGATCTGACTGAGTTGGACGAGTTGTTCTGAAAGTACATAAGACACGTACCTAAGACATGAACTTTCTTCTCGTAGTGCCTGTCTGTTTTCTAGAGAAGGGACCTTAGCTCATGATCTAGGACAAGCTCCTAACTTTTAGCTATGTTGACAAAAGTAAAACTCCAGTGTAGTTAAAACCTTTCAGGTTGGTGCTGCAAAAAGCTGAAGACAGCTGTGGTAGGCAAATGAAGTCAACTGTCACTGATTCCCAGCTGCTTGTTCCTACCTGCCTCCCCCAGGCCATTGCCTCCTCAGTCCTGCTGGCGTACATCATTGTAAGAGCACCTTGTTTGTGAAGGAACCCTGGGAAGAACTTTAATAGGTAATGGAGGTCTTCTCCAGCTAGGGTCTTGGAATGTGCAGCTGGAACTAGGCTAGGAAATCCCAAAGGTGTGCCAGCTGCAACTGGGTTGCATCATCTGGCTAAGACAGAAGATTCTCTTCTGTGGGCTTGAGCCTCAGCCTGGCACCATGGTGCATTCTGCATGTTAGGGGAGCTTATTTTCTGAGAGTGCTTCTCCCCTGTACATCAGGGGTTAACACAGAAGAGGAACAGAGAAAGCCTATGGTGGCTCTCAGTCCGACCCTGTGGAGCAGTGACCCCACCAGGGCTCCCCAAAGGGAAACTTGAGAAATCAGCTATGTGGCGACTCAGTGCCGTGTGGTAATAAAAGAGTAGGTTAAACAGTTTTAGCTCCAAGACCCTTCCAGTTAGTTATACTGTGATAGATTTCCAGAAATGCCTTCCTGTCATCCTCAGAGAAAATGCTCAGTGGTAGATCAGAAAGAAAAGAAATATCTGTGCATAATCAGTTCCAGCCGAACGGTTCTTCTTTTTCAATAGGTTTCTCTATAAGCAAGATGCTACAAATAGTATTCAGATGACATTATGTAGCCCTGGTCCCCTGAATCCCCAGAGGCTTAAAAGCTGCAAGCTGTGTATGTGCTCACATCCCTTGGAAGGACTACAGTAATATGCAAATGGCACATGTCATCGCTAATTCCTGGGAACGAGAGAAAAAATATACAAAAAGTGTAATGAACGGAAGAAGAAAGGAAAGTGGTAACTGACATTTCTAGCTAGGGAATATGACAATCAGCAGCAGGGCTACCAGCCAAATCCCCTTATAGGCCCGAAAATGCTAAAAGCTTTAGCTGAGTGTAAACAAATGCCATGTTCTGAGGAAAGCAGCCTTCAGGGACAGATCTGTTAACCATCAGCGGGCATGTTTCATCTCACTGCTCATTTCGAGGCAGTTAAAGGGAGCTTTGTGTACCTGCTTACAGACAGGAGCTGCAGCTCCACAATGCAGGAAACCATTGCCTTCCCCTCAGGCCGAAAGGCGGAGACTGTAGCTGCTGCCTATATATATAAAATATAATATAGGCTATTTATAAACACTGAGCTCTTCAAACGTCTTCCCTTAGGCTACCACTTTGCAATTTATACACGAAGAGTGCAATGGGAATGTCAGCTTCAGGTGAAAACTGGGGACAGATTTATTTTTTAATTTGGCGTAAAAAGTGAGCTTGTCTTGCTATATCAGCCTGCAGCAGGATGAAGAATTTTTAAACACTTAAGAAAAATTAACCATATTTTTGAAATCGTGCCTTAAAAGTCTGTGCAGGGTAAAGCAGAAAGCCAGGAGAGCTGTCTTAGTTTGTTTAACCCTCAGACAGCTCGGAAGCAGTTCTGTTGAAGTCAATGGCAGTGGTCGTGCATGTGATGTCTTGCCAAGCTCTGATCTACCTCTGCCTCAGTGACCTTCCGCCAGGAGAGAAGCCAGCATTCAGCCTTTTGAGGAAATACACTCTCCACACTTGCACCAGCCAAAAGTCCAGTCATTCAGATTACTATGAGTGCGCAAATTGTTTCTAACAGGTGAACTATTCACCAGGTGAACCCAAGCTGTTAAATAACTGCTTTAAGGTTCTTTGAATTAAAGTAAGATGGAAAAAATCCTAGAGAAAGGAACAGCAAAGTCGAGTGAGTGTGCCAGTTGCCCTGCCGGAGCTGGGAGATTGGAGTAGGCAACCTCCAGAGGTCCCTTCCAGCCTCAAGTCTTCAGTGACCCTTCAGAAAGTCTGCAGGAAGATAAAGCAATGCAGAGAACTCTTCCAAGGATTTGTGTTTACTCTGCTTGAAGTTCTTCCTCCCACAGGAGTAGCTCGCTGTGAACAGGCACAGAGCCTCACTGCATAGGTGGGGATCCATAGAGTCACAGAGGCATGGGCAAGGGCCTGCTGAGTCTTCCCTGGAGTTACTCGATCGTGTGAGGGAAGCAGCCCAGCTGCAAGCTGGCTCCAGGGACAGAAGAACCCCACACCCACTGGAAACTGGTGGGCTTGCTTTCTTTGCCTATCGCAGTAATAAATCTGTGGTTAGCCTAGTGACGGCTCGTGGCACATAATGTTAAAATAATTGCCATTTGATAAACAAACTCCTGATGGAATGTTCTTGGCAAGAGTAAGATATGTTTGAAAAATAACACAAGTCATAGAGTCAGGTCAAACCAATTTAATTTTCTGGGGCTGCTTGGCAATGTTAAAATGGTGAAGTCACTCATAAAGTCTCTGCTTATTATTCACACTGTAATTAAAATAGAGTTCCCTGGTAGCTGTGATTTTTTTCATCCCACAAGTGCTTTTGGGATAGCTCACCTACAAAATAGCGATGTAGCAAGATGGGCAGTACCATGCCAGCCATCATTGCTTCAGGCACGTAGCAAATATGGAGGAGGTCAGGAGACTGCACTTTCTCTCTGCCTGGCAGGGTTCTGCATCAGGGTTGATTATCTTTGCTTTACAGATAATGTCCACCTGCAGAAGAATACCTCATCTAGACTCACTGAGCCAGTGACTCCCGCTTTCAAGGAAAATTAATTGTCAGGTAACACAGGCTTGAAAGTGACTTTTACTGCAGACTCAAATTGCACATCATTTTTTTTCACTTCTCACTGGTAATCTACCTATTGAAGTTCTAACTGTATCAAAAAGGAAAAGGTCCAATCACAGTAAAGTATCTTTCTAAATGAATTTTAGAAATAATTGCATTCTGTAGGCTTCTTTTCTCCTCCTTCTGCTGAGGAAGTGAACTTTCTCGTTAGCTTCCATTTATCTTCTATTCCTGTCACCACTTCTAGACATATCAGCAGTGTGAATATTGTTGCAAGAATTCTTTCCTATATGAAGGCTTAAGAACTATAGAGCCTTAAAAGAAATTGCATTGCATTAGAAAAATTCCTATGGAATTTAGCACAGTATTGATACAATCACTTCTTACCCTCTCTGTGAAGAGAAAACAAGCAAGGTGCAAAAACTAAAGTGATTGGGAAATAAACCTCAGCCTCACCTCATAGATCATAGAGCATATCCTCCTGGAAGCTATGCTAAGGCACATGCAAGACAAGGAGGTGGTCTGACATAGCCAGCATGACTTCACAAAGGGCAGACTGTGCCTGACTAATCTGGTGGTTTTCTAAGATAGAGTGACAGCACTGGTGGACAAAGGAAAGGCAATGGATGTCATCTACCTGGACTTGTGCAAGGCTTTAGAGGTGGTACCACACTACATCCTTATCTCTAAATTGGGGAGACCCAGGTTTGAATGGTGGATAAGAATTGGTTGAATGGTCACAGCCAAAATGTTGTTGTCAATGACTCCAGGTGAAGGCTGGTGATGATGATGTTCCCCAGAGGCCAGTCTTGGGACTGGTACACTTTATCATCTTTATCAATTACATAGATGATCAGATTGAGTACACTAAGTTGAGCCTTGCAGCTGAGATGGCAAAAGGAAGTTATGCCAACCAGAGGGACCTGGACAGGCATGAAAAGTAGGCCCACCAGAACCTAATGAGGTTCAACAAGGCCAAATGCAAGATGTTGTACTTGTTTTGGGGCAATTCCAGATATTTGTACGAAAAACTTGGAGGTCCTGGTAGATGGCAAATTTAACATGCACACTTGAAGCCAGGAAGACGAACAGTGTCCTGGGCTTTATCAAAAGGGGTGGCCAGCAGGCTGAGGGAAGTGGTAGTCCATCTCTACACTGCCCTCATGAGGCCCCCCATCTGGAGTCCTGTGTCCAGGCCTGCGGTTCCCAGCTAAGAAGGACCTAGAGGTTTTGGAGCAGGTCCAGAAGAGGGCCACAAAGATGAGAAGAGGACTGGAAAATCCCTCCAATGAAGAAAGGCTCAGGGAGCTGGGCTTGTTCAGCCTAGAGAAGAGATGGCTTGGAGGAGACCTGATCTTGGCCTTCCAATACTTAAAGAGAACTTATCAGCAGTAGGGAAATGAACTTTTTACATGGTCTGATAGTGATAGAAAAAAAAAAAATGGGGAACAGCTTTAAACTGAAAAAGAGAAGATTTAGATTAGATGTCAGGGTGACATTTTTCACTGAGATGGTGGTGAGTCCCTGGCACAGACTGCCCAGAGAAGCTGTGGACGCCCTATCCATAGAGGCATTCAAGGCCAGGTTGGACTGGGGCCCTGGGCAGCCTAATCTTGTGGGTGGTAATCTTGCCTGCAGCAGGGGAGTTCCAATTGGATGATCTTTAAGGTCCCTTCCAACCCAAACCCTTCTATGATACTATGATTCTGTGATTCTGTGACTCTATGATTCTGTAATTCTATGATTGTACGATTCTATGGTTCTATGATTCTATGGTCATGAGCTCTGATTCTTGACTGGGCTACATTTTTGGTTGTAGGTGCAGACCTCAAATAGGACAGAAATTATATCTGCAGCTCAAGAGATTACAGTCCCTAAAAGAAATATTTGTTCTAGGAAAGCTCTACTTTAATAAGCTGCAAAGGCAAGGGATAGGACAAGGAAAATATGCGATATGCTGGAAAATGGCCATGAAATGTGTACAAGTATGTGTTGGCTTTGCTCTGCAGACTTTCCAAGTACCTGTCGCTCTAAGCAATTGTTCTTGGAATGCATTATTAAATTATAAATACGTATTTAGCAAATGGAATAAGTATTTAAGGATGTCAATCGTAAGTGTAAGGGAATATCCAGGAGAAGAAAAGTGCTTGCCCATTGTACAGTAATGCATGTGTGTGGTATTCAAAATATATAACTGAGGTAACACAATACCCCACAGCGTATGACTAGCAAAACCATAGATGTACAATGCTACTGATCTGGCTGAAAATATGTTTAGCAGAGATCTAGAACTTTAAATGAATGAAATTTTGGATCTTAAGTCAGTAAATTAATTCTACATTTTCCATTCCAAGAATGTATCAAATGGGAAAACAGAATCACTGTCTAAACAATAACTAATTTTATTGATTTTTTTCTCTTCTGGAATATTCCAATCGGAAAAACAATTTGTATTTTATGGTTTCATTTTCTTGCCTAAAAACTGACATCTTTCCATGAATAAGATTTTTGTGCTGAAATCATATAGGATTTCAGGGGAAAAAGTTCATGTTAATGGTACAGAGAATGAGTGTAACAAAAAACAACTCCCCAGCTATACATTAATTAGAATCATAGAATTACCAAGGTTGGAAAAGACCTCTAAGATCATCCAATCCAACCATCTACCTACTACCAATATTTCCCACTAAACCATGTCCCTTAGTACAACATCTAAATGTTTCTTGAACACCTTCAGTGACGGTGATTCCACCACCTCCCTGAGCAGCTCATTCCAGTGCCTGACCACTCTTTTGGAGAAGTGTATCCTAACATCCATTGTCAGTCTCCACTGGCACAACCTGATGCCATTCCATCTAGTCCTATCACTATTTACATGGGAGAAGAGACTCCCACCTCGCCACAACCTCCCTTCAGGTGGTTGCAGAGAATTAGGTCTCCCCTGAGTCTCCTCTTCTCCAGACTGAACAATCCCTCTTCCCTCAGCCACTCCTCCTAGGACTTGTACTTGTGCTGAGTACAGAGGGATGATCACTTCCCTGCTCCTGATGGCAACACTATTTCCGATACAAGCCAGGATGCCATTGGCATTTTTTGCTACCTGGGCACACTGCTGGCTCACGTGCAGCTGAGGTTTTGACCAACACTCCCAGGTCCATTTCTTCTATGCAGTTTTCCAGGCACTCTGCCCCAAGCCTGTATCATTGCCTGTGGTTGTTGTGGCCAAAGTGGAAGACTCAGCACTTGGCCTTGTTGAACTTCATCCCATTGGCCTCAGCCCAGCAATCCAGCCTGTCCAGATACCTCTGTAGGGTCTTCCTACTCCCAGGAAGATCAACACTTTCCTCCCAACTGGGTGACATCTGCAAACTTACTGAGGGTGCACTCAATGCCCTCATCCAGATCATCAGTAAAGTTATTGAACAGAACAGGCTCCAGTACCAACCTCTGGGAAACACCACTCATGACCATTTGCCAGCTGGATTTAACTCCCTTCACCACCACTCTCTGGGACCAGCCTTCCAGCCAGTTCTTTATCCAGTGTACCTGTCCAAGCCACAAGCTGCCAGCTTCTACAGAAGAATACTGTGGGAGACAGTGTCAAAGGCTTTGCTGAAGGTAGACTATGTCAACAGCCTTTCCATCATCCAATAAGCAGTTCACTCAACCATAGGAGGTCAGGTTGGTCAAGCAGGGTCTGCCTTTCATGAACCCGTGGTGTCTGGACCTGATCCCTCCACTGTCCCACGCATGGCATGTAATCTCGCGATCGGTCACGAGTGGTGTTCCCCAGGGGTCGGTGCTGGGGCCTGTCCTCTTCAATATCTTTATTGATGACCTGGATGAGGGCATTGAGTGCACTGTCAGTAAGTTTGCAGATGACACCAAATTGGCTGGGAGTGTGGATCTGCTTGGGGGTAGCGAGGCCCTGCAGAGGGATCTGGACAGGCTGGAGTGCTGGGCTGAAGCCAATGGGATGAGGTTCAACAAGACCAAATGCTGGGTCCTGCACTTCAGCTACAACAACCCCAGGCGACACTATAGGCTTGGGGCAGAGTGGCTGGAAGACTGTGTAGAGGAAATGGACCTGGGGGTATTGATTGATGCTTGGCTGAACATGAGCTGACAGTGTGCCCAGGTGGCCAAGAAGGCCAAGGGCATCCTGGCTTGCATCAGAAACAGTGTTACCAGCAGGAGCAGAGAGGTGATTGTCCCCCTCTACTCAGCACTGGTGAGGCCGCACCTCAAGTTCTGTGTCCAGTTTTGAGCTCCTCCACTGCAAGAAAGACATCGAGGCCCTGGGACGTGTTCAAAGAAGGGCAACAAAGCTGGTGAGGGGTCTGGAGCACAGGCCATATGAGGAGAGGCTGAAGGAGCTGGGAATGTTCAGCCTGGAGAAGAGGAGGCTCAGGGGAGACCTTGTTGCTCTCTATAACTTCCTGAAGGGAGGTTGTACTGAGCTGGGGGTCGGCCTCTTCTCTCGTGTCATTCGTGACAGGACTAGAGGCAATGGTTTCAAGCTGCACCAAGGGAGATTCAGGCTGGACATTAGGAAATATTACTTCTCAGAAAGGGTGGTCAGGCACTGGAATGGACTGCCCAGGGAGGTGATGGAGTCACTGACCCTGGGGGTGTTCAAGGAACGATTGGATGTTGTGTTGAGGGACATGGTTTAGTGGGAGCTATTGGTGATAGGTGAACAGTTGGACTGGATGATCTTCTAGGTCTTTTCCAACTTTGGTGATTCTCTGATTCTATGATGTTCCTCAAGATGATCTGCTCCATAACCTGACCAGGGACTGAGGTCAGACTGGCAGTCCTGTTGTTCTTCGGATCCTCCTTACAACCCTTCTTGTAGATGGGAGTCACATTGGCAAGCCTCCAATCCTCTGGGATCTCTCTAGTTGACCAGGAAAACTGATAGATGTTGGAAAGTGGCTTGGCAATCACCTTCACTAGCTCCCTCAGCACCCTCATGTCAATCCCATCTGGCCCCATGGACTTGTGGCAGTCCAGGTGGAGTAGTAAGTCTCTTAACTGTTTGCACCTGAATCATGGCAGGTTGATCTGCTCTCCATCAGAGACTTCCAGTTCAGAGGGTTGAGTACCCTGAGGATAACTGGTCTGACTTTTAAAGATAGATGTGAAGAAGGCATTGAGAATCTCAGCCTTTTCCTTATCCTCAGTGGTCACATTTCCTGCCACATCCAGTAAAGAGATGATTCTCCTAAGCCATCCTCTTACTGTTATTATATCTGTAAAAGAGTTTTTTATTCTCTTTTACCCCAACGGCCAAGTTGAGTTCAAGCTGGGCTTTTGCCTTTCTACTTTTCTCCCTGCATATCCCAAAAACATATTTGGACTCTCCCCAATTTGCCGGTCCCTTCTTCCACAGGAGGTAGATTCTCTTTTTCTGCTGGAGCCTCAGGAAAAGCTCCCTGTTTATCCACAGCAATCTTGTACTTGCGGCACAGGTGTTTCAGGCTAAGGCCCCTGCTTTCATAGTTATGGTTTCCTGTTGGAATTCTTCTGTTGACATTAAATGTAGCCTTCAATTTTAAACCTCTTCTGCCTTCCATTTTTAAATCTCTTGAGAAAAGGAGACTCAGGGGAAACCTTATTCCTGTCTACAACTGCCTGAAAGGAGGTTATAGCGAGGTGGGGGTCGGCCTCTTCTCTCAGGTAACAGTGGCAGGATGAGAAGTAATGGCCTCAAGTCACACCAGAGGAGGTTGAGGTTGGGTATTAGGAACAGTTTTTTCTCAGAAAGAGTGCTGAGGCATTGGAACAGGCTGCCCAGGGAGGTGCTTAAGAAACCTGCAGCCATCCCTGGAGGTGCTCAAGAAATGTGGAGTTACGGCGCTGAAGGACTCATGTCTGAGGGGCATTGTGGGGATGGGCTGATGGACTAGATGGTCTTTTCCAACCTTAATGATTCTGATACTATGATTTTAAACAAACATTTTACCTGATTGCAAGGGATATTACAGAAGTGTATCAGTCTTTTACTAAATTTGTTACTGAATCTTTTTCCTAAATAGTACATACCCATGCCTTTGATTTTTTGTGTACAGTGTGCAGAAAGGCACTCAAGAACAGAAATGGGCCTTAGCTGATGGTTCTGGTTGAGAATTGGATCCAGACCCCTGCAGGCTGAGACCGTTGCTAATTGCTGTACTATTAAAAGGGACTTCTAAAGCTCTACTGACCTAAGACACATATCTTCACAGTAATAAGCTTATAAATAAACATTTCCTGTAGATTGAGTTACAGACAAGAATTGTATGTGCATTTCTATGCACTTAAATTCTGACTCACCAGGAGGTGAGAGTATGTAGTAACCACTGTAGCAGGGCAGCCATTTCTTTATGGCTATCAAACCATAAAGTTCTTACTGAGAAAAGGCATCAGTATTCCTACAGGCAGAAAATCATGTGGAGATGTTGAAGAAGGTGAAGATTTACTGCAAACATATGCAGCTGAGCATTACCTTTGCTGGAAGTCATTGATGTTGTTGAAGGAGAAAGGGTTTGCTCATCTCACAGGCTACGGTATTTTACACATTTTCCAGTATACTCCACAGCCGAAAACCACATATAAATCTCTTCAAAAAATGGTAAACATAATTTCAGCCAAATCCATTTAAGCCTGTAAAGGAGGCAAACCCTGCATGCTTCCAATTAGTGCCTATGAGAGAAGCTCCTCTGTGGCAGGAGGATGTGTTTGGCCAGGGAGTGATGAGGTCTGGGAATAGGCTGACAGCTCTCCTCTGCCTCTATAATGCTGAGCCCAAGTTTCAGCATTATCATAGCTGGCTCCTTGCAAGAGCACCTGGTACTGTGCAGTGTTGGGAGAGAAAAAAAGCAATCCTTGTCTGCAGTTAATAGTTTAACACTCAAAATGTCTGGAAAACAAACAAAATAGGACAACAGAGTGCTTTGTGATTTACATAACTACTTCTCTGTCACCATGTACATGCCTCATAAGTGAAGGAGAGCCACTGAGCGGGACACAGGCTGTTTGCACAATGGGTTGGCATTGGAGGTGAGAGGTGGAGATTTTGTCCAAGGAAAGCGGTGGCAATGACAAATGCCATGGGAGAATTAAAATTACTGCAGAGTGGAGTGGGCACTGATTATTCAGGGCAGTCAGTGACAAACTGCTGCTACAAAGCTGCCCCCAGTCTCTTGAAGGGTGCATGTGTCAGCAGAATCCAGGGAGATCCTAAATCCCAGCACCGGAAATTTCAACATGTGTCCTAAGGCTCTTCAATTAGGGAAATAAATTAATATATGGTGAGGCTGGAAGAGTCCAAATTGGGGATTTATATATTATATCCGCAGATAGAGCAAAGAAGAAGGGCCCAACGTTGTCCTCTGTTAGTAACACTATAAATCCTCACAAAATCTCTGGAAGCCAGCGAGTCTTGTTCCAGATTTGTGCAGGCTTGTTCTCAAACGTATGTTACTGTGTTTAAGTAAAAACTGCCCTAATTTAACTAACATACTGCACAGGAAAGGTATAATGAAAGCTACCCACTAAGTTTTAAGAATGCACTTGCTATGCACAGAACAAGCCCTGATTGTCATTCCTTCTTGTGGGAAATGTGCTAAGCTCCAGGATTTTGACCACTACTTTTGTTCCATAGAGTACGATACTTTGTTGAAACGAAAAATGTTGGCTAGGAAATACTGACTGACTCTCACTGCATTTAAATAGTATTTTTGTTGAGCAAATTGGAAACAGTGCATTTTGTTTTGCACTAAGGATCCATAATGTTTTTAATTGATATTACCCAAAATGAGATTTGACATAAAGTTGAGATATCTGTATTTACAAAAAACATCAGCTTTCTTATTGGACAGAACAGTCAGGAAGCAGCCATCCAGCACTTCTCATACCATTACAGATTTCAGATATTGTCACTTTTGATCCAATAGCAAATAATGAGACAACACTTATAAACCAGCTGGCATCACAAACATCTTTCTTTGCTGTGAATCAGAGAAGCATGTTGCAAGTCACACAGATAAAAGTACCTTTGGTTCTGTAAGAAATAAACAGATATTTATTCCTGGAGAGATTCCTGTGGAAGATGAGTTTTTTTTCCTGGTAAAAGGTGTGCTTTACAGAATTAAGATCACTGGAATCTCTCATAGTCTGACCACAGTGCATGTGGACTCAGACATCTCTCAGCAGACTTTGGTCAGGCCAGCTGTGCTGTGCCTAGTTTTGATTTTAGTAACCCCGGTTCACCATTTTGCAGCTACAGGTGGAAGAGATCTTTATTTACGTTGCGACTTTGGGCACCAGATGCTCCGTTTCAGTAATAAGACAAACAAGGTCTGCAGGCACTGCTTACCATTGTACACAAGGATGCTTGCAGTGCAGTAGGAACTGCTGGGGACTGCTTCCCCGGTCTCACTCTGAGAGAGCTGCATGTGTGCTGTAGGATAAGTGGAATTATAAGAGTACCATTTATGCTACTCATTTTCATAAACAACTGAACATTTATCAGTGTAGCTCTGGATTCCCTCTCATAAGAAAGGGCAAGGGGTACATTTGGCTCAAGGAAATGCACAGTGTGTATTGCTTTTTCCTCTCAGCGTTAGGTGAAACATCCCTGGCAGATTTTTTGCATTTCACTAATGCCACCTATTTTATTAAACCCCTTATGTAAAACCACATCAGTGGTTCTGAGGGAAAATAATATTCCCACCAATTTAGATATAGTCAAATCAAAACCATTTTCACAAATGACTGGCAGATTTTTGCATTCGGTTTACATACTTGGGTACATTTGTTTTTAGTACTTAGTTGTTTTTAACGAGTAAATTTGTTTAGACAGTGGGGAACTTAAATAATTGTAAATATTTTTGGAGTGGTTTTTAAAAAGAGGACTCAAAGACTACTCAGAATGACTTGACATACAACAATCATAGTAGCCTTTTTATTTTCTGTAGCCTCCAGCATACATCATATATATATCATACAGTGCTTCTTTTTCCATCCTCAGGGATTTTTTTTTTGTAAGTTCCAGCAGAAGAAAGGAGCATGGCTGTAATATCTGGGATGAACCCTGATCCGCCATCAGAGCCTCAGTGTAGCCTGGACATGGACTCTTATTGCAAAATATTCCCAAGACTGCTAAGTTTCACAAGGGAGCTCAACCAGTTGCAACGATGAAGTTGTCTTGGCCTTATCCTGTTTTTCCATCTTGCAATGAATGTAACTTCATAAGGCTGAATCTAATTTATTTGCCACAATAAAATTATCACACACACAAATCTGTCAGACCCCAGTTTTGAAACCCTCACTTAGATCTAATTAGGCAAAAGTCCTGGCTTTAATTAGAAAAAATACCTTGCACTCCCAACTCATATGCAGTTCTTCACACAGAACACAATTAAGTTCTGCAATGGAAATAAATTTCAGTCTTCCATCACAAATGAAAGAAAAAAAAAAAAACAGCGTGTGAATGGTGATCTGCTGAAATGAAGAGCTCTTCAAATGTTTTGAGTTCTGAAGTTCAAAAAAATATATTCTTAATATTAGATTTTATGTAAGAAGTAAAATTTCTAAACCATTTAACTAGCAGCACATGCCTGGGAATTCTTGTGGTTATACACCATATTTCTGATGCTTGCCCTATACATCAGGTTTCCCCTTAATGTGACTGGAATGAGGCTTTCCCTGGCAGTACCCTTTGTGGTACACAGCAGTTTCACCAGGTTCACTTCCCAGTTTTGCAGCTATGACGTCACATTCCTTCACAGAAAACATAATAGAAACCTGAAGTCTCAATTCTTCCTAATGTTTGCCCAGACACGGCAGGAATAATATGACAACAAAAAAAAAGATTTCATTGAAATTAATTGAACTACTTGTATGAGTAAAAACTTGGCCTTCTGATTTGTATCAGATGTACAGAAGATGGTCTCAACATTTCAGCACTCTCGTAATTTAATAAAAATGTCTATATGCTGAAGAGGAAAGGCTGAATACAAGAGGTTCCTCTGCCAGACTGGTGAAAGCTTAGAGCAAGTGTACAGATTTAGGCTGAAGAAACACACAGACACTTGTGCCACGCTTCAGCTCATCTGGTATGTGAAAGGAACCATAATTACAAACACAGGAATGTCTGACATGTACTTGCCCAAATAACACTGTTACATCTCTGCCAGAGCAAGCAGTAAATACATCATTGTGGAGTTACAGCACAGATAATATGAAAGCAATTATCATGGCTATTTCGAGCGCTTCTGTGGGGCACTCATGTTTGCTGGCCAACGTGAACACCAAGAATTTGAGACGTCAGCTTAAACTCAGGTATTGGCCCAGTTTTATGATTGATAGTGAGGAGTGATTAAAGGAACAGAGGGAAGAACGAGATTAGACAGAATAGTGAAGAGTGTTGATCAGAAATTTGCTATAAATTAGGCTGTAAATCAGCTTCAGTTGTCTGAAAAATGAGTTCTCAATAGTGCAAAGTTCTACCACAAAAAAGTTTAGAGTCATTACATTAATGTATAGCTCCTATGGAAGTCATGTTCACTGATTTGTGTGAGCTCACCTGTGGGTTCTGTGAAGACTCAGAAGGATGTTATTTTATCACAAAACTACCACATAAGCTTCATCATCACTGGAAATCCATTTTGTTCTGTTGAATTGAATCACCATCAGTAACAAACAGCAAAAAATGCTGACAGATCTACAAGATGGTGGGAGGATGGAAGTTTCCTAAAACTTTCTCCCTTTTTGAAGACAGAAGGAAATATACAAAAGGTCTCAAATATAAAACTCAGAGGGACTTAGTATTGATCTTTCACACATATAGACAAATTAATATTAAGAATATTCACCAGCTCAAATATGGATGAGAACACTACTGAATAACTGCAGCTGCTTCTCAAAATATATGAACATGTTCATATACATACACAGAACTGTATTTAATCACCACCACAATAACCAACTATAAAAGACTACTCAAATACGTGAGGTAGGAGAGATGTGTTTCTCTTTTTGCTAAATTGTAATGTAGTAATTTATAATTTACTGTATCGATTCTACAGACACTGGTTTCTGCAGTATGTGAGATATTCAGGGAATGACTGAAAGATATGCACATCCGTGATTTGTACAGGCACTACAAGTCTTAAAGTCTCCTTTATGAAACTTTTTAAGACTATTTACTGCTGCAAACAAACGCTGCAGTCAATACCTTAGTCCACCTTTCAGTGCACAACTATGAACACCAGAGTTTTATGCAGAACTGCACATTCATGTGCCCTGCACTGAAACGTAACATGGCCAAAATCACAGTGCAAGGAATCCTTTCCCAAATGCATTAAGCTGAGCTCTGTGGCTGGTTGAGCTTGCCATTGGGCTGGAGCCACAGGCCTTCCAGCTATGCAGCATCATCTGTCCATGGGTAGCATGGGAATGCAGCCCCAGTGCACTTGCAGCTGTGCTGGGCTGGGGGCATGGCAAGGTCACCCCTCAGCTGGGAGATGCTAGCCAGGAGCTCAGCCACTGGGAAACCGAAATCCATCCTGAAGTCAGTCTTCTCAATATTGCTATTTCATTTTCTTTTCAAAGCACATTGCTAAACACATGGAAAAACGCCTACTGTGAACCAGGTTTTAAAATATTCCAGCATTTGCTGGTGAGCCCAGAATTTTCTGAAGCTCTGCTCAGACACTAAGTTCTAACAAATGCTCAGAATATCCTACAGCCTGACCATACCGTGTTTATGGCCAGGCTATCAGAGGAACTCAGCATACAACACATCATCCTCCATGAGGCATCCAAAATGAAAATAACTTTTTTGAGAATGGCCCCCCGGAGATGGCAGAATGGGAGAAGGAAGCAGGCAAACTGCAAATGAGAATTTGCCTTCTAGAAATACATGCATGCGGACTGTGAAGTGTTGTGTACAGGAGCACAATGCTTTAAATCAGTATCAGATTCTCTACACGTTTACTATTCACATTGTCCATGCACATGCACAGTAGGTCTGATCTGACACAAGTATTGCTCATCTGTGTGTATTTAGTGGCAATATTTGGCATGTGGGGAGCAGAACTCAGATAAACAAGGAAGGGGAGGTTCAGGCTGGACATTAGCAAGTATTACTTCTTGGAAAGGGTAGTCAGGCATTGGAATGCACTGCCCAGGGAGGTGGTGGAGTCACCGACCATGGGAGTGTTCAAGAAACGTTTGGATGTTGCGTTGAGGGATATGATTTAGCTGGGAAGTATTGGTAATGGTTGGACTAGATGATCTTCTAGGTCTTTTCCAACCTTGATAATTCTGTGATTCTGTGATTCTGTGACATACAGCCCTCCTTATGTGTCATATCCTTCCAAAGGACTTAACACTATGCATGACTCAAATGACACAGAATACCCACAGCAATTCTAAATATGAAGTCACAGAATCATTAAGGTTGGAAAAGACCACTATGATCACTTAATCCAGTGATCAACCCATCACCACCTTGTCCACTAAATAATACTGGGCAATGAGTGCTGTGCTTGTTCTCAAGGACCAGCTGCCTAGCACTGGGGCAGTCATTACAAGAAAGGAGTATCTTAGAATATTTTTGAAAGAAATACAACACTGTAATGGCACCTCTCTTACTTAAGAACATATCACTGCCACGATGATTAAACACTCCCAGGGTTGACAGTGACAGTTGACAACTCTGTTGAAACTAACCCTGATTGTCTTTTTGGCATAGACATGTCTGTTCACGCTGCAAATGGCTTTTCCATTTTCTTCTCCTTCATTTGGCATAAAAACATTTTTTAGCATACTTTTTAAGTTTGGGATAATTAGAGCATTGATCCAGAAACCTGAGCCATCAGGGTGTGGATTCAAGGCTGCAATCTGTGCAAATCCTTAATGGTTTACAAGCTCCATACACTCATTTCTTATTGGAGATGTGTGGTATTTTATTGCATGTTTGCACTGAAAACTTTTGCTGGGGAAAATCACAGCAAATGCTAGAAAATGCTTATATGTTTTATAAGGAGAGGAAGACTCCAATTTTGAGAGTTCTTATCTACTGTAGTCCAGAACATTCTGCCTGACATATGGCACAGCATAAAAAATTGAAAGTCTGACTTCCAAGGGAATTATTGTACTCTCTTTTGAACTGGGAATCACTTACGATGTCCTCCAAGATACAGTAATTCAAGAAAGAAAGAGAAGCCAGGAGACTGCTCAGAGAAACTATCTAGTTTACAAGCAATATTTCCTAAAGTCTATTTGTTTTCCTTTGCAAATCCACATACCATGCTGAACTACTCCAAAATCTATGCACTAGCACACCACAAGCTCAATTATTGTTCTGTTACTTTTTTTTTATCAGAGGATGGTCTTTTTACAAGTTACTGTTTTACTCAGAATCAAATGACATCTAGATAAGAAACTTTCAGTTCATAAACTGTAAACACTGTGTGACTTTTGCGGTTCACTGTGTTTAAAAACCTGATATTTGGCAAAATAGTTTGAAACAATCTGGTATAGTGAGGATTAGTGGACTCCTATGGCTTACATGACTAATCTGGGCTAAGAAAGGAGAACTGATGCAAAAGGAGCTGTTTCAAGGAAACATGAAACATCCTGACCAGTTGTGTTCCACTGGCTGGTGGGTTTGCAAAGGAGATGCACTAATGCCCTCAAAGATCAGCAACTAGCTTATGAATTCAGAACAAAACGTGATTTAAGCTCATAAAAAGTTTACCCACAAACAAATGTAATTTGGTTTTGAATTAGTGAATCTCAGGGGGAGAAACAAGACACAAGCTGAAACAGAAGATTAAATTTTGCCTTCATGACAAAGTTGTTTGCTTGTCAACTGGAAATTTAACAAAAGCTATGGGGTTATGTAAAACAAAGCCTTCTACAAGTCATCTTACTCAAAACTATTTATTTTGTGCCTGGGGCATTGTCATCAAAGGGAGAATTTGCATTAATTAAGTACTGTTGCAGATAACTATTGCAGACAACTCTTCTTTTTAAGACAGTATTTATGCAATTTCTATTCATCTGACATCCAACAGTGTCCTTCCTTCCTACACATGACTTTGTCTTAAGTACCATGGCAGTAAACAGTAGAATGGAACCAAGAAATCCAGGATGCATTTTGGTTCTGAAAATGAATAATATCTAATGGATATTATGGATTACATGGAGATTACATAATAATGGATTACATGGAGAGGATCTCTATGAAGGTGCCAGCATGGTGGCCTGGGCTCTGAACTGATAAAGTAATTATGAATATCTCAAAATTTAGAGAAATTATCCTTTTCAACTGAAAACTTTATTTTTCAAAAAGGTTCCCCTTCCCGAACGGACAATTTTTGATGTTAGAGAAACTTCAGACAGTTAACAAGGGCATAATGAGGAGTAATACCGGGCTTGCAAAATCCCATCAGTTGAATAGTTTCAGCAACTGCAACTAAGCCAACTTATCAAAAGAAGCCATATTTCTACATCCTGCTGCTCATATTGCAAACAGGTTGTAAAATATGTTGGTTTTGGTGAGGCTTCAGTTAGTCTTGCTAATACAAAGCATGACATGCCTTCAGGATCTGGAGTCTACTGTTCTATCTCATTGAGTAGCATCTCTCCCTCAGTGTAACTGCAAGTTCTGAGAAAGTTTTGAAAGTCCGCCTAGATCCATCTCTTTAGGTCCGCTTGCTATACAGTTAGCAGAGAAATGTTAGACTATAAATGATGGGTTCACTCCAAGGTGGCCTCCAGGACAGTTCTGAAAGTTGCCCCTAAAATGTGGTCATGGCTTTTGCACTTTTCTTGCCCACCTTTCAGGGTTCAATCAGTTGTGAAAAGGGGTGGCAGAGTGAAGAACAGAATGGAGGGAGTATTAATGACACATTTACTGGTATAGATGACAAAGACCTCAAAGCAGACTTAGAACTTCATGTTTTCATTAAGTAGTGGGTGGCATGCAACAGAAAAACACTCAACATTGAGGAAGAAGGGTAAGGGGAGAATGGGAAAGGTGGAGTTGAGGTCTTTATATAACAATGTTTTTTCCTATCCAACTCTCGCCTTGTCAAATGGAGTTGCCCCAAGAACATCAATTTACGACACTAGGGCTTGTAATTAACTCTCTTGTGCCAAAAGTCACAGGTGAACTTTAATAACCTTGCACAAAGCTTGATCAAAACCTTACCTTCCCTACTCAGGGAATACAGTACACTAGTCTGTGCTACACAGTGCACCTGCTTGAGTAGGTCCAGTTTTTTTCAGATCAGTGCTGAGATTCAGTATGGGGCCTATGCAGCAACAGAGATTCTACAGCCATTGTTCTTCACAATTCCACACTTCTGCATCTGTTTCTGTTTGCAAACCCCTTCTGAGAATGTCTCTTCTGCCTCGAATGTTTAAATGTTCTTTGCCCACTATATCCTCTTCTAGGTCTACACTGTTGATTTGTGACTTACTCACAGTTAGATATTTCTAAGTTTCTATGCCCTCTGCCCATGTTTTCTGACAATTGAGTAGAAGCTGGATATACACAAAATGCAAGGAAGGAATTCAAGACTTCCATGCAGGTGCCATTGCCCTTGGCACCCAATTTCCACAAACATCCACACATACTCTTTCCTTTTGTTCAAAAACCTAATTCAGAATAGCAGAACAGAAAGCTTGATAGTGAGACAATAGACTGGCTTACAAAATTCAGCAGCTTAAATGAACTTTCAACCTTTCCCTACTAAAGCATTCATAAGCATGGTAGCTAGATACTCCCATCATTAATGATTCACTAGTAGCGTATTCATTAGTAATAAGCGCTAGTGTCATGTCAATAGTGCATCTAAATTGAGCTAATTACATTAGTTGATGCCTCATATTTTATGAGTATAATTTATTCCCCATGGGTTAAATCCTTGGCTTCCCTCCAAAGTCAGGAAAACAGTGCTGGTACTTTATTCTCCATCAGGGAATGTCACCATCAGCCCCCTCAGGCCTGTCTTGCAGCCTGCAGATTGCTGTTGCTGTGACATTTCCCAGTTTCTCCTGTGCACAAGGCAGCAAAGGATATTTCTTCCTCCCCTTTGCTTTGCACCCTTGATACTTAGCCTGAGCACCCTCACCAGCTGCTGCTGCGCTGTCTCAAACACCATGGGAGAGAGACCTCTAAGCTCTGCACACAGACCTGTCAGTTGCTGCAGACATCTCTGGGAAAGAGCACATCTTATTCTTGCTCAGTATTCCCATGTTGTTTTAGTGTTACCCTAAGTCTCCGTGAGTTGCTACAACCTTTTATGTGCTTCAGGGCATTCAAAAACACATGAAGCCTTCTGAGATATTGTCCTGCATCAATTAAATCCCAAGAGAAATTTATGTTATATATTTGATTGTCTTTGAGCTCCTTCACAGATTGGTGTGTGGCTAATGGACTCCACAATATAAATGGATGAAGTGCTATTGTGAAATGCCCAACCTGGTTCATTGAGGGGATGGCATCGGGGAACACAAGCATGGCCCACGTGTGTCTCAAGCCTGTAGATGAAAGCAATATTTTGTTTTGAGTTAATCAAAAAGAAGTACAACTTTCAGAAGTGTCCCTCTCTATGGAGTATGGAAAAGTTGGTCCCAGGAGGACAAATCTTTGAAACAACAAAAGAATTTTTATAAAGAAATAGAGAAAATAGGAACACATTCCTCTGTAAACATTTTGATGTACTTTTTTTTCACTCTTTGTCCAGATGTGGTTGCTAATGCCTTTGTATCCCCAGCTGCTGGTTGCCTACATTTTGCAGTCTACCTCTAAGATAAAAATTCTGGGCAATAGAGACATTCATACTGTCTAAGTTCAGGAACCTGGCTTGAGTGAATAATTTATCCCAGACAATTAGCCTGGACTTTTCCTGTAGTCAGTGGAAAAAGATACTTCCAGGCATATATTCAAATCTCTTCAATTAAGTTCCTAAGGTGACACATCAGATGCAATCTTCTTATTTGCATTTGGGCAGAGCAATTTGCTTTCAAAGGGAAATTTAGAAAGCTTGTGTCCTTGTGCATAGCAAATTGTCACTCTTTTTAGAGTGCATTGTTAAGTACAAGCACGTACATTATAAAAGAATGCACTGATTTTATAGAAAATAAAATGATGGACTTGTATTTCTGCAAACATGCCACAACACTTTCCTCTGGTAGGAATACCTCACAGAGGGCAATATGACACAACTGTGAGGATTTCAGGACCAGCCATGAAGCCAGGACATTGCTGAGGGTTTATACATCTCCTGCTGGCATAAGCCATGAGTGGGACTCCACGTACTCCTGAACTAGCAGGAACAGAGGGAAAAACTGCTCATCAAACCAAGTGGGTGAGTACTGCCTTAGATACTTCAGCTGTGCTAGAAGGAGTGAACCCTGGGGACTCTGCTACATACTGTGCACTACAAACATCCAGGTATTTTATGAAGGTTCAAGAAATGGTCAGCAGCATGGTTTGTGGTACAAAAATCAGCTTCAGTGGTGGAAAGAGTACCAAAGGGCAGATTTACACTGTTGCTACAAGCTGCGTGCTACACCTTGATGAATTTCAGGATGTTCCGGAGCCCAAAAACCAAAGAGCTTTTGGCATTGTCTGCATAGGGTCAGGATTTTTCTGTGAGTGTCCACTCAAGCTCTGCTTCTCAAAATGCTGAAAACAAAGGAATAAAGACCTCAGCGTGACTCAAAACACAGGAGAGATTCAAGACAGGTTAAAAAGAGGCGCCATTCATTACGGAGTCTATGGAAAAATCTAAAGGAAGCCTTGACATAAAACAAATCTCATACCTGTCCCTACCAGAGACTCATATTACGTCCATACTGACTGACATAGTATAGCTGGTGCAGACTAACAGTACTGTAAAAAAACTTGTCATGTTAATTTCACTGTTCAAAGACTCATGAAAATAATTTTTAAAAGATCTTTCCATGAAAATTTGATTACAATTACAACATAATTATGTTAGCACTATTTTTTTACTTTAAAACACTAGAAGCAAGTGTAGTGAATAAATGATTGTTTTGCTTAAATTGAAGTAATAGGGAAATAAATATCATAAACTGGGGAATAAAACCATATTGTTCTACAGAAACATATTTCAATATAATTTTATTGTGTCCATTTTACTGTCAGCTTAGCAACATTTGAGACCCTATAATGAAAATATTTTATTGGATTTATCCATTCTACTTGAGACCATGAATCTCGAGTTAACACTGCAGGGACAGGGAAGTTTAGAAATCCAGTCTCAAATGAATGTCAGTTAGCTAAGAGGTGCTCAAGGAAGGTCTATTAATAATGAAAGCTTCAGGCAAACATATAATGCAATCCCTTTAGATCACAACACAGGGTTCATGTTATCTTGGGAGTCATCTGATGAAGAGATGTTTTGTTATAATGAAGGGAATATAATATACACTAACAGAAAGAAAAATGTATGCTGTGCTTCCCATACATGTGATTTGACGTGGCAGTATAGCTATTGCTACATACAAAACAGTAAAAGAAACCAGCAGCAGAAAAGGTAATGAAGACTTTGATAGTAAGACCATTTTCTAATATGCGTATTTTAATATTTTAAATAAGGGAATTAAAGTAAATTATATTTGAGATAGTTATTTTTTTCAAGTAACATTAAAAAAAAACAAAAATAAAACACATTAAAATATAAATTAAGTAGATATTATCATTTATCTGGTGATAATCTAAATACAGAAAACAGAATTTCATTAGGGCCCAATCTTTCATCTGAGTTAGCAACAAAACTGAATTCCAGGAGAGTCATAAGTGTAAGTGCTTAATCACTAGTATCTAACATTTTCAAAATAATTCATAAGCATTTAAAAAATAGTCCTTGTGATTTTAAAAGCTAGGAAACTTTTTAAAAACTGTTTTTTTTCTGTATGCTATGAATGGATTGTATCAAAGTCACATGACGAATTGAGAGGGTAGTAGGATTAAATTACAGAGTTTGCTGGTTGCTAAGCCAGCCTCAGAACTATTAGAATAGTGTTTCAGGCTAAGATGAATATCAAGAGGTGAAGGTGGACAGAAGTTATGCTCACGTTCTGGTATAAAGACATGAAGCTCTGTGCTCACCACAAGAGATGCTCAGGTTCCCTCTGTTATCCCAGATCACGAGTGGTTCCTCTGCTAGACCAGAATGAGCTTTGGGCACAAGTAAGGAACAAATTCAGCCAGGGCTGCATACAGGGGCAGCTCAGCAGTCCAAAAACAAGGTGCAAGGTGTGTTGATGCTGAAGAACTGTGGCATTCCCTCTGCACACAGGTAGATGCCCATAGGTTTGTCTGCATGGCCAAGGCAGTGGGCTCAGGTAAGATTAGCATTTATGGAAGATGCTCTGGGCTGCCACTCTTTGGATGGATTTACTGAGGGATTTACATAGTGTGGTTGAATGGACATAAGACACTGACTAACATGTGAGCTCACAGACTTAGCGTATCCGGCTCACCCATCTGGCCCTTATTTGCACCAGCTGCGTTGTGTGGGTGCCACGTGCAGAAGGCCACTGAGGCTTTCAGCTGCAGCCCAAGCCTGTGCATGTTCCATTGGCTGTGCATGTTCCATTCCATGTCACCTGAGCTGACATGGCACAGTGTGCCTCTTTATTGTTACCCAGCACAGGAGGGATAACCACACTTGTGCAGGTAAGAAAGCCACAGCGGCCCTGTCACGCGAGGCAGCCATTGCTGCCGGTCACCTCCTTAAGTCACGTCGTGCTGGAGCCAAGTCTGGTTGCACCATCTTTGCCGGTGACAAGCTGCACCCACGTGGAATATTTTCTGTTGTCAAAGAGAGCTGTCAGGATCACTTTTGACATTCAAGAAGGAAGAAAAGTGTTTCAGAAGAAGACTTGGATGTACTCAAACACTGAGGACACACTGGGCCTAACCATTTGGGGATTTTTCAGAAAGACTGTGTTTCATAAGAACCTTTGTAATTCCTTTCTCCAAAACAACAAAAAGTGAGAACATTTCTTATTTTAAGTATTAAGAAACAAATAATTTGACAATAATATTAGTCATATCCTATGACAGTTTACTGCCTATGACTATTAACCTGCCTATTATATTTTGCATATAGCCAGCATCACCTGCTATGTTGTGAAAATCTATTTGTTCGAAGCCAGCACCATTATCTTGCAACCTAGTTATAGAACACATTTGATTCCTTTTCTTTTACTTGCTGCCAAAATTTGACATTGGCAGAAATGCGCATAATCCTTTGGCAATGGCCTATCTCCCACCTTATTTTATTGCCTTACTGATCCTATTTCCTATTGAACTTTTTAGTAGCAATCCACAAAATATATGAGTGCAAGTTTCTAGGGATGCAGTTAATCAAAGTGAATCATCCTGAGTCATCCTGCATTACTTCAGTCTTGCCTCTTGTTAAGGTAGAGAAAGTCATAGATGTGTCTCTTAAGATAGCTAATTATCCTAACAGATTTTAGTCCTGTATAGAAAAGGATGCTGGGAGGCTTTATTTGCCAAAGCACATGAAAGGTCGCCTTCTCAAGTCCTATGTGGTTGTCTGCTGGCTGCTCCTTAAGGAGTGGCTTCTATCCCAGCTTTGAGAAAGAAAAGAGTTTCACTCTTGGGATTTAATAAGAGACTTAAGGTATGTTTATGTCATAGGGATCAGAACAAAGCAAAAAACAAATGTTTTCAGCCGAGATTGAATGCTTGGGGAACATCCAGCATGGTGAGGTATCTGAGAAAGACTGCTTAGAAAGCTGTATCTTTTCATTTGCCAGCTCATGGAAGAAAGCCAAGCATCTGTCATCTAGCTTTGTGCGGTACTCTCATATTTTTGTACTATTAGTTATTAAAGCTGGTCCTAACATGAACTTGTAAGATGGAACTACATCGAGGTATGTCAGCTGGGGAATGTGCCTGCCAGCTTATATCTGCAGTTAGAGAAACCATGGTTACTATAAAAAGCAAAAATACAGTACAATTGTGATCCTATTCAAGGGTCTATGCACAAAAAACAACACTGACTACATTGACAAGCATTCTATCTAAACATACAGAATGGTCAGGTTTTTACAGCACATGGTAATTTATTTACTTCATTAAGAGTAGGAACCATATTGGGCTGACAGCTGCACTAAGTCCTGAGAATCTAGTGGATTACAGCTGTCAAAATACTGATAGTACTGGTAAACAACTGATTTGGTTTTAGCATTTCATGTCAGTTCTGAGGAAACTGATTAAATTGGCATTTCATAGCATTTTGGAGTTTAATTTCCTCCCTCACTACTTCATTTCAAAATTCTTGAGGCTTTCATCCGCTAATCCCTTTTAATAGACTTTGCATCTGCTGTCATGCACATAAGAGAGAAGCTACTTGCCAGTATGGTGTGGAGAGGCACTTCTTAGCTTCAAAAACATCATGGTTTTTGGAAGCGTTTAACATTCTTATTTGCAGCTGGTAAACACTTTTAAATGTTGTTCTTCAATTATGACCACTTTGGGAGAACCTGTGAGCACTTCGTAGATTGAAGGGTTTGGCCTACATGATGCAAATCCATTTCAGGAGAAGACCCAAGCAGACTTTTGTCTTCTTCTCTACTTTTCACAGGTGTTGAGCCCAGAAGGGACCTCTGTAATTTTCCAACGTGTTCTCTGAATGCTGCCTCAACCAGGAATGGGACTAATGAATGCATCACAGAGTGCATCTTCCTCATAGACTAGACCAGCCTTTTAAAACATCCTAAAACACAGGATTATTAAGACAACTGACTTTTTTTCCCTTGGGGCACAGATAAGACAATTCAGAACTCACTGAAGCAAATGGACAGGATGTTTAGAAAGAAAAATGCATTGTGGGGAGACAATCTGTCACATACCACCACAGGCATGTCATTTAAATTGTGTAAGGAAGTTCTTCATCACTTTTAATGGGGAAAAAAAGCAATTTACCTACATCTTCCCAACTTACATTTGACCCCTATTTTAGAGAAAGAGATTGAATCTAGGAACCAAAACTGCTTACAAATAGCACAATAAAACCCACATAGCAATTGGTACTAGCTGTGGTTTTTCTTGTTCATATTTCTCTAGCTGGTCTAAACAAATAAAATCATTAATAATTAAATAATGATAAACAAACTAAAGAAATATTAACATTGTAAAATCTTCCCTGAAGATCCTTTCTGAAAATTCCTTACTGGTTTTGCCTTTGGCTGTATTACAACTGTTTCTTGTTTTGCAGAGCTCGAATGTCCTTGGTCTGAAAAATGGTGCTGACGGGGCAACTTAAATGTAACAAATATAATATAAAAAACACTGACTTTGTCATGGCCAATGTCTTCTTTACACTGTGACTTGAAATTAGAAGTGAGAAGTAGGTTTAAGTTGGGGTTTACTGAGAGATTTTTCACTTAAAATCATAATTAGGATGTTGAGAAGTCTAACAAAAGAAGAAGATTCAAATGGCATGGAGTTTAACAGCAGTGAGTGGAGAGCATTTTGGGGCATGGTTAATGAACAGCAGTACAAAGAAAAAGAATGAATTAGAAAGACCAATAATTCTCTTCAGAGTAATTTCTCAAATTTCTGTATACTATTTAGAAAATGGATTGTTAATAATTAGGGACTTGCAGCTCCTGTTGAACTCTTAAGTCATTAACTTGGCTAAGGAACAACTCTATTAAACAATTTATGAGAAACGTGACATTATTCAGTTTACTCTTCAGGCTATGGCTGCACATGTTTACCTACGCTGAAGTCCTTAAGAAATACAAAAATACAAAGTAATTGTATATTTACCGTAACCTTTCCACTCTATCATTAGAACCCTTGTGGAAAGGGTGCATGTGGGACCATGTCACAGGCCTTGCACAAGTCCAGGTAGGTGACATTAGTTTTCTTCCTTCATCCGCTGTTGCCCTCGCCCCAGCATAGAAGGCCACCAGATTGGTCAGTCACGATCTGCCCTTGGTGAAGCCATGCTGGCTGTCTCAGACCATCTCCTCATCTCAAATGTGCCTTAACATCTCTTGAAGGAGGTTCTGCTCCATGATATTCCCAGGTACAGTTGTGACACTACTGCAGCCTGCAGTTCCCTGGGTCTTCCTTTCTGCCTTTCATAAAAATGGGAATAATTTTTCCCTTTTTCAAGTCACCAGAAGCTTCACTTGACAGCCATGACTTTTTGAAATGTGATGGTGACTGGTTTGGCAGCCACCCTGGGATTCCTGTCATCAAACTCCATAGATTTGTATGTGGTCACTCTCAAGTGTTCTCAGACTTGCTCTTTGCTTACAGTTAGAGGGATTTTACTCTCCCAACCACTGCCTGGAGATTCAGGGACATGAGAGACATGAGAAGCCTGAGTGCCAGTGAAGACTGAGGCAAAGAACTTGTTGAGTACCTCAGCCTTCTCCAGGACTGTTGCTGCCAGTTCTCCCTTCTCATTTATCAGAGGGGTGCACTGTCCTTGGCCTTTCTCTTCTGACCAACATACCTACAGATTTTTTTGTTGTTGTTGTTATTTTTAACATTTATTGCCAGGCTCAGCTTCATTTCTGCCTTGGCTTTCCTGATCTCACCTCTACAGGTATGCTTGTTCTCTTCCCAGGCCACACATCTCTGCTTCTACTAACAGCACATTTCCTTATTATCCCTTTGCTTGACCAGCAGATCTCCATTCAGCCAGACTGGTTTCCTGCCTCCCCTAGGCTGGAATGTAGTACTTAAAACTTTACTGGTATAAAGCATCTATTTCTACACAAGACTGTGGATCGCTTATGGAAGGCTTTAGATATTGTAAATGTTTAAATTACACAGTTAAAATTGTTGAATAGATTAGTGTCTAAATGCAACACTTAACACTTCAGAGGCATCTGCAGATTTTCAAAACCACTGAATGACCACTTATATTTGTACACAAAGGTACATATTTTAGGAACAAAAGTTCATACGCACAGGTTTTATTATCTGTACTTAAGAATTCAATAGATACCTGAGATCTACTTAGAAGAGGAAAAAGAAACCCAAGCAAACAAAAAACAAACAAAAAACAAACAAAAAAACCCCACAATATCTTGAGCCAAATACAGTTCATTTGGAATTTTCTTGCACTGACTGTTATTAACAGATAGATGTATAATTAGAATAGGAAGCCAAAGTGGAGACTGAGAAAATGATTCAGGGAGGAGTGTGAGAAATTAAATATGAAGAAGAGAGTGAGGGGGACAAAGGAAACAAGATGAAATGAGATATGGTCTGGGAGAGAAATGTTTTCTGGCCAGACCTGTGGAAACTGGAAGCATAATGATTACAATTTTGTTTGTAGATAGTCTCTGAATCACTGCCAACATCAGATAATTTAGCAATGGTTTTAGGAATGACTTACCTTTTTCCTCTGTGGAAGGAAAAACACTTTGTTATACATTTTGAAGTGCTATAGAGCCTTTCAGTGAAGTCATGCTGTAGCTGAATCACACACCTGACAAGAGCAGAAATTAATTCTTGGGATAAGGACGCAACAAAAGAACTCAAAACAGTTAGCAGAAAGATATATGTCATCAGAAGAACTATGTTGAATATACGCTCATGTAAATATACTGATACCACATATACAGTCAGGATTTGGACAGACCTTAGGCATGTAAGAATGTACATGCAGTTTTGGGAACTTATGAAGATTTGAACAAGAGGAAGCAACCATAATGAGTGAAATAAGGAAATGAAAAGCTCTATTATGCAAAATGAATAGGGTTGCTGGAATATTTTGATGAAGTTATCTTCCATGGTAAATGGAAAATCTGACTGTGCCTAAGAGTGGGAGAAGCATTATGGCTTGGGTACAAACAGGGGTTGATTAGGCTTTACTGTGGGAGAACTTCATTTCAGGGACTTTATGACAGATATTGGTTGTAGAGTGTGGGTGAAAGGAATCACAAACATCCCAAGATCAGCAGTGAAGATTCACAGAGCTTGAAAAGCTCTTTTTGGTTCTGTGAAGTTTTGGATAATGATCTTCGAGAACACGGGAGGAAACATATTCGGTGAGAGGGAAACTAAACCCATGCATACTTCAGACTGTATGTTTTATGGCGCTCTATTTCTGCAGCTGTGGGGGAGCTGCTGTTCCTCATTGCAAGAGGCATCTCTCTTTAGATGTCAAGCTACTTTGCCTCAGATATTTTTGTTACATTTGCAGCTCTGCAAATGATTTCCTTCTAAAATTATTATGAACTTTATATAGCAGATGACCTTTTTTTAATGTTAAATCAATTTGTTCTAATTTGACTTATTCTACCAATGCCCCTTCTCTTATGTCCAAACTGAGTATATTTCAGCACTGGGAAGATGAAGTAGACAGTGCAAGCAAGGAAAATTAGAAAATATTATTGTTTCAGTTGCTAAAAACATCTTGGAAAACCCCACAGACTGCTCCAAACTGTCTCTCCAGCCAATGGAAATGGAGGCGAACAAAGTAAAAAAATGAGAAAGGGGCTGTGTTCCTGGGCTCTGCATAATCACCATCTCCGCTATCACCCCATGCCCTCTTCACTCACACTTGCAGCCAGATGGAGGGCTCTCTCAGACGACCACCTGCTTTGATCCTTGCCTTCAGTTCTTTCTGCTGCAATATTACAGCAGCCTGGCATAAGTTTCTTTGTACTGGTGCAGCAGTTTCACAAATGTATACAGTACTTCTATATTCTAAAAATAAGCAAGAGCAGGAAAAGCTGAGCTTAAATTCTTTTCCTCTCTATCACAAAACATTCAGTGGCATAAGTGAAAATGAGAGTCTTAAAGCATTGTCTTTGATACAGATGCTCAGGGGAGTGGTTCAGTAATATATACCACATTTTTATTTGGTAAGAAGTCCAGATTTCTTAATGCCCTGTTACATATCTGAACCATTATGTGCACATGCCTGAACAATTTGTTTAAGTCTATACATCATGCTGTTTCATCACTTACTTAAACTCAGTGAATTATTTCCCAGCCAGATTTTATTTTCACATGTGCCCAACCATCCATATGAGGGGCAAAGAAAGCAAAGGAAGCACGTGTCACTTCCCCACCCTCCTTTCTACAGTAGAAAAAAAATGGTTTTATAACTGTGGAACTGTGGATCTTTGTTCCAAAAAATATTCCCACCAAGTTTGTTTAACTCAAACCAAAGTCGAGGTCTCTGGATTACTTCTATCTCTTAAATGCATGACCTAGAAAACTGAGGAAAGCAAAGATCTATGACAGCCAAGCAAAGAAATATCTTTAAACTTGCTGAAAGAACTCAGGTAGAGATGCTAGACCAGCTTCTTCATAATGGGTTTTTATGAGAAGAGAATATTTTATAACAGTTATGGATAATATCAGTGGACATGGCACTCAGCAACTGCTAGCTAGGCTAAGAAATGGCCATAGACAGAAATCCTGGCGTGCGTTACAGACACTTTGCTCTGCTTCGGCACTCTCAAGGCTCACGTCACCAGCAAATTTGGTTTTTGTATTACTACATCTAGATGAGGACTTTTCCAGTCTGTATGAAACTCTGTGTATGTGGTAGGATAATGGTTGGAAAACAGGCACCATCCCTGGCATCTATAATACCTTTTTGAAATTTTTAATACTTAGCTATTGTTTCCAGGGAAAAAAAAATGCAGAAATGAGGTGATACAGTCTTTCCCGAGCATAGGACACTAAATAAAATGAAGGAGGAAAAGAAAATCAAGAAAGTCATGAAGCAGTGGTGCAAGAATTTGAGAACAGGTTTCAATGGTGCTCTAACAAAGTAGATTGCAGATTGGAAGAGGATCAGAAATACTGATGAGAACTCTGAAATTATGTCTACAAGCAAATAGTAGAGCACAGCACATATGCAGGACTAACCTGAGTCAAAGAGGTAATTTTTAATGTCTGTACTTCGATATCAGCTGCAGAAGTAGCATCAACAGAAGGTTTTCTCCTCCACATACATAACATTGATAATCCTTGCGTGCCTTCGTTACGCATCTACTGTGTTTCCAGTTTACCTTCTTGGCAATTAAAATCGAAGGGCACTTTATAACATCTGCAGGCAATTTTTATAGACACTAGTGATTCATAAACTTTGATTTCAAAGACATTTCCTACAACTCTTCTTGCTCCACGGGACCACATGAGTTTCCCCACAAAAATCCTTGATTTTATTCCAGAGTTTATCTCATAATTTCTGTTGTCTTGGGGATGAAGTGGTTTTGCTGTAGCTCAGTCGCTGTGAGCTATTAACTCAGAAATCTCAACCAAATTCCCAAGCCAAGGAAGAGTCCTTTAACCATTTTTGTTCAGTGTTTCTTTTGTTGTTTTTGCGAAATGTTTCTGGGACAATAAATAAATAGATAGATAAATAGATAAATAGATAAACAAACAGACAATTCTACATTTTCACATGTGATTTGAACTTTAATCATATTGTTTCCATGATGTGTGCAAAGGTACAGGAAGATGAGGTGGGAACAAGTGAGGAAAGAAAGCTGTTGTGTATTGGGATAAACCAGAATGAATTTTTTCTAACTATGGCTGTAATAAGTAAATAAGCAACTGATAAAATATTGATCATGTTAATGCTATTACAAAACCAGACATTAAATTCTGTTAGGTGTTGGTAACTTAAAGCTCAAATACATTACAAAGCTCACATACATTTCATGCACTGTTTCGTAACACCTGCTGATAAAAGCATTATGGGAATCCTGAAACCATGCATCCTAGTTGGAACAATTGCTTTCATGAAATGGAATTGCAGAGAGGAGTTTGATCTGTGCTGAATATACTCTTCATTACAGCCACATCAGGGTACTTACTTGGACATAAAAAAATATGGGGGGAATGTCTCACAGTTAGCCTTGCTATGGGCTTGTAGCAACACCTAATTCAAATCCCTGGCTAAATGTTTTTTTAAAGCAAGAGCAGATAAAGAACACATCCACGGTTGCAAGATGTGCAATTCCAGTAACTGTTGGCTCCAGGAAAACATTACAGGATAACGAGAGATTGTGGACTCAGAGTTTTTATTGGAGTGGTTTCAGACATTGCTGTACATTTAAATGGAGTACCATAAAAATATTTGAAAATATGAGGAAAAGGAAACTGTTCTCCAAACACAGCAGAAATCTGTGTTTTATTTGTTGGGGTAAGGTACAACTACATAGGTATCTTTGTGGTTACCATTTTTAAGAAGATTTTTATAGTGTTAAAAAGGCATTGAAAGCATAAGTATGCTTTCAACCAGTTGTGGGGTCTCACTCATAGCTCCAATTATTCTAAGAGAAAACCTAAAGCCAAGACTAGAACTATTTGGCTTTTAAATGATTCTGTGCATCCTAAAGGTCCTACCTTTTGTCAGCTGGGCAAGGAAGGCTGAGAGCCAGAAGATTCACTGATATTCTTTCAAACTTGTTATTAAAGGCACCTTTCAAAAGGTCGAACTGGATCCAAAATGTATGGACAGGACTATTATTTGAGTGAGAGTTCTGGATTTAACTCATGTCATTCTCTTAAGACATCTATGCCATCCCCGGAGAAGATATTTCTTGACATACCTCTTGCTTGCATGCCACTGGTTGAGAATTTAGTGCACGCTCACCATTTCCAGAATGAACTCACGAACTTACAGATAACTGTAATAAGATTAAGTACATCAGTTGGTAATGGGATCTAAAGAAATGTGAGCTCATTCAGAAGGAGGTCATCTATATCAGGTACATTCTCAACACAGAGGGAATTTCCACCACCTAATATAAGTGGTATCAATCTGGTTAATTTCACAGGCATACTCTGACTTAAACTTCTGTAAGACTACGTTATTAGTACAGAAGGTCAATTTCCAAATAACCAAACCTGGTTTGGGATAGAAGGGCAAAATATGATATTACTTTCTGTGTTTGGAAACTGCAGAAGTAAAAATGGTTCTCAAGGGCTCTTAGAGTCACAAAATCTGCATTTTGAAACCATCCACATTTGGTGCAGATGTTAAGGGATGCTGGAAACAAGAACACGGAAGTGTTGGATGAGTTACAGCGGAAGTCCCTCCGTGACAAAAAATACTGAACTACTTGAAATAACAATCCTTTGCATTTACCTGTAGACTTATTTTTTAATTTACCTTCATCAGGCAAAATTCTAGTCAAGAAGAAACATATGTTTTTACAACAACGCTTCATAATAAAAATTCCTTATTTGTGGCTGGGATATAACTCCACAGGCAGACCCATAGGCTTGGGGACACTGATACCATTTGACCAGGTGGCCTTGTAGGAGCAACAGCTGTGAACACTGTCCCCTCAACAAGGAACATGTTGCTCAAATTGAGTTGGTCCCCAAGGTTTTTCATGTTCACAGTTCCTATTTCTGCTGCTAGGACAATGGAGAAGGGTGTTGCTGGAATATAGCCCAGAGCAAAGAGATTGCTCAAACAGAGAATCTTGATGTTAAAAGTGTGTGTTACTGGAATTTCAGTTGGTAGTTGCCAACATCTTGGAACAGTTTATTCTTCAATATGCTATTGAAATGATTTTCAGTGGGAACATCTGGAATACAAAGATGCTAAGTTGCTTAAGTAGAGAGAAAACCTAGGGAAGGATGGGAGAAGGTATCACCTTATTATATTGTGCAACAGGGTGGTCTCCCAAAGGAATGCTGCGGCAGTGGTAGGGGTGAATGAGTAGGATATGCAAAATATAAGATTATTATTGCATTACTATGTCTTATCCTTTTTTTATTGTGTTTACATGTGGCTGCAGTCTTTCAGTTCCTCAGCCCCTGCAGTATATATAAGAAAGTGCCAACAGGGTTGTGTGGGCTGGACATAGAGACAAAGGGTAATTGCTTAAACATCATTGGAAGCTAAGTATACCTGGGGAAGCTAGAGCTACTGCCCAATTTCCATGTTTTTGAAGGAACCTGCTGAGAGAAGGGACAGATACTTTGCAAAACAGAAACGTGTGTGTTCATAGGATGTCTTTTTCTGTCTTCTTTGTTTATTCTTGGACATCTTGGAGTTGTGATCTAAAGGAAAACTTCTGATACACAGAACAAGTACAGAAAATATACTATCTTTGCTTCAGGAAGCCTGAATTCTTTGATCATTATTTACAATGAAAGAGAGGAGTTGAATTTTTTATTTAAATAGCATAACTATTGTCTCTAACACCGCAGAACACATGGAGTACAGGATTGTTATACTGATGGCACTCTGAAGTCATTTGTTGTAGTATCTGAAAGATGCAAGTCCTATGTGGTCAAAAGTTACTGGTTTGCATCACAGTTTCCCCTGGTAAATGAAATATCTACCTGGAGACAGGCAAGGTACAGAGGAAAATGTGCTGAGAACAAAAATCTTTACCTGGAAGGTCAGATGAAAAGGGAATGTTTCATTGAAGAAGCAATGCTCTTATAGCTAGGATTTTTGCTACTAGAGCTGTACAGTTCGTAATTTTGTGACACTTCTTTCAGTATTAAATGGATCTGTATCCATTCTGCAAATCAATATGTGATTCTACAAAATACTTCACTTTCTCTGCAAACTGGCACTCTATTCTCCATTGGACAATGACAAACTGTAAGGAACAGCTGAACATGGGTTGGAAAACAAAGCAATCCATTTCAGTTCTTTTCTTATTTCATTTTGGCTGACAAAATGCCACACTATGTCAGGCCCAGCACAGCCACAGAGGAAGAACAGGTTACTTGTACAGTAATTCCATTTCTGTGCAAGATTTTATAATCGTCACCTTGAAGCAAACTAGCTTTCAAGTTCTCAAGAAGAGCTCAGGGGTGAGTGTGATATTTAAGCCTAGACATCTTTTCTCATCTGGTTTCCTGTCACAATGCCAGGGTCTGCGTGTGCAAAGTTCTGGCAGCCCGAAGTACTTTGATACATTTTTTCCCAGGCTTCAAAAGAAAAGGTAAACAATGGGCTTGTGACTCCAGGGCAAGCATTGGTAGCCAAGAGTTTATGAGGTAGCTCATCTTCTTTTTGTTTCTGGCATTGCTTTAAATATTTCGCAGTGCAGAAGGGACGTGTGAAACTCATTTATTGGTTTTGAGGCTGCAGGTTTGATGCCTAGAGGTGATTTCTGGTCTACACAGGTTTTCTGCTCTTGCTTTAGGTAAAACAGAGGGCAACTCTGCTTCAGAGACTTCAAATGTCTATTTGAAACCCAAAAGTGAAGACCAATTTTAAAAGGACCCTTGAAAGATATTTGCATTTCTTTGACAGTGCAAAAAGTATCTCAGTAAAAAAAAATCCAGAAGAGGAGGTGTTCAGTTTTATAGTGTTATGTATACTTATTTTAAAATACTTTAAATTCACTAATGTGGCATCTGCAGGATAAGTGCAATATATAATATGCTGTGTTTATACACTGAGTCATAATGCAATTATAATATATTCAGATAAGTAGTTTGCACTCAGATATGCTGAAATATAACCACAATGCTTTTTAAAAATAAGAGCTTTGTTTTTTGTTTTTTGTTTTGTTTTTCCAATGCTGTTCCTCAGAGAAAGGCTTCATTTCACAATGAACAAATTCTCTCCTGTGCAGCCATAGCGCAACCAGCCCTGAAAGTCTGTGCTCAACTTTGGGGGAGGTAGACCAGAAGAATAAGGACAAATTGGAAAGATTTCAGAGAAGTATAGTAAAAAGAATCTTGCCTTTGGTAAGATCTATACCTGAGAAAAGATTTTTAAAATCTGACTTTGTATTATTTAGCTTGAATGACTGATGACCGAATACGAAGTCTGTTATTGCTCACTGACACTTCCTACATATAGCCCAATAATCTGGGGATGAGAGTGTGACATTTAAGAATCTGGATTGAAAAGGGAATAAACACGAGGATAATTGCAATTTAAGGCAAAGTGAGCAACAGAGCTCTTGGAAAGACAAACAGAAGCAGAAACAGAAAATAATCAAAACGCCAGGGAGACATGAACAGGTGAGGGCATACACAAGGGTTTATTTGTTCAGAGCTCAACACTTAATTTTATTAAAAATTGGTAAGAGCAGTCTGTTCTGCTCAAGTTGGTCCATTTCACTTGTTGCTCTTGTAGCCTACCAAGTTATTAGAATTCCTGTAAGCAGCATTGCTGTTATGTAAAACATATGGCCCTTCTTTTCATTTATTTTTTTTTGTGATATCTGAGTGTGATATTGAATTTATGTAAATGTCATATAAATCCAACACATTCTAGCAACCGGATGACCAGACAACTCTGTCTCTGCTTAGGAAATCAAAATCCGGTTTGAAATACAACTGTGAAGGAGACAGATCATGTACCCAGAAGACTTTTGGAGATGAGAGATCAGTCATAACAAATAATCAGTGCTTTTATTAAGGCATCAGATAAAGATAGTAAAGAAAATATCTATTAATGTAAAATCCATCTCCCCCTCTCTCTTTCTCTGTCTTTTTTTTCACTGAGTACACAGTTTCCACAAAAATATATTAACCTTCAAGAAAATATTCTTCAGATTTAGAATTTCAGTTGAAGAGAAATCCTAGTGGTTTCACTAAGTCATATCTGGATACCAGCCATGTTTCAGTTTATTTCTACTGAAAATACTTCAGTCCACGATGAAGTTGGTGTCATGTGCTATGATGCCCAGTTGTTCCTTGGTTGTCTGAATTACATTATGAAATTCATGTGCTCTTTTCCCTCATATTCTTAGAAGGAGGATATAAATGGTCTATGAAGGCTGGCGTGATTTAGATATTTATAGCAGAGACTGAAATTTGGTTGCATTTTAAAATTGTTTCACATTCCATTTACATCATTTTGTAAGGTGGAAGTTAGTGCCCAGAAAGTCATTGTGGCATCAAAGGTCTAAAGGCTCTCTCACTAAATTAAGCCCTTCTTTGCTCTGGGCTACTAATTTCTTTAATCCCTTTCATTTATATAGCCAGGGAACTCTTGCATTTTACTGAGGTGACTGCATAATACATTCCCATGACAATTATATTTCCATGCTCATTTTATTTAGTGCCATGCAAACTAAAATGCAGGCGTTCATCTTACTGGTGCTTTCATTTGTTTTCCTGAGTATTTTTGTAGAAGCTCCATGGCACTTTTGGGGAAGACAGTAGTGAAGTGAAGTTGATGCCAGGGTTCCAATCCTATCATTAGCTTTATGTACGTTAGCATGTTTGTAGCACAAAAATAAAGTCGCAGATCTAAGTGAAGGCAAAATGCTGAAGACTGATTGCATCGGCTTTAAAGGTCTATGGGGAATTAAAAAGGGAGTAAAGGAAATGATACAGTTACCAGAAAGCTACTGCTGCATCTGATTTGTTACATAAGGTTTGGGGGTGCGGTAAGAGCCCTTCTAGATTAGATAATTGGAGAGTGGAGCCAGTAGGGTGCATGGAGAAGCTTTTCTTTGCCTGCAACCCACTGAAGATAATGGATCACATGCTGTGTTCACAGAATTTCACGTATCTGTTTTAAGAGCAAAGTGAGTCACCTGAGATTCTGAGTTTTTAAATATTTGTGGAGATGTACAGGCATTTTCACACAGTCTTATCTCACTACAGTAAATATCCCATGCTTTCTCCCATATACTCTGTAACTGCATAAAACCTGAAACAGTCGAGGACAGACAGATCAGCCCAACTTTGCAGTGGAGGGAGTTCAGACTACACCTGTCCATAAATAAACAAGTAAATAAATGCAGTGTATTTTCTTCAGCTAAATATAGCATAGTGAATTATCTTCAGCTAAACTTAGCATGGTGAGTGTATCAGTCATTAACCTGAAGTTTCTTTGGTGTTTTTTGGGACAATCTTTCATTGAAAAGACTTAGTATCTTAAGTAACCATCTCTCGCGGATGTTTTTGTTTTGTTTTGTTTTTTTTAACTGTCTGGTACTACTATTGCTGAGAACAAGAGATTTTAAGCAGCAGCTAAAGCTCTTTCTTGCTTCTTTCTCCTTGAGATTTATGCTTCACAGAGCTCTTTGCTCTAGGGGTAAAGGTCACTTTCATGGGTATAATTCTCCAAATGTTTCTACTCTCCCAGAAAGCAGTGGGTTCCCTCATCCCAGCTTCATGTTCACAACTGTGTTCAAATTAGTGAATTCCAGTAGTTCAGAAGATAAGGTTACTCCATTTGGCTCTTTTGAGAGTTTTTATAGATGGATGGCACTATTGCTTTTTCTTCATCTTTTGGTATTTATTTGAAATGTATTGTGTGTTACTCTAAGAGCTGTTGCCACATTCAAGAATCTGGTGCTGTAGACACTAAATGTACCTTGATGTTCTCTTTGTAGTTGAGACCTTCCCCCAAGACTAAGCCACAGAGAAGAGAGAAGGGCATGATGTTCTCTGGCTAACTCGTCATGCCAGCATGAGCTGAAGTGCTGGGAGACAAAATGAGAAAGCTCTTGTGTGAATTGATATGAGAGTTAAAGAAGTGGGAAATAAGGCAGGAGGGGACCAGCTAGAGCTGAACACGTTAGCAAAAGAATGGTTCTGGAAAGAAGTTACTGCTGCTGCTGCCAGATAGTAAAATCTACTGCCAATAACTCTTGATAAACATGTCAAGAGTTAATTTAGTTCAAAATGAAACATTAATTATTAGCATTCACAACTACTACTATGTCTGTTTTCACAGCCCAGTCTTACTGACGCAAGGACTTAGAGAACTCCTACTGTAAGCCCTGGCAATAGAAATGTTTACAGAGATTGAATCTGTTGAACATTTGAGTGTATAGGAATGGCTAATCCTTCAACTGGAAAAAGTCAATCAGTGTGCCAAAAATCTGACCTCTCTTCTACACTACTCACACAGATGCTGTGTGAAAATAAGATGATAAGACATCCTTTTACTCTTTCATTATTCAATAAACCTGACATTTACCTACATTTTTAAGAGGCATATCCTTGCACCTGGTTGGTACAGAGCAGAAAACATTGTAACTTGCTAAAATTCACCAGTCACACCTTTGAATGCCCTGTCTCCAAAAGTTTTCACTGAACAGCCCAGCAGATTTTTACAGGAATTTCATTTATTTAGTTATAAGAAATTGGTCCAATAGTTTATTAGTAACATTGATTGTTGCTGTATGATCAGTTAAATAAAAAAGTTTAAAAAAAAAAAAAAAAAAAAGCTTTTGAGTTCAGTTATATCCAAAAAATTACTCACTGCAAGCTACAAGTTGATCTTCAACCAAATATCAAACTTATCTTTGGCTTTTCTTGCAACCAGCGTTTCATTAATACATCTCTATTTCTTCATTAAATGAGCAAAATGTACAAATCAAAACAATTCCGGTACAAGTTTATCCTCCCCATTTCAGTGATCTGCTCAGAGGGCAATTTGATTTTCATTTTCCATGTGCATGTTAGTTTGACAACCCACAGATAAATGTGCGATATATTTCCCCTCTACTTTAAAGACACGGTTTCATTTTCCCCTCCTGCTATTGACAGACTTGTCATTGATTCTGATGTTCATAAAAGCAATGATGACAGATAGATGTCTGTAACTGAACAACCCACAGTGGATTTCACTTGTTTTAGTTGTTGTTTCTTTTTTGCTTTTTTCTACTGACTTTGTTCCCCCTTCTCCACAGCAAGTGTATTTAGGGATTTAGGGATTGTTTTCACTGACCAGATGTCAAAAATGCGGGATTTTGCTGGGCAGCAAAGTTTCCCACTAGGTTTTTCTCTCCTGCATAGATTCACACTTGTTTGAATTTGCTAAATTCAAAATTGGGATTCTAACTGGTCTCACTTTTTGTTTATTTGATATTCTTCTGCTTAACAAGGGAGGATAATAGCTCCTTGATATTCTCTTAAGAGCTCACATCTGTCTCTGTCACCATATCAGGTAATATGCTAGCTGTGACACAATAAACAGCAGTCTATTTTCTCATCTTCATACAGGTCAGAAAGTGTTTTACCTTCAGTTCTTAAATGGAGTTTTATGAAACACAGAATTGTTAAAGACACCAGCTAGGGCAAAGTGGCTCTGGGGTAAGGAACCACAGGCACAGCACTGAAATGGGAAGGCTTTTGCTGACATAAAGAGAGCTTTCTGAAACAGAATGCAAGCTAGCTGCTTCTGAGACAATTTGTAGATGAACTTGGAGAGAAGTTTGGGGGCTCTTCCAAGGGTTTCAGTCATATATGTCATCTGGATTGACTTCATCTGTTAGCATAGATAGTCCAGGGAAATACTGAGTCCTCTCTCTTTAGCCCTTTTTTTTTCCTGTTGAGCAAACCCAATTTAATAGCACAAAACTTGCTGTTTCCCCCACTCCCCGCCCCTTCCCCTTCCCCTGTTTTATTTGTCTGGCAGTTGCCAGCAGGGATCAGACAGTAGGAACACTGCAGTCAGCACCTTTTTCTGGGGCACAAGCACCAGACCAGAATTTATTGGCTTTATTCGCTGCAGGGAAGATGACCACATCCAAGAGGGAGCCTCTCGTGTGGGCCAGTGATGCTTTGCCACCAGCCTGGTCAGCCAGCTCCAGATGAAGCTTTAAGGTTTGTTTCATGCCCCTCGGGCTGAGAAAAGCCTGTCTCTCCTGGAATGCTAACCATCTTTTCAGGCCCAGATGCCTCTGTTTCATCACACAATAAATTAGAGGATTTGCCTTGGACTGGAAGTGACCGTTTCACCTAGAAGGAGATGGGGATAGAAATACGTGGTTGAGCTCTGATTTAAAAGAATAGTCAGGCATCACATTTATCAAGTGGGTCTCTATCCATCTTGGGGGTGGAAAACAGTAGCTAAAGCACTTCCCCTGCCAAGGTGTGCTTTATGAAGCTGTGGGGGTGTCTTTGGGGTGGGGTGAGAATGGGAGGTGCAGAAGCTGCTATTGTGGGGCAGCCCGCAGTGACACAGCAACCCAGACATATGGTGTCACTATTCAGCCGACACAAATTTGACACTCGGTGAATTTATTATATTTTGGTTTGCTCCTGGTGCCTGAAAGGCTTTGCAACTGTCTCTTCATAGGGCCTGTCACAGATGTTGATGTATTTTCCTCCTCCACAGCCAGGTTTTACTGTGGAAACTGATACAACTTCACGATAGAATTTCTGGATGAATTATTCACGCACTGCATGCTTTCTGCACACAGGGGGTTGGAAGAAATCCATCCTATTCATAAATGGTCTCTTTAATCCCCTTTAACAGAGCTTTTTTCCCTGAGTTTAAACCATTTCTATTATCACCTTTGTGATCCTGATGTTTTGGGTAACATATTTACAGTTAATAGCTTTGTTAAATTTTTCACTATATTTCACCTTAACATGCAATTAAATTGTCCAGACACAGTGATGAAACCGATACATTGACGAAACAATAAACCATATGAGCCAGATTCTCATAATCTTAACTTCTGGTTGCGGTTTTCTTTTTTTTTTTCTTTTTCAAATCCTGGAGATCATTCCATGTCCAGTGATTTATAGGGTAATTCCTGAAATATCTCAATATTTGTTGTTGTAGACAGAATGGGCTGCTGCTAATGCCAGTACCATCTGTGGAGATGATTTTTTAATTGAAAAGAATTTTCAGTCTTGAGAGCAGAGAGTTGGATGAACTCATCACTGCCCCCTGAGAGAAGATTAATGAAATGAAAACATATCGTACCCCTTTAATACCTGGAGAAGTAATAAGGATGCATCAAGTGACAATAAAGAGCATGGTGCGTGGGGGTAAATTGCTTTAACATAACACGGAAAGTCCATCCAAGAATTAAAAATTGCATTTGCAGTTTTAGAAAGTATTACAGCATTAGTGTTCTCCACTAAAACTCCCAATTCCATTTTCCTCCTGAACTTTAACTCTGGAGGTAAAGCTCATCATATTCAGATTCCTTTGCTCTATATGCAACAAACAATAGGACGTATTCCCAAAATAAACCAAAAGAATATTGAATGCTTACAGACCTGTAACAGAATTTTGAAACCAAATGACTACATGAATATAAATCCTCTCCTGAGCCAGTGCAAGTGATATTGCTTTTGAATGGCTCAACCAAGTAAAAGTAAGTAAATGCATATTAATTGTCTATGGTGATTAGTGTTAGAATCATTTTTTTTTGTTATAGTATAAGACTTCTATTTTGCTGACAAGAATTGTCAATTTTAAGTCTAATATATTTTTCCTCAGATGATTACATTATGTAGATAACTAATATGTCCTGTATTGCTTAATTTGAATCTACCTTAGGTCACCAGTTCTTAAAATGGAATTTATATTCATAGTTTGAAATAACAGTCTGTCAATAATGCTTCATTTAATGAGGGTGCATCCTTCTACCCTGATGGCAGTATTCAAATGTTGGGAATATAGACCCTATCTGGCCAGTGTTTTTAAGAGGTTTTAAAAGTATTAGTAATGACCATTTCCCAAAGCATTTCATTTCACATTAGAAAAGAAATTCAGATTTTGTTTGAATTAAATTACATCTCGTGTTTTTATTTTACAGAAACTGCTTGTGTTTTGTCTCTTGATATTTTTCCTAAAAACTATTTTCCCATAAAATAACAGTATTTATGAAAAATATATTGATTAACAAAATTGTGTCATTACTACACTGCTCTTCTATGAAATAGGAAGCAAGGTATTTTTCAACACTTCAGCACTTCCTCATTTTAAGCTTAAGTAGAGCAGAAAGTTTTCTTCCAGAAGCAGATCAGCGTGAATGAGAAGGACGTCATCATCCCCACCTGAATCCCAAGCTATAGTTTCTCCTGTTCAATACAGCAGGTTTAAACAAGTTAGCACAGTTGGAAAGAGAATATAATGCTCCAGAAGACAGGTACAGTTTGAGACTGTACATTTCTCATCAGCGAACCACAGACTGGAGCAGATACACGATTTACAGTGAATTTATAGTAAATTATATACATTTATTTATGTATACAATACATAGACAGTCCCCTTGTTAGTCCTTTCTGGAGAATGGGCATTTGTCCTTTTTCATCTCGTGTCACTCATTTCACCTTTACACACCACTCTGCAGAGCATTCATCATAAGGCTGGATATGTGGAGTCACTGCTGGTACTCAGGGAGATGCCAAGAGGTGTTCTTGGAGAAACAAGAGGTGCTATTAGACAGTCACAGTGATTTGCTGACACACATCCATCTTTGCCTCCTCTGACAGAACAGTTCTCCATCTCCATCTCTGTTTGCCACACTGCGTGTACGTGCACAGCGGGTACAAAGAGCAACAAACCAGGGAGAAATGCCAGACCTCGTGCCTGGGAAGTCTCTTGAAGACTGCAACTTTCCTTCCCCTTCTAGTCCCTCCTGAACACTCATCTCTCACTAAGGCATGTATGAAATGACAGGCAGATAACAGCTCAGCAGGTGGAAGCCACCCAGGAATGGCATACAAGGGGCCTGTTCTGCTGGCAGGCCGCACTCCTCCAGTTCCCTTCTCAACACACACCCCAGCCGCATTGCAGAGGCTTTCACAGCTCTGAGCCGAGCCCCTGCCTTATGTTCATGTTTCCATGCAGAGCAAGAGCAGTGCTCAGGAGCTGAGAAGCCCTGATGGGATACTGACATACCCTGTGCCCTGGGAGTCCCTCTGGTGCCGTGAATGTGATAACACATAGAGACCCACAGGGCTCCATGCAGGGTGGAAGCAGTAGGAGGGATCGTCCACGGAAATCGTCCTTGTGACCACCATAAATGTTGAATAATGGTTTAAACCAACATATATATATATATATATTTTAGTAGATGGCAGGTTCTGTTGGTAATAAATATTTCAGTGTTCAACTCTCCGCACAGACCATTTTTAAAGCCCTACAGGTTTAATGCTCTGCAGTCTGATTCTTTTTTTTTTATTTTTATTTTTTAGGCTTTAAATGGCAGCTATTTCAATGTCTGCAGTAAATATAATTCTCTGAACCTTAAAATAAAAAAATGCAGGTGACAGGTCTTTAAGACCTGATATTTACCGCTTGCTGCCCTGAAGGAAAATGTGGTCCTAAATTTATTTCATTTCCCTGTTTTCTAAAAGAGAGCGGTGGAAGGAAAGGAAGAGGGAAGGAACAGAAAAATGTTTCCAGGGAATTACTCAATTTTATTGAGTTGTTGTTGTGTGCTTTACTTAACAAGCCAACTTAAAAATTATAGGTGGCCTAGAAATGGATGATGTGATACAATGGGAAATTGTTCAAATTCAACACAGCCGAAGGATACTCTGGTACTTGGCATGTATTTTGACACTTTCAGATACTTTTCCCCCCTCTTTTTCTTATGCAATATTTAATCTTATTGTAACATTTATTCCCACTTCATTCTGCTTGTCATTGCCACCTTGCCAGTTGTGTTTTTGGAGACTACATTTTAAGTGGGATTTTTTATATTCGGAATTTGGAAGTAAATATATTTTTTAAGTGTGTATGAAAATAAACCAGTTTTAAAATCTTCCATTCACCTTGGAGAAGCTGTTTGATTTTTATGGCCATTTTATACGTGCAAGAGCAGATGGACAGAATAACAAATACATCAGGTGACAAATATTGCATGGCTTGCTATTCAGAATAGTGGGCAATATAAATTTTTGGCATGTTTCTTCAGTCTAATGATGTTAAAGAATTTGGAAGGCAGACCTTTAAATTGCTTTAATTTTAAGGAGAAAAGGAGGAAAGAATAAAATGTTCAGGAAGGGTACTCACTGACATTTCCTTACCAGCAAGAGCAGTCTCAAATATTCTATGAAAATAAACTAACCTGGCTTTGTCAGCATTCAGTGTACACTTTATGTCCCCATAACCTAAAGACAGATGTGTGGTTTAATAAGCTTTAGCCATATAAGGAGAAAATTTGAACCTAAAACCTGGCCAGGAACTTACCTCACTCTTTTGTTATTCCGGTAGCTTCTTTTAGTTTTAGAATCCAGAGTGAAAACAGAAAGAGTATTAAAATAAAATAAAATAAAATAAAATAAAATAAAATAAAATAAAATAAAATAAAATAAAATAAAATAAAATAAAACATCTTTCACTATGTCTATTTTGAAATTCATGCCCCTGCCATCCTCAGACAATTGTCTCAACAGGAGTCCAAAGTCATTCCTGTTTTGTAGTCCCTGGGTTTTGTTTGTGTTTTTTTCTGACTGAAAACAGCCTGAAGCTGACTTGATTAGAGAAATTTTGGGAACCTTTAAACCTTTAAAGGCTGTCTAATCCAGTTCCTTGGATCACTTAGTAACTTCTGACCTCAAAGGAAATGAGCTGAAGTAAACAGGATTATTAATATAAGTTTGTCATTTTTTTCTGCAGTTCACACTACCAGTTTAACCAACGACTTCTGTCATGGAACTTCCACAGGATGGATAGGGCAGCATCTCTGGAGAGCAGAAAGAGGAATGGGTGTTCAGTTTTATTGGCTATGGTCTTGATACTTGGCTAGTGACCCTGCCTAGTCGAGAGCAACCTTTTTAAATGCATTATCTTGGAAATTTCCAACATTTTCAGCTATATGCAGTAAAAAATACTTTTAAAGTATTTAGATATCAGCGTGCAGGTTGCTGAAGTAGACTTTTACTTTACTAATAGTCTCATGATCAGCAGTGAATGAGAAAGAAAGCGATGCTTTTTACAAATCTGCTGTAAGGTATAAAATAGACCATGTTAGCAGGGTTTAAGGTGATTCGGGAAGAAACTAGAGGACACTGGAAAGCTTTGGCAGAGCTTTTAATGGGTTCTCTTTGGAAATTCAGTAGTGTGCATGAAGGCCAACCCTGTTTAAAAATACCAACTATTTACCTTAAGGGTTCTCAAAACATCAGCCAGGCTTTCTGGTCTCTGACTGAGCATGTGCACATGCAGCAATATTTTTCCTTTTCAATGGAAAAATCTGCAAGCATGGGGTAAGTACATCTATTTTTGATTGCATGATGCACTTCAAAGTGATCCAGGATATATTTTAGGAAGAGCAAAACAGGCCATTCTGCTGCAGTCACAGTACCCAATGAAGTCTTCCAGTAACAGTGGAGACAACTGTGTGTAGGGCAGAACATAATATAAGAAAGGAGGAACTCTATGTAGGAAATTATAACGAAGGAGTCTTCGAGCAGCTTAATATGCAACAGGCCCTTTCCCTAAAGAAAGTAATTTTCTCTGTGTAAAGAACTTGAAATTTAGAAAAATTCAGCATGGGTTCAGGTTTCTCCTTGTTCAGCTTTGAACATGTTTACTTGATGGGAACAGAATGAAAATGAAGTGTACCCAACAAAAACTAACAGAACAAAAGTCAAGGCAAACCAAATAATCACAGTCCAACACAGAAGAATAATGCTTTTTGATGCTGAGATGCTATCTGCTCTGTCCCAGCACCTGTAACAGCAAATACTTTGAATTTCCATGCATGAAAAAACAAATTGTACCGAGATAAGTCATAGAATCATAGAATCACAAGGTTGGAAAGGACCTACAAGATCATCTAGTCCAACCATTCTCCCTTTACCATACCTACAGAAAACCACTACACCATATCGCCTAGCTCCTCATCCAGACGCCTCTTGAACACTGCCAGAGATGGTGACTCCACCATCTCCCTGGGCAGTCATTCCAGTGCCTGACCACCCTCTGAGAGAAAAAGTTCCCTCTTATGTCTACTCTAAACCTCATCTGATACAACTTGCGGCCATTTCCTCAGGTCCTGTTTGTTGCCTGGGAGAAGAAGCCAAGCCCCTCCTCATTACAACCTCCATTCAGGAAGTGGTAGTGAGGTCTCCCCCGAGCCTCCTCTTCTCCAGGCTAAACAATCCCAGCTTCCTGAGCTGTTCCTCATAAGACTTGTGCTCCAGACCCCTCACAAGTTTTGTTGCCCATCTCTGGAGACGTTCCAGGGCTTCGATATCTTTCTTGCAGTGAGGAGCCCAAAACTGAACACAATACTTGAGATGCGGCCTCACCAGAGCTGAGTACAGAGGGATGATTACTTCCCCGCTCCTGCTGGCCACACTATTTTTTACACAGGCCAGGATGCTGTTGGCCTTCTTGGCCACCTGGGCACACTGTCAGTTCATGTTCAGCCGAGCATCAACCAACACCCCCAGATCCCTTTCCTCTTCACAGTCATCCAGCCACTCAGCCCCAAGCCTATAGCACTGCATGGGGTTACTGTGGCCAAAGTGCAGGACCCAGCACTTGGCCTTGTTGAACCTCATCCCATTCACCTCAGCCCAGCAATCCAGATCCCTCTGAAGGGCCTCCCTACCCTCAGGCAGATCAATACCACCTCCCAACTTGGTGTCATCTGTGAACTTACTGAGGGTACACTCAATCCCCTCATCCAGGTCACCAATGAAGATGTTAAACAAGATGGGCCCTAGAACTGACCCCTGAGGGACACCACTTGTAATGGGTCGCCAGCCGGACTTAACTCCATTAACCAGTACCCTCTGGGCACGACCCTCTAGCCAGTTCCTTACCCAAAGAAGGGTGTACCTGTCTAGGCCACGGGCAGCCAGTTTCCTCAGGAGAATACTGTGAGAGACCACGTCAAAGGCTTTGCTAAAGTCTAGGTAGACTATATCAACTGTCTTTCCCTCATCTACCAGTCTAGTCACCCAATCGTAGAAGGAGATGAGGTTGGCTAAGCATGACCTGCCCTTCATGAATCCATGCTGGCTAGGCCTGATCCCATAGATGCCATGCACATGCCGTGTGATCTCACCCAGGATGATTTGCTCCATAACTTTCCCCGGTACCGAGGTCAGGCTGACAGGCCTGTAGTTCCCCAGATCCTCTTTACAACCCTTCTTGTAGATGGGAATCACATCAGCAAGCCTCCAATCCTCCAGCACCTCTCCGGTTAACCAGGAGCGCTGGTAGATGGCAGAGAGCAGCTCAGCAATTACCCCTGCCAGCTCCCTCAGCACCCGAGGGTGGAGCCCGTCTGGTCCCATGGACTTGTGGCAGTCCAGGTGGAGGAGGAGCTCTTTAATCGTCTCCGCCTGAATCACTGGGGGTGTATTTTACATTCCATCACAGACTTTCAGATCAGGGCATAAAGTGCCCTGAGGATAACTGATCTGCCTATTAAAGGCAGATGTAAAGAAGGCATTGAGGACCTCAGCCTTCTCCTTATCCTCAGTGGTCACATTCCCTGCTGCATCAAGTAAGGGGTGGAAATTTTCCTTGGTTCTCTTCTTACCATTGATACATTTGTAAAAAGATTTTTTATTCTCTTTTACTGTCATGGCCAATCTAAATTTGAGTCGGGCTTTTGCCTTCCTAACTTCCTCCTGCATATAGAATGCCTCATCCATCTCTTCATCCTGATTAGGCGGTCTATAAAAGACCCCCACCATGTTGTCACCCCTGCAGGCCTTTCCCCTGACCCACAGACACTCAACTTTATCATACCCAACCCCAAGCTCTTCAACTTCAAAACAGCCTTTAACATAAAGGGCTATACCACCACCCTTCCTTCCTCGTCTATCCCTTCTGAAGAGCTTGTAGCCATCTATCGCAGCACTCCAGTCATGGGAGCTGTTCCACCATGTTTCAGTAATAGCAGCCAGGTCATAGTTCACCTGACACACAGTCGCTTCCAGCTCCTAATGGTTTTAAATGGATGGCTTTAAACAGATGCTGTTAATCAGGTACAAGAAGATACACAAACTTTTGTTTTTGCTACATTCAGACTTATTTATTTCCTTTGCTTTTGTCACATGCACACACACACAAAAAAACTTCACAACAAGGGAAGTGACAGTGCAGACATTTGTAGAAGGTTATCTTAGCAGTAGTGCAAGTTCTCCATGCACTTCGACTTTTTGCTGATCATTTGATTAGGAGCATGATTTGGTCTGGTGCCAAGTTCCCAAAGTAGCAAAACATTACAGTCATATGACTGTGCTTATCCAGGTATAACTGTACACACACTCAAAGTTGATACAAGCATGGTTATCAGCAAGAGATTCCTAGAAAAACTTGAGGCACTAAAAACATCTTTGTGTCACCATCCTGTTCATGTCCCAGTCAGACGTGCTGATTCAAAATGCAGCTTGCTGGGGAAGCTGTACAGGGACATGGCCAGCTAGACATTGCTCTGGGTGCAAGGAGCCTTGGTACTGAGAAAAGGACTGGGATGCTGGAAGCAGATGGTTTTGCAGCTTAAAAACCAAAGAAGTGGGTCCATCAGTAGGTATATTTGCTACATTTCACAAATCATCCAGCAACCACGGTGTTATAACCCATTGTGAGTGATGGTAAAAGCAGTGCCCTCTGGTCGTTTTTCAGTGAAGTCATTCCACGTCTGGAAAAATGTGTGCATGTGCTAAGCTAGTTTTCTGTAGGTTTCTCTGGGCATCCCTGACAAGTCATGATAAGTCAAAAGGATCTGCTGAGAAGCATGCATCCATGTGAATCTGTATATCTATTTGTTCATTGGCAGACTGAGTTTACTGCAAACTCTCACTCTGCTACATGCACAAATTGTGCAAGTGGAATGGTGTCTAAACTACAAGGACAAGCAAAAAGAGAGACTGATTCACTCAAAAGGCATCCAGACAAAAGAGATTTTTGGAACATCAAGCAGAGATCGCAGTCCTGCTTTGCAGTAAGAAGCCCTTGCTATACGTAGAATCATGATGTAAATCAGCAGCAGAGCAGCGCTGGGTTCCTTCCATATTGCAGGTACAGATTTAGAGTCACATTTGCCAAATGACTCATTTAGTACATCATAAAAATGCAGCTCTTCCCTTCAGTCTCCAGACTAAGGGGAATTGAGGAGGAAACATTTAACAGGTCAATTAGTTAATGTTTTCCACTTAAAACCCTGTTTGGAGCACATCTTTACACATTTTTTAAACATTCAGGAAGAAGCAGTGCAGTTCTTTTGACTGCACTATAAACAAGGTAATTTATTGGGAATGTACAGTGCAAAGAAAGAAAGAGATGGCCAGAGATGCAAAAAGTGACCAGATAAAATGGTATCAAATTGTTTCTTTGATTTGCGTTTTATTACTTAATTGAGAGTTTTAACAAGGGGGGGAAGAAAAGTCAACACCAATTAACAGTTTTTTCTTTGTTCTTTCTGAGGACTTGTAATTAAAATACCTATTTTGTAGGAAGTTGAAAAAAGATTACACAAGATTTCAACATACATTTCAGTCCGGGACAAAAGAGAAAAAAGGTCCCTAATATTAGAACATCATCAGAAAACACAGCCTTTATGTACAGGAAAAAGCACTTAGGCGCAGTTTTCAATCAAGCAGATCACAGTAATCATTATTTAAACTGCCTTTACTTAAAGTAAGAATACTCTAAATGCATAAATACTCGGTTACTAATGAATGAAAGCTGATAATTAGACTAATCAACTTCTTCCCCATTCAAAAGCAATTAAGCTATTTGATATAGCTTATATAATTTGATTTGCTATGCAGTTGCCAACTTTTCTGTTGCTTCTTGACTGTGTGTGTTGTGTTTTACAGTACTCCTAGGTCAGATGAACATTTGATACTCTCAACTTTATTTTAAAATTTTTTAATATTTGAAAATTTTCTGGGTTTGAAGACTATCGCAGAGATGTACTCCAAGTATAACTTTAAAAGATCAGGGACAAACAGATGGCAGAACTTAAAGTTATTTATTTTTAAATCTCAGAGGATTTTGCATCACAAATTTTGAATGTTTGGCATCAAATCTATTTGACTCTGAATGAAGACAGGATTTTCCAGTACTTTTGGATTGATAATATTCTCATGAATACATTAAAGCAGAAATATGCAGTCTAAAATACCACTAAGCTAGCCTTGTTTGGATAATGATAACATTGTGCAGTGGATTTTGAAGATCTTCAACTTCTTCCGGTTCAGAGAGCCTGAGAAAGATATTGGTCAAAGATGACACATGCAACTAAGATTTATAGCTGGTGTTAGGAGGTGGCTTTTTGTCCAGATGTAATGTATGGAGGGGTCAATCCAGAAGAATGAGAGAGACCTGGGAGGATGCTCACTACATGCACTTTTCCAGATTTGGAATAATAGAAACATAGTTTGAGGGGGGCTCTTTTTCCAAAGTGCAACTCTGCGTTGTTAACACATTACCAGGGCTGAAAGAAGCCTGTCCAAGACTCTTCAGAAACAGCCAGGAAGAAAAAGAGAAAGATGGCGTATGCACAGAGCACAGGAAGAGAATCTGACATACATTATGCTGATGAGACATATTGAGAGATACGAAAAATATAAATCCAACACAGGTAAATATAATATTTGATACTGTGATGGCAGATGAATATCAAAGCCTCTTTGCCTCATTAAGCACAATTATTCTCTGATTACTCTGGTGGACAGAACAAAGAAATAAAAATGTTAAATTTCCTTTCCTCTTCTGCTATGCCAACAATTAATGTTATTTGAACTGAGCTGATGAGAACACAGAGGTCTCTGCCCACTGCAGTGGAGAGTAAAGATCCAACGTGTCTTTGAGTCTTGGAAGACACAGCAGATTTGCTCCTGTAAATGGTGAGGGAGTGACTGCGGAGAAGAGCGGAGCAGATTCTGTCAGTTGTTCTGATCCCCAGCGATAGTTTTCATCAGCTAACATTAGCTCTCACCCCATGCTGTGTGTTTGCTTATGGCTGCCCCAGCTGTTGGATGCAAGAGTAACTGCAGAATAGACAGCAATAAAAGTCAATGTCCAAGTCTGAATCTGCAGCTGAAAACTGCACTTTAAGAAGGCTTTAAAGAGATCTTACTCTTAACTTTTGTGTTCCCTGTATTTGTAATTGCAATGTGCCAGCCCGTTTCTACAGCAGAAAATCAGATCTGCTGTAATTCCCACCACCTACTGACAGCACAAAGGAAATTAGTACCGCGCAACAAAAGCCCTGTACAGCTTCTAGACGTCTATTCTGCTCTGGACAGCTAGGCAATCTGTTGTGCTGGGACAAATAGGTCCCACGCTTTGCCAGAAGTTTAACAGCTGCCTTCAGAGCAAGAACAGCCAGCGTAGGAGCAAAACACTTTCAGTGGTATCATAGGATCCTGCAGTTAGAATCCACATCATCTCCATGATCATCACTAACTCTTTGCTGCTTCCAGTGACATAAGCCAGCCTTCCACTTTAGTTTCCCCTCTGCAAGGCCAGAAGCACAGCAATTCAGACCTGTCACGATTTGTCAGTGGTCAAGATACAGGTTTTAGCCAAATAACTGTAACCTGCTCTAATAATTAAACAAACAAAAAAAAAAAAAAAAAAAAAACAAGTGTTCGTTTACATACTGTGAGAAAGTGTCATTGTATTGCTTCACTTTCTTACTTCTTTAATTCAGATGCCAAAATGAATATGGATAAAGCTTCCTAAATTGTTTCACAGTTGCTGATTTTCACTCAATCCAACTCTGTCCCAGTATTCAAGATTGTTATGTCAACCTCATTATGCCTTTGAAGATGGATCTTCTTGGACTTCCTCATCTTCTTGGATTCCCCTCCACCCAGCATCACACACCTCTTTTCTTGTCCCATTCCCACACTATAGCCAACATCAGTTTGTTTCCATTTTCTTCTTCCTCATCCCTCCCACACCAACCACCCCAGCAGTGCTGGAACAGAGCCCATAATAATAAACACAGCAAAGAATATTAGCTTGGGCTCTGTGCCATGCCTCCTCTCTAACATCATTATGCTTCTCTAGCAAAGCATCTTGTTAGTTGGGATTTGGTGGCCTAAAGCAAGGAAAGAGGAGGAAATGTGAGATAATTCTGAAATGTGACACAACATGCTAAGAACCTCTAACAAGGACAAAATGCTGCTGGCACAAGGATCTTTTCAAAAGCCTTGTTAGAAACATGTCTTATAGTAAATAAATTGCAACTCAGTGCTCATATCTTCTCTTGAACACCTCTGAACATACAGTATTAAATAGAGAGACAGTAATAGTCCTATTTCTCCATAGGGCAAGATTCATAGGTTCTTAAATGTTACGTAGACATGAATTAAAATGCCTGATGTCTTTAAGAATTTTAATTCACTTTATCAATCCACATCATATATTACTTGTTAAAAGAATTCCATAGGGTAAAGGCCTGTTCCTTCTGCCAGCTGAAGAGATTAGTGCTCTAGCGTCATCAATCAAGTTTCCTTCATTTACTGCAGCAGAGAATTTGGCCTCAAATTCAGATTCAATATATTCTGTTGCCAGTTAGGCCAAAGTTATTCCTTGAAGACTGAAATGTAACTATTTCCCTCTCTTCTCCTCTCTTCATTTTCTTTTCTTTATTTTCATTGGTTTTTTTTCTTTTTGTTTTGATAGCATCCAGGTAGCTTTTGAAGATATCTAAGGAGGCATCTCCACAGCCTCTGGCAACCTGTGCCACCTGCACAGAATAGAAACGCTTCCTAATGTTCAGATGGAACCTCCCGTGTTCCAGTTCATGCCCGTTTTCTCTTGTCCTGGCACTGAGCACCACTGAGCCTAGCCTGGCTCAATCCTCTTTGCCCTCTCTTTTCAGATATGTTTATACAGTGCTGTGATGACTCCCCTCTCCAGGCTGAGCAGTCCCGGCTCTCTCAGTCTCTCCTCAAAGGAGAGGTGCTCCAGTCCCATCATTGTCTTTGTTCCCCTTTATTGAACTCTTATCACTATGTCCAGGTCTCTCTTGTGCTGAGGAGCCCAGAAGCGGACACAGCATTCAAGATAGGGTCTCAACAGTGTTGAGTAGAAAGGAAGGATCATCCCCTGTGACCTGGTGGCAATGCTCCTCCTAATGCAGCCCAGGATACCATTTACTCTCTTTGCAGCATAGGCACATTGTTGGCTTGTGTTTAACTTGGTGTCCATCAGGACTCCCATAGCCTTTTCAGTAGATCTGCTTTCCAGATGGATGCCCTCAACATCTCCTGGTACTTGGGACTGTTTCTCCCTAGGTGCAGAACTTTGCACTTCCCGTTGTTGAACTTCATGAAGTTCCTGCTAGCCCATTTCTCTAGCCTGTCCAGGTCCATCTGAACAGCAGCACAGCCCTCTGGTGCATCTGCCACCCTGCCCAGTTTTGTGTCATTTATAAATTCACTGAGGTTATGCTCTGCCCCATCATCCAACTCATTAATGAAGATGTTAAAAAGGTCTAGAGCCAATAGCCAAATAAAAGAATCAGAGCTGATATGAAAATGTCTTATCCTCTCTGACAAGTTAGTTTTGCATCCACTGCTACAGCAGTGAATCAAATATAATAGCATTTCTCATTTCTAACCTGCATCCAGAGAGAGAATTTGTAATCTTCCCCAAATGTCATGCTATTTCTACACTGCATGCCGTACACATTTTTGCAGTAAAAGTGTTTGTACTATATGTAAGCTCTTCCACTTGCCTTGTTAAAGGAAGAAAAATCTAATAAAAACACACAGATCTGAGTATTTAATATAGTAAACAGATGGTAGTCTCTCATTGCAAAACATTTTTTTGGTTCAGCGATTGTCAAATATGACTTTTACAGAAAGTTCCTGTCTACAAAGGTTTGGGGGTTGTATTTTTGTAGATGAAATGGTTACTCAAAAATCTTTACAAGTCTTGGGTGATACTGAAGTCCCGTTAGAAATTCACTGCTTTGGAAATGTGTTGTTGCCATCATAATGTAACAATGGAGTACGAGTTAACATCTTTTATTTTAAATTCTTTTGAACAATGAAAATGACAGAATTAGGCCTTGGAAACTTTAGAGGAAGTTGGGGTTTTTGCTGATCTTTGTTTGGTTTGGTTTTTAAATCTATTTTAAAATGCATATGAAAATTCCTGGACCATGCAGAATTTTTGCCTACTTTCCAATTTTCCCTACTGCATAAATGAGTATTTAATTTCCCCTCATCTTCTACCCAAATTCAAAAACATCACTGACAGTAATATGTGACCATCCAGAAAGCTTCTTGAATCTGGCAGCAGTGTTTCTTGACCCAATAGAGGGAGGAATGGTTATGTATTCCCATAGCCTGACTGCTATTGTATATGCCTTGTGTTCTGTGAGCAATTCACACATAATCAAATCAAAGGATTAACAACTGTAATAAAGACCTAGTGCTTTAGACTCAGAAGGCTGCAATACTTGCTAGGCTGCAATGCCTCTGCAATATTAGTCATTTGTCACTAAATACCCATCAACTTTTGCCTTTCATCTACTACATTTATGACTAGACAAGCTCACTTTTTAATTCTACTGCTTTATGTTTTCATTCCTTTCCTTTAAATATTAGCACTGCTAGTCATGGTACGCATTCACTGTTTTAATCAAGAGCCGTTCATTTTAAATATTTGTGTTCATTGTAGCCAAGAAGTCTGCAGTCAGTGTTCTGGCCAATTAAGCTTTAATCAGGACAGAATGTTTCGATGTTAAAATATACAAATTGCATCTGATCCACTGGCATATGCTACCTTTGTTGTTATGGCACTCGGTGTTTCTTCTCGACCTAAATGGCTCAGATACAGCCTTTCATTTCTAAGAAACAGCATGATCCTCCCATTGCCAGCAGAGCTGCTACAAAACTGGGGTGAATGTTGTCTTTTTATAACACATTAACTGTAAAAGGAGGCAGTGTCACGGTTCTCTATTTGTTAACTTGCCATCTTTTTTTCCAATATTTCACATTTTCCATCACTTATGCTCTCCAATGGAAGGGTATTGTATTGGTTCTCCAGAGAGAGACTGGGTTGTCATAGCTAGAGGCACACTGAAAGGACACAGGAACTGGATGTACTATTTGTCAAAGGCCAAAAGGTTTAACTCTCCAAAATCACCCACCTAGCATCTTCCTCAGAAAGGTCAGAGCTGACAGATAATGACCAGGACACAACTCCAAAAAATGATCATCTCAGGCTCCATTTGTTTCTCAAAACTGTGAGTCCTCATACATCTTCCCTTCTGCACAAATTTCTGAACATGGTTGGTCTGTCATGATCTCATGTTCCCAACTGCAGCTTTCATCAGATGAGGAGCCACCTCTCTGCTCAGTTCTGTTTCCTGGCATTTCTGCTTCATGGGTTTCTGCTGTTAACTGTGTGATTCCTTTTTACTCTGCTTTCATAGCATGCATGTTCCCAAGTCAGATACTATTTTCCTTTTGGCCAGGTTGCTAATTTCCCCAGTCTTAGAGAAATTCTGCTAGCTTGCCATGTTTGTAAATCTTCTCAGTTTAGTAGTATCCTGGATCTCCTTTTCAAATGTGTCTTACTTTTATTTCTTCATCATTACCCAATTGTACTGAATCTGATCCTCAGAATACCCCATCAGAGGATTTCCCTTTACTTGATATGTTGCCATTTATGGTGATCCCCAGTTTAGAGTGTCTTCATTTTCCTTTTCAAGTCAATTTGGGTTACTTTTGAGCTAGATTATGCAACTCACAAAAATAGTCCCTCTGAAACCAGTGTAACTCTTCACACGAGCAAGCACTTAGATTGTGGAAACTTTACTCACTCTGCTATCCCTCAGAGTCTGCTCTTTTTTGGCATGTCAATTCATTGAATAAACAATAAATACCTTTGCCAAATACTCTAACTGAACAATCTCTTAGATTTTAAAAAGGAAATCGAGATTATAATTTTTTCTACTACTTTTCTTTGACCTTCTGGCACACATCCACAACTAGAATGTGCCAAAATAATGCAAGAAGTACTGTTATCTGACCCTTAAGTTTGAGAATGATTTGAATAGGCTTTTTTTGGAACACATCAAAACTTTTCTTAGGATTCACTACCATTTGTGTGTTAGCACAGGGGAAGCAGTGACAGTATCTGCGGATTTCTGTTCCCCTGTTTTATCCCTGAGAATCCATTTCCGACAGATAGCACAGTCATCTGTTGTTATTTTAAGGAGTGGTTATTCATAATTTACTGATTTCATTGAAAATCTGAGATGCAATTTTTAACACTAAAAAAAGAAGAGAGAGAGAGTATAGCACAACCCCCTATAAATTATTTTTTTTTGCATTTCATGTTATTGTGGTGAGGTGGAACAAGGGGAAACAGAGGAAAAAGCTTTGATCACTTTGATCAAGCACAGACCACCTATCAGGCTCCTGAGTGCCACTGTGTGTCATGCACATTTTCAAGTTTTTGTCATAATAGCTACCAGTCACCGTATCTGAGATTAAAAAGGGGATGGTGATTAAACATGTGATTGAATCCAGACATTTTAATCATACTCCTTCTATCTATTTTTGCAAAGCAGGCTGCCTGCTTTCCCAGCAGTCCACATGAATAGCCAAGGGATGACAATTTGCATACTAACTGAATTCACGTACCATGCTGATTGTATGGAACATCTGTTGCTGACTGATTGTTTTGGTCCTCTGATTTCCAAACTAATGTATGAAAATGCAGAAGGTAAAAGGCAAATTATCATACCAAGGACAGAGAGCAGATTGTTGCTTTTTTGTTTTTGTTGAAACTCTATGTTGTAGCTATAGATAAATGGCACTGCACTCCTGCTATCATCACGGACTTGCATTAAAGTACCATGCCTTAAATTGCTGCAATTTTCCAGATACTATCTTCCTTCTCAATTTAATTTTGGCATAGCTGGCTTAGATTTGGTTAGAGAAAAGTCTTTCCCCCATTGTCTTTCCTAGCCTAAATATCCACCATAGTAAATATAGCACTGACACTTCTGTTCAGCTCTATGTAGATGTCAGGGAGGAAGGCTATACAGTAGATACTCCTGCATGAAGTAGGCTGCTGCCAAAAATAATGGCAAGTCTTCATGAAGAGAAATAAAGCTACATTTCTAATCCACGATAAGTCAGATTTCAAAATAGCAAGTATAATACCATGTGAGTGAGAAAACGGCTGAGGAACTTCATTTTCTTCACAAGTAGATGAAATTTCACCCTACAGAAACTCATGTTACTCTTAGGAGGGATGTACAAAATTTCTAATATGATAAGATAGGCTTTATGAACAATCTTGCTTAATACTGTAACTGTAGGATGCTTTTTTTAACATAGGATGGAGTGATATGTATGTATTCAGTCTACAGGTTATCATAGAAGATATCTACGGGGACTCCATGCTGGGAGGCACTGAAGCACCCATTTGCCACCCAGATAATCTCTCCAGAGAGTTTTGCTGCCTGCAAGGGGCCTGCATTTTGGATATCAAGAGCTTAACAGATCTGATAAAGCCAGAGAACTACTATCTGCTCCTGGTCCTTCGAGCTGGGACACATGAGGTTGCAACAAGGAAATTAAAAAATATTTTAAAAGACTTTACGTGCCCTGGGAGGATGTTGAAGGGATGAGGAGAATAGGTACTGTTCTCCTTGATCCTGCCAGTTTGAGACCAGGACTGAGGCAGAAGGAAGAGCAGACCAGTTGAATGAGTGGCTGCATGGATGGTGTCATGCTCAGGGTTTCAGGTACTATGGTCCTGCGTGCACCTTCGATAGACGGCATGCTGATGTCAGATAGGACACAACTGACCAGGAGGAGCAAGAATACACTGGGCAGCAAACTGACTGGGATGATTACCAAAGCTTTACACTAGATTTGATACAGGAAAGGGATGTACTTCTAAGTTACAGAGAAGAGTCAGGGAACAGGGTCACTTTAGGAAGCTACAGGAGGAAGCCTCAGATTTGTCTTGGTGTAATGTGGAAGGCCTCCTCCAAGAAAGTAACACGATGGATAGCCAACTACTGCGCCTCCACACCAATGCACGTAGTATAGGGAACAGGGAAACCATGGTGCAAGTAGAAAACTGTGAGCTGATTGCTATCACATAAACATTGTGCAACTGGGATGCTACGATTGAGGGCTACAAGCTTTTTAGAAGCAATACACAAGGCAGGAGGGATGGGGTGGGGGAGCTGCCCACTATTTTAAGAACTGGATAGACTGCGAAGAGCTGCCTCTGGAAAACAGCCATGACTAGAGCCTGTGGGTTAAAATTAGGGTCTGGGCAAATAAAGGATATCTGGTGGTTGCAGTCTACTACAGGCCACCTGATCAAGGGGAGTCTGTTAAGAAGGCCTTCTTGCTTCAGCTGCAAGCAGTGTTGCATTCAAAGGCTCTCATCCTGGTGAGGGATTTCAATCATCCAGATATTTTCTGGGAAAGCAACTTGGTGGTCCAGAGGAGGGCCACGAAGATGATCAGACGGCTGGAGCAACTCTCCTACGAAGAAAGGTTGAGGACTTGCTCAGCTTGGAGAAGACTCCAGGGAGACATCATTGCAGCCTTCCAGTACTTGAAGGAATGCCATAAGCAGGAGAGAGACCAACTTTTTACACAATCTAATAGTGATAGGACAAGGGGGAATGGCTTTTAACTAAAAGAGAGTAGATTTAATTTAGATGCTAGGTGGAAATTCTTAACCGAGAGGGTGGTGAGACACTGGAACAGGTTGCCCCACTCCTGGAAGTGTTAAAGACCATGGTGGAGGTGGACCTGGGCAGCCCATTCTAGTGGGTGGCAACTCTGCCCATGGCAGGAGATTGGAACTAGATATTTTAAAGGTCTCTTCTAACTCAAACCATTCTACGATTCTATGATTCTACTATTCTATGATTATCTGAATATCTTAGTTTCCAGTTTGCAAAGAATGAACAGAAATGGCTTGAAATAAATGTTGAGAAATAGTCCATTAATCCATCGCCAGCTGTTGATTCACTGTGTAACTGGCTACAGAGATTTGTTACATATTCAAGATTACCATAGGAACAGCTCTGGATTAAATCATTTCAACTCTCCTGAAGTCTGACTGCACTGCAGCTCCGCTTCTCTGCTCTGCATGTGAATGTCTCATTAGCCTTTTCAAATTTCCAATATCTATGTTGATTCTGTGAAATGCCTGCTTCTAATTCCCCTGGTGATTCATTCTCATGATTATTATATGGGATATTGTTTTTATTTTTATTTTTTTTTTAATTCTTTCAGATGAATTCATTGTGAAAGAACAATGATTATTGCAGCATTTATGAACGTGCATGGTCTTTGTCAGAAAGTAGGGTCAGATCCCTGCAGGATCTTTCCCATTGGGTTTCTAGGCATCAGCCCAAACAATGAAGAATAAAGAGAACGAAACAGGAAAAAGATCTGTTAAAAAAGTGTAGCTGGGATGAAGGCAATTCAACCAAGCAAACACAGTAACTCGGTCATGCCTTCCAATGCCAGAAAATGTTGAAAATCATCTTAACAAGAAAAGTGGGCAAAATTTCTGTTGCTCCAGAGATTGCTGTACTTGATTTACACTACTTTTTGTATGGACTGAAAATTTTCCATGGACGCTACTATGAACTAGAGCAGTTACAAAAGTGAATATAAAAACAGGATAGAAAAAGACATTCAAGTCCTGTGAACCAAAATGCATCTTTAATTCTCTGAAACGTGCTTATGGCTAATGGTTTCACTACTGAACAGAAGGAGTAAGGAATTTTTAAGCAGTGTTCCCTTTCTTGCAAGTGTGTTGTTTTTTTCCCCTCTGATTTAAATAATTCAAAATTCAAAGGTATTTTGTTTGTACTGTTTTGATAAAAATACCCTATGCTTTCAATGTATCCTATGACTCAAGTTTGTTTAATGATCTCAAAATAGCTTTCAGGTCAGTAGACTTTCACGAAAAATAGAACTGGGTCTAAACTACTAGTGTAAAAATAATGGAGGAAAATTTATTTGTGCGTATTGCAAAGAAAGAACAAAAGTCAATTGGTTTATTTATCCAAAGTTTGCATTTCATTTCAGGAGAAGTTTACTCTAGTTTTAATTATCATTTTTATTCTAACATTGATAAAATGAATGCATTTAAACAACAGAGAAATTAGGACATTTTAATTAAAACATGCTCAGGAAGGAACAAAAATCTTCATTATGATGCAGAGAAAAGATACATATTCCTCTCCTCTCTTCTCCTCCCCTCTCCTTTTTCCTTTGTTTTGCTTTGCTTTTTTTGTTTTATTTTGTTTTCCTTTTTTTCCTTTTCTCCTTCCCTTTTTTTATCTCCCTTCCCCTCCCCCCTTCCCTTCCTTTTATTCTTTTTATCCTTTCCCTTTCCCCTTCCCTTTCTCTTTCCTTTTCCCTTCCCTTGGCCCAAGAAAGAGAAGAAGAGCCAGATTTGGAGACTGGAGGGTTACAAACTTCTCCATCTTTCATTGTTTTCCTGAACTAACTCTCTAGCAATATACACAGCGGTATATTCCACAATTTTCAGTTTTTGTCAGGACTGTCCCACAAATCACTGTTTCCGCTTTCCAGACAGCACCACAAGATGCAGGATTTTTACATCTTAAATGTCTGCTCTCTGTAATGAGAAGTGACTAGTGGTGGTTTGCCGTGGTTTGCACCAAGTTGTTCATACTGTACAGGCAGAACCACAGTAAGAGCTGGAACTCCTGTGAATTTTCCATTAAGTTAGTTTGACAAGTCAAATACTTCAGTACCATAACTGACATTAAACCATAAATATGCAAACAAAAGAACTTGATTCATGTGCTCCTGTGGTTGTTGGACAACTTAGTAAGAATGGCAGCCTCCAAAAATAACTGTGCCTGTATAGCCACAGCTTCTTGTCTCAAGTCTGGATTAAAAGAATGCCTTCCCAGCAACATCCCATCCTTTCATTTGGCTAGTGTAATTACTAATCAAGTTGCAGAATGTCAATGCTAGACATCCCAGCAATGCTAAATGTTTTTGCTAAACAATGGTGCTGCGGAGCTCAGGACAGAAGAGTAAACTCAGAAAGACAGGTCAGCTAACTTTTTGCTCTCTAAGCATCCCACAAGAAACTTTGCAAAGCTGCAGTGAGATGACTTTCAGAAGGGATGCCCACTGTTCTTATGGCTTAAGAAACTGGATGTTCTGAAATCTATGGTTACACAGCCGCAACAGGGTATCCACCAAATTTGCTAAGCAAAGATGGAACAAACTTTACTAGCTAGTTTCATCATTTATCAGGATGTTTCAAGAGGTTGTATACCTGAATTTACCAAACCAATCTGATTCAGATTTGATTGTGTTGTGCTGAAGCACATGGGATGATGTGACAATCAGCACCGGCTGCCCACAGCATCTCAGGAGTCTCTGCTGTCACCTCTATGTGGACAACTTCAGCCACAGGTTCTGGCAAACTCTAAGCTTTTACACTATGTCTAAAATATTAGGCATCATTAGCACTAAACCAGTCTTTGTTTCTCCTCGCTAAGGAGGACCAGCATTTTTCTTTATAGCGGACCAAATTCTGAAGCTGATATTAAATGTAATATAGAGTAGGTTCCTACAATACACTGAAAGATATGACCTAATGCTTGTTCAAGTTACAGCACTGTAAGACTCTCCTAATATTTCCACATATTCATGAAAATTTAGATTGAGTTTAGAAGTGTACTAACATGGCCCTGTGGGTTCTGTCCTGGTCATGGCCCAAAGGGTTCTGTCCACTACATTCTATACTGTGCTTCCCATCTGTACTTCTTGTGTGAAGGTGCCTGCAATAACTCTAAATCTGCTTCTGTGAAGGCCATGCAGTATTTCCCAGTTAGAAGCAATTCTGGATCTTATTAAGAAGGAGCATTTTAAGGTTGGATGCTTGCTTAACAGAACTGCTAATGCTGAAGTCTGCCAGATACCATCACTATGGCTGAATCAGTGAAAAGCCAAGGACACCGTGCCTTAACTGAAACCATGATCTCATCTACACTCCCAGCCATTCTCCACTCTCTCATAGGAGCTCTCAAACAAGTGATCCCCTCTTTAGCTGTGCTGCAAATGCATTCTTACGTGATGTTACCTTTTTATCCACGATTACTCCAATTTTTTTCTCATTTGAGAGCATGGAGTGAACTAGTCTAGTCTTGAGATAATTAATGAGTCTGAACACTTGAACTGGAATGGCTTGCATGTGCTGTGCTGAGTCAGGACTCTTTAATCGTGTCAAAGTTGACTCTCCTTTTTCTTCTTATATAACAAAAAGTGATGGCATAAAAAAATTCAAAAACAGAAATAAGGAAATAGCAGGAAAAGATCATATCATTCTGCCAAAGAAAATTATCATTATTGCTAAAAAGGACTAACCCATAATGTCTCACTCAGACACACAGATTGCATTTTTCCAAAACAAGCCAAAAATATTAGCCAACATTTATTTTAGCTTCAGTGCTGAAGTGTAGCTAAATTTCTAGTTGTTTTTTAAAAGCTCCGCTGTAGGAAAAGAGTCCTAATGAATAACAGAGGTCAGGCAGCATTACTCCCTTGATTAAAATAATATTTATTGGCTTCCAAGGATGTGTGCAAATTTACTTATACTGGTAAGAAATGAAAATGTCCTGCTTAGAAACAAAAAAAAATACATTTTGGACAAAGACTTGAGTTTTGGGTGGGATGATGTTATGACAGTAATCGCCCAACAGCACAGCTTGTGCGAGAAGCAGAAGGGAAAAACATTCATTCAGTTCTGAACGTTTTGTAAGGGGTATTCAAACAAGCAGCTCCAGCTTAGTTCATCATCTGGTCCCGGGGTTTAGAGCTTAGGACATCTGTGCTTTGCTTTCTCTTTTAAGTCCTTTTCCACAGAAGCAGCATATAACACTCTATGTGAACAAAGCAATGCCAGCTGATTAACATCTGTTGGTTTGATTAAAGTCATATAGATGGCAAAATTTCAGGTTCTAGTAAGGCTGGCTTGCTCTTTTAACAAAGACAGTCATTGTGTAACAAGCTGCCATTGCTGTAGCTGCTCATATGCTTTAGATTCACATTTCACACCTGAAAAGGGGGACTCAGGCAGTCTACACTGGTTGTGCAAATTCCCTTTTATGTTCAGCCACTAAAATGTATTAGTAAGCAGGCCAGCTACTGTGTTTACCACAGAAAAACATGTAATAGAAATTTTAGACTTCAGGTTATATTGGCTGAGTGAGCTTTAGATAATGAGTACATTGGGATTTCCTTGCAAGTACATAAGCCATCCCTAATGTGGATGTAATTGTCCTGGTAACTGCATCATAAATGACAGCAGTCACTTTAGGGCAAATTTTGCGTCAAATGAAGTAAAGCTCTTGTCAACAAGCTTGTGCCTGTGCTGGGGGCTTCCTCCAGTACCAGTTAGGTACCAGTTAGGTACCAGTTAGGATGGGTTTGTCATCAGTTAGGTCATGCCACCATAGTTCAGATTTTGAACTATGATTTCAAAGAACTGTTGTACTTGCACAGCATCTGGATGCCCAAAAGCATGACACATGTACGGGAGGATCGCAACTTATTCCATGAACTGAACTTCCTGATGTATCTTAAAGGCATTTGGTTGGCCTCGTTGTTTGCCTCTCATAATTTTCAAAGTAGCTACGGCAAAACTGTCTCTGCAGTTCTATTTTGCTGAAGTCACTGGGTGATAGCGGCAAGAGATAACATCTGCTGATACATGTGTTTCTTGGATACTTGAAGTCTTTCAGAAAAAAAAAATTTGAAGCACATTATCATCACCAGGCTAATTATATCCAAAGCTGATATTCTAAAGGAGTTCAGGGATTTCCTTTTATATGAGAAAGTGAAATGATTAAATGCCCTTGCAGTGTCTGTTTCTTTCAACAAGTGGATTTTTGCAGAACTGTTACAGTCTGAAATGTCCCATATGGTGCTTTCCAGTTGCACTGAAGCATGTATTTTCTTGTAATTGCACAGCTTACCTAATTCCCTTGATCCTGAAATCTATTTTGTTCTGATAAACTTTTTATAAGGGAAGCATTTGTTTTATGCAAACAAACAAACAAACAAACAAAAACCCGCCATTTTGAAGGACTTGTGATATGGAGGACATAAGAAGCATGATTTTGGAGACCTGGAGTGACTACAGGAATCCACCTGGAAATTCCAAGTGAAAGGTAAATGTTGACAGATACTGAAAACCAAAAGCCTAGGGTATTCAAAGCTGATGTGTAAATCAGGCCCATTGCACTGTCTCCCACAAATTACTCATTATTTTGTTCATCAATATTTGTTACTTTATCATTTTTATCAGAATAAGTGTGGTGTCATAGGAGTCTATTTAACACTGCATTAAAGGATTCTGCCAGTATGAGTAAACATAGGCAACTACTATTTTTGTATATTCAGGATATGACTCTCTAAATCTTATGTAACTCGTAAGTTTTATGATTATAAAATTAAACACAATTAAAATCAGTAATAACAGAGGCAGTACTTTTGGTACCTGAAAAAAAAGAATCCTTGGGAAGGGGACCGAGTTCAGCTCTGTGACTAAATTTTAATGACTTTTTGCCCAAATAAGATTGGCAGAGACTGCTGAGGATTTTGCAGAGGAAAGGGAATTTGTGTTTCTCTGGGAACGGGGGTGACTCTGAGGAATTATCTTAGGAAATGATATTCACAGATAACTTCAGCTAACAAATTCCTTTCCAGTAAGAGCAGCCTGGTACACTGACAGCACTCTTAGTGACTGCTGATCTCTTCCAAGGGTGCACTGAAATTTTAAAGCTTATAAAGCTCTAGGATTTTTTTGTACTAGAGGGTTTCCATTTCCAAAATGTGCATAGGGACTGTGTGTGGGAGGGGCGGGGGCTGTGGTAGGGACATGTAGACAGCAGGACAAGTGTGAGCCAGACACGCCTCATTGAACAGCCATTTCAGGCTGCTTGGGACTGGGACACCTGGACTCCAGCATGCAAAAGGAAAGGAAGAGAGCGGAAGGGATGGAAAACTTTTTGGGTATTGCAAAAGACCAGATCAGGCTTATTTATTCTTTTCATCGACACATGAACATAACAAGGTCATTGCTGTATCTGGTACTCAGCTATCCCAGAACAAGCTACAAGTTAAGGATGAATAGCACTGCTATCTAACCTGAAGAGATATTTCAATTTTCATTTTCAAATCAAATTGAATTGAAACAAATAACTACCACAATCAAATCTTTTATTCATACCAACTCATTACTTTACTGTCTGAAAAATTTAGAGGGGAGGCACAATGTTTTGCCCCAAATTTAGTGTGCATTCATTGAACTGAATACTCTACTGAAGGGTATTTTCATTATGAGTGAAATGTCTAACTTCACTGAAAAAAGCATTATCACTAGTGAAATATAACATCACACACATCTTTCTGGTTGTTGTATTGATGGGTTTATTTGGTAGTGGTGGCTGTGATGTGTGTGTGGTGGTTTTTTTTTTAAGGTATTGAACTAACTAAAATTAGAAATCAAAGCCTGGCTTCCCTGCAGCCACACAAATGCTATATTGTGTATTTCACTTATCAGGACCCAGCTGGACAAGGCTGCTATTGTCTATCCATCAGAATACACAGCAACAACAGGCAGAGATCCGTTTAAGAACCAGATGACAGTTCTGTGTTTCTTTTGTGCTATTTAGCCTGTGTTCTCCACCATCACAAATGAGGTATTAAGGAGTTACATGATCTTCATCACATAACCCATAATTCAGAAAAGATTCTCCCAAGGCTGCCCTGAGGACTCCAAGCCAAATGTCAGTCCCAGTCCCCAACAAATACCTTTCTTCACTGTTGAAAAAATCAAGTTAGTTGTATTAGAAGTCCATATGCACAGAGCACAGAGAGATAGAAACCCAACAACATGCTGGAAATGTTGGAGTTTGCATGCTTCCACGCTACCTGTCAACAGTGTGTACAAGATAACACCTTTGGCACATAACAGACTGGAATAGGTCTAATAAAGCCTAAGCCCTAAATTATGGTTCTGGATTGTCAAGGAAGATCTGGCTTCTTTTACAGGACGCACACATGCATCCAAATTCCCCTAGTACCACTGAGGGCCTTTTCCCAATTTCATCTGGTTTTGAATACCTCAGGTGCTAAGACATCTCTCCTTGGGTAAACATCCATTAACTCTAATGCATGCCTGGACCTGTCCCCCAGCTCCATGAATCACCAGGTCAGAAAGCGTGAAGAGAGAAAACATGACAAATGCTTAAATTGAACTGTCTCTATCTCCATAACTGCATGGCATGGAAATGGAGAGACCTCATGATGACCACTAGGCAGGTTCAAGTCTACCCCTAGGCTCTCCCCAGGAGATGATGTTTGGGTTTCCACAGATGTGTTAAGAAACAGTTAATCTCTTCCTCTCTCTTATATGCATCTTCATTAACTTTGTGCCTCCTGTGGATTATGTTTCATAAGGATTTTTTCCTGCTGCCCCTTTGGTCTGTCTCTAATTGATCTGCACCTTTTTTGAAAGGAGAGATGCCTATATGGTCCAGATAAAGCCTAATAAAAGCCAAATAAAGTATTTTTTCTTAAGTTCTAGCTAGAATGCTTTTGACATTAGAAACTAGAACCACATTTCCCTTTGGCTCTCATTTTGTTTACTTATTACTAACACAACCAATTATACTGCACCTTGAAAAGTCCTATTTTTTTCCTTCCTTCACATTTTTCTCTGTAGAATTCTATTTATCCACTTAATTGATTTCTGACTTTCTCAGATTTTCAAAGTCATGTTAAATACTGATCTTTTCTTATAGTCTGCTATAGAGCCCCTCACAGATTTTTGCTGCTTCTGAATTTGATAAACATATTTGCTACTCCACCAGTCTAGTCTATACTGAAAGTGCTGCTGAAGGATACTGGATGAAGATGTCCTTACACAGTCGTACCTATATTTGTAATTGCTAAGTAACTATTGTTTGGGTACAGATTTTTAAGCAATTCTGAATCTACTGATCTTGACCTAGGTTTGACCTAAGATAGTCGGAGTACTATTTTCCCATTCTTTATGGATATGGCACATAGAGAGCATATTTTTGAAAAGCTTTCCTAGAGGCAAAATATGTCACTATTATTGTTTCCTGCCTATCCATCACACTACTTATTCAGCACGGAAGAAAATTAGATTTGGAGCTAGCTTTGGCTCAATCTGTATTTGGCAATCTGTTCAGACTGCTTCTCATCTTCTTCTTATTTATTTTTTTTATTAATGTTTCTCATTATTTTATTGCTTACAGTTTTGTTTTGTATAAGAGAGTGTTTTTGTACTTCCATGAATCCCTAAGATTAAGCTTGACTTGATTCAAAATTTTCCCAGATGTCATACATAAAGTGTCCATTTAGTCCAGTGAAATCTTTCTGGCTGTACTTATTAGTGATAAATATGACCAGAGATATTACTTCTGTGCTTTATGTTATGTTACTGAGTTATGTTAAAAGTAGTCCCAATATATGACGGCAACTCATGCTGATGCTTCAAACAAGTATACTTTTAAGGACACAGAAGAAAAGAAAGATTTCTATCCCAAGATTTATAACTGCTTTAATATTAAGACTACTCCATTTCATACTCTGCTATAAGTTTTCTGAAGCCCTTCAGCAGCAGTAGATAAGCTTTCTCAGATATGCAAAATATCCTTTTACTTTCCTGGCTGCAGTCATGCTTTTTTTGTGTGTGTGTTTTGTTTTTTTAAAAACCTCTGCTATAACTGTGCATACCTATAACTCTGGTTGGTTCCTGCAGTTCAGTTCTGGAGACCCAACTTTTTGTTTCAGAATAATTTATCTACAGATTATATTAACACTTAAGGGAAACTTTATACACAAGATCAACATCTAAGACCACAGTCACACCTCCTGAAATATCCTAACTCTTAAACCTTATCCGTCTTCTCCCTCTGCCTCCCCAAATAAGTCTGTGAAAACAGGTACCCTTGGAACTGGATGACAACTTCGAGATTATGAGGAATGCAATGGAGAAAATATCTTTCAAATTATTTATTCCTTTCATGTTTAGTTCTCTCAAAGCAATCGTTTTTTAGTAGATCAGAAAGCACAGTTCTTCCAGAAGTTTCTAATTCACATCAACATTAAATCTGCCATCTATGTTGCCAAAAATGCTATGTATCTATGGTTAAAAAGAGGAACAAAGAGCAGTTTAACCTTCAGGATTTAAAAAAAAAAAAAAAAAAAAAAAAAAAAAAAAAGGAAGGGAGGAAATTACTGAAGGGGGTGTAGGGATAGGGATACAGATGGGGAATCATAGGGACCAGGGACACACTGAAAAGGCAAACTGCAGGAGAGGCTGGGAGCTGCAAAAGAGGAAGGTACAGGCAAATAAATACAAAACATGGCACATTTGACACCATCTCCCACAGCATCCTTGTTATGAAACTTAGAAAGTATGGGATAGATATGTGGAAAGTGGGGTGGACTGAGATCTGGCTGACTGGCATAGCTCAGAGTGTGGTCATCAGTGACGCAGAGTCTTGTTGGAGGCATGGTGTTCCCCAGAGATCAGTGCCAAGTCTGGTCTTGTTCAACATGTAGTTCTGGGATCACCAATTTGAAAAAGACAGGGATCTCCTATAAGGAGTCCATCAGAGGGCCACAAAGATGATTAAGAGCCTGGGGCATCTCTCTTAAGAAGAAAGGCTGAGTAACCTGGCTCTGTTCAGCCTGGGGAAAAGAAGACTAAGGAGGGATCTGAAAAACGTTTATAAATATCGAAAGGGAGGTGGGAGGCAAATGGGTGAGGCCAGGCCCTTCTCAGTGGTGCATAGCAATAGGACAAGGAGTAATGGCCTAAAACTTGAATGTAGGAAGTTGCATAAAAACATGTGGAAGAATTTATTTATGCTAAGGGTAATAGAGCACTGGAACAGGTTGCCCAGAGAGGTTGTGGAGTCTCTTTCTACGGAGGTATTCAAGACCCAGTGGACTCAATGATCTCTTGACGTTCCTTCCAACCCCTGCAATTCTGTGATTCTGTGCAATTCTTAGGGCATGGAGGAAAGCATTCACATCTCAGAGTGCTACAATGGGAGAATGAAGACTGCAGCATATATCCAAATGGGATGCACGTGATTTGATATATTCATTGAAATCTAAATTTTACAGGCTTATAAAAATAAAATTAAGGATAAGAGCTCACAGAAAAGCTCAAAAGGAGAAAAATGTCAATATTTGTACTGCTGTTCATGTAACTGTTTTGGGTATAACATACTTGATTTTCTTAATAAGTGAACCAGTGGCATTATAAACTATAATGCTTTGTAAAAGAACTTATTAATGCTGTTAAGTGTTTTCAATGACCTGGCATAAGAAGAGGTCACCTTGAAAATGTAAACTTATAATCAGGAAATCATTTTGTAAGAATATGGGGAATTAGCTATGTCCCCTTCTTGATTACTATGTTCTGGCAAAGGCCCATCAGCAGAAGGAGCCTGAATGAACAGGACAAGAAGATTAATTACAATGTATGACTTCCAGACACGTTATTATTTAATGTTTGCACTTTTCAGTTGGCTTTCATTATCAGTCAACAAAAATTTCTTCTTCATCATCTGTTTGCTATTTACAAATCTAACTCAGTTATCATCTCAGAACCCAGAAATCCAGGTCTCTGTACTCCTTCCTTTTCTGCCAGCAATAAAGATAGCTGGAACATAGGAAATGGAAGGTTGGAAAAAAAAAATGGAAAGCTGTGGCTCGTGAACAGGACACAGTAGTAATAGCTTTTGTTTCCATACACAACTGAAAAGCCCTCAAAAAAAAAAAAAAAAAAAAAAAAAAAAAAAAAGACAAGAAAAAGAAAAAGAGAAAGAAAAAGAGAAAGAAAAAGAAAAAGAGAAAGAGAAAGAAAACGAAAACGAAAAAGAAAAAGAAAAAGAAAAAGAAAAAGAGAAAGAAAAAGAGAAAAAGGAAAAAAAAAGCCTGACTAATAGCTTTATCCAAGAGTAATGGGGAAAAAAAAAAAAAAAAAAGGTTTTGTGTGCTCACTGTTGAAAAGTCTGTCAGGAGTAGCTGAATCTGAATAGGTCAAGTACAGGTCAGAAGCAGTTCAGCTTGTACTGCTTTTAAGTGTTATAGAAGGCACCCTTCATTTTTCAGAAAGTCAGTGGGACAAAAAATGCCCTGCAGAAGTAGTTTACGGTCAGTTAGACTTCCTCCAGCACACAGATAGTCTCACAAACAGGAGCAGCCAACCAAAAAAAGGTCTAGATCAGTGAGGAAAAGGATGGTACAACTAAAACGCATCTGGTGTCAAGTGAAAACTTCCTGCTAAGTGACTTACAAAATCAGTCATTTCTGTGTTGGACCTGGATAAGCATCAATATCATCAAAATGTCTGAGTTCAATTAAAAATCTCAGGTACACGAATTCCAATTTCAAGGCAGCTGACTAAGACTTACCAAGAAATGTCCCACCCTCCTCACTGAATCACAGTATGCTTTGTCTCTGCTGCGATAAATTGCAGTATTCCTAACAAGTCTTCTATTTGAGCTTGCAGAGCAAGCCAGAGAAGCTCCTAATCTTTAATTATCACTATACAAACCAAAAGGACAACCTTAAAATTATTCTTTTGCAGCTCAGTTGAGCCCCATCACAAAAATTTCTGTGGATCTCCTGGAGGGAAGCTTTCATGTGAGCCAATGCAGAAGTCAAACCTAAAGTGGAAGTGCAAAGAAAAAAAAGCCTGTAACACTTTCAGCAAAATGGGTTCAGTGCTTTTGTCTAAGTACCAAATAGCATCATTCATAATTCAGAAATTCAAATGGTTTTTATGCCAACATATACACGAATGTAGGAAAACGAAAACAAAAACAAAACAAAACAAAAACAAAAACAAAACAAAACCCCACATTATTCTAAGGTGGCAATTTTCTATTCTGTAAGTTAACTTAGGCATAAAAGAGGGAGATGTGCAACTGATGGTGGAGTGGTGTTGGCAGCTCTGGAGGAATTGCCCATAAGCAACCTGAGGCTGTAGATGCAGTGGCTGGGATACATACAAGCTGTGAACTGAGGCCTCGCTGAAATCTTTCTTTACTCTTTTTCTACGAAAGATATCTTCCCCTGGAGTGATTTTAGACTTGTAGCACATTTCATTGTCCTTTCTTCTTCCATGTGATCTTTCTGTCCCTTTTTATTGAGGATGTAGGAGGATGTGTATATTTGCTTCCCAAAAGGTCCATGTTAGAGATGTGGAGTCTCACAAAATAAATGTTCTCAAGTTCTCAGGGCTCTGTATAGAGTAAGGTGCTCTGCTTTCAATACCACAGAAGCAAAAGATTTTGCCCAGAGAAGCTGGAACATTACAGCAGGATGGAACATGACACTGTGGCATCATACAGCACTAAGACACTAAGGACCACTTTGTGTAAGAGAAGCTGTGCCTTGCCAAAAAAACCGAACTGCAAGTCTGCTGGCTAATGTGGCAGAATCAAGGCAGCTACAAGTCCATCATAATCAGTGGTACTACAAGTGCATTGCTAATTTTAATGCGATTAGCTCAGAATGGAAGTTAAGCTTTAAGGGCTTTAGTTACCTTAAACAACCATTATTGGGAGTATCACTTATGTCAATAGGCCTACACCATGCAAACAAAATCAACTACGGTTGCTGCACAGTTAGACATACCAGCTTGAGCCTTTTGAGTATTTACAGAGCACTTCCTTTATAATCACATATTCTTACGGGCACTTGAGGTTGTGAAGTGTCAACAAATATTTATACTGCTGTGGAAGGAGCTTCTTCACACAAGTGTGGGGGAAGCTTTGGAGTGAAAAGTAAATTAAAAACCTGCTGTGTGTGCTGTGTTGTTTCTGTGCTCTGCATGCTCTTTGTTTTGGCTGAAATCCAGGCTGAAATCCCAACACGCTCCATCTAGGTGGGGAAAAAGCTATCTCTGGGACTTAGGCTTTTATCTCTTGGAGTACAGCTGAATATAAAACAGGAAAGTTTTTCCATTTTTCCAGTGGAAAACTGTTTTGAAAATGAAATCATATTTATAAAAAGCTCTGCTCTCTTTTTGAAGAAAAAAAAAATGATGAAGAACGACTCCTTATCACCCAGTCAGAAGTTCCATTAGCTGTGAAAATTCAGCAGAGATAGTGACAGTGTTAATTTTAGAGACTGCTTGTTACTGATCCTCAGTTGTCTGCTAAACCAGAAGATGAAGGAGCCTCCAAAGGTTTCTGTACCACTAGCATAGAAAACAGAAAGCTGGTATGAAAGGGAAGCACAACCCAAGAAAGCTCAAATATCATCAAGTAGGCTGTACCTGTTGCAGAATCTGCTAAAACAAAACTGAAATAAACTGGCACCCTCACCTCCATAAAACTAAAATCCAGGAAGTTAACTAGAAGCAGAGGCTAGTGGTTTCAGAAACACCGTGTGGTGCTCTGTATGCTGGACTGCATGCATAGAATATGAATGCAAGCTGCTCCTTGGACGGACTCTGAATCTGCATGGCGATCTCAATGAGATTGTGTACCATGACAATGTCATCTCGTGATTCACTGGGGATTTGCATTTTTCCCTCCAGAGCACAGCCCATGAAGACAAACAAAACAACAGAAACATAATCCCCGTCAGTCTCTGGGGCAATATAGGCAAATGTGTAAGTCTTGGTTTTCAGAAATTCAGTATTTCAACCACAAGAAACCAAAACTTCCACAGAAAGAAGATGCTTTTTTAATGAAAGAAATCACATTTCATGCACAATCCAACTTTTCATCAAAGCAGTTTATGAATTTCAGACTTATTTTCTTGTGAGGTCAGATCCACCCATGGTGTAAATCATCATGGTCCTGTTGAGTTTACCACTGAGATTACACCAGCTCTAGCCCTACGCCCAATTATAACTGAGTACATGCAAATATTAATTGTCTGTGGTACAAGAGAGATCCCTGCTGCTGCAGCATAGCTATTTAGCAACTGTTCATTTCACAGTAGTCTGAAAGATGCAAACTTGGCTTCTCTCTATGCCAACAGACACAAAGTAATAATAATGATCTTCCTTACAGGAGGTAAAAAAGAATAAAAGGATTAAAAATTCAAGCTCAAGTGGAGAATGATTTAGTTTTAACAACAAACTTCTGAAATCTCAAAGAGTTTCTTCTTCAGGTGCTTTCAAGAGAGAGGAAAAAGAAAGGGTAAATGAAAGGGAAAGAATAAAACAACCTCAGAGATTGCAGCCTGAGGCTGTAATCCTGCTTTCAAGAGGAGACGTTAAAAAGAAACCTCAGAAAAGCCTTCAAATATCAACTGAACGAGTATAAAAGTCATTTGTGCTGTTTTTGATGTGGTTCCCTGACATGGCTCTTGGAATCGGTTTTATCAGCTGTAATTGAATGGAGATGAAGGAGTCAATTTGCTGACCCTCCTTGTCTCAGACCAGGCAGTGTCACTGTGAGGCAGCACACCAGCAATGCTCAACTCGCCATCGGCAGGGAAGAAGTCTGATTAGCAGCCCCTGCCTTGTGCAACTTTGCCACTCTCATAGAGTGCCCATAAACATATGCATCTTTGGAAAACTATCATGTGTTTTCAACTTCCTGAAGAATTCTTGTAAAATATAAGCGAACCACATTAGCCTTTGTCCTGTGCTTTTATTCCACTAATGGACAAATTGGGAGGAGGCTGAGAACAAATGTGCTATTAATTACCCAGATGGCTTTTTAATAGAACCTTGGATGATTGCACAGCCACTAAACATTGTCCAGAAATTTCTTAATAATGCTGGCAAACGAAGCATTCCTTCGGAGAGAATAAAGATACCATTGACCAGGAGGCTAAATTATGTCAGGTTAGTTTAAGAGATAGCAGACAAAGGGTGTATATTGTATGGAAGGAATGACAGGCCATATCCTAGCTGTCCAGCTCCTCCAGCAATGACAGATTTTCTAATTCACTGCAGATTCTCATAAAAGTGGGTGGTCAGTTCTGGGGAACAAAACACTGGCCCTATTGATCTTGGGTGGGAGAGACCTAATTTGGAATTAACCTAGGTTGATTTAATACAGCAGAGAGTCTTAGTATAAGCATAAAATTGGGATTAATACATTAAATGTTAGGTCAGAATGTTAAATCCCATTGCTGAAAGACTTCCATGCAGCCAGCCAAAGCTCAGTATGAGCATTTCAGTTACTCAGGGCCACTGACTGGAGCATGCGGCACTTCCACTGAAGAAACGATGCATGTAGAAATTAGAAACTGAAGACACTTTCCTGTTTTCTCTGTAAACAATAACTTTAAACATTCACATTCTTAATGTATTTATGTTCAGGCTAATCCTCCTTTCACCTGACATCAAAATGAACAGGACAAGAACTGCTTGTCTCAGCTTTCTTGGAATGATCTTGTACAAAGGAGAGCAGTTCTTTGTGTTTTTGTGTCTATTACAGTTCACTTCTGCATGCTCTTTCACAGACAATTTTGGATACATTCAAAGACGTATGGAAAACTGTCCTATCCCATATCCTTCAGGTAATGAGATTTGGACTCAAGAGAAAAGAGAACTGATTTAAAAGAATAAGTTGTGAAAAATAACTGTAATGAGGAGAAGGTAACAGAAAACAAATGAGATTTGATACTGCCAAATAAAACACTACAAGAAAATTAATCTGGAGTTGAGAATAAAACAGAAATAAAACTGAAAGTGAACAGATTATAGGTGAGTTTTCCTAGAGTCCCAAAACCTGCAATCCTCACCTGCCATGGTATTTAGCAATTTTTGCTTCAAAAATTAGAATGAGTGGGAACTTGGTCCTTTCCTATTTTACAAAGCCATGGTGTGATATTAGAACAGTTGAAATCATAGAATAATGGAATCATAGAATTGCTCAGGTTGGAAAAGACCTTAAAGATCATCAAGTCCAACTGCAACCTAACCATACTACCCTAACTCTAACAGTTCCCCACTAAATCATGCCCCAACCTTCAGCGGCACTCCTCTTGGAGCAGCTGACTCTATGTGAGCCCTCACTGTATTTCACAGAACTCCAAGATAAAGTTAGAGGCCAATAACTGCAAATATAGCATTCTGAAATCATTCTTTAAGCTAGCCAATGTCTCAAGTCCTGAAATTACTCTCCTGTCTGAATGTACATCTACATGAGTTGCCTCTGCTTTCACTCTATCATTCTCTGCTTACTGCTGTTAATTTTGTACTCTCCTGCATGTATACCTGACTGAGCTGATACTTGTGGGCAGTGACCTGGTCCACTCACTACTGAAACTACTTTGACATCAAAATAGACTGTACTACATACTGGTCCTATATGAACAGTATATTCTTATATGTTTACAAAAAATGGGTTGTGTCAGCTATCTGCAGGCATGGAATATCTCATTCTTCGAAGGAGAGATTTTGTAGTACAGTTCACTGAAGAACCTCAGACTTAATGAAATGTGGTCCCCCCAAGAAATGTGCTTGTACGGGTCCACAGCTGAGCTCTCAGAAGCAGGAAGTCATGATTTACTGGCTTTACTGAGAAAATGGTTGAAATTCAGTGATTTTACATTGATTAGACATCTGTGCTAAAATTACCACAGGACTGAGGATGTAGACAGGGAAATCAAGTGCTACACCCAGTCCAATCCATTTAATTTGAACATAACAGTGGGATAAACAGAGAAGTTGCAATCAGTGCACACAATCAGTGCAATCAGTAGTGTCAGTACTCTTTTTGGAGAAACTGGAAGTTCTGGAGGTTTCCATCCTCTCTCAGAGGCTCCGACAGAAGACTGTCAAATGAAGGATATTCAATATTTAGACTATCCAAGCAGGGAATATTTAAGACTTAGACAGTTGTCAAGATTCTTCAATTTACTGTTTTTGTGAGCCCAGCAGAAACCCTATGGAAAATCTCTGCACAAGAAAAACAAAAACAAAAAGCTAGAAAAGAAAACAAGAATCCATCAGCATGAAATAGCTGCTGAAATTGTATAAATGCTGTACAGCATACACAGTCCTTAACTGCTAATTTTGAACACAGAGCTACCTCTCAGAAGCAGGTATGAGCACATAAACGTGAGCTTAAGTACAACAAAGCATCAACAAAATACCTGTAAAGTGACAGTTCTTCTTACAAGGACAATATTGCTACTAATGTACTAAACAAAATATGATACATGAGGTCAGGACAGAAGTTGCCTTAGCTCTAAATATGCTGGCAGTGTAACAAACTAAGCTTGCTGCCTGCCAAGAAATACCTGGCCAATACATGCTCATATCCTTTCTTGTTTTCTTTTGAACATATTTTTGTAATTGCTTGTCCGCAGGTACAAAGATGCTTACGGGAAGTCATTAATCTTTCATGAGACCATTCTACCATTTCTTAATTCAGAACAATAAAAGCTTGGAAAGGCATGCATTCTCATGTCGCTGTCTACTTCAAGGGAAAGGAAGTTCTAATGGAAGATAAATTTGATCAAATGATAGCAAGAGATAATGAAATAACTGTGTTAAAGGGAGTAGTGTAACAGTAAAGAAAGAAAAAAGCCCTTGAGCTTCATTCTTTTTTTCTGATACAAGACCAGATGGGATCTGAAAACATCGTGAAGTATTACAGCTGAAAGAGGTGTGATTGGTCCAAGATTTTCCCTTTACCTCTGCCCCAACCTAATCTCACGTACGCTCCCCTCCCCCCCCCCCCCCCAATTCTTTCAGATACAGAAGATAAAAACACTTCTTGTTTGCTATCTGAAGCAGGTGCGGCTGAACTAAATGTAGAAAAGATGTCCAGCTGGAGGGACCTATCAGCCAGCTGCCCAGTGTAGGCTGCTTCCATAAATACCACCTGTTTATAAAGAGCAGGGGAGGGAGCGGGAGAAAACCAAACCCAACCAAGCCAAGCCAAACCTAATGGTTTGAGACTGAAACCTGCTCATCTTGTTCTTATTTTGTGGGTGTTTTGTTGCTGGGTAATCCCCAAACTCAAAGAACATGGTCCCCAAACTAAAAGGAAATGTGTGTGCTTAAACAATGATGAGAGGATTCTGAGAATCAGGGAAAATAATTTAACCAATGCTCATAACGCACATGCAGAATAACAAACATCATCCAGGAGGAGGGGGAGATTCCACAGAAGGCACAAACAGCTTTACAGGTGCTTTCTGAATCAATAACACTGTTGAAGGAAGGCTTGGCTAAATAATGTTATAATCGCAAGAGCTTGGAGATTGCTCATGTTCCTGTTGTGCTTAAAATGTAGGTTCTGCCTCACCATACATCAGTAATATAACACAAAGTTGCTGCCCCTGTAAGTAACAGCTTGCTTCTCTGCATTAGTCTGCACAAAACGTCCTGTCCTTTTACTTAGAGCATCTTAGAGATGTGGTAATCTCTTGAACATTATTTGATCTGAAAGTAATTATTAAGCAGTGATTACAACACATCTGTACTGCTTATGGTCATGTAGGAGTGATTCATTTGCCTAAGATAGATCTTCCTAGCAAAGCAAGACATTTCTTTTTCTGCTCAAATAGCCCTGAGGCAAATACCATTTTTACCATAGAAGCAGTGAAGCACTGCAAGTGTTCATGATCAGGAGACTGTACTCACACAGCTAGTTTGAATGGGACTAGAGAGAAATAATCACCCTTTTGAAATCTCTTTCTCCCCATTGTTACTGATACTGTCGATGAAATTAGCCCCAACTTAGGGAAGCGGCACAGTTCTGTGCTTAACATTAACCTGAGCCTGGAAATGTGCACTCTCTTCCCCACATGCTGCCATACCTGTGTGACCTTCCACAGTTCCTGTGCTCTTTTTCTGCCTCAGTTCCCAGTGTCTGAAACAGATACCCAGACACAGCAAAGAAAACTTCAGTTATAAAAGAGGAAGAACAAATATAAACATCAAGGTTTTATGGTTCAAAAGGAAGGTACATAACCTGCAGGACCGTGGTTTCAGCTAAACTTTCACAACGACTTGGAACACACAAGTATTGTAGACCTCACTGACATTTTGTTCATATATTATTCATATGGTGTGTGTATATAAACAATTGCCTGTGAATGTTACAATCACTACAAATCAAAGGAGTAAGCTCCATAGACTAAATATCTTTATATATTAAATTTGTCACTAGCTGGTTATGGAAAGTTTGTATATTTCTTCCAGGTCTCACTCCTACGGACAGCTAAATGCTGTCTCTAGCTTTGCCTGTCTGAGGTGCAGATACTGTGCATCTGTGCCAGGATGCCAGCAGGTGTCACCTACTGCTTCTTTGCTCACTCACCATCTGACAGTCTTTCATAAAGGGAAATCATAGCTTGGAAAACTATTCCAGTACTTCAAAGGAGTGACCAAGCATTTGCATAAGCAAGAGCGGTAATAGAAGCAGAAGCTAGGGCTGCAAAGTTACTTTCACAACTAAGAGGGTCACCAGGGAATTGTCAGGGCTCTGTATCAAGGTTAGATGTCGTCTGGTGTACTCAGTGTCTACTGGTCATCCTGCAGCTGCACAGAGAGTCTGCCCACGTCTTGAATCTCATGCAGGTCAGATCCCTCTTCTCATAACACATGAGGAGGAATGGAAAAAGATTTGGAGAAAAGTGACATGGATGATCAAAGGGACAGAGAAGCGTTCAGGCAGGAAACAGCTAAGTAGGCAAGGGCTTGTCAGCCTGGAAAAGACATCTGAGGGAGGCTGTGAGAGAGGCCTGGATAATTAAGAGCAGCACGACAGATACAGATCAACTGCTCATTGTCTGTCTCTAAGAGGCATCAAACAAAAGCAGTAGGTGGCAGGTTTAAAGCAGATAAAAGTTATATATACATTCTCACACACCAAATTACTAAACTTTGTAGTTTCATCCCACCAAATGCACAGAAAGTTGAGAGCTTACCTATGATTTTAGTGAAGTCCTTGTACCTCGAGATCTCTTGCGTAGATCTCTGTGTAAGACAAAATATTCCTAAGAGTTTCTTAGTTTTCCTTTTCTGCCTGGTCTGTAATCATGCCAGATGTGCTTCAGCTCTTATCTGCAGTGCTAAGCCACACCGGTTTGCTGGCATGGATTGGTACCTCAAAAATTAAATTAAGGCAGAATGTCTTGATTCAGCTAATTATCAATAATCATCATACTGAATGACATGCAATTTCTGAATATCAACGACCAATAAGTACTTTATGCATGCACATGCTTTAATCTGTAAAATTGGTGACATCAGCTCTTAATTATTTTATTCATTTCTCCTTTATTCCCCCCCTGTGCTACCACCATTAGAAAATGCTCTGTAGGACACATTTCTGAGAATATATGTTCATGTTTTCCTTCCTCTGATTCTGATTTCTGTGTTTTTGTTTCTCTGGCCTCTTTAATTATCTTTATGTAGCTGTAACGTAATCATAAGATATGTAAACAAATATATGTGTGTGTATATATACATATACCTGTATGTGTATATCTGTTGGTTGCTCCAAAAGTAATGCTTCCTATTTATTTCCATGGAAACTACAACAGATACAAGGAGCACAATAACACTATTTGATAGAGCAAATTCTCAGTTACAAAACACTGTTTTTCAACATAGTCACGACCCTTAGCCAGTTCATGTGGATGAGCAGATCAAGATGCTCTTCATATCATGGTATTTCAGCTGAGCATGGCTGTCCAGTGTGGTTTGCCTATCATTTCACTGTCACTGCAGCTGAAATGAGCCACTCACTGTGCTCACATCCACTGTTTGGTCTCCATAAATGTACAACAAGCATCTATGAATGACAGGGGGTGTGTTTTCATTTCATATGGAGGAATTCAGTGACGCACCTTTGCTTCATACACTCTTCAGTGTCAGACTCCATTTTGTCAAACTGCCCCTCTGCTGCCATCTGTCACACGGCAACAACACGGAATGGAATATTGGTAGGAAGGTTCAATCCTATTGCCATACCATCACCATCTGCCCTCTGATGGCATGGACCAACATAACAAAATAGGAGGCATTACTTTTGGAGCAGATCTCACACGTATATCTGTGTGTGCATATCATATATACATATATATACATATATATGTGCAAGCATATGGGTATATGTATGCATACACAATTTAAATTCTGGACAGCTAGTTAAACTGCGCAAGCTTTTATTCCCTTCAACCTTTTAGATGTCATTGACTTAATCAGGAATTTTGCCTTTATGAAGGCCAGCACCCAATCTAACACTAAAACATAAATAAATGCACTTCAGCTGTGATGGTGCATTTTTCATTCTGTTTACCTGCGGTACGGTATAAAGTGAATTCTTTATGCAGTAACAGAGGAGTCATCTTTCTAAATTGTAAAAAAATATTTCCTAGAACTATGGCCCAGTAGTCTGGGGCCTTCTTACATATCACTTTATCTGTGTAATCTGACCACATACCTCAGTTAATGTCTATCCCATTTCTGTGACCCACTTACTTTGCTTATGTTTGTGAAATAATGACTTTAGGTAACAATCAGCAGCAGTTGCATATAAATGACTTTAAAAAAAAAATAATAAAAGCCTTTAAAAGTTTCCTATTGGGCTATTTTTTTTTTCTGAGGTCGAAGGGCTTGATGTTGTGATATCGTATATGCCAAAGGAATTTGTTTGGGATTTGAGAGATTTTTTAAAGGGCATCTTTTGTAATGTTATTTAAAATGGGGGCTTTGTTTTAATACACGCAAAAATACATAGATCAGAAAATCCCTCAATAATAATAATAATAATAATTTACTGTAAGATACAGAAAAGCAAAAAAGTGACTGTAGTACTGTTTTCTAAAAATGGCAATTCTGATGTTTTTACCAAAGAGAGTATTTTTCAGTTTTTAGTGTGGCAGCCACAGTTTGTCTAAATAATGTGTGCCTGGAATGAACAAGTGAGATTGCTGAGTGCATGGTTGGCTTTCTTGGCAATCTCTGTTGCAGTCCAGCTGTTGCCTGTCTTTCAGACAAGCCTGGCTCTGGGCAAAACCCTGGAGGTGAAACAGAAATAAGAGCAATAACAAAGCTGCTGGAATGCTGAATATTTAATGCTTATTATTATTATTATTTAAAAGATACTCTAATGGCCTACCTTAAAGGGGAAGTAGAAGAGCTAAGTTGCCCTGTCTCATACTTTTCCTTAAATTCCTAAGAATCTTACAGAGTACCTCTGTCTCACTCAGCCATAGTAGTGGATTTGCCAAAAAGGCATGTGGAGGCTTTTGCACTTGGAGTCCACACATGACATCAGCACCAAGCCTTTCTAATCCAGAAACAGCTTAAAACACAAGTGGGTATTTTGGGTTCGTTAAGGTACCTCTTCCTAATTCTTGGTGATTACTAATGTGAAAAAAAAAATAGGAGGATATTACTCTAATGAAACAATCTCAGAGAAATGTTAGACTATCAATACCACAAACAACAGAAAAATCTGTGACCTTAATTAGCTATCGCTGTTATTGTTCCCCAAAATTGTCAGTGTTCCACTGATTACAGAGGGTCACTTTCATGATTCTCGTGTTCGAGGAATTCTTTTCCAGGAAATGCTGCTACATCTGAATAGGGAGTTACACAGAGGCTACCCAGTCAATCTACTAAATTTTTATTTAGTGGAGGATGGAGGCCCTTCCTGCTTACTCGGCACCAGTGAGGCCACATCTGGAGCGCCGTGCCTGGTTTTGTCTTCCACGATACAAGGGTGACGTGGACAGACTGGAGAGAGTCAAGTGAAGGGCTACTGGATGGCAAAGGGACTGGAGCACCTCTCGCATGAGGAAAGATTGCTCAGATTAGGCTCAGTGCATACAACCACCTGATGAGAGGGAAGATGGAAGAAGGTGGAGTCAGAGAACCCTCAGCAGTGCGCACTGACAAAACTAGAGACAGTGTGTACATTTAAAAAGCATGGAATTCCATCTGAACACAAGAAAATATTTTTTGGCTGTGAAGATGACCTAACACTGGCACAGGTTGCCTGGAGAGTCTGTGGAGTCTCTTCCCTGAAGACTTCCAAAATCCTCCTAGATGTGGGCCAGGGCACCCTGCTCTGGGTGTCCCTGCTGAGGATGGGTTGGAGCAGATGGACCCAGGGGTCCCTGCCACGCTCAGCCATGCTGTGGTTCTGTAAACACTGACAGAAATAAGCACCAACCTTCTGTATTTACTTTATTTCTGTAATGCTTTTCATTAGTTCTTCTTCTCTGATCTAGTAGACTAATAATTTTATATCCAATTTATAGGTTGGAAAACAGTGGTCTGCAGTGATAAAGTACCAGCGGATCGGCAGCATAGTGAGAAATAACATTCAGCTTCTTGAGTCCCAGGGCAGTACCTTGTGAACACAAGCCAGAGCAATGGAGAATAGTGTTGTTTGTTAACCATAATAATTACAACATGTATGATGATTTTTTAAAAAATAGTCTGACAAGAAAGGAATCTTAGCCTACAAAGAGCTGCTCTATTTTCAAAGCTGATATTGTATTCTTGACATGTTCAAAGAATGCCTGTGTTGATATTTATGCACTAGAAAGCCACAAGAGCACAAGTGAAGAATAGTTTGGTTTTCATTTTAATGCCCTGCATTTATTCCATTGGGATCTGCAGATAATTTTCTATCTAATTTGATCAAGTTCTGATTGCAAAAGCTTCTTCAGAAAAAGTCATATCCAGTGTTGGGTAAGAAATCAGCTGCTGAAAGTATTTGTTTATTTAGTTCCCTAAATTTCTGCACATTTACCATAATGAAACAAGCCCATCAGGCTGTATTTCACAGGCTGTGAAATATTTTACCCATGTAGCTTATTCATGATCACTTGCACATCATCTATAACTTTTATGTTTACAATTTTAATCTTTAGCAACAGTGTGATAATCTATAATAATATGTAAAACATACCCATATGATCTAACAAATACTGATGGTGTTCATTTTGGTAAAATATCTATGCTGTTCTATAATTTCTTACCTAGAATCTGCATTAGTTTACATGGAAAATGAAGACAAAACGTTGCAAAGTAAAGAAATGGATCAGAAAGTTGTCTTAATCACAGTAAGCTAAATGATTTGTATTGATAAAGCAAAACTTTATTTCCCCTAAGAATGGAATTTTATTTTATTACGTTCAGGTAAATCACACCCCCTGAAATGCTAACAATAACTAACTGTATGCATGCGTAAGTCTATGGTAGGTGGCAACATCATGCAGTAGACAACATGATATCTGTGATGTCTACATGATACTTGTGATACATTAAGTGTGATTTGTTCTGAGCCTGGCATAAGTCTTCTTCTTTCTGACCTCATGCAAAAGTTATTACTAACTAACTGGCACATCTCAGCTCCCACATTTGGTACGTGACACACACAATGAGAAGGACTATTTGTTCTGAATGTTCTGAAATAAATTTAGCCTGTTTTCATAGAAAACCATTTCTGAATAAACACTGATTTTCTCTGAAGTTATCCTCCTGTTTTCTGAATGGTTCTAACAACAATTTAGACCGCTCAGCCCGGTCTTCTCACCAGCCCTTTACTAGCAATATATTTTGATAATAGCTTCTGGAATAAGCAGCCTTTGTACAATAATTACTGAAACATTCTGTGCACATTTCCAGCTGTCTGATCCCAGCAGTGTGCCTGCAGACTGATATGAGAGCTGCCCCTGAAGTACAGCAGGAGGCAGACAGTGGCCTGATATAGATGTACCTGTGGCAGCTTAGGTTTAACCAGTTCAGCTAACTCTGGAAACCAACTCTAGGAAAATCATACTGCTGTGATATTGCAGTGGCTCTGGTCTCCTCCCAGGGAGAAGACCTGGGCTGCTTTGCAATTATTACTACATGTACCAGAGCTAGTTCAGTCAACTGTGCATCTGACTTTGGAGCATTCAGAGATCGTGCGCAAATTCTGTACGGTAGGAGGTCATTTTAATGCATGGAAGATCAAGCACAGGTCTGTTTCTGGATTTTAGCAGTCAGACTGATGCCTGACAGTATAGCTCTCAGTCAGTACTCAGATTCTGCGGAGGAGAAGCAATAAGTAAAGGCATTACCATAGCAATTGAAGCCTTTCACCAAGGAGAAAACAGGCAGCAAATTGTCTCCTTCTCTTTCCTGGTCCTTATGGAAAAGTGAGTTGTGTGAGCTTGAGCAGAGATGTTGCTGGAGTACATCATGGTGTGGAAAGGTGAAATGTGTCCAGCACAAGTTAGGGTAATCCATTCCAGACTCATGTGTAATGCAGGGGAAACAGGTGCAAACAATTGAGCTCGCTGTCAGTAAGCTACAGTGATCACTTTTGATATCTTAATCGTTAGTTGATCCATGTGCAACATTGGCAACATCACTGTCATAGCTGACTGCCTTCCGCACATCTGTAAACCTTTTTTGGGTGCTTCTTGATGTGTGTGTGAGTCCACGAAGTCCTGACATCATGAGAAACTAAATTGGGCATGATTGCTGCCATTTCCGTTTTCCTGCTAGAAAACCAGAGAGCTGACAAATGTCAATAACTGCTAATAGCTCACTACTGTTTGTCATGTGCCACACAGGGCAGGTGTGAAGAGAAAGCAGCAAATTCCTGCAGGCACCACTCAGCAACCAATTCACGTGCAAGTTTGCCATCTAATCGCTTTTGCAGATAAAGGAGTGGCTGCTGCTTCACTTGATGGAACCCTGGTAACAGCTCAGCATTAAGCATGTTCCCACTGTGTCTACTTACCTCCAGCAAACCATGCTGTGGATTTCCTTACAGATAATAGCAATAGTTTTTAGGCCATATCATAGCTTTGTGTCTAGTGCTATGGGTAACAAATTAGCCACCTCCTCTCTCTTTTCCCGTAGGAAATCTTAACACAGATACCTACACTTGATTATGACCCCCATTAAACCTGACAGGGAACCTGATGACACAGGCTGCTGCAATGGGTACTTCTGACCCTAGTTCTAACTGGTTACACTAGCTTGATTGTGTCAGGTTTCTTTGCTACTCTGTCACAGATGTATGCGCACTGTGAATTTTATATTTCAGGTTATTTTTACAACAATGAAATATTACTGATATCTACACAGTCTGTTTTTGTTCACAGCAAGGTTCTAGGTGAAAATTGTGTCACTTCAGAGTGAGGCTTGTTCATACAAATGTATAGAAGATGTTGCATATGTTTCACTAATCTCTTCATTTTTGATCCTTATTTACCTTATGATAGCAAATATTTTGTCTGGCTATGAGATATATTTCAGTCACTATGCATTTGGCTAGTTTTTTACTGATTTTTGAGCATTTCTGGAGAACAATATTATCTCAGGTCCAACAGGGAAGTTAGATCTCTTATTGTGTGCAAGGTTGATCTATCATTATGTATTTTCATGACTGCAGCATGCTCAGATGAGGATCTCGTCTATTCACTACATATTTCCTCCAGCACTTCCTAAGAATGCAGACAAAAGAAATTAATTTAAGTATTCACTTTTCACCGCTGTTTAACACACTCTGCTGTGGCTCACTGATTTTACCCAGGTAGGTGTACCCAGGCACTATCTTCTAAACAGCCCCACAGGTTCCATTAACATCTTGTATTTTCTGACAGGGAATCCTTTCAGAAGACTAAATTTTCAGAAAATGCCTAAAGAATTTCTGTATGTTGGCCGGTGTAAGAAAGTTACGGGAGATATGTATAGTTTGTGGGTTAGATGACAGTCAGATATATTTCCTCCTCTCTTAGAAGCAGATCGGTAAGTAAAATCACAAACCTCTGATTTGACTTTCCTGTGTCACCAAAAATAATCAGAAAATACAGAGAAATAGTCTGTGCCAGTTCATTATTAAAACTGGTAAAATCCAAACAGGGCTCATTGCAGGTTGCTATGCATGTGCTCACTCGACTAGTCACTGCATCCTCATGTGGCACCTGAGCTGATTGATTCTGTCAATAATTACGTAGGGTACTTCAGTTGTTTTGGATTGATGCACCCAGATAAGAAATCTGTTTGTTCTGCATGTTAAGGAATACTAAAACCAACATTAATGCAAATTACATTGAAGGTGAACAACAGTAGTTATATGAGTGCTTTACTTTCTCATTGCTATAGGAAAGAGTGATAGAAATTCCTACAGATGTACATAACCTATCTGTTGCCATCTCTGTTTACCAGTTGTGGGAGGGGCAACCAGACTTTATGGAAGAATATCCAACAGAGTATCATTTTTCCTCTTACAGAATTGCAAATTAAGGCTGGATATAGAATCATAGAATGGTTTGGTTTGGAAAGGTCCGTTAAGATCATGTAGTTCCAACCCCCACTATAGGCAGGGACACCTCCCTTTAGACCAGGTTGCTCACAGCCCCATCCAGCCTTGCCTTGAATGCTTCCACGAAGGGCTTATTCACAAGCTTGCTGGGCAAGTTGTTCCAGTGTCTCACCACCCTCACAGTAAAGAATTTTTATTAAACCACAACAACATAAAAAACACATTAATATATATGCATGTATATATTGCATCCTGGCTTGCATCAGAAACAGTGTTGTGAGCAGGAACAGGGAAGTGATTGTCCCCCTGTACTCAGCTCTGGTGTGGCTGCACCTTGAGTACTGTGTCCAGTTTTGGGCCCCTCACTGTAAGAAAGACATCGAGGCCTTGCAGCGTGTTCAAAGAAAGGCAACAAAGCTGGTGAGGGGTCTGAAGCACAGGCCTTATGAAGAGCGGCTGAGGGAGCTGGGATTGTTCAGTCTGGAGAAGAGGAGGCTCAGGGGAGACCTTTTTGCTCTCTATAACTTCCTGAAGGGAGGTTGTAGTGAGTTGGGGGTCGGCCTCTTCTCTCATGTAACTGGTGATAGGATTAGAGGGAATGGCTTCAAGCTGCACCAGGGGATGTTCAGGCTGGAACGTTAGGAAATACTACGTCTCTGGAAATGGCACTGGAATGGGCTGCCCAGGGAGGTGGTGGAGTCACTGACCCTGGAGGTGTTCGAGGAGCATTTGGACATTGTGTTGAAGGACATGGTTTAGTGAGAGCTATTGGTGATAGGTGGATGGTTGGACTGGATGATCTTGTAGGTCTTTTCCAACCTTGGTGATTCTGTGATTCTGTGATATATGCACACGTCTAATCAATTAAACTTATTTAGAGACGATCATGATTAGTCTCCTATGCCTTTCTCATATCAGTCTCCCCGTGGTCCCAGGAAACTTGTAATTTTCATTTCACAAGAAAAGCACCGACTCCTGGTTTTGTTTGACACATTTTCAAAGGCACAAAATTTCACCTATTCTCCCTGTTTCTACATAGTGATATTTGTTCCAGTTGGAAAAAATTAAATTCTGGAGGTAACCCTTCAGAGCATCTGTTTCAGATCTCATGAAGAGGAAAAGAAATGAAAGCCTGACTTATAGACAATGCCATTGAAACTGGCTGTGAAACTTACCTCTGCCCATCTGATGCCTTTTAAAGCACAACCATGTGTGAAAAATAATGAATCTTTATACCTTCCTTTACCTTTTAAAACAAAATTGATGTATTCATTTATAAAGCTGTTTGCTTTTGTTAGTTTTATATTTCATTTCAAAATATATTACTTTATACAATATGGATCATTTAGGAGGTGTGTTAATAGGAAATTCTAGTAGTAGACCTTTCATGGTTCTTTGCAATATCACAATTAAATATTAAAGCATTAGAAAAATACATCTGAACAACATGATTGACCTTTGAAAGAAGAGCCTTGTAAGACCAGAAAGACTTCATATAGTTATATGCAAACTTATGACCATGCAGTAAGACCATCCCAGCTGCACTCAGTGACATAATGAGACGTGTATATTCACGCATCTGGACAAGTCAGTCCTCAACAAAAAGTGCACCTAAGCACATCTGCACTTTAGATTACCCAGGGCCCCCCAGTCCGTGTCTGCCAGCAGCCCATTGGCTCTCAGCAGCGTAGAAATGATCCCAGAGGAGCCACAAGGCAGCACAGCTGACCAAAACATAGCTTGCTGCTGAACAGGGCAGTTCTCAGCACCGAACGGTTGGTGACTGCTGCCAAAGCCTGCACTCCCTGACAGCCAAGTGAGCGCCCAGAGAAGTCACTAGAGGGGTCAGTAATGTTAAAAGAAATTGCATGCTGTAATCAGGCAGGTGTCGTGTTATGTTTGGCTCCCATTTTGGCTGGAAATTCACAGTGGAGTGAAGGAAGGAACAGGAAAGAGCTGGTACAAGGTACATGACTATTTGGAGCTACATCCTCTCTGGAGATGTCACTACATCTACATCTGGATGTAGTGAGAGGAGAGTGGAACTAAAATAATACAGAATTATGTACAAAATGAATAGAAGAATCTTAACCCTAACCCTAGTAAAACTGTGCTGAAGGGTTTAGAGGTCTTTAAGGAGCAAGTGTATAAACTCAGAAAAAAAAAAAATCTGTTGAAGGCTATCGGAAAATCAGATACTATGTCTAAGTGAGAAAGATTGTGAACAGCAGACTCTAGATGAGTTTACTGAAGTTTTCACTCTTTTTGCTCTATTCTTTTGGTGTGCATCTGCTATTGGATACTACTGAAAACAGAGTACTGGTCTGGATAACCTCTAACCTGTAGTGTCTATATGTTTGCAATTGCATTGCAAGGAAAAGGAGGGAGTATCTAGTTTAGTGGTTAGTTGGCATTTCCACCTTTCTGTAACGAAACCTGGCAACTACACAGAACAATAGAAGATTTTCCCACATAACCAAATAGGGAGAAAGTAATTTCCAACCCTCCTCCAGTCATATCCAGTCCTCCAGGCAACATTAGTTTACAGGCTCAGCGCTTGTCCCTTTTCTGTTCAGGCAAAGATCTTCCTCTCTGCTTCCTCAACTTTCTCAACCAGAATCACTACAACTCTTCAGAAACTCCTGTAGAGAGAGAAAATGCCCAATATTTCAACATTAAAGGGGTGTCACTATTGAATCTATAGAAAGAATAAAGAAGGCTTTTGAAATTTACCCAACAGGCCAGACTACCTTAGCTAGCTAGTGTTTTGCCAACATACAAGGAAAAAAAAAAATTGTCCAAAATCTGCAAAAATTGTATGTCCTTGACAACTATACTCAGGCTAGTCTTTACATCTGTAACTCACATTGGGAAGACTCTGGAAAGAATGAATTGTTCTGGAAGAATCTGGATAAACTGTGTTTTAAATTATTTTTGTGGGAAGCAAGCCCTTTAGTCTATTAACAAATGGCTTGCAAACTGACCCTGTATTCTATTTATGTATTAGCTGAATCGTTTAATGCATTTCAGCTTTTGGTGAGTTGTTCCAAAACAGTCTGTCAATGGTTACATGAGTCATAGGTCATTGTTTCTGAGAGCTGATTGGACGAGTACAGTTTTTAATTAGGAGACAAAATGTGAAAAATAGCACCCAGAGAATAAAACACTTAAGAAGTTCTGTGCCAAAAGATTAATCAATTATGGTGAAATGTTTTATTTTGGAGAGTTAGAGCCTCTGAGCACTCAAAACACGTGGGTGACATGACCTGCAAATAACAGCTAGATTCACCACTTCAGCTTAGACTGTTTCGTACTCCTCAGCCGTGTCCATGTGATGTGACTCAGGTCAAAACATAAAGCATGTTTCTTACAAAACCAAATTTACACTTACTCTGATCTGTTAATCACAGACAGTAAATGCACGGCCTCAAATGCAGTTGAACTTTTTCTCCTTCTTGTTTCCTGGCCAATGCAGAGAGGCTGCATAGGCAGATTAAGTTCAAGGAACATGAAATCCCTGTTACAGAACAGTGCACCTTTAACCGCTGATGTATGAGTGTTGACAGGACGTCACTCCTGCCCCAGGCAGCATCTGCTGCCGTACCATATATTTCCCCCTGATGAGCCCCAGAGGTGCTTGCACACCACACATCAGGTGATTCAATGCAGGAATCTCCCTCCTGGGGTCTGTTTTATGAAATTAACTCAAACCAAACAATTACTTTTGGTCACACCAGGTAAAAAATAGCTCTTTGGGAGTCCCAGAGTCTTTGCATTATACAGTATCCAACTTAGAGTTGACTGTTCCTTCCCCAGTCTACTGGGCTTTGGTTCTTACTGCCTTTAACTCAGAGGTATGGCTTTGCAGTATTTTGAGGGCCTGTTCCCTGGAGAAGTTTGCTGTCAATGAATCTTCTAGTTCTTCTCAGGCTCAAGCAGTGCCCCAGTGCCCAGGAGAACCTCATGAAGTTCAAGAAAGCCAAGTGTCTTGCACCTGGGTCATGGCAATCCCCACTACTAATACAAGCCAGTGGCTGTAAGGATAAAACACAACTCAGCTGAAAAGGACCTGGGAATACTGGTGGTTGGTCATGAGTCTGCAATGTGTCCTTGCAGCACAGAAAGCCAACCACATCCTAGGCTTCGTCAAAAGAAGCGTGGCCGGCAGGTCAAGGGAGGTGATCCTGCCCAGCTGCTCTGTACTGGTGAGGCCTCATCTGGAGTACTGTGTCCAGATGTGGAGTCCTCAGCACAGGAGAGACATGGACCTTCTGGAGCTTGTCCAGTAGAAGGCCACAAAAATGATCCAGGGGATGGAACGCCTCCCCTACATGAACAGGCTGAGAGAGGTGGGGCTGTTGAGCCTAAAGAAGAGAAAGCTCCAGGGAGACCTGATAGTGGCCTTTCAATATCTAAACGGAGACTATAAGAAAGCAGGGTCTGTTGTGATAGGACTGGGGGAAATGGTTTCAAATTAAAAGAAGAGAGATTTAGATTGGATATAAAGAAGTTTGTTACAAAAAGGGTGGTGAGCTACCCTGTCCCTGGAGACATTCAAGGTCAGGCTGGATGGGGCTCTGAGTAACCTGATGTAGCTATAGGTGTCCCTGTTCATTGCAGTGGAGTTGGGATGACCTTTAAGGGTCCCTTCCAACTTAAAGAATTCTATGCTTCTATGATTCTATGGTTTCTAAATCAGTTCACAGGCTGCCCTCAGGATCACAGCCAATCCAAACACACACTTGGTAGCTGCAGTGTTCACTGTTTGCCCCAGGATGCCCAGGTGGGCCATAGGCCCATCATAGAAGTTTGTGGCAACACTCCCCAAGCCATACTGACCTCAGATAGGCAGCCCTATTGATCCTATTCCTTCAGCATTCTGTCATCTTAATTGCTTTCAGTCCCTGTGAAAGGGCTTTAGCTTGTGGATACATTTCCTCTCACACACTATGGGGATCATTTTTTCAGCAGTCACGTGGCAGCAGGTTGCAGTCACTGAGTCAACTACAATGGGTGTATGTGTTGTCTCAGCCAACATTAGATATGCAAGTCCCCATCTAACTGGATACATCTGCACAAGTATATTAGTAAGTAAAGCGCTCATTTGCAGAGGCCTGGAGCACCCCAAACCCTGTCTGACAGCAGTTGGGGCAGGCTTGCCGCTGTGGGCCCCAGCACTGCCCAGCGCTGCTGAACGTTCTAGACCAGGGTTGCCAAACACAACTAGGGCATGTTTCTTTGTATCCTAACTAAACACTTCAAACAGGTTTCTCCCTGCTACTAATCAAAGGATCTTCTTCCACCTCTAAACCCTTGAGTAAAAGTACGCTTCCTGAAGGCCAAAACAAGCACAAAGGGTATAGTGTTTGAGAGCTGAGGACTCTGTTCAGCATCACCAAAGCAATCATTCAGAAGTCATTATCTAAGCACCTGGTTTAAAATCTTCATTCAAATGATGAAAGTTCAGCTCTTTGGCTGAAATATTCATGTATTTGTCTTCTAGGCCTTTAAGAAGCCTCCCTTTTGACATTCCCATAACAATTTTTGAGTCTCCTGAAACTTACTGGTTTTTATTTTAAAGTAACTGGATTCTCATGAAACTCTCCCTGGGACTTTTAAGAAAAACACTAAATATTGCAGCAGCAATCAGTCTTGAGAACAAGTTACCCTGCCTTTCAGTGGCACTTAACTCTCACATAAATCACAGCATTTGAATTGATTCTTTGACTCATTATTAGTGATTCCAGAACAAAAAATGCACAAATGTAGTTGAAATTTAGGCCAAATCCACCACAGACGGAAGGAAATAGTTGTGAAATCACTTGTAACAGAGAGAGGATCCTTGGGGCAAGCAATGGGAAGGATGCTTGTATGTGCAGTTAAAAACAAAGTCACTCATACTGACTGTTGAATGTATTACTTTATTAACAACAATATCTGGACTGAATAGGGTTTTGTTTTAAGTGGCTAACTGAATTTTAGTACTTGTATTTTTGGGAGTTGGATGTGAAAGACTGGGAAAGAAAAGTGGCTGGCATTTCTTAAATAAAACTACCTTAGTATTAGAGTAGGGGAAAACATTCTTATTATCCATTCAGATTATTCATTGTACACGGTTCCTGGGGTTTCACCTGATTCTTGCAGTTGTAGGTCGTACATACCTTGGCTGACCTGACTTCCTGCTCACCATTCAAACTACTTTTTACATGGATGTGTACCTACTCCTCTCTGACCCTGTCACTGGATGGACTTGGTGGGTTAGCCCATGGGCTTTCTTCCTAGGTCCTAGGGCTATTACTACAGTCAAAATGTTATGCTGCCAGGCACAGCAGGCATATTTATGTAGAAGTTCTTTAAGGACTCCCAAAATGGATATACCATAGCTAAGTGCTCTGTGGGATTGATAATCTCTTCTTGTGAAACAGGCAAAAAGAGTTGATGATCTGTACATGGGAGAATTTTCTGTTGGAAAATCCTCCAATGTATGGATCATCAACTCTTTTTTACACTGGAGGACTTTCCACCAGAAATTCTCCAGTGTTTTGCTGAAATCTGCTTTATACCGCCAGAATAGGAGACTTCACTGTCTGCTCCAGAATTTGCTCCTTGTGCAAGTAAAAGAAGTGAGTGGCGTTGTTTAACCACCTTTGTAGGAATGCTTCAAATTTTCCACGCTTTGTCCTTAAATCCATTTTTCTATTGTACCTTTGTATTCATTTTTATTAAGATCTTTGTTTTATTCTTGAGTCAAGAGATCGCATCCCTGGAGGTAGATTGCATAATTGTGAAATCATAGAGACCAGAGAAACAATCACATAAGTACTCCCCAGAGCATCACCAACATGGAAACTGGAAAAAAAATGTTCTCCAAAGGCTGGTGCCTCCCAGACAGTTATAACCTTCAATGTTATGTCAGCTTCTGTCTTGTACATAAACCATAAGACACATGGCCTTTTTGCATCATTATTTTTCATCTGCTTTTATTACTCCATCATTGACACTAGTACTTGAAACACAGTCTGGAAGTAAAAACTTTCGCGGTCACCAGAGCAAAATGATGGTTGACCTGCTTTTTTCAGGTACGTATTTTTTTTCTGTATTCTGTAACTGTTCTTCAACCTGGTCAAAACTGACAAAAAGTGAAATTTATCTGCTGTGACCCAGGGATGGCAGGAACAGCTTGACAGAGCCAAGGAGTTGGGTAATCTCCTGTTATCAGAAGGATTATGCCTTTTCTATAGTGTGGTTCAGTGCAATACACACACGAAAAATGGGGGGTGAGGGGCAGCTCCTTTACTGGGCTGAAAAGTCAATTACATCTTCCTCCCCCTCCAATAATTGTGCTTAATTGGGCATTTTTTATATAGGCAGCAGTAGCAGCTGAGCGGCTGAGCTCAGCCGGCTTTGTCCTGAGCCTGTTGGTGGGGAGCAGTCAGCAGGCAGCAAGAAGGCTCAGGCAGTGCAGGCCAGGGCATGGGGGCCATCAGAAGCAAGTTTATGGGTGAGAGGAGGCTCCTCATCCTAGGTCCTGCAGGACCAGCACCATCATCCAATTGATGTCCAATCAGTCCCTAAACAGCGACTGCTGCCCTGGCCAACTCCCTTCAGTTTTATAGTTTTCACCTGACATGTTATGGTATGAGACATCCCTTTGGCCTGTTTGGGTCAGCTGTCCTGGTTCTGCTCTCTCCCAGCTCAGTACGAGGAACTGAAACATCCTTGGCTCTGTATAGGACTGCTCAGCAACTAAAACATACCCGTGTTATGAACACTGCTTCTCTCCTAAAGCCAAAACATAGTATCATACCAGACAATATGAAGAAAATCAACTCTACTCACCTGAAACCAGGATTGTTTTTAATAAATTTATGTAGCACGATTCATTCCTTTTACTCAGCTTCAGACTGGAATTATGCTCTTAGTGCATATTTCCCCATGCTTCTAATGGCCTTTGGCCATGTACTCTGCAGTCAAAGTTGTAATTATGGCTATAAATACTTTCATGAACAGAGAATGATTTGGCCTCCCATGCCAGGAGACAGAGCCTGCCCCGGGGGTACCTTTGCTAAGGTGAAGAACCCTGCTCCCTTCCCAGCCCTCACCGATCAATTTCAAAACCTTCCCAAACATGAGAGGGGCAGCTCTTTGATACTTTACATCTATTTGCCACAGCGATCCATCTTGCGAAAAAGTAAACACAAGAAGATGTCAAGATGTCCTGCTCTCTCTGTTTAGCATTATTCACAGTAGATACAGTGTTTTTGCGAGGGGGTGCAAAGACCTTAAAGCAAAAGGTAAAGTCTAACCGAAGGGGGTTTGAGGGTTACACAGATATAGAGATATATATCTGTTTAAAGCTTTTGATATAACTTTGTGATGTCAGTTTGGGTTAAACCTTTAAGGTTGAGAATGAATATAATAGAGATAGTCCATCACGGGGAATGGGGTTTCCAGAGATCTGTAAGGTCAATTTAAATTATCCCGGAGATTAGCCCTGAGACAGTGAATGGTTCCACAAACATCCCTGCTGCTGTCTCAAACAGTGATACGATATGTCCAGACTTTTGTTAGCATTTCCAAGGAGGCTAATCCCGCGAACTGCAGCGAGGAGAAGACATGACTTTGTAGGTGAGGCTGTCACTCTCCATCTCAGTGAGTTATGGGGCTGGGATGGCAGTAGAACAGGAGCATACAAGTTACAGGTCAAGCTCTTCAAAGACTGTCAGCTCAAGCAAATCCACTCTGCAAATTTAAAGCTCTTCACCTTGAAGCGTCAAGCAATTTATTTTGTTTTAGAAGAGAAATAAGCTGTGACCTTGTTACTTACATTTCTAGCTACTATCTCTGACTTATTGCAGTCATCCTTCATGCACTTTGTGAGATGTGTGCAGTGTATGTAAAGCTCCCAGAAAGCTGTTCAGTAGTTACTCTGCCAGTCCAAAAGAAAGATGCTAAAATACTTCTTCTTTCACATATACACAGATTTAATTCAGGGAGACTTTTTTTAAAATTAGATCTCTCATATTTTGTTTGCTGCTGTTGAACATATGTACCTGAAAAAGGACTGAGTACGATGACTGCAAGTAGCACCTCTAGATATCATTCCCCTCTTCATGCACAAAGACAGCTTTGTACACTCACCTGAGAGGTGCACTTTTGCTAGCACAATATAAATGCTGATTTTTCACTTTTTGGCCCTCATTTATTTCATAAATTACCTGAGCAAAACCTGCATATGCTCCAGTTTTCAATTGTGTAAATATTTGCTTCAGTGAGATTTTAAGGGAAGTCGGCAGATTCTCTTTGCTAGAAAGCCAGCTTAAATAGAGCTATAGACATGAACAGCCTTGTAATAGATTGGGATAACTTAAAGTATGTAAAAGGTGAAATGACAAGGAAAAGACATGATCAAAAAAGCTCGGTTTGAATATTCCAACATTATCAGATCACCGGTTACTTTTACAATAATGTTTTATTGATTATGAGCACTAACATAAAGTAAAATTTCAAATAAAAATCATGTGTAGTTATGGAAGGATCCTGAAGCCAAGGATTGGTGCAGATGCTCTGATTATACTTACGTGATTACATTTTTGAAGAAATGAAAGAGGAATACGTGATCCATTAAAGATTCAAGCAATATCGTGTATAAGAAGATGAAAAACCCCTCTAAAGTCAGTGGATTTTTGTATTTCAGGTGCCCGGAACTAAAGAAAATTGAAGGCACACACGATAAAAGTAGTTTGCTGTTAATGGGGCTCACCAAACTTTCTTCATAGAATCATAGAATGGCCTGGGTTGAAAAGGACCACAGTGATCATCTAGTTTCAACCCCCCCTGCTATGTACAGTGTTGCCAACCACCAGACCAGGCTGCCCAGAGCCACATCCAGCCTTGGGATTTGCAAATCAAAGAGTAGGAAAGTCAACATTGCACCTTCTCAAATCATTGCTAATAGAATTACATTTCATTCTATTGGTACTCTGAGTGTAAGAAGTGATGAGATGCTGAGAACTGTGCAGGCACACTTGCATCTGTGCCTCTTTGGCCTCATTACCACCAAACACTCATTGTCAGCTAAAGTGCCAGAAGCTCTGCAATGTGTAGACTTCATTTCTGGTTTCTGTTCAGAACTGAAATTGTTAAATAACACCAAAAAAAAAAAAAAAAGAAAGAAAAAAAGAAAAAAAAAGAAAAAAGAAAAAAAGCAGTTTGTCACACTTCCAGCTCAGTTTTCCCAATTCAAAAAATGTGGACAGGTTGGCTAAGTTTCAAGTAAACACCCAAACAGTTCAAAGCAGTGAGAGGTAGATCCAAACCAAACCAAAGCTCCTGCATTTCAGACACGCTTGGATTCAGATCCAAAATTCTCTGTGGGCCCCTCAGGTACAAAGGGGTGAATCAAAAACACGCCTGAATCACCTTTCCATTCTGTTCCTTCCTTGAATACATTCGGATCTGAAACCAAGACTGAACATTGCTTCTTACTGCGTTCCCGTTGGGTGGTTGTTCTGACCGAAGCTGAATGCAGATCTTTTGACGTTTGTCCAGCAAAAAAAGAAAGATTTGAGCAAATACTTCTGACTTGGCTATGAGCTCATGAGACAGCATAATTGTGTCTGCTCCGAAGGCCAAAATATTTCAGATGGCAGCGTGAGCTACCATACTTCCATCAGCAAATGCAGCGGCAGGGAGAAGCTCTGTAGTTTCAGGCTTAGTTTTCCAGCAGCGAACAGTAGCTGGGAGTGCTCAGTTTGAGACTCCATCTGCCTCATTTTTGGGACAAGCTGAACATTTGAATTCTGAAAATTGGAATGTCTTAGAAATATTGGTCTTTAAAAAAAAAAGATAATGAAGTGTAAAGTAATTATTCCCAGAAATATGAAATAGTTGCCACACTGTACCAGACAGACACACGGTCTGCTGTTAGTTTTTCACTTCTGTGTAGTGAGCTTTTTTAAAGTGCTGTCTATACTTTCCACAGTAGACAAAATCCTTGATGCATCAACTTATTCAGACCCAGTCTGTTATATGAAGAAGTAGCTAAAGCAGAAAACCCGTGATTTTAAAAACGAACGTGAATAATAATAAGAAAACCCTGAGTTAAGGAGGATGCTCCGGCTGCACCCCAGGCCCCCCGCAGGAGCACTACCCCGGGCGCTGCGGCTACCGCAGCCCCGACTCGCTCGGCTCGGCGGGGCCCCACGCGGGGCCAGCGGGCGGCGTTCCGTGTAGGGGCAGCGCCACCTGCCGGCAGCATCCGCCGCGGCCTCCGGGGCAGAAGAGCCTGGCTGCGGGTCGGCGAGGAGCCGGACTGCGGGGCTTGCAGCTCCCGCCCCGCTGAGTCAGAGCTAAAAGTCAGCGAGGAACAAAATCTGAAAACTTCCCGTATTTTTTTTTCCATCGTTCTCTTCCTCTGAAAAAGAATGCTGTGAGACAGAGACTCTCTTCTGCGTGACCTGATGATCAACCAACTTGGGAAGTTCAGCTTGGGTATTAGGAAAAATTTCTTCTCTGAAGGAGTGGTGAGGCATTGGAACGAGCTGCTCAGGGAGGTGGTGAAGTCACTATCCCTAGAGGTGTTCAAGAAACTAGAGATGTGGCACTGAGGGACATGGTCATTGGGCATGGTGGGGATGAGCTGACAGTTGAACTAGATGCTCTTAGTGGTCTTTTCTAACCCTAATCAGTCTGTGATTCTGCATAAGAATTTGAGAAATACTCAGGACGGGTAGTAGCTAGTGATATTTAGAGTTGATGATCACTGTCGCTTAATTAAACAGTGATGGGTCTTGACCACATGTTTATCTGTGATTGAGTCTTACAGCTGCTGTAAGTTGGGTCATTCAGCAGGATGGGAATGTAACTTCCTTCATTTTAATTGTGGGAACAAACTGAGTGCAATGCCTGACTTGTTCTTTGGACAGAATTTTATGATTATTTTTACCCTTTCACTTTTTCTGCCTGCATATTGTCACCTGTAGTTATGTGTGCTGGTTGTAAACAGGTCTGACTTCTTGTCAGTGGTTGAACCCTTTGGGGTAGTGCTTTAACAGGTTCCTTGTACTGCTGAAGAATTACGGTGTTGTACCTGAAATCAACTGTGAGCAGAAAGGGCACCTAAGGCCTTCTTCCTGAGGTATGGGAAAGGATTTTTGAACCCAAGAATGTCTCTTTTTTTCTCTTCTTCCTACTGTGTAGATGTGTAGCAAGACACTGTCTCTCCATACACCTGGTCTCATTTACATTCTTAGGCCACTAGGTTATGGGCTAAGCACAGTCCAGTTCCACCACCTGGCCTGTGCTTGGAAAGTGACTCCAGACTTTCCTTTTGTTCTTCTGCTGACAAGTAGCATTGGGACACTGATCACAAAGACATTTAGCAGAAGAGTGGTGGAGTAACAGAGCAATAAGCTGATAATCGGTGTATTTGGCAGCAGAGTTTTCTAGAAGCCCCTCCTCCTTTTTCCTTCACCTTCCTTCACAGCTCAGCTTCTCTTCACCAGGAGTTTTCCCTTGTACCCTCAGACCCCTTCCAGCCACTCTAAATCACCACCATCACTGCAGACTGAAGCCCTTTGCTAGGTTACAGCACCAGCAGTGACAGCAGATGAAGTGCTTGGGATGTACTTTTTCCTGCTTGGTGGGTTCTTTAACCTCCCCCTCACTGACTCTGCTGGTGGAAGGCTGCAGTCAGGATTGTCCCCAGTCCCCTCATTCCCAGCATAATTCCCTCTTTCACTCCCCAGCCCAGCTTGTGGCATTGGTCACTGCCCAGCACAGGGAGCCCTCTAAGTCACAACCATTAAGCCCAGGTCATGTCATGTGCTTTGTATGTAAAGTTAGGAAGATGTATAATAGCACACACGATAAAAGTAGTTTGCTGTTAATGGGGCTCACCAAACTTTCTTGTAGGATGGGAGCCTAAGAATGAATTTGTAAGTAACAAATGCAGGCAAGGGGTCAGGAACTGCTACCCTGGGTGTATTACAGCTTGAAAACTAAGAAGCCTAAATAATAACCAGTGACATGCAGCATGCAGTTTTTGGATGACCAGGATGGTGCAAGTCCACATTGCTAATACCCTTCTTCCACATCTGCTCCCCAGCACACATACACACACACATGCACACATACATACCTAACTGTGGAATCCCATTTGATTCACCACTTGTGTCCTTTGGGAAGAATCTTCCCAAAAAAGCTCAGGATCTGGTGCTCTGCTTTTGTTGAAAATACACAACCTCCAAAGCAATACGCTACACGAGCGAGTCACATTGCCCTGCAGTAATGTTATGAACTCGATACCCCATCCAGAAACAAGACCACAGTGAAATGAGGTGATGTGCTGTTTATGTGAAAGAATATTTGTACTAGATACCGGATTTTTTTATTTTATCATCAGGCCTAATAGATCATTATCAGGCTAAAGTAAACCTCTTAAATGCTCGATTGGTGTGCGTGTAAATGAAGCTATGCAGAAAGGCCTCAGGACAGAATGAAGTTTATGAGACTGCAAGCGAACTCTATTTATAAAAGTGTTTGGAAATGAAACAAAGAGTTGTTCATGGCTCGCTCTGCGCACACCATCATCCCTAACAAGCAGCCAGGGACACTGCACTGTTGGGCTTTCCTCATTCAGACAGGCGGAAATACACAATCCTGTGTTTCAATACAAACAGGGTTTTCTGGCAAAGAGTTTGATTTTGAAATATACTGGGATAGAACAGGTGGGAAGTGTAAAAGAAAAGTGCATCTCATCCAGTTTGTGTCAGGAAGAAATGTTGGTGAGAAAATCCATGCTGTGCTTTAGCAGGGCTGATTTGTGGCTCTGCTTTTTAAGACACGAGGTTTTGTGGATATTGGAGATTTCAAGGAGTATTTTGCAGTTTCTCTCAGAATTCCAGACTGGACCCCAGTGCAGTGACCATGTACTAACACACTGCACATTTATCACTCTGTGCCCTTGTGCTCCTGTGTCATTAACTGATGGAAAATTTCTGTCAGAAATTAATGTTCCAAGGATCAAATCTACATTTCACTGTAGAATCCCAGTAGGTGTGTGTTACAGTCAAAGATTCCTTCTTTTTTTTTTTTTTTTTTTTTTTTTTAATACAGAGTGGATCATGTATTATTTAAAAGAAGGTAAATGGATGCAATTTTTATTTGTGGCCATGAGGAGCAGTGAGTGAGCCCTCCCAGGCCCTAACTTACTTTTTTCATACTTATTCTGGGACTGTTTAGTTTGGAGAACAGGAGGCTTGGGGGAGACCTTACCGCTCTCTACAACCACCTGAAAGGTGAGGAGGTGAGGATCAGCCTCTTCTCCCAGGTAACAGAGGAAAGATGAGAGGTAATGGCCATAAGTTTTGCCAGGGGAGGTTCAGATTGGATATTAGGAAAAATTTATTCTTAGAAGGCGTGGTGATGCATTGGAACAGGCTGCCCAGGGAGGTGATAGAGTCACTGTCTCGAGGTGTACAAGAAATGTGTGGATGTGGCACTGAGGGGCATGGGTTAGCAGACATGGTGGGGATGGGTTGGTGGCTGGACTAGATGATCTTAGAGGTCTTTTCCATCCCTAATCATTCTATGATCCTATGATTCTTCCAACTCCGAGAAACAATTTTTTATCTCACTCCATATCCATAAGCTGAGCAGCTCTGCGGTGCCTCTTTGACGGCTGGATCTGATTAGGAAAATTACGAAAATAACTGGTGACACAGTAATTTTTGTCTTTACAGTTTGCACCTGTTGAACTGTTGGCAGAAACTCAGTTCTGATTCAAACTAGAAAAAAACGTGTGCTGCAGATGCAGGTTGGTGGGGCTGGAACAAAGGAGGGGTGTGTAGCCTTCAGAAGTCATATTCTAGCCTGCATAAAGCATCCTTCAGCCTCCTATTTAACTTTCAGAGACCTGTCTGCATTAGTAGGCGTGCTTTTTGAAATACCCTCGGGATGTACCTCTGCAGCGTTCCCCTGGCAGCCCCCTAAGCCCCTGGCTCCAGCAAGGAACCAGGCATGCTCTCCCAATGGGAGCTGCTATCCCTCATCACAGTGGTTTGGAAACTGCCTGAAAGATGGAGATCCAAGACAGTGAGAGCTCAAGCCACATCCCCCCAGCTGTGAACACAATGATGCAGAAGGAGAGCAGGAGGGGTGTCCTGGCAGGTGACTGAAATGATTCCCTCTGTGCAGCAGTGCAAACTGAACATCAAGACAGAGGTTTCTGCACAACACAGGAAGCTTTCCATATAACCTAAAACTGATAAATGTTTTTTTTCTCTTTGGCAAACAAACTGGAAGTACCTCCATCACAAGCTGAGTTCATTTTTCTTTAAAAAACTTTTCAGCTGGGTTGATAAATTGCACCTCCTGACCAAAAAAATGCAGTTGCTGGCTTGTTTGGTTTTTTTCTTTCCTCTCATTGTCTGGCATGTTGCACTGTGCAAACAAATTGAGATAATGTTTAATTAGGTAAATAGAGCGTTAGAATTAGTGCAAGAACGGTTGGTCAAACGTTCATGGCTCAATACAATCTCATAGGCACTCTGACCAGAAAGGAAATACAGCTCCATGTGGGTGAAAGAAAAATGAGAGCTTTTATATGCAGTAATATTTATTGTGCTATTTGAAGTTTGGATAGCAATTGTAAACCGCACGTGTGCATACATGTGTATGGACTTATAATAAATAGTTAATGAAATCTGGAGCATAAATCTGGATACAAATGCCGCTGCTGATCTCCTTCTATATATATATACATGTATACGATGGACCCAGCCAAAACACAATCCTCAGGTTTTCCAGACCTGGATCTCAATCCAAATGTCGTGGCTCATGCCCACCCCTACTCTTTTTCAAGGAACTCATTCATCAGTGGTGCGGACATTTCCCTGGACTTTATTTTAGCTGCCAGAGATTTTTTGGCATTTTATAATAAGACTAATTGCAGCACATGTGAGCCCCAAGGAATGAAGTCTCTTCTCTGCTTTAAAATTAGTAGCTGTGACTGCCAAAGTGACATGCAGAAATATTTTGGAGGGCAGATAGAAAGCTCGACGAGAGTTTCCAAGGCCACACAACAAAGTGCTGACTTTTTCAACTTAACAAATATGGTTTTCCAAAATACTTCTCTTCCTTTATTCCTATGGGACACTGCAGCCTAAATAAGTAGAACTAGCAACTCTTGGGCTTAACCACTTCATTTCCCCTCCGTGAGCTTTCATCTCTCTTTCTGCACAGCTCACTGCTCTTCCTGGCTGTTTGGAATATTGGTTCCTTGGCTAATAAAACTTTGCAAGTGATTTTGAAAACAAACAATACTATATTACCCCTTTTTTTCACTTGTGAAATAAATATTCCATCAAAGAGACTTTTATGTCTCACAGTGGCAGTTCTCAAATGACCAGCATGGTATCATGTTCAAAACAGGGCACGGTCCATTTTTACAGTAGATTTACTCAATCGCAGTTACTAATCGGATTAGTACTGCTTTTATGTCTGACAAATTTTTAAAAGTTGGGACTCATTAAAGCACTTGCATATAGAGAGCTTACGGTGCAGCACTGTGTTTCTCCGGTTAACCATTTCTGTTTTGAAACAAATCAAACAAGCAATATTTTTTTTCATGTATGTAGAAGGTAAGTTGCTCTGCTAGGTTGCAGTGCCACCAAGTATCGAAGTTCATCTCAACTGAGCAAAAATTGTGCTCGTGTGTGCAGTAAGGAAAGAATATCCAATTAGAAGACAGGGTAGGTTGAGTGCTAGGAAGGAGCTTATGCATGCTACTATACAATGGGTAAACATTTCCTTACACCTTGCTCTTCCTTCTTGACCACATGCAAGACCAAAACCTTCCAACTGAACTGCAGCTTTCCATATTGTTTCTTCACAACTGAATCAAGCTGTCCACAATTCTAAGAAAAACATTAGTGTGAGAATGAGCTGTGATGACCTTCACCATTATTTAATTAAGACCTTAAGAGGAAACGACCTGCATGCCTGCAAAGGGAGAATTTGACCACCAAAAAGCTAAGCTTTGCTTACGAGACTGAACTCCCACAAAGTCAGGGGGTTGTTCCAGATGTTGTTCAAGTGTAATACAGGCCTTGTTTCGATGCTAGGTGTGTATCTCCTTTTACTTCATCTGTTCTCGTATACTGCACAAGAAAACAATTAGGAACATTTTACTCCTTTGGCTATAGGAGGGTCCAATATTCTCTAGCTGAAAGTTGTTTGAATGTTCAAGCAGAATCAGTGCTCTCTGAGGGGGAACGCAGACAAAGCAGACAAAAACAGTAGAAAATAAAGTCTAACACTTTATTTCTACTGGAAATTTCCTCCTGGAGCAAGGGAGGAAAGTGGAAAGCATGCATTTCACTAGCTATTGCAGCATTAAAACTGTAGGAGGGGTTCTGACTGGCTCCCTGATGAACAGGAAGAAATACGGTGTAAAATTATAAAAGACTGTTAACAAAAGACTGTTAATAAAAGACTGTCTTGCTAAAATCACCACAGATGCTCATGTCTACAAATGGTTCCACTGCTGCTCTTCCACATGCATGCAAACAAGCAGACTTTGTACCATCATTAATATACTTTTATTTGCGTGAGGTTAGACAGTTGGAAGGGTATAAGCAAAGATTAGATTTTCAATGGCAAAGAAAAATAATGTATTTAATATTTTTTTTTTAACATGAATCAATTATACTGGAAGGATTTAAGTAGAAATGGATGTACTAGAATATGAAATATATTGTTATTTTTTATAATGAAATATAGTCTTGCATTATATATGCTTTCTATAAACACTAACATTATGAGAAAGCAAATGGGTTACTATCAGCCAAGCACAAGTCAGGAAAAGATCAAATTAAATTTCCACACTGAAGTTTATCCTCTGTCCCCTGTGTACGTGCATTGCTGTGAGATCTTTGACATTAATATCATATGTCATTTTTCTAAGCAACAAAGTGCAGTAGCATATATCTTTTTAAAAAATATTTAATTCACAGATATAGATAGATGTACAATGGAGTCTTGCTGTCTGCAAGTCAGCTTTCTTCTTTGGAAAGGAAAAATGAAATAAAGATAGATAGAACCTAAAAGCTGTGGTCTCCTCCGCAAGATTGCAAAGCTGTGCAGATCTTCAGAGTAACAGCAGTATAGGAATATAAATCTATCTTGCTATTCATTAACAGAGCTATTAACTAGTCTGAGGAAGACACTATTAATACATTTCTTTCTCTTTCTTGTGGTCAGGGAGGAGTTTCAGTGAAAAGTGGGAGAGGAATCTGTTGGGGTTTTTTTTCACTCTACGCCATTAACTTCTCAGTAGTCTCAGAGATGAACACCCTGAGCTGAAGAGCATCCTAAGAAGCTCTAATGGTATGAAACAAAGAACTAACGCACGTATTCATTCACTCCTAAATTTAAGTAGATACCTAAACCCCATATGCTTTGCCAGTACCGTAGTTCCTAGCCATGAGATGGATTGTGCACGTGAGGCAATGGGAGCAGAGTATAGGACAGTGTTGGGAGTAGTTCCTTGCTGAACACCACGTAATGATGAACATCAGAGAAAAAACATTGAAAGTGCTGACATGAGCATGAAGGGGGCCACTGGGGAGAATCATAGAATCATAGAACCATAGAATGGCCTGGGTTGAAAAGGACCACAATGATCATCTAGTTTCAACCCCCCTGTTATGTGTAGGGTTGCCGGCCACCAGACCAGGCTGCCCAGAGCCACATCCAGCCTGGCCTTGAATGCCTCCAGGGATGGGGCATCCACAACCTCTTTGGGCAACCTGTTCCAGTGTGTCACCATACTCTGTATGCAAAACTTCCTCCTGGTAGCTAACCTAAACCTCCCCTGTCTCAGTTTAAAACCATTCCCCCTTCTCCTATCACTATCCACCCTCGTAAGCAGTCGTTTCCCCTCCTGTATATACACTCCCTTCAAGCATTGGAAGGCCACAATGAGGTCTCCCCGGAGTCTTCTCTTCTCCAAGCTAAACAAGCCCAGTTCCCTCAACCTTTCCTCACAGGAGAGGTGCTCCAGCCCTCTGATCATCAAAAAAGGCACTACAGAGGGACCTGGATAGACTGGATCAGTGGGTCAAGGGAAAATGTATGAGTTTCAACAGGGCCAAGTGTTGCATCCTGCATTTTGGTCACAACAACCCCAAGTAATCCTACAGGCTTGGGGAGGAGTGGCTGGAAAGCTGCCTGATGGAAAGGGACCTTGGTGTACTTATGGACAGCCAGCTGAATATGAGCCAGAGATGTGCCCAGGTGGCCAAGAAGGCCAATGGCATCCTGGCTTGTATCAGGAATGGTGTGGTGAGCAGGACTAGGGGAGTAATCCTGCCCCTGTACTTGGCACTGGTGAGGCCTCACCTCGAGTGCTGTGTTCAGTTTTGGGCACCTCAGTACGGAAAGGACATTGAGGTGCTGGAGCAGGTCCAAAGAACAGCAACAAGGCTCATGAAGGGCATGGAGAATGTGCCCTATGAGGAGCGACTGAAGGAACTGTGGCTGTTTAGTCTGGGGAAGAGGAAGCTGAGAGGAGACCTTATTGCTCTCTTTCAATATCTGAAAGGTGCTTACAGTGAGAGCGGGATTGGTCTGTTCTCACTGGTGACAGGTGACAGGATGGGGGGGAAAGGCCTCAAGTTTAGGTTGGATATCAGGAAAAATGTCTTTACAGAAAGGGTTGTTAAGCACTGGAATAGGTTGAGTTACCATCCCTGCATGTGTTTAAAAACTGTTTGGATGTGGTGCTCAGGGACATGATTTAGCAGAGGGTTGTTAGAGATAGGGTAGTATGGTTTGGTTGTGGGTGGACTTGGTGATCTTTAAGTTCTTTTCCAACCTGAGCAATTCTATGATTCTGTGACATACTGGTCAGAGGATTTTGCATGTATAAACTCCTGGCATGTTCCAGTATCACAGCCTGTTTACTTAAAAAAATAAAAAATAAAAAGTAAAAAAAAAATAAAAAACAGATACAGTCAAAGCATTGCCAATAAAATTCACAGTAAAGACAGTCAATACTGGATTAAAGAATTACCATAGGAAGGCCCCAAACTCTAGATTCATTTGCTGGGATGCCTTCAGCTTGGACCAGCAAGCCCTATAGTTGAGCAGCATTTCCTCCATCAGCAGGTCAGGAGAAAAGGCATATTTCATGCTCAGGTTGCTGACCCAGACCTCTGGCTGAAAGGGAATGATATTAATGCGCTCTGGAGTAGGTTTATCTGACTCTTAATCAGCAAGCCGTTAGCCTGACACAAGGGTCAAAGCAGGGAGTATAAAACACACTGGTATAAGAGTGATCCATGGGATTTCCAGAAAAGGCTTGGAAAAAGAGAGTCTGTGGCACTTCCTCTAATTATTTTTATTACCGTGATTGACTTCAAAACAGCAGCTCAGGAAAAGAAATGGGAAGGTAAAACCTTGACCCAATTGAAATTGATGGGAATTTTATTACTGACCTCACTGAGATAAAACATGACTTTTCACTAAGTTTAAGAGAGTACCTGCTTGTTTTGAGCACTTAAATACTGCATGATATTGTTCAGCCTGGAGAAGGCTCAGGAGAGACATCACGGCAGCCCTGCAGTACTAAAGTGAGCTTTTAAGCAGGAGGGAAATCAACTTTTTACACATTCTGATAGTGATAGAACAAGGTTTTAAGCTAAAAGAAGGAGATTTAGATTAGATGTTACTGAGAGGGTGGTGAGGCATTGGCACAGGCTGCCCAGAGAAGCTGTGGGTGTCCCATCCCTGGAGGTGTTCAAGGCCAGATTGCACGGGCCCCGGGCCGCCTGAGCTGGTGGGAGGCAGAGATTGGGGCTAGCTGATCTTTGAGGCCCTTTCTAACCCAAGCCATTTTATGATTCTATGAAGATAGCCAGGAATTTCAGTGAAACTGAGAAATCTCCCTCTAATTTCCTTTGCAAACTAGACTGTCAAATCAAAAAATGTGGTTTCTCTCTTTCCCGCTGGGTGTGATTCCCTAGCATCTCTATGGGCCCTGATTACACCGATCAGCTTGAATTGCTGTGACCAGCCTCACCTAGAACCTCCACTACACCTTCTGCTGCTGGGCCTAGGGTGTCCATTTAAGTTCAGCCCTGAAAAATTCTTGTTGTTTTCCTGGTTTGTTTAGCAGTGTTTCCTTGGTGGAGCTGGCTTTTTTTCTAATCTAATTCCAGCTTCTAGATATTTATCAAACCTGTGCAGGAGCCTTGCTACTGATCCTTACCTTGCTGTTTCTGACCACTGTCCCAGCTGGACTTGGAACCTAAAACCTTAGCTCTTTTGGAGACTGTCATTTGATAGTTTGTAATAATTGTGGCCAACATGATCCTGCTCAGTAACGGTGTGGTTGTACACCGAATGGAGGATTGCTGTGGGTGCTCTGTTCTCCTGGCTTGTCTCTGCTTGTGGTGCACCTCTGCTTCTGCTGCTATCTGTAGTGCTCCTCCCCAAAATGAATTTCTCCCCACCCAGTTGAAGCTGATGTTACTGACAGTGGAAGCTCTTTCTGGTAAGAAATGTATCATTCAGTAGGAATAATGCAGTAGAGAAAAGCATTGTTCAGGTCTGCCTCTGATCTTTCTGCTTTGTTAAAGTTTTATAAAAACTATGTTATTGATGAAAAATAGAAGCTACAGACTTCTAATACACTTTTGCTAGAGTAGTGACAGTTAATTCCATATATAGCAACTGTTATACTTTGATAACAATAAATTGATATTACATACTAAGTGACATTGTTGGCTACTTTCCTAAGTAGAGCAATAGCATTTGTGCTGCTTGGCTCATTTTAAACAAAGTTATTATCCCTAGGAAAGCATAGAGGTTTGGGTGAAATAAATAAGCTTTACAGAAAACAGTTGCATCAGTATGCAAACGAGTTCCTCATCAGAGCATTACGTTCCATCATTTAAAGAAGTTTGGAAACTAATGTGCATCGAGGGATGCGAGTGTACAATAAAGACATGGTAATTGGATGCAGAGTGCTTCATTATTCCTGCAGGCTAAGAACTACAATTCCAGGTCAGAAGACTCAAGTTTATTTTCTGGTTTCATTGCTTTTCAAATTACTTGTCTCAGTGAGAGATGTTAACCCCACTGCTCCACAGGGTATACCTGAATTTAGGGTCTTCCACTCTGTTCCTGTGTATGCAGTAGTCTATATCTGTCTCTCTCCTTCTTCCACACGCTTCAGTGCACTGAACGCACTCACATATTTAAACCTTTTCTTTTTTTCTAAGGGAGATTTTTAGGTAGTGTTCCACTGAAAGTGGACTAGTACTTCTTCATTGTCAGCCTGGAGTTCCCAGGGCTTTCCTTGTTCTCTTAATGTACATCAGAGCAAATGACTGCAGAGGCCTGTTTTCTGGGTAGGACTGGAGTAGCTATTGCCATTCCTCTGCCGAGCTGTTTATTTTCTATTTCCCTAGTATGGCACTGAGAAAGTTGGATTCAGTAGTGTCAGTTCAGTGATTGGAACTGACATATTCAAACCATTGTGGGTTTTTTAACCAAACCAAAAAAAAAAAAAAAAAGTTTTCCATTTGTTGTTTTTTCATTTTGCCTTTTTTATTTTTTAGTCTGACAGCGTGGTAGGAGGTTACCCTTATTAGCTGTCCTTAAAGCTGCTAATGTGCTTGTGGCAATCCATTCCTATTAACGTTTTCAAGTAATCCTTAACAAATTAGAACTGCATGCTTAAGATGTGGATCTCCACAAGTGCAATTTTCTGCTTCATTGCAAAATTAATGGAGAGTCAGGACTACAAATTCCAATAGTTGCCTTATATGAAAAAGAACCAGCAGTGACAGTGTTCAGTCTGCGGGTCTTGTATGTCTTAAGCTTGTACAGTTCTGAGGGGAAGGGTGTTTTATACTGGTGGTGTGAACATGGGACAAGTTCCTGACAAACTGCATCTGTATTCAATAGACACAAAACTGGTATGTATTCAGGAAGACCTCCAAGAATTTCTGTTCTGTAATTTTTCACCAATAGCTGAGTAAACTCGCACAATGTCTTATCATCCAACACATCCTGTGGCAAGAGTTTCCACAGCATGTCAGTTTCTCCTTTTGTTCTGAAAATGGCACATTTCTTTTTTTTTTGATGTCTCTTTGTTCTCCTATCACAAGAGATGGGCAAATTGGGAGTGGTTATTTGCTTTTCCACATCAGTAGCAATTTTAGACACCTATTGTATGCTACCTGTCAGTTCACTCTAGCCTGAAGTTTTGATATAATCTGCTCTTTTGTGTGAAAGCTGTAATATCGCTTTGATTGTGCTTGTCTCCCTGTGAGCATCTTTTGTAATCATACTGTATAATTTAAAAGTAGGAATGGCAGGACCTGAGGTCAGCATGCTGCAGAGTTGTAGAATTGCATAGTATTCTTGCAATAAACAATCCACTCAGAAACAGGTTGAGAAATAAAATCTTTTATCAGTTTGAAGTTCAGGTGCGCTCTGTCTTCTGGCTTAAAGAGAGGCCAAACCTACAGACCATCTACCAAGTCAGGGGATATAATTGTTAACACAAGTAACTTTAAACAGCTTAAGCTGCCTTCATTTAAACTACTATTCAATCAACTAATTCAGCACTTGATCAAGCTGAAATTAAGTCTAGGGCAATAGAGGACTGAAATATTCTTCCGTAACAATCCAGTGATTCATACATAATCTTAGAATAATTCCCTAACTCTTCAGGTAAATCCAAATCCCTCGACCTGCATTTATGCACCAAACCTTTACTGCTGAGCTATGGATGTGCTCAAGCCCTTGAGTTGAGTACTTTGCCAGAGCTTTGGCTACTTGTTTGCACTACTGATGTTCTCATCTAGGGGTAACTGAGGCAAATTAACCACAGAATTAAAACAAAATAAATGAACCATTTATTTTTTCATGCTAACAGATATGAGTAATACTGATGCTGTTTGGCAGATGGTAACTTTTCTGCAAGCTTTTAACTTTCACATTCCTGCTTCTTAGTGGTTGTTTTCTTCTTCAGGCTGACACTCATTAAATGAAGAGTCTGACTTGATGGGGCAGGATGGGTTGAAACTGCGCCTTTACTTGTGTTGTAAGTTTTGGTGGATAAAGAGAGAAACTCTACCCCTGGCATTGTCAGCCTCCAATCTTCGTATACCAGGTCAAAAGATTCCCTGATGTAGGGGGAGTAAGGAACAGGACTGTGATCCAAAATGTTGCTTAGGAATTATTTCCATCCCTTTATCACATTCCTTACTCTAATAATCACTCAGTCAGCTAAGTCTTCACAATGGAGAATGTTTTTCACAAACTGAACTTCTGACACGATTACCATGCAAGGAAACGATCGCACCGTGCCGTGATGCCTGTTTGAAAGATCGTGGTGTTTTCTTAGTGATTCTGCTAGGAATGTGTTCCTAAAGGAAACTGTTTTCCAAATGAAAATAGCATCTAGATAAAAACAATCAACTGCATAATGAGTGCTAGAACTGCTGATTATCAGTTTATGCATGAAGTAGATTAGTTGTTAGGCAACAGAGCAGAGATGAGAAAGAAGGATTAGGAAAGTGGGAAGCAGCCCCCACGTTTATGGTTGTTTATATAGTGAACAGTACTGCTCCTCCCAGCACAGGAGCAAGCATCTGTTTTCATAAAATATATAAATATCTTGTGGTGCTTTCTGCTGTTTTGGTTAGTATTGTTTGTTCTGTTTGTACACCAGAAGACTCGACTGGCAGAGATGCTCTTTCTGCAGTTAGCTATATTGCCTGGAGTAACGGAGGGGGTAAAATGCTTAAGCCAAAACAGACGCAGATCATAGCAGGTGTTTGTAAACCAGGCTGCAGGAAAGACCAGTTAAGTTATAAAGAGGCTGATGATTCTGGAGTTGCTGACCCAAAACAGCATGTCTGTACGAGTAAGTGAATCACTCTGAGGATAGTTTAGCTGAAGCCCAGTAGCCCTTACTTGCTTTGACACAGTACCTAAGCTAACTCCCTCTCAAGAGCCCACTGTGCAGCTCTCTGCAGTGCTCTTAATGCTTCCCTTTGCATGAGATTTGGAGTTCATCCCCCTGCCTTTGCAATGCCATCAGTCTACTTGTGTGGACATGTTCATTTGTGGAAACAATGAAGATGTGGACATTTAACCTTACTTCATAGTACATGATGAGAATAGCAAACATCAGAAGGGTTCTGTGGTGTTTGAACAAGATCTAGACCATGATTTTTCACAGTCAATATAAATGAGGAAGGCTACATCACACTTTTTATTAATATTTTGGTGTTGAAAGCCTTTCAAAACCTGTATCTCTTTCTGCTAGCCAGTTCCATGTTACGTTTTCAAATTTCACTCTGAAATGCTGAGTAGGGTAGTCTGCTCTTGGGTCACAATGACATTTCAAAACCTGTGGGGTTTTTTTATGTTGTGCTAGCTTTTCAGACTCTCCTAGCTCAAAATGCCAAATTCTGATGATATTTATCGTACAATAATCATGAACGGTAGGTAGGAAAATAATTTCTTAATTTTTACTGGTTAATCGAGATACACATAAGAATGTTTTTTTGGTTGTTTTTTCTTTTATTTTCTCCCAAAGGTTTTCAAGTGTTGCTTTTCTATTGGTAAATAAATAACCCAAATGTCAAGGTGTTGTACTTGTAACATACAATAACCAATTCCTGGTTTGGAAGCTATGCTGCTGTCTGAAAATGCTTTCTTTTCACTTGTTAGCAGTACGCTTCCAAGATCATCACTGTCAAAATGAGATTTTTTCCAAATGTTTCTATTTTTGTCTTGTTTGTTGACCTGCAGTTGACTTAAGGTTAATTCTGTCTGTCTAGATGTAGTGTATTAGTTTATGAAGGCCAAAAGGTTGACTCATCCCTGATGTTCAGATGACAGAGGGCAATCTCTCTTAGCTGGTGGAATGTTGGATGGATATGAATGAAGGTGGCAGGACAGATGAAGACCTTTAATTGCATTCAGATAAGCCACTAATACAACTAATTATGTAATTATTACGGATCTAAGAATGATAAGCGGGAATAACTAGCATTTTCCAACTTAGTACATCTTACCTCATCGCACTAATGCCCCGAATCAGCTGAGATGGACCACGTGAAGTTCAACAAGGAAGTTCAGCAACTTCTTGTGTGAAGTCCTGCACCTGGGGAGGAATAATTGTATGCACCAGAACATGCTGGAGCCCCCCACCTGGAAAGCAGCTGTCAGAAGGCCCTGGGGGTCATCATCTTTGTGAGGTTAGCTACAGCAAGCTATATCAGTAATGACAGGTTCACTTCAATTAGCTGCTAGGAAAACCTTTTATTTAATAAAAAAACAGCTGGGAGTCTTTAAATTTAATCTCAAAGTTAAATTTTTGGCTCTGAATGTGGCTGTCTGACACATACATGAGATACCATTGACACAATGTTATTGGTTTGGGATTTTTTTTGAGCAGCAAATAATTACTTTGACAGCCGCTGGTTCTGCTCATCTTACTGACAAATCGGAGCTGGAAGTGGGAGACTTCGTGTTTTTCATGGGGTTCTGTTAGTTTTCTGTTAAGCATTAGAGCTGAAAACTTGCTCCATCCTTTCTAGCCAAGCATAAGAAGCCATGAAATAGCAAACAAGGGGCCATCCATCTTGCACGTAGAGCACTTTAACAGCTGAACCTTGCAGGCCCAGCCCTGCTTGGTGGGTGAGAAGCGACTACCTATGAAAAGGCTTGTGAGTTATTCACTTCTGTTATCCCATGTGCAATCCCTCATTACCAAAACATGATTTGAGTCTTTTGTTGCTCATCCAGATTGAGGAAGGCCACACTCAGCTGCCTGAATTATAATGCCAACTACATACATAAAAATATTTATTTGCCTGAGAGAACATAAGCTGGAGGGGGGCTTTGGGGTTTTCAGTTTTCAAAAGCATAAATTAGTGATAGCTACAGTTATTGCTGAAGTCTTACTATAATTATAGACATTAAGCCACTAATTATAATTTGATATTACTTTTTTCCCCCCACAGTTTGGAACTACCCTGTTTATCTCTTCTCCAAAAATTCACCAAGCTGTTGAAAGGAACAGTGCAAGTAGACAGAAGACTTGGGGGGGGGTGGGAAGAAAACTTGGCTTATGTTGCTGTCTTGTAAAAAAAAAAAAAAAAAAAAAAAAAAAAAAAAAGCTGTTGATTAAAATAACTGTTTCCCAAAGCCCAGGCTAAATTTGCATAGGCAAAATTTGCCTATGCAAATTTTTATAGTTTCATTTAAGTCATTTTTAAAGAACTTTCTCCATATTATGGCCTATCTTGCCTTCGCTTGTGCTCGTTACTTGCCTTTAGCTTTGCAAGCTGTGACGTCACACTCCAGTTAAGATTGTGTTGTCAGTGCCACGGTAGAGAATGCAAGGAGAATTTGCTTTGGAATAAGTTCTTCCACTTTTCTTCTCAACTGAGAAAGTATTTTAAGATAATATTGGCAATTTACGCCTCAGCAAAATCTAGTACAATCTGATGCATTTTTGACTGTAAAATAATTTATAGGGTTGCTTACAAACCTGGAACATTAATTCTAAGACATGATGATTTTCTGCAGTTCTGTTATATTTAATAGAATTACTCTACAAACATTGATTTCTCACCTAACATTACCTATCTGAAAAAGCTAGAAGGCAGCATTCCCTCTCTAGTTAATGGGAAAAGGCTTATCTAAAGGGAGATTGATCCTGTCCTAAATAGGTGACAGGGTGGACAAAATGAAACACTTGGATATGTTTTTTTTCTCTCTGACTGTTGAGGATGCAAAGCAACTTAATATCCTATTATATTTTCCTTTAAATCTAAGTTCAGGAATGATGTTATTACTGCAGAACAGCTTGGGAGAGGCCTGTAGCATGTAATCTTGCCTGTAGTTGTAGCTATTGTTTGACACCATTGTTCAGAGCCCAGACTACAGAAATATTCTTTCTTTTTACTATGCCTTTTCATGATTTAATTCAAACAGTATAATGAAGCATAGAATCCTTAGAGTTGGAAGGGATGTCTGAGGGCCATGTAGTCCAACTCCCCTGCAATGAACAGGGACACCACAGCTAGATCTTGTTGCGCAGGGCCTGATACAGCCTTGCCTTGAAACTCTCCAGGGATGGAGCATCAACCACAATACTAGGTAACCTGTTCCAGTGCCTCACCCCCTCACTGTGGAAGACTTTTTCCTTCTATCTAATCTAAATCTACCCTGCCTGGGCTTGAAGCCATTTTCTCTTGTTCTGTTGTCACAGACCCTACTAAAGAGGCTGTCTCCTTCTTTAGAGGCTTCTGAATAGCCTCTATCAGGTCACCTCGCAGCCTTCTCTTTTCCAAGCTGAACAGTTCCAGCACTCTCAGCCTGTCTTCATAGAAGAAGTGTTCCATTCCGTGCATCATTTCTGTGGCCCTTCTCTGGATGTGCTCCAACAGGCACATCTCTCTCTTGTTCTGAAGACTCCACATCTGGATGCAATATTCCGGAGAAGGCCTTACCAGCAGAGCAGAGGGGTAGGATCACCTCCCTCAAACTACTGGTCACTCATCTTTCATTTCAGCCCAGGATACAGCTGGCTTTCTGTGCCACAAGGGCTCACTGCTAGCTCATGTCCATCCTGCCATCACCAGTACTTCCAGGTATTTTTCAGCAGGGCTATCCTCAATCCTTTCATCCCCTGGTTTGTACCGGTAATGGAGGTTGCCTCAACCCAGGTGCAAGACCTTGCACTTAGATTTCTTGAATCTCACAATGTTCACCTGGGCCCACTTCTCAGCCTGCCGAGGTCCTTCTGGATGGTATTCTGTCCGTCTGGTGTGTCAACAGCACCACACAGGTTGTTGTCATCCGCAAACTTGCTGAGGATGTACTCAACCCCACTGTTGATGTCACTGATGAGGATATTAAAGAGTATTGGCTCCAGTATCAAACCCTGGGAGACACTGCTCATCACCAATCTCCATCCAGACATGGAGCCATTAACCACCAGTCTCTGGACTTGGTCCTGCAGCCAGTTCTTTGTCCATTGAACAGTCCACCCATCAACTCCATACCTTTCAAATTTGCAGAGAAGGATGTTGTAGAGTACCTTGTCAAAGGTCTTACTGAAGTCAAGATAGGTGATGTCAGTGGTTCTTCCCTGGTCCATTGATGCAGTGACACCACCATAAAAGGCCACCAGGTTAGGCAAGAAGGATTTGCCCTTGGTGAAGCCATGCTGGTTCTCCTTCATCTTCTCCCTGCCTTCCATTTACTTTAGCATGGCTTCCAGGAGAATCTGTTCCATGATCTTCCCTAGCACAGAGGTGAGATTAATGGGTCTAAAGACCTGATTGTAAACAGAATTGTCAACAGAATGTGCTCTTGGCAGTGATATAACACAGTTGTACACACCTATATGAGAGTTGTTATGTCATGGCCTCAGCCAGTGATTGAGCACCTGGTGAATGGTTGTAGTCAGCACAGGTGGAAGCAATTCACCTGTGCAACCAGAAGGGGGTTCTTCCCTAACCTCACTTGAGGGCTGACTGCCACAAGGGAAGGACCTCTATGTGGAGGACACCTCCTTTGGAGTGTTTGGTGAGCCCTGATCCTGGTAAAGAATTCCTTCTTTATTACTGGTTTGTGACCTCTGCCTTTCTTGGGTGATCTGAAACTGGTTTAAAGCAGCTATATCTGCTATCCCCTATCCTTCCAACAGCATAACATCAATCAGGCAGAATCCATTTTCAGTTGAATACTGTTCAGTAGATATGTGAATCTCCATGTTGGAACTAACTTCTGTAAAGGCACAGATAGGGGCGCAACCGTAATACAAAGAGATAACTGTTCTCCTCAGGTCTCTCATAATTATAAGTGAAGGCCTGGCTGAATTCTGGGTTAACAGGATGAGTAACATACCAGTACTGAGTCACTGAGAATCATGTTGCTGATTGAAGATGAGAGGGGGAAAATATAATTGTTCTTTAAAGTAGGAATATAACGCATGGGCATAAGTAATGCATCAGATATACTCAACTAGCAGTGCTGGAATACTGTGGAGTTGGTGATGCTGCACTTGGAGAAGGGTATGGATCAAATGAAAGAAGGAACAGGAAGGACCGACAGCCTTGAAGAAAGAACATACACAATTTGTGTATGTGTATGGCTTTGCGTTTTTGGCACTCACGAGTCCAAGAATGTGATAATAATCTTTAAATATGTAAAATACTGCTTCTCAGAGGAAGACAAATCATCTGCTCTGGGAGGCAGGTAGGACAACAAAAGGCTAAGACTACAGTAAAGAGTCTGGATGTAGCAGGCTTCTGACCAAGATCTAGGAGAGATTACCTGGGATGTTGTATTTTTCCAAACAAGCCAGAACGCTTCTTCCAAGAATGGCACATTGGTGCTGCTTTGGGACAAGCAAACTATAAAATGATGTACGAGGTCCCTTCCTACTCTGTAGTACAACAGACATTAGGTTTGACCTAATGTGTGGAGTGTGCTATGTGAAAAAAATACTGAGAACTACTAGTTCACATTGTCTGTTTGGAATGTCTTCCTATCTAGCTTCATACTTACAAGTGACCTGTAGATTTGTAACTTATTTTTTCTATCACAGCAGCCAAGAATTGTCCAGGGATATTTAGACCTTGATTCTCAATAGTTTATTTACTTCCCACAGAACCAAATGGGTAAACGTCTCTTTTCAACGTGTCTGTATGTCCACATTAAGAAGAAAAAAATACTTGTGTTTAATCAGAGGGATTTAAGATCACTTACATGTGCTGAGCAGGTGGTTCACCAGCAGACTTTACTACCAACTTTTCATTGCATTCTGATTCCAATACACAGAAGTTCTTCTACATAATGTCTTCCTGGACTTCTAGACAAAGTGCCAGTGACAATAATGATGAAGACTGTATATTGAGATTGGTGAAATCAGAAACTATCATTTAACTAAGACATGAGTGTTCACATGAAACCCTTACTATGCTTCCTTACTCTGCTCTACTATTTATGAGTGTGTACTCTCAAAAATAAAAATGTTACTGAAAATAGAAATGCATGCATAACTTAGCTCCAAAATGTAATATCAAAGGGCTGGTGCAGTTTGTAGTTTCAACAGTTGTCAGGTTAAGGAAGGTTTAAAGCACTAGTCCTTAACCTAACAAGGTATATTTTTGCTAAGCCAATAAATGCAAGACCCTCACAGAAGGAATCTTTACTGACTCCTATTTCTTATATGCTAGACATCTAGAGATTAAAAATTAAAATGAAATCTGAAGAAGATGGATCCCGAGAGGATATCTGTACTTCACTCGATTATCAGTTGTACAGCCCAGCTATTTTGCTATCCCTCTATAAAAAATAAAAAAATAAAAAAATAATAATAAAAAAAAAAATCTATGAAATTAAGCTAAACTGATAGGAAGGAAGTATGGAAGAGTCCAGAGAGGCAGAATGTGATAATTATTCTGCTGGAATGAAATACAAGTACATATGTTGCTTCAGGTTCAGGCAAAAATGTTGGTAAGTCTAAAACTGATTACCTTTGTATTGCATATGTACTTTTACACCATATAATGAAAATGAAAGTTCGTAGATTTGCGAGAGTCTTTGAGATGTGAGACTATGGTAGAAAAAAGGTCTAGTACTTTGAATGTGTAAATATGCAAAGGTTAATCTCTGGGCTTGGGGCTCTTAGGAAGAAATATGTACAGTCCAAATAACAAGGAAGAGGTAGAATGGAGCACCCTGAAGGGTTAAAGTGAACTTTAGTCTTTCACTGATCACCCTCTGGTACTGTGTCTTCATAAATTTCCTCTGTTTATAGAGTGTTTTTGATGGCTGGCAATTCTTTGTTGAAAGTTAAGTGCTCTTTTATATGAATAAATAAAGAAGACTTTGGTTTGAATGAATACATTATTTTGACAAATGTTTATTGGAACCCCAATTATGGCTTCATAAATCAGTGCTATCTGCGGTACATCAGGTGAGCTCAACCAATGCCATCAAACGGCACATTGAATATTAGTAGAATAATTAAAACAATTCTGTTGAATGTTGTCCCCCTTACTCAGACTTGACAGTAGTCAAAACAGGAAGAAATTGTTTATTATTTTTATTTAACTTATTAAAATACTTCTTGTAAGATGTAATGGACCTAAATTAAAAAAAAAAAAAAAGAAGAAGAAAAAAAAAGAAAAAAAAACATTTGTTTTCAATTTGCAGTTAGATTAAAATGACAAGGTCAGGCACAATGCATAAACTGAGTGGCAGCTGAATTTTAAGAGTAGTCAGGGAACAGAAAGGACGTGTATAATATCTATTGTTTGAACTTTACACCTTGGTGAAGTGGGGGTTTATTTGTTTTGACTGAAGTGGCCTCTGATGGTATGAAATGTGTCTGTAACCAATCCATGTGCTTTCTTGCCTTTCCCTCTCCCTGCTACAATGAATTAGGATGACCAAATGTATTCAAAGTCATTGAATTAATTAAGAGAAAATACTGTATACAAGGTCAAGAAGAAAGTGAGGGTATTCAAAATGCAGAAAAAAAAAAGTCTACAAGGGATGTGCTGACAGGAATTCACTTTTCTTTAAGACCCTCTGACTGATAGTGGTAAAATGGAGATTTTTCAATATCTGTGGTAGGGTAACAAAGATCTGTATAAGCTTTATGAAAAGAACCTGCATGGCTTCCCAAAGAATCTGTTCCAAAGCTTAGAATAAGAATGAACTTAGATCCTCAAGAATGCACAAGTGTAAAATGGGGAATGAAAGTTGAGTATAAGGTGTGTTAGTGTGATATAAATTACAACACAGATCCCTCTCTTGCCAAATTAACTTCCAAATAGCAGTCCTCTTCCGTAGCTCAAAAGAGGGAATGATGAAACATAAGGAGAATGCAAGGGGGGAGCAATAGAAGTCAGCACACCATGCAGTTTCTCTTTCATGAAAAAAAAAAAAAAAGAGTGTTAAGAGTCAGACAGAGATATGACAATGTAATACTTTCAGTTGGAATTTGTCAGTTTGCTGAAAGGGAGGGAAAAAAAGTCACCAGGACAAATTTGTTTTGTTTCAGCACAAACTAACCTTCCTCCAGCACAACTCAGGCTCTACGTTTCTAGCATCTGGCAGGCAGGCAGACAACCTGGAGGCCCCAGGGCTGAAAGTCTGACGCTCAGTTTCTCAGAAGCTCATGTTTCCCCAGAGATCTGCCTCCCAGATAATGTGCAAGATTTGAGCTCTTCTTCCAAGTAGTAGTTAGAAAAATTTTATTTATTTACTTATTTATTTATTTTTGCAAGATGGTATTCTCACTTTCCTACCCTACCTTCCTGTAGTCCCTTCTCATGATTTTAGATGAGCAAACAATAAAAGTGTAGACAGAAATAAAGGGATTTTAGTCTTTGGTTTTTAGGATCTTTTTTTTTTTTCCTTAAGAAAAAAAATAGTATATTCATCCTAAATCCATGTGTTTTTGCTGCCAAAGCACCAGCACTGGTAATAAATACGCTAAAGAGAAAGGAGACAGAACTTGGGATGAACGTGGTATACCAAGAAGGATGGAGTCTTATGCTCTTTCTCTTCCTTTTGCGGCATTTTCTTTCACTCTCCAGAGTGGAAAGAAGTGTTGGTTTATATATTTATTTATGGAAAATTATTGCTCAAGTCTCATGGACTGTGGTTTTTTAAGTTGGGGATGAGGGATTTTCAGAAGTAATTTCTTCTTACTACACTGCTTTTTCATGTGCACCCTCAGAAAGACAAATGATGCAGTCCATGCTGTGCACTTAGAAATTAATTCCTTCAAATAGGATTATGGAGTTGTAAATGGTTGGTTTTGCAAAGACAACTCTGAAACCAGTTATTTGACAACACAACAGGAAGGGAATGTTTAGAAACTTCACTGAGCTCTGTTTAGGCTGGGAGAGTGATAGTCACAGGGCAGTCAGCAGTCTGGACAAAAGGCACAGAAAACAACTCTTCAGCACCCTAAGTATCAACTGAAGCATCAGCCCTTCCCCCAGAGTTTCAGAGATGTTTGCTGTCAATCAGTAATTCTAACAGATTTTGTTCCTGGCGAAGTTTATCAGCTGTGCTTATCTCTAGTGTCTTTTCTCAAGCACTGTTTCCTCCCTTTGCCTGTGGCTACGCTAATTGCAAACGTGAATTATTGGATGAGAGAAGAAGCCCATTTTTCATAACTTGGATGTAAAACTCAGCAGCTCTGAGAGACTTCACCTTAGGTTTTATTTCTGAAGAAGCTGCAGCTGGTGACAAAGACAAAAGAAGCTGTACCACTGCATACCTTGCATAGCTTCCTCCTTCAGTGGAAACAAGCATTTAAGTATTGTATCCTGGAGCTCAGAGGATAGGAAAGCCTCAAGGAAGATAGTTCATTTCTGAGACGTGTTGCTGTCAATAAATCACTCAAGCTGCTATTATAGTCCAGAACAACAAACTGGCATCACTCCTAAATAAAGGGTGCGTGAAAGATTAGCAGAACAAAAGCAATAAAGGAGTCATTAAAACACCTAGAAGATAAAATGCTTTAAGATATCTCCTCATGTTTTCTTGTGGCATGACAGTGATTGGGTCATAAATCAAAGCTATTCTTCTTCATGGGATGTTTAAGGAGAAGGCAGTAAGGTTTGTATATATGCTTATCTATATCAAAACTGCAGCTCTTACAGTAATGGGAAGAAGCAGCCAGCTCAAGGATCACCACCCCTCAATATTTCAAATACACTTTTCTTTTCCTTCCAGCAAGAAAAGTAAGCCTTGCTTTTAACAGAATTAACATAAATAAACAGAATACATCAGTAACGCTACCTTTCATTTGACGTGCTTTTAGCTTTTCCTGTTTTATTTGCACTGCTAAAAACTGAAACAGTGAATTGGGTCAGATGGATAAATTGATTCCCTTTAAATAGTAACACCGACTAGCATATTAAAAAATACGTTATAAAGGTGCTTTATATTACATCATAGAGAAGTTATTCAGAGCCGATAACTTTAGTATATTATGTGCTACTTAGTAAAAATATATAAGAAACAAAGACAGAGAAGCACACTCTGCAGCAAGTGTTTGCTTTGCAGTCTACACCAAAACCTACTCTGCTCATTGCATTATGAAATTTTGAAATCTACCAACTTCCATGTTGTCTTCTCCCCTTCTATCAACTTCATCCAAAAATGTCTGTTGTTTGCAAGAAGTAGTGGGGTGAAAATACTTGTAATAAACAGCAAGAAAAATAATACCTAACACCAGACTGAGAATGGTTAAGATGCTCACAATTGTGAGATGTACTTCTTTGATAACAGAAGGTTTCCAAAACAAACATACAAACAAAATACCTAAAGTTACAAGGGTGTGAGTGGCATAATAAATAGAAATGCAAGCTTTTGTTTTTCTCCCCTTTATGTTAAAAAAGGTAAAAAGTAGAATGATTCCAACAACAGTTCTGTACAGATATTCCATCCCCTTGGATTTGCAAAATGCTGTGTGCTGTTTCAAAGTCCAGGCAAAGCTGCAGCTCCAAAGAAGTATCAGCAGAATTACAGAACTTCTAACACTTAGTAGAGTGATCAGTGAAATACTGAGTATCCAAGAAGTGATGGTAAGCAGTTTATAGAAGAGATACACTAACTTGGGGAGCATTTGCAAGTCCTCTTTATCAGGCAGAGATTTTCGTAGTGATATTTGATAATCAACCATTGAAAAGGAAATACCACAAAATGAAATAATAACGGCAGCATCTGAACAAAACACAAAAACAAATGTTAGACTTAAGAAAAGGAATTTCGTTTGCATTAGAACTTCTGAATCAAGTTTTGTTCAAGAAGTTCAACTTCTGGACAAGTTTGTGCTTTCTTTGCACTGTCTTCATACTAACTTCATATTTCCTCTGTGCTCTTGAACAAAACACGTTAATTTTAAGGCTCAGTTTAGTTGCCTAAGTCTAGACATCAATTGTTATTTAGGATCTCTTGCTGTTGCTCATCTCATGAATGTTGTGTATTGTGTTTGTCATTTGCACACACGGATGACTTAGAAACACTTACGGTGTTGCAAATAGCCCATAAATAGTTGAGTTTAGGCAACTGATATTGAGACAGGGATGCTTGTTATGTCGGCATCTATAACTAAGACTCGACCCTTCATGTTTAAGATGAGATTCATCTGACCATTTTATCTCAGTACTTGTCAACTCATGGACTATCAGAGAACCCTACCTAGCAGTGCAGATCTCTCCAGACAGAAATTATAATGAAATGCAAAGCAGTTATACAGTGGAGTATGCATTTACCAAAATATGTTTAAAATATTATCCAATAACATGAGTTATACTTCTAGGTAAGATCCTCAACTTTCAAATCGCAGTGAAAGAAATACTCACATTGATAGAAATTATGGTTGTTGTGTTCCATGAGTACATAAATCTGAACAAAGAGCTGTGGTGTGGTCTCCAGAAAAGTCTTGAATACCCTGAGCATGTTAATATCAGTCATTACATCAATAGCTTGTTTCTGAATGATGCTGGGAGGGTCTGTTTCTGATACATCTCCGCTGCTGTTTTGTCTAAATGCAGCTTGGCTGCCATACTTCAAGGCAAACCAATATCTATTTAAAAATAAAATTAAAAAAAAAAAAAAAAAGAGAGACTTGGTTAGACCATGTTTTTTAAAAGTATAGTTCTATAAATTTATATTGTCTAACAAAGTCTTTTTCCATTTCATTCTCCATTAGCATTTTATCTTTGAAGGTACCTTCTGCTAAGATAAAAGCTAGACTGGTATGTGGCTGGTGTCAGTGGTATCAGATATTCATTTATGTCCACTGATACTGATTCAACTTAAAACCACTAGAAGAGAATGAGGCTTGCTTGAATAAACATTACAAGTATTACTTTGTTGGGTTTTTACATGTTGAAAGATACCAAATTTCTGAAAATTTCCTCAGCAGCTCTTCTCACTCTCTCAAAGATACTCATTCACTTTCTTCGTATCCTTCTAAGGGTATTAGTGAATACCCAGCTGTGAACATCCAGCACGTATATGTCTATAAACCCCAAGGATAATATCTAATGAACTACAAACATACAACAGGATTGCAGGGAAAAAAACAAACAAACAGCAACAACAAAAAACCCCTCACGTGTTCTTTTCTAAATAGTCACAAAGACTTTAATTTCAGAAAATTACTTTAAAGACAGATGGATCTCCTGGGACTGCAGATTCTATTATCTGAGTAGTTTTACATAAACACATCATTTGCTTGAGCAAATGATTGCACCTGAATGACTTTTAGAACAGTTGTAGTTTATTTTCAATTAAGACTAAATGAAAATTTCTTCTAAAAGAACTGAAAACTCAAAAATACATGGAATTAGTTAGCCAGTTGACTGGCTAAGTAAAGAACTCATTCTGTTCAGGATATCTCTAATGCTGTGCTTGGAGATAAATAAAACCTAGATTTTATTTCTGTTTCCAAGATTTTTGCTTCAGGCCTGAGAGGAGATAGAGCACGTCAGAAGGAGGAGAACAATTAAGTTGTAGTTATAAAAATGTTTTGATAGCTAAGGAAGGAACCAGATCTTGTACACGGTAATCTTCACATCTGTGTTTAGGAAAATGGGATGGTGGCTACAACTTGATGTAGGACTAGAAATCCCACTGCTGAAAATTATGGTATTTCTGCCGTACTTGATGGAGTCACTCACACTTGACCCTGGTGAATGATCTGGCTTAGAGCACTAGTGTTTTGCAAGCCAGGGGAGGTTAGGTAATGTTCTACCTGTGAGAGATGAAATGCATCAGTTCCAGAGGAATGGGAATACACTGCCAATAACGTACTGCCAGGCAGCTCTTTCTCATCATAAAGCAAAGCAATGCTTGCTCTCTTCTGCCAGTTGCCCAATTTCAAGTGGCTGTGCAGGCCGTAGGCTAAAACTGAAGCACAGCAATAAGCACTGTCATTGCTAGCAGTAGGCCACAAGCTTTGTACTGGCTTCGCAAGGCCTCAAGAGTTCTGCTTGTCAGGCTTAGTCTTTGCGAAGTTTTCTTGACCTGCCGGCAACCTTGTTTTAATTCGTGTAGACAAAATTGGTTTAGCTTGGATTTTCTGCAGAAAAAAAAAAGGGTATTCTTTTCTGACCAACCAGTTGGTGCTTTTGTTTGTTTTCCTGTAGTGCAGTCATAGCTTTACACAGGTAACACTAACAATCTGATATTCTAAATTGAATGAAATGTATATGACTGACATTATAGCATAGTATAGAGAAACATAGTTTTGGTTTGATAACAGAGATCCTGAGATGTGGAGACACAGGGAAAAAAAGTAGTGTATAGGATGATAAGGGATGTCTGGGCATGGGAGGCAACAAGACTATAAACTAATCACTAATGGTCAATTATTGAACTGTAGACCTGGAGCTAGATGAAAAGATTTACAGGTTTAAAAATAAATAAATAAATAAATAAAATGAAAGGAAGGAAATAGCATTTAACATAAGTAAAAGGCACCATAGATACTAAAATTGGGTGCATATAAAGCTGCAGGTAAATGAAGAGAAAGTAAAGTGTCCATTGACAAACACACACAAAAAAAGACCCAAAGTGGATCCTAGAGAGAAAAAAAAGAAACTGTCAACATGAACACCATATCCCTCGTAGCAAGATTCCACACAGTGGACCCTCTCTAACCGGCACCCAAATCTTCATCATCACAGTTTGATGAGATGGGATGTATACTGCAGTACTGGGATTGCAGTGGAAATGTGAAGAGGAGGCAGGTGACATGGAAGGCAAAGCAGCTTGTCTGTGATGTGTGAAGCCACGAAGTAACAAAAACAGTTTATGAGGATTGAAATATGGCGCTGCTATGGTAATAGGTGTATTAATGTAGGAATACAGCTTCCACATGAGGGGAGCAGAGGGGCAGCGCTGAGCTCTGCTGTCTGGTGACAGTGACAGGACCTGAGGGAACAGCATGGAGCTGTGTCAGGAGAGGGTCAGGTGGGGGCTAGGAAAAAGTTATTCCCCAAGAGAGTAATCACTCCCACTACTACAGCGTATGTCCCATCTCATCGAACTACGCTGATGAAGATTTGGCTGCTATCTAGAATATATAGTTCCATGGAAGAAGGTGATGAGAGAGATCTGGTAGCAACAGTCGTCCCTTGTAAATTCCGGTCAGGCAATCACAATTTGCAGCTTTAAATAAATCATTAATCAAAGGAAATTTCTTCTTTGCTGCACATTAAACTTAATCTTCCAAGTATCAAAAGGCTTGGATTGAGTCCATGAAACTGCAGTGACTATGTCAATACCTTGGGGCAGTACATTTGCATTAAGGAAGTATGAGCAAGTACATAGAATCATAGAATCATAGAATTACTCAGGTTGGAAAAGACCTCAAAGATCATCAAGTCCAACCACAGATGTTATCATGTTATTATGTGACTTCTAACTCACGGTAGCCTTACAAACTTTCCACTTTTAATTAACTATACTGACTTTGTACCTTAAATACCTTCCTAACAACTTCATTCTGCAGATCTTGTTGCACACCTAAACTTCTAGAGGTGTGTTACGAGTTTCACTCCTCATTTTTGATCCATTCGTGGTCTGGGAATGCTTTGCCAGGTGCTAAATTTGTACCAGTACCACTGAAGGTGGTCTGTATTGATTCTGATTTTTTTCTCTGGATTTTTTTAAAACGTCATGAAATAATACCAGGTTTAAGAGATTGCTCTATTGTTTCATGTACTTAGAATTTGTATCTACAAACAAGCAAAAAACGCTTTTCATGTGTTTAAAGATGAAAGCACCACAAGGTACCATAGCAGCTGCCAGCATCACAATGGCAGCTGTTCTGACAGAAATGATATTCCCTGCTAAAATTTAGTCTTCCTCAGGTGTCCTTGACTGATGCTGCAAACTGCTACAAGTCGGTGGATTCATACGCTGCTCCAGGGAAATGTTTCCTTTTTCCAAATTCACTGACTGTGTTATCTTCTTAATGTTGGCTGTTTCGCTGGAGTCTGTTCTCACCTCTATTAACATCTGTGGAACCCATTTAAATGGGACAGGCTGAAAACAATTTTAGTCGGTATGGCTAATATAGACTTCATTTTGTTTTTAAAAACTCCATTCAGAGAATAACATTGTGTATAAAATTTAATTGTATGTCAGTTATCTTTCCATTCAAATAAACTAAAGCCTTATAAGATATTGAATAATTTTAATTTCTTTCTTTTCTTTTCATACATATAATAATACATTCATATATATGTACGCATATGAATTCCGTAATTATTATTTAGCACTGACAATGTGATAACAAAACCAGCTGAATTCCTATTAATCTCAGTACTGTACAAACATAACAGTGAAATTCCCCATTTCAAAGACAAAACGAGACGTATAAGAGACATAAGAGATGGAACAAATGAAGAAAGAAATGAAGGAAGATAGTTTGGTGAAGTGTATTAACATCTTCCAAATTCAGGCATCCTCAGTTCACTGGCTGAGTCAGTAATTACTGGCTAGGCCCCCATTTCCCTCTTTGATGGGTGGAGAAGATAGGTTCCTGCCCTCTGGGTAAGCTCACCTTAATAGTTATGACCTGACTCTTGACAACATCTATTTTGACTGTACTGACTATAGAGATAAACCTGGGAGACTCACTGTCTACATTTACTGGGTATATCAGATGACTGAGGAGGGGACAGGAGGGGAGTGTACATGTACACACTTAAGAAAACAAATGTAATAGGAAGTATATAATAGCTGATGACAAGGTACAAGCACAGGTGTCAGCTTGCTGTTACCAGCACACCTCACAGTGTGCATTATCACACTATTGAATTTTGAGGAGCTGCTCAGTTATCTGTATCAACCTGGGAACTTTCTCCAAGCAGAAGCAGCGGCATAAGAGAAAACACAATTGGTCCAATAGAGAACAAGGGAACCAAGACGGCCTCATTGCACTGACTGCGGAAGACAAAATTACATTTACTAAATAACAAACTGCTAAGAGAAGATGTCGCTAACTGTATGAAGGAAACAGTGAAAATTTGTGGTACAATGTAACCAAGTGAAGGAGTAGGAAATAAAGTAATCCATTGAAAATGTGTCTGTAGAGGCAATGTTTTGAATAGATGAATTGATAAGAGTTAAATGAAGATTACATCACCAAGAACTGTAGATGATCAGAACTTAAATCTGAATGCTGAAGAGGAGAGTTTTTAAAGATAGATAGGCACAAATCAGAGGGAGATTTTAGGGGCAACCTGGGTGTGTAAAACCAAGCCAAAGGTGAAACCAGAATCAAGTACAGATTACAGAGGATGATGTCATTGTAGAGAAAGGGGAAGAAGGGAGGCTTACCATGTGCCACCGCAGTTACTGGTTTAACACTTATCATCAGTTATAAGAAACTGAGGTCAGAGCTTTAATTTCCTTTGGAAGAAACAAACTCAGATTAATGAGAAATGAAGATTAAAAGCCTTGGAAGTGAGCAAAAAGGAGGGTGCTGCAGCAGGCCCTGAGACATCTCCCTAAAAGGCAGAACTTAGTAGAGTCCCTATGGCTGAATCTTTGTACATCTCACATGAACCAACCTGTCCCCATGGATTTGAACATGAAGCCATTCAGAGAAATCAAAGAGGGATTTTTTGTCCTTCAAAATATAGTATTTTAAAGCTTTTCTAATGCCTGACACCAGAAAGATTAAACTTGGCGGTCCTTACAGAAAGTATCCTTCTTTAGTATTCAACAATTCCTTTCTCTCCCAAATCTTGTGGTTTTCCAAGTATTGATGGACATCTGGATTTACAAATTACCTCTTACTTCAGCTATCTTACCTACTTAGTGTAACCAAATGAATTCTCTTCCTAGCGTCACTTTACTTACATTTCTTTATCAGTTAAAACAGTATTTCTCTGTAAAGAAGGAATTGTTTATAAATATACCTCATCAAAAGGTTGATGAATCAAATGGATTATTACTGACAAGTAAAATAAAATAAAAATCTGCATTTGCAGCAAAACCTGACATAAGCATAAGCAAGAGTATCCATTTCCTTATGTGGACCAGTGACTGTTAACACCACAAGTGTCCCTGAAGATATATTAACATGACAGCCTGGCACTGGAATTTCTTTGGAAAAAGAAATGGCTAAAATCAGTATGATTTCTCATTTTAAGTTAAAAAACAAAACAAAACAAAAAACAAGCAGAAACAAAAAAAGACAAGGCTTACCTTATAAAAATCCCACAGTGAAAGAAATGAACTAGAAAAATCCAATCCAGCTTTCCAGGATCAGTACCATTCCAGTCATTTTTAAACCAATGATAACTGAATATCTGAGTTATTAGTGACGAAAGGCCTCTAAAACAGAGTATCAGTATAGCCCAACAATATTGTCCCTCACAGAAATATTTACTAGCAACCCAGAAATCCACTCCAATATCAGCTGTATAAACTATAATTCCGACAACTAAAAAAATAAAATTCCATTTGGTAAATTTCATCATGTATTAGATTGTCACTGTTGTCGCTCTGTCCTCATTTTATGTGAAGGAAAGTCAGAATGAATAATACATTTTCCCATGTTCTCGATTGAAATATTAAGTTAACTTCATTGATGCATGCCTACTCCATAAAACATGAATCTAGACTGTCCTTGCACTTGGTGCGGTCATTCTTCTTTACTGGTTCCTAAACAGAAGAAAAATGAAGATCATCAGCAACAAGAATAATTATTTTGAATTGAATCACAGCAATTACTTTTTTTTTTTTTTTTAAATTATCACACTTCACATACAAAACACAGATTTACTGAGATACCTGTGAACAATCAGTGTAAAAGAAGCTGCACCTCTGAACACCCCATGGTCACTCACCCTCCCAACCACTGTGTTTCTTCACCTTATCAAGCGGCCGCTGAGACAACTTTTAATTGTAGCAAAATACTAAGAAACAAGCTTACCTCTAATCACTTTAAAAACCAGTTTATGGAAAAAAAGAGTGACTCCATCCCAGAACTTGAACTTGCGAGTGACTCACTGTGCACAAGGCTGAGAGAACTCCTGTCCTGAGTACACAGTGGTATATCAGCATACACGTCACTATGCCATTTCCATTTGAGTGGCTGACTTTGTGTGCGTGCACCTCACGGTTTCACCTTTTGTGCTCATTTGTCCCAGCGCAGCAACAAAGTGCTGAACAGGCCTGCACTTCTCCTGAGAAGGAGACATGAAAGGAGCGAGGCCTGCTCCTACATCTCACTGACAGACGTCTCAAAGCCTGCATCAGTAGCAGCTATGTGCAGATGACCTAACTACACTGTCTACCACAAACGGAATTTGTTCACAGTCCAAACTCTGTAGATTGCCTAACATAGCAAGGATTCTTGTGATCTCTTTGATTAGTCCTTCCACAGATCAGTGATACTTGACAGGTGAGTCATAAAAGCTATAAGGAAGTACATACATCCTTTGTCTCATTCAGTTCTACCTCTGATAAGCTGTAAACATTAGAATTAAAGCATCCCCAGTTTTGTTTGCATTTATTAGGAAAAAATAAAAGCTGCTGGCAGCAATCCCAAGGAAGGAGAAGCAGGAGGTGCCAGAGCAGCAGGTTCAGTCCTTCCTCTACGCAAGGGCAGCAGGCCATGCCACGAGGGCAACTGCATCATGGCAGTCCATGCAGGGCCAACATCCTGCAGATTTTTGTGAGTTTAGGCACACCATCCCTGAGGAACAAGGTGACACAATCAGTTTACAGCACATGAACCTGTAGAAAGGTAATGACTGTTCTAAGCTGTGTTGACTGAGTTTGTCTACATCCTGACCCAGGTACCAAATTAAAAAGAGAACCTAAGCTCCTAATTTCCTACAGAGGACAGTGGAGATATAACAGCCTGAATAGGTGCTGGATCTGGGTCTCTAAGCATTATTATTATTATTATTACTATTATTTAATCTAGGCCTTAGCTATTCCTAGCCTCTTGTCTGTCTCCTACTGAGGTTGCACATCCTGGCCCAGTAGAGGTCAGTAAGGTGATCTCATAGTTAGGACAGCTGGTAACCTTTCACTATCCTTTCCTATCCTCTCCAAAACATCACTAGTCTCTTTCAAATCACTAGTGAAACTACATCTAACATACAGGCAGATTCAGGGAAATGGACTTTAGTACAATCAAACATAAATTGAGCTTTATGAATGTTTCATCAGCTGAAAACTTATGTATGAATCAACTTAATAGCTTATAAGCTGGGTTCATTCAATAAAATTGAACACAAAAGCCCTGTATTTACCTTATAGAAGAGCATCGTGTCAGTCTGCAACTGGATGTACAGCCTTTTTTATGACAACAACATTATGCATGATTTTTGGAACAGATTAAAAAAGAACAGGGTTCACTATTTGTGTAGAAGACACAACAGTAAAAAGTAAGTCAATGATTGGCTGCAAACTGAAATTTCCTTGGGCAGGCAATTAATGGCCGAAGAAGGCAGTATAATGGGTTTCATATTTAATAAGTAATACTGTGCTAGACATCTGAGTGGTAAAGAGTAGCCTCTAGTTTTATACCCATAATGAATAACAAGGGTAATTGGACTTCTCCATCTTTACAACCTTCCCATACTTCTGTGAGTACTTGACAAGCAGGAGCTATCTTATTGTCTTATTAACCCTAGTTAGAAAGGAAGTTTTACAGGCTATGTCCAGATACAGAAAAAAACATCATGAAGAGTAACTGGAAGCCAGGTGATTTCAACTACTGAAACGTATCCTGCCCAAATACCTGCCATGCTGTCTGTCTGTAGTCCTGCCTGGTATGGAAAGCCATCAGGTAAGCTGAGACTTAAAAAGACTTACAAATCCACATCCCACATAGTCCTATGTCTTAATATCAAGACCAAGCATGAATGTCTGCTCACAGGTGAAATCCCTGTTGAAGATCTCAGCTCTTAACATCCCTTATATTTTATCCACAAGAGTACTCCAAAGAGCAGAACAGTGTTGTGTACCAGCTGGAGAACAATTGAATACTACCAGAGAGAATGCCTTATATCACTCACAGTTATCTTGTCATCAATAAAGTTATCTTGTCTTCAATACATTAGAGCTCGCATGACAGGAGCAAGCAGAGTATAGAGTATGTCACCCAACAGAAATGTAAGCCTGCCTTGAAAGCTAAAATAATTCAGTAGAATTAGTTTATAATAAAGCAGAACCAACAAAATGTTATTAACTAGACTTTCCATTTTCATGATTCTTTTCAAGTGCTATTACAAAATGCAGACTTACCATAACACTGGCCTCGATAAACACGCAACAGATTTTTCATGTCAAAAAACCTGCAGATTTGCATACTTGCATGTTTCCCATCCAGACTTCCTTAAGACTCATAATACAAGAAAAGTTTCAGGGCTTACTGAAATAACACAAACTGAAACTAAAACCACATGCAAAGCATATGACATAGTTAATGATTTTCTACCTGTCAAGAACTGTTATTCTTATGAATGCATTATAAAAATTCCATTCTAAAGGGTCTAAAAATATATTAATCCCTGTCTATGTTTAATACATTAAAAAATTGCCTTCAATAAATGAATTTGACACTTTACTCCTTAATGGTCAAAAAAAAACCAAACCCCAAAACAGTGTCCCACTTTTCCCCTGTGCGTGTGTATGCATGCTCAAACTGAGAATATAGCTTGTCAGACCTGTTGAGAAAACGCCAATAGATATAAATGGAAATATATGAATATATGTGTGTTCATATATGTGTGTCTATACAGAAGTTTATAAATATTTATTAACTTGTATGCACATCTCTGTAGCTCAAAGATTTATGAAAAAAAAAATCATTTTGGCTACAGTAGAAAGATATAATAAAATGCACTTTAAAATATTTGTGAAAAGCTTTTCTTTGTAATAATATGTGAAGACACTGCATGTGTCCAGTGACGAGTGAGTAAAACTGCCCTCTGGTAAAACTGCAGGTGTTTGCAAGAGTCTGCTCCAGCTGTACTATCAGCACTCAGCATAACCTTCATGCTGTTGAGAAAATCCAGAGCACATTTAAAAGAGCTGCAGGATACAATGAGCAGGTCTTGGTATTCAGCCTCTCTGTGCCGCACAGGGTGATACAAGCCCTCAGCAAGAGCAGTTTATAGCTCTTCTAGATCTTAGGGCAGGGGACACAACCAAATCGATATCTTCGTAGGGAATATAAGATGTCTGCTTTCCCTTTCTTGTGCTCCCTCCCATCTATAGATTAGAATACTAAGCAGTTCTTGCAGTGCCTGATAGTTATTATTATTTTCATGGCACTATTTAAATAAAGGCATCAATTTATCTGAGATTTTTTCAAAGTTAAAGAACAGTGTCTGAATCCCAAGCAGTCCAGCAGAAGCCCTCATACAATTGTATGTGGTTCATTCATATCTATGAGATAACACATTAGGAAAACCTCTTCGGACATCAGCGGGTCAATGCATTACCCATAACTGCCCTCTAGAAGATGAAACAGAGGTCTTTCTGCCTATATGAGATCTCAATGATGGGTCAAAGACAATAGAGCTGCTGCATACATGCCAAACAAACTCTTCATTATGGTTCTGTGCATCATTAACAAATTAATTTAAAATACAGTTTCATACTGCTCCGCAGCAAAATCCAGGTGACTTCAGAAAAGAAGCAGCTCAACAACTGTAATGATACCTGCTCAGTCCTATAAATGATCAAATTAATACAAGCACTTGGTTGGAATATACTATTTGTGAACAACATTTCCAGAATCACAGAACTGTAGGGGTTGGACCTCTGAAGTTCATCTAGACCGATCCCTCTGCTAAAGCAGGTTCTGTACAGCAGGTCACACAGTACAATGTCCAGGCAGGTTTTGAATATCTCCTGTTCCTGCGCTTTGTCACCCTTACTGTAAAGTTCTTTCCCATGTTCAGATGGAACACCCTGTGTTCCAGTTTGTGCCCGTTGCCCCGCATTCTGTTACTGGGCACCACTGAGAAGAGCCTGGCCCATCCACTTGACTCCTGCCCTGCAGGTATTTATAAACAGTGATAAGATGCCCTCTCAGTCTTCTCTTTTCCAGGCTGAACAGTCCCAGGTCTCTCAGCCTTTACATGTGACTAAGCTACCATGAGCTTTTGCAGCAAATTGAAAGTCTGATACCAGCATAATCTCTGCCAAGAAAAAAAGATGCATCACACCCATGCTTTCTTGTATCCCTTGGACTTTATTTTACACTTGCATAAAGGCCACTGAGATGCACTGGACTGCTGGTTCTTCATAATTTTCACTTCACCATGAGCTCAATGGATGCAACTGCACAAGCAAGACAAGGCTGTGACAACCTGGCTGTGGACTAGACTACCTACAGGTAGCAGTTTTGCCAAGACTACCCCTCTCTATGAGTCTGGGCCAGATGTGAAAAGCAGGTGCCCTCCAGTACAACACTTCTTTTAAATCTTGAAAAACTTCACTGACCTCAGTCAACCACTGATACAACTCTTTTGAGTATGAAAGAACTTTTGATCATTTCGGGTATGTGTTCTACCAGAATGATAATAATATTCCTAATTTAGCAGCAGAGCAATAAATATACTACATGATGTGTTTGCTACATTTTAAAATACTTATAACTCAAGCTCAGGTTTTAAAATTTCTAATGAAGCTTTCCAAGTTGTTTGTCCAAATGGTAACTAAGCTCCTGTGGCTTTAAGGGGAGGCATCTTAAATTAGCCAAGGCACAAAGGCATTGCTGTGACCTTTGTTACTATTAAACAAATTATGCAAACTCTGTAGTAAAGAGAAATAAAGACTATGAGAGAGGTTTGCATACCTGATCCTTGGACTTATTAGTCAAGTAACTCATGAGCTAAATTACTGGCTGGATGACTTCTTTGCTTTCGAGCTAGACTTGCCATTGAAGAAAGCACATTATGACAAAAATCCTATGATATTCAGTACACATCTTGTTATTGGCTTCCAAATGGAGCAGGAAGGACATTTTCTCTCTGCTTTGATTAATGTTAATAAGACAATGGATATTTTACCTTTGGAATAGTCAACTTTTTTCAGACATCGGAAACTAAGGTCCTTATTAGGACTAGCAATTACTTTTCCCCTCAAAAATTTGTATTGACAATGTAAAACAGCAACTTAGTGAACCAAAGAACATCTTCAGGCTCTGCATTCACATGTGATTGTACCAAATTAAAGAGTATAATAGCAAGACTTTCAATGCGTGCCTCTTATCCCCATTTTATAAGAGAAACATTAAACTTTAAGCTCGTGTGCTTGTGCAGGAAATGAAGACCGCAATGAAAGAAGGAGCCTGGAATTAATTCTCCAAAGGCACCCACTGCTGCCACCTACAGACGAAACAGAATCCGAGCTCCCACCTAATAACGGAACATAGGATTTACTACTCCATAGTAATAAGTATTCCCACAGGATAAGTCCGCCGTCCTTCCCTGCCCCGCCCCGCCCCTCCTCTCCCTCCCCCCCCCCCCAGCAATTCCTAATTTTTATAAAAATCAAACCTGTGATGATAAAAATAACTTGTGCCTCATTACTCTGCTGTCAGTGACATGTAAATCTTCATTTTAGAAATCTCCTCTACATTTTCAGAATAGGAAACCACTGAAATACTTGCATTTGATTAGATAGTACCTTTGCTTAATGGCAGAGCAGCTGAATTTCACCTAGGGAATGAAAATGGGTTGAATGTACCAGCAAATGGGTATATATGTGCGTTACAAAGTCAACATAATTAAGTACCTCATGAGTAAGTTCACGTTTAGTCACATGTCTTTATAAAACAAGACTGGGAAATCATACGGGAAGACATTGAAATATTGAAATACTGTATATAGTGTGTCTTCCTTATTCCAGTAGCACACATGCACACACAAAAGCTTCTTTTCTTCCACATAAAACATCCTTCTACAGTGTCAGTGCATCATGCTCTGATGAGTTTGAAAATAAAAAGTAAACAATGTTTTGATGGGAATACTTCAGATGAATAAATGGAGATTGGCTTGAATGCCTAAACATAGGGTTGTCCAGTATCTGCACTGTGGTCCAATTGCTGCCTGTGGCTTTTCTAATGCCTGGCAATTAACAGCTGCAATTAAAGTCCATGCCCAGGAGTAGATTTTTTTTAATTGCTGCGCATACAGACCTGCACTACATGCTGCCAAAAAGCCTCTTGTGCATCACAAAACAGATTGTTTTGTTGAATGAGGGACTGAAAATAATTCATACTGTTTGAGTAGCTGAAGGGCTGATTAGCACTCTAAGGGTACTTACATGCAGCTAAATTAGCACTGACGAAGCAGCATAGAGGCAAGCATGCTGTTGGCACCTGAACAGTGAAGACACAGTGCTGCTGTCTGACCTGGCAGCTGAAAGCACTGTTTGTTCTCTAACCTTGGAGGCCAACTGGAAAAGCTGAGTTGTGTATTGACACCAACAAGCAGAACAAGGTCAGGCAGGTAACCAGGTCTGCCTCAGAGCTGCCTCCCTGCCAGCTGTCATCCTCTGCCTCGCCTCTGCCCTGGAAGCCAAACACATCACGTGGACCTGCAGCAGAATCAGAGCCTGCAATGGGAAGAGGAGTGGGGAACATCACACAGGAGTGGGGAACACCAGTTTGTCATAGATGGAAACACGCAGACGTTTATTAGCATGTTAACGCTTCAATAACTCATCTCCTGGCATATATAGCATATATTACTTGCTGTGAAATTCCATTGAAGTTTAGTTTTCCAGTTCCAAGACACACTAAGCCCTCTGGAAGCATGCCTCACAAGACTATATCTGGGATAAGTGCCCCTTCAGAAAGCACAGGGAATATGGCCTGCAAATATGACTATGCAAACCCTATAAGACAGCCCCAGATTGTGTATATTTTCATATAATGAGCATTTAAAAATTTAAGTAAAAAGAAAAAGCCACCACAGAACACTTTTCTGTCTTGTATTTTTATTCTTACTTTTAAAATTACATTTATTTCATGACATTATTTAACTATGCATATTGTAACTCTTAGGCTGTATGTAATTTTCCTAGCGCTCCCTGATATCTTAAACTTCCAGAGCGGGGACTTTGACCTGTTCAGGAAGCTTGTTGCAGGGGTCTCTTGGGAGTCGCTCCTCAAGAGTAAAGGGGTCCTTTACCCCTTTACTGGTACATTCCTGGACATTCCTCAAGATGGAAATCTTAAAGTCAGAAGAACAGGCTGTCCCTGAATGCCATAAGGCGAGATGTAGGGGAAGAAGACTGGTGTGGATGAACTGGGAACTATCGTTGAGACTCTGGAAGGAAAAGAGAGCCTATGTTCTCTGGAAGAAGGGACAGGCTACTTGGAGAGATTACAAGGAAGTTGCTACGGTATGCAGGAGGAAGTTAGGAAGGCAAAAGCCCAACTCAAATTTAGATTGGCCATGACAGTAAAAGAGAATAAAAAATCTTTTTACAAATGTATCAATGGTAAGAGGAGAACCAAGAAAAATGTCCAACCCTTACTTGATGCGGTGGGGAATGTGACCACTGAGGATAAGGAGAAGGCTGAGGTCCTTAACGCCTCCTTTACATCTGCCTTTAATAGGCAGATCAGTTATCCTCAGGGCACTTTATGCCCTGATCTGAAAGTCTGTGATGGAATGCAAAATACACCCCCAGTGATTCAGGTGGAGACAGTTAAAGAGCTCCTCCTCCACCTGGACTGCCACAAGTCCATGGGACCGGATGGGCTCCACCCTCGGGTGCTGAGGGAGCTGGCAGGGGTAATTGCTGAGCTGCTCTCTGCCATCTACCAGCACTCTTGGTTAACTGGAAGGGTCCCAGAGGATTGGAGGCTTGCTGATGTGACTCCCATCTACAAGAAGGGCCATAAGGAGGATTCAGGGAACTACAGGCCTGTCAGCCTGACCTCGGTACCAGGGAAAGTTATGAAACAAATCATCTTGGGTGAGATCACACAGCATGTGTGTGGCATCCAGGGGATCAGGCCCAGCCAGCATGGGTTCATGAAGGGCAGGCAGGTCATGCTTGGCCAACCTCATTTCCTTCCATGACTGGGTGACCAGACTGGTAGATGAGGAAAAGGCTGTTGATGTAGTCTACCTAGACTTCAGCAAAGCCTTTGACTCTGCCTCTCACAGTATTCTCCTGGGGAAACTGGCTGCCTGTGGCCTGGACAGGTACACCCTCCTTTGGGTAAGGGACTGGCTAGAGGGCCGTGCCCAACAGGTAGTGGTTAATGGAGTTAAGTCCAACTGGTGACCCATTACAAGTGATGTCCCCCAGGGGTTAGTACTGGGGCCCATCTTGTTTAATATCTTCACTGATGACCTGGATGAGGGGACTGAGTGTACCCTCAGTAAGTTTGCAGATGACACCAAGTTGGAAGGTAGTGTCGATCTGCCTGAGGGTAGGGAGGCCCTTCTGGGATCTGGATAGGCTGGATTGCTGGGCTGAGGTGAATGGGATGAGGTTCAACAAGGCCAAGTGCTGGGTCCTGCACCCCATGCAGCGCTATAAGCTTGGGGCTGAGTGGCTGGATGACTGTGAAGAGGAAAGGGACCTGGGGGTGTTGGTCGATGCTCGGCTGAACATGAGCTGACAGTGTGCCCAAGCGGCCAAGAGGGCCAATGGCATCCTGGCCTGTATAAAAAATAGTGTGACCAGTAGGAGAAGAGAAGTAATCATCCCCATGTACTCAGCACTGGTGAGGCTGCATCTCAAGTATTGTGCTCAGTTTTGGGCTCCTCAATACAAGAAAGACATTGAGGCCCTGGAACATGTCCAGAGAAGGGCAACAAAACTTGTGAGGGGTCTGGAGCACAAGTCTTATGAAGAGCAGCTCAGGGAGCTGGGATTGTTTAGCCTGGAGAAGAGGAGGCTCAGAGGAGACCTCATTGCACTCTGCAACTTCCTGAAAGGAGGTTGTGATGAGGAGGGGCTTGGCCTCTTCTCCCAGGCAACAAACAGGACCCGAGGAAATGGCCGCAAGTTGTACCAGAGGAGGTTTAGATTAGACATAAGAAAAAACTTTTTCTCTAAGAGAGCGGTCAGGCACTGGAATGGCTGCCCAGGGAGGTGGTGGAGTCGCCATCCCTGGCAGTGTTCAAGAGGCGTCTGGATGAGGAGTTACAAGATGTGGTTTAGTGGCTTGTGGTAGCAACGGTAATGGGAGGACGGTTGGACTAGATGATCTTGTAGGTCCTTTCCAACCCTGTGGTTCTATGATTCTGTGATTCTAATACATAGGATCCTTTATATGTATGAACGAGACTCATGCAGACCTTGAAGCTGTAATATTGCTGAAGTTGCCTACATTAGTACTACCTGCTTTAATTTCAGGTTAAATAGCATTTATCTTCCTTTTGCAAGTTCTTTAAGGAGGGAAGGTGTCTGCTGCAGTGTCTCTAACAACACCAGCAGAAAGGTGACTATCAGGTTCAGAGGGAGCACTACAGATCTGAACAAATCGATTTCAGCGTGTCACAGACTGTGCAAGCAGGATGTTACTGTGTGCATGGCAAGGACGACAGCTCCACAATACGTTTTGAAATGCCGATTGCCGGATGGCCCCTATAGGACACACAAGGAGCTCTCCTAAAAGCGGACGATCTCCTGGAGTCTGACAGTGCCGCCCCGCAGCGCAGAAGGGCCCTCAGGGGGAGGAGCGCGGCCGGGGGGCGGTGCGAGGCAGAGCGCGGCTTCCGCCTTCCCGCGGGCTGTCCCTCGGCGGCCCGGGGCGGCGGGAAGGCCGAGCGGTGGAGATGGCGTCGCTGCTGCCGCGTATCGAGCGGCTTTCGTCGCGTGTGGTGCGGGTGCTGGGCTGCAACCCGGGACCTATGACTCTGCAGGGCACCAACACCTACCTGGTGGGCACCGGGCTCAGGTAGTGGCCCGGCGGCTGGGCTCGACGCTGCGCGGGGCGGGCGGCGGTGGGGCTGGGCGGTGCGCGTGTTTAGTAGCCCGGGTCAGCCTGCCTGAGTGTTGATGCAGCCAATGGGAAGGGTACTGGAGCCAAGGCCGTGCTCTGACGGTGGTGGAAGTAAACTGTGATCGTCTGTAAGGACTGAGAGTTTAAAACTGTATTGCTTCTGATGACTAAAAAGCTGAAACAGTAGTAGAGTTTAGCTGGGGATATCTACTGTTGCCACAGTAACATGCAGTTGTGTGGTTGCTTTTTTTCCTTTATTTTTAAACATTGTTTAACTCACACAAGCACTCTAAACTCTGTGGTTGTTTGGTTTTTTTTCTTTCCTTTTTTTTTTTTTTTTTCTTGACCCATATGTAGAAGAATCCTTATTGACACAGGTGAGCCAGCTATTCCCGAATATATTGGCTGTTTGAAGCAGGCCCTGTCCGAGTTCAACATCTCAATTCAAGAGATCTTAGTGACACACTGGCATCGTGATCATACTGGCGGAATACCTGACATCTGCACAAACATCCCTAATGGTAGGCCACAGGTTTCAGATCTTGTTGCAAGTATGTTAGATATGTGGCAAGAAGCAACTTAAAACGATTGATTCTTCACACGGCAATTGGAATAATCTTTTGCAATATGAAGTTGCATAATCCACATGCAACTTCACTGTACCAGTATACTGTGTAGAATGAGACAGTGAGTAGTCTGAACATCGTAATTACAGTACTATATTTTTCGTCAGTACCTGTGTGTAACTTCACAGAGAATTTTTCTTACAAACGAATAATGAGCAGTTTGCATAATGTTAAAAGATAAGAGAATAGCATAGCGCTTTTTCCTTTCTGCATTGACAGTAGTGACTATTATTTTTACTTGTGTCAAAAGCAATAAATAATCTCTTTAAAAAAACTATGCATAACATTTAGACTTTAATACAGTAGACCGTTAGCAATTGCTGGCAAACTTTTAGGCCTCGAATCATGAGAAGATAGGGATGTTATTTTTGATAAGTTCTAATGTCAAGTGCATATTCTGTAGTGATAGCTGAGAAGATATTAAGAAAACAGGGTAAGAAGTGTAGGTAATGCAACTCAGCTTCATTGGACTTTGTCAGTCTTTATTAGATTTTGTTGAGTTGCCAGATGCATATCTTCAAAAATGCTCTGGCAGTACTGAAACCAGCATGGATGTCTTAGTGAGAATCTTATTAACTCCTTGAAGTTTAAGACTTGCACGGGGCATAAGTGCCTGATTTCGGGGTTGTGTGCTGTCTGTAGCCAAGGCAATCAAAGCATGCGCAATTTAGAATGAAAGATGCTGAGGGAGGTTTCATGTCAAACCATTTGGTGTTAGATAAATGTTGAATAGTGCTTCTGTGAATCATAGTGTTGGATGTGAATGCTATTTCACACTTATTTTTTGCTCTTGATGAGTCAATGTGGAACAACATTTTCAAAATGTAATAATTACTGGAATTCCACTTATACATAGTCATGTATTAATTTCACTCATGGTTTTTACTCTTCAAAATTGCTGCTGGTACAGAGTGCGGTATACAAAATTCAGAGCTTTCACTACTCGGTGTTTCTGGTTCTAGAAGAAAGTTATTTTATAAACATAACATTACTGGTTAGCATTGCTTATATGAAGATTTGCTTTAATACAGTGTAATAATTTATAGTACATCTACAAAAAGTGCAAGTAATTCTGTGGTATTAGCTTTGTTAGTGACAAAATACGAATCATTATTTTCTTTGCTTTCTTTTAATAGACTCTGAATATCGCATCTGCAAGCTTCCTCGTGTCCCTCACTGTGAAGAAATAATAGGAGATGGAGGACATAAATATTTATATCTTAAAGATGGAGATGTGATACAGACAGAGGGAGCCACACTCAGGTAAGCAGCAATTCAGTTTCTGCAGCTTTGTTTGGTAATCTGTTTCTTCAGAAATCTGGTGTGTTTCTGTAATCCATACATCTGACCCTGCCAACATTTACCCATGTAGACTTCCTGTCATGACTCAGCAGGGTGTGTTTATGCAAAGAAGTTGTTCTTATGAGTGTTATCAGGAATCAGCCCTTAGTCTTTGGCCTCACCAGAGAAACACTTTCCTTGAGAAATATTTCCTTAGGGAAAAAGCACAGGGGATTTTATGTAACTTCTCTTTACTCTTAGATACATAGTTCAGATGTAAAATTGATACTTCGGTGATGTTTCTGATGATCTTTGTGAACATCATAAGATGCTTCTCAAGGAAACATTACAACGTTAAGTGCTTAGCATTGAAATGTTACATTCTAATCATTTTTCCTGTCAAGGTTCTTGTGGGGTACCAATTGGGAAAGACTTCTTCCCTGAGAGTATATTGCCTCTCTTGTTTGCCTGGATCAGTCTGAAACAAAACCCAGAAAAAGCCCAGAAGAATTCTATCTTCAGAATTCTTTCATCAACAATGCATTGCACGCCTCGGGACAAACTTTGCTTGTTTTCTTCAATGTTGGTGTGAATTGTATCCCACTTGAAGAATATGCCTGCTGGCTGACAGGTAGAAGAGCAATGAAGATGAAGAATATATTTGATGAAAAGTTTAAGTTTTAAAAAGATACATGGAGAGGGCATAGCAATATTGAAGACATATCACTGTCCTAAGTGGCCCATGTTTGGAGAAAATCAGCTTAGACATGGAAAACAATTTGGTTCCAAAGAAATCTGGAGGTGGTACGTTTTGGAGTATGCAGTTATGCAGCCAACCTTTACATTTGGCTTAGAGCAGATAATCTCAACTGGCTAAAGATACTTGTAGGTGCCCTGCTGGTTCTAAAGCAACAATATCAGCGTATTTCATTTCTAGTTAGCAACTTTGAATTTCTCTAGGAGGATGCCAGCCCGTGTTAGTTTCATTCATGTTTGGTTTTTTGCATGTTGGTATTGAAGCTTCCTGGTGAAGTTACATTAGGAAAGCCATTCAGCTGATTTTCTGTTGCCTCAGCCGGGCGATGACTCACCTGCTTTCCACAGCACTCAGTATTTGAGAATTGAGAGCCACTGCATCAGTGCTGTGCTTCTGGCCTCCCAGCCCTGTGCTAACATGTCTGGGGCTGTTTAGTGTTAGGTTATACACCATGCTTGGCACCAGCTCTGTGCATCCCATTGACAAGTAACTTCTGCTGAATTAAAGCACTGATGCTGGACTGAGCTTGAGTCAGAGGATTTCTGCCTTTCAAAAACTGTAGCGTAGCTCCTTAGCAGCTCTGGTTACTATATACGTGTCAACTGTCCTTTAACACGGTACTTCACCAAGCTGTGGTGTCTTAAATCCATACCTTTCAGACGTTTCATGACCTGGCCTTCGTGGTAAAATAAATATGGGGAGACAGAATGTTATTTGTGTTATGCCTGTTAATATACAAAGAATTGCTCAGAGAGTCAGCAACATCGCCCTTACACTTTGTTGCCAAGTGCAATGTGTATGTCAGGAACTTTTCCATTTAGAAACAAATTGTCAAACAAATTTTCTTTCTTAAACTATCAGAATAAAGCCTTCTATAACAGAAGCTTTACACGACTAGCCAGCTGCTCTAACGCACTGCCTCTGTGATGTGGTAACTATGACAAAGCACATTATACGTGGTCATCTGTTCTCTGCGTGGTATAAGAAAATGGACTGAGATTAAACAAAATATCATCGTGTCTACACTGACGTTTCAGAAATTCTCAGTACGATGCCTTTTGTGATTCTTCCTGTAGGCTCCTTTGTAAGGGTCTGATTTTATCACTGTTGTTTTTAGCATCTGAAAATGAAGGTAGAAGTTCTGTATGGCTGCTGAATGAAAATCTTAAACTTTTTTCTTGTTCTTCTTTAAACAGAGTTTTATATACACCTGGGCACACTGATGATCATATGTCTTTACATCTAGAAGAGGAAAACGCTATATTTTCTGGTGACTGTATTTTAGGTGAAGGAACAACAGTAATTGAAGACCTGTATGATTACATGAAAAGCTTGAAAATGTTATTACAAATGAAACCAGATTTAATATATCCAGGTTAGTGGTTCTGTTTTGAACTGCTGTATCTTACTGTATCAACTCCTACAGCCAAACACCATTGTTAATGTAACAATTCATGTTCAGTATTAAATGTATGCCTGGTACTAAAGTGAGTTATGGCTTGGACATCTGTGACACTTAACATCTCTCTGTGACAGATAGTTTTCTTTCCTGTGATTTCTTCCTTTGAGGGTGATTCTTGTTCTTTCTGCATTAAAAGCATACAGAAGCCAGGATCTTTGACTGTTGGAATCATATAAGAAGTTGGCTTTTCTTTCATTAATCAATCTAGGACCAGTGTTACACTGGAAGAAAAGAATAGTTGTTGCAGCCCGTGTACTCAGCTGCTGTGCAGTGTTTTTTGAGAGAGAAGTCTGTCCCTTGCCACAGATTAATCACAAATTCATCTTGGAAGGCTGCGAACTGTCAAATGGTTATGTTAGTTAATGGCTTAGCTTAACTGGACCAAGAGCCAACAAGTCAAACATCATGTTCTAAAAATAAATCATTGATTCATTCAGTCTAAAACTCCGCTTTTCATTTTTTCTTTCCTCTTATTCCCCAAGTTTGGGGGAGGTGTGTTTAATTTTTGTATAAACTGTGTGTCTGTTTCTATTTGAGAAGAGTGGATTTTAAGAATGATGTAATGAAGGTTTAACTTCTTCGCTTTCTTTCTCAGTTACGTCTCAGGAATTTCTCTGACCGTTTCTGATTCAGCTTTTTCAACTAGTCAGAGTGACTTTCTACATTCCCGTTTCTGTCTACATCCATTAACTATGTTCAGCCTACATAAGCAAATCTCTTTCGTGTTCTTCTTTAATACAGGCATAGTAGGTATTCAAGATCTAAGCTCATAAAAATGCTTAGATCTATTTTTAAAAAATGCAATTTAAGAAAAATATCGTTCTGTGTATTCCATGGATGTGGGGGCTGACACAAACATAAACAGCACTTACAGTAGTTGACTAAACTAGCAGTAAAACTAGGAATATTTGAGCTTCCTGAGTCTCACTGTATTGATCGGTGAAAGGTTCTACTTCTTTTTCTTAAAACCTGCAAAGCAAATCTGGGGTTTCTTCCAAAAACCCTATATATGCCAAATTGTGCCTGGTTTATCACTTCTGTCTGCTGTGTCTCACTCTCTACTTCATCATTATTTATCTAGATTACACATTCACCAAGGTTTAACGTTTGTCCCATTTATCTGTAACCATTTGCAACACTGCTGTAAATACGTTCATGCTCTGTTTGCAATTAGGAAGACAGTAGGATATTACTCATTTTCACTGATGAGTAGCTAGGCGTTGATGTGATTTGTAACTAACTTTGTTTCTTTATCCACACATCATAAAAGGGATGTGCAACTGTGTAAAAGATAGTTGTTGCCAAGTCCAAACAATTGTTTGTGTCACCGGTACGTACTACAGTAAAAAGATAACCATAGCAGAAGATAGTTTGTTTTACCGACGCATTCTGTATAGGCTCAATAGACTGAGATGGCCTCAATACATTGCAGTTTTACATCATCATGATTCCTGCATAGTTTGCCTTTTCTCAGTGCATGGCACTCACATTACAGCCTCAGAAGTTGATACAGGTGAGCATGAATTTTTATAACGAGGTGACTGCTGGCTGGTTTTTAGAAGCTGAATTTTGCCAAACCTTCCCTTTTCGTGTTGGATGCCTTTTTGTTTGTTTGTTTGTTTTTTAAAATTGAATGTGCAGATGACCTTGGGCACAGCACTCAATACAGTCTTTTACGGCTCGTGGTTGGTGAGAATCCTTGGGAGCAGAAAAGGGCCCTTTGGCCAGCAGAGGGCGCCCTATCCTGTAATAATAAACACTGCTACTTGATGGTATAGAAGAAATGGTGCAGTGGTTAGAAATCTGTGCGAGACTTCAGGAGCCAATTCTTTTCTTTAGTTTTATCCTTCTTACTTCCATTTCTCATGGGTGAAACAAGAGAACTTATATTACTTTACAGGATGCTATAAGTCTGTGATCACCTGGGATATACAGAGGTCTCAAATATGAAGCTGTCTGATGTAATGTCTAAGTTGTTTTTGAAAAGATAATTGTATTTTAAGATATCTTCTTCAAATACTCAGAAGTACTTTAAATTTATGTAGTCGTAAATTTTTTAGTGAAGTTGATTGTGTTGCTATCCCTGAAAAATTGCAGGTGTGAAAAATCCACACCTAAATTCAATTCCAAGCTTTCTGACATTAAATACTCAAGTACTTAACGTGCTTAAGTACTTTATTGTGCCTTCTGTCTTTAGAGAATGTAAGAGAATGGAGGGTCGACATTATAGTCCTTGCTCTGTGTATTTTAATTATTTTCTACATTGAAACTTTTTATTATGAACGACAATGTATTTATAAAAGCTACTGTTATATTTATGGCTCTTTTTATAAGGAAAAATAAGTTCCGATTAAATATAATCAAAACAATGAAAAATAGGTGTATGCAACAGTATGGTTTTATATTGGCCTTAGCATATCTTTTATTTTTTTTTTACTTGAAGTCTGTTGAAATGAGTGTGCAGGTTAAGAAACTTTTGACTCGCACTAAGGCATAGATTCAGATTATGAAAAATTATTTGCTCCTTTTCTATAAGGTTCCTGCCTTCAAGTGAAATAAGCCATAATTTAAACTAGCTGAAGGCTAAAAACCTATTTGGTCAGTCAACCCAAAACTATGAGTAGAGGATATGGTGATTTTTCAGAAACAGTCCCAGAGCATCAAAGGAAACTGATTGGGATGGTAACCAATAACTTCTAAAGGAAAGTTAATTTTACTTTTAAAGAAAAGTTATATTTTATTTAAAAAAAAAAAATGACTTAGAGTTTAGACTGGCAGAACCAGAAGCCGCTGCTGCTACTTTAAGTGATGTATTTGCATACATCATATATGCATAAAAAAAGCATGTTACAGATATTCACACAACACTGTGTATGAGTGAGTTCTGAAGATAAGTCATGGAAAATGTATCTCTTGCAACATTACTTCCTTCGCCTCTGTGTTTGCTGGTGTTTGTTACCACCTGTACCAGGAATAGGTAGTACAGTGCGTGAGTCTTTGCCTCAGTCATTACTGTATAGAGACCAGTTTCAATTTAAGTCATCAATACCAGTATCCTTTGTGGAGGGTGAGACAAGCAGATGTAATATAATAATCTCTCATCTTTCAAATCTATTCAGTAGTAAACTCTTTTTTTCTATATTTGTATTAAGAAGTATAAAGTAGTCTCTTTTCTTATCAAAAGCATTCCCTTTGCACATTCAGACTTTTGAGATCTCCTAATTCTCCCTTTCCATCTAAATCCTATTGAAGTGCAGACTGTGATGAAGACACTCAAACTTAATTTCAATCTTTTTATATGAAAAAAACTGTGCAAAGTGCAAAGAGCATCTTGTACTTTCACACCAGGGATACTCAGAGTGATACATACGGATGCTGTTCCTTTCATACAATTCTTAAAGCCTACCAAAGTTTATGTAAGAATGAGTCAATTATTCTATAGCATCCTTAAATTCAAATGGAAGTAACAGCACTCTGGTGCATGTGTTTCAATTTAGGTCATGGCCCAGTCGTCCGTGATGCAAATGCTAGAATTCAAGGATACATTTCTCACCGAAATGCACGTGAAGAGCAAATTCTGAATGTTTTCCAGAAGAACGCAGGAAAATCATATACATCTTCAGAGCTTGTAAAGATAGTGTACAAGGTAATTATTGATTGAAGTTTTTTAGATTTAACTAAGGAAAATTGAGAGCGTGTTCCTGAAGTTGTATATAGCAGTCTAAATGTTTGATTGAAGATCATGGTGGCTTTAAAAAAAGAAAAGAAAAAAAAAAGGAAGATTGAAAGATTTCTGCCTGTTCAAAATGTGTATTCTAAATAGCCTTGTTTAGGCACTGTATCACACTGGGTTGGAGCCCAGATGATCCTTACAAATCTCTTATTCCACTGCATAGGTAGCCTTAAGCTTGGTTTCATAGGACCAAGCTAAAATACAGCTGTAGTGTTTGGTTCTAAGTGAAAAGTATGAGATTACTGTTCATTGTTGGCTTGTCCTCATTCATTGGTCCACAGTTTTGCAGGGATATGTGTTGCACTCAGAAGTCAGGTGGCTCATGCATGTCATTAGACAAGCATCCCTACTTCATTCCTCCTGTAACCTCAGTAATTTGTACATGTGGTATGGGAGTTATCATATTTAGCAAACATAAAGAGATGCAGAGATTAAAGAGATGCAACTTTAGCTTCAGAGGAAGATATAATTGTCAATGGCTGTAGTATGTGAAGAGGTCTGTAACAGCTTCACAACTATTTTTTTCATGGTTCCACTAAGCCCCGGTTTCCAAAGGAGAGAATGCAAGTCACACCGAACATTTTGCATTGCTGATGGACCTTTATCTGTGGCTATTTAGTTCTTTCACTTTGTAAGTGTAGACCCTTCCTCATGCTTCTGTAAATCACAAACCATTTTTCCTGTCACTATAAGAGTTTTTTTTCAGTACTACTAAAGCTTTAAAGTAAAAAGTGTATTTTTTCAGAGCTTTTTGGAGATTCACAATTTATTGAGCCAATTTTCTAGGGAGTTTCTTCCTTACTTCAGATCTTGGAGAAGCACTTTTTAGTTTTCTATAGGAAGGCTTTATATGTATGAAGATAATGCAGCAGGAGGGAATTTTGAGAAATATTATTGATTATTACTTACGAAGCACTGTAAAATTTTAAGATATGCTTTGTCCTCCTGAAGCTGTGTTTTTTCAATTGCTTACACATTTATAGATGCTAGTTGTTAAAGAATATTAGAATCCATGCAAATATTGTCATGAAATGGAAGTAGTCAGTATCTGTGGGAAAATGCATCTTTGATTTTGTCATCGAAACCTGTGGAAAAATGCTTAGCTATACTGCCAACCTAGTATAGATCAAGCTCAGAAGAACACAGTCTTAGAGTTGGCCAAAGCTTGTATAATGAAAGTGTATGATGCGAAAAATGGGCATGGTAAACAGAAATGTGTTATCAGTCTACAGTTTAAATGGTTTGAAATTGGTCATTTCATAGTGAACTAAATGTGCAACATAGTAATCAGAAGAGGAAAAACTATGTTAATAAACAATGATATCAATGTATTAAATACATATATTTGGGAGATACTTAAATTCAAAACATACATTTGTGTTCCCATTAGGACATTCCTGAAAATTTACTTCTAGCAGCAGAAAACAACCTCATAGTCCACTTGAAGAAGTTGGAAAAAGAAGGAAAAGTGTGTAAGTTGGGGATGGGGGGATGTAAAAGTAGCTGTTTCCATTTTGATTTTGTGTGTAATGTTTATTGTTTCTAGAGTGAGGGGAAGAGGAAGAGAGAAACTGCATTTAACTCATCACACAGCAGCTGTCATTCAGATAATTTGAAATAGAATTAGGCACAAAAAGCCTGTGGTTGTTTGATGTATCAATACTTGTAGAAAACATTTTATAATGTTTGACGTGCTCAAAGTACTGATCACTGCAATGCATATAGTTTTAAATTTTGGTTTAAAACTTACCATGGAATATATTCATAGTGCTAGTGTTTATACCTCTGTGCATCTTCTGAAACTTACACCTAAATATGCGTGTACATAGCATTCTGTGGGATTGTATTTCGTGCCTTCTTTAAATGTGCGTTATGGTAGGTGTATGTTCTGGGGATGGTTAAAATCAGGCAGAGTTAAGTTTTTCACTTTGTGATTAACATGGTACTTAAGCAGAGCAACTATATTTCGTTTATTATTTTTACATCGTTGCCTTTACTTTAGTGAACAAAATGAAGTAGTTCATTTCTGTAATGGCAGGAGCAGTTGGAAACGCTTTCATCTTCGAGCTGAGGAAAACATTTCTGTACATTACATAAGTACACTCAGAACTGTCCACGATTAAGCGATTACATGAAAATTTTTATCTGTTCAAAATTGTCATCATTTGCCAATGTAAGCAATGTGAAATTGGTGCCTTTCTTCCATTGCAGACGTCCTGTTTATTTTAATAACTAATCATCTGGTAGGCTCAGTACTGACTGAAAAATTGAAAATGGATTTTTTGTTATTATTACAACATGAAACTCGTTCCAAGAAAACGGACTAGAATCATGTAAACACAGTTGTTTTTCTTAAAGTTCAAATACAGTGTCTTTATGCATACTTCATTCGGAATGCCGTGACAGCCCACCGACTGGCACTGCACCAACTTTTAAATCTGATTTCAGTTCTTGGTTGTTGGCGCACCTTATTGAGCGCAAACCTATGTGTTTCTCCAGCCTGGCTACATAGAGTCCCTCCTGGGTATCAGATGCTGTTGACTAAACTTATCTCTTCCCTTTCACTGCTGGAGTAGCTCAGGCAACAGCATCTTATGTTTAAATGAAGCGGTGGATAAATTAATTTTCTCCTCAGTGGTAGAATTGTAGCCTTTCATACTGTGTGGCTGCATGTATGTATCTGTATGGAAAACTGTTAATCACAGCCTGAACCTCTGATTAACCATCTGAGGCAAATGATGGGTCAGCTGTGGGAGCACAGGTGAAGGTAATTCAGCTGTGTTCCCGGAAGGGGTGGAGCTTGACTCCACCTCTCCTAGATCCCATTTAAGGACTGACCACCACTAAGGCAGCATCTCTTTTGGAGATTGCTCCTGTGTGGAGTTTCTTGGAGCGAGCATCCATCTTAACTGTGAGCCTCAGCGTTGGTGAGTTATTCCTATATAACCTCTGGCTATCCATCTATTACAACTATACGGTATCTTAAATGTCCAGGAATTAATTTCTCAGAGTAAGTTACTTACTTCCGTCTTTTAAGCTAGTTTTGTTCAGAACAATGTTCCATGTTTAGTGGATGCCGTTTTCCTCAGAAAGGTGCTTACCTCCGAATGTTGAAGAGATAGCAGATAAGGAGCTTCAGTCAGTTTGCAAAGTAGCATCTGCTTGAAGCCATTAGAAAGTTGTAGTAACTAGAAGATAATTGATCAGAGTAATTTTCGTGGTTCTTTTACACAATTCTGCTGCCTTCTCTTGCTTTCTGAGGAGCACAAGAAGTGGTTTTAGATTTGGTTTGGTTTTTGATCTTCGTTTCGTGCTCACAGACAAGGAAGAAAGCTATCTCATCACAAAGCCTGAGACATCCATGTGCTGACCTTTAGAGCCTAGAAAATAGTTGCTGACTTTTCCAGTATGAGCTTAGACCCAGACTGTGATACACACTTAACATCATGTGACCTTTGTTGGTTTTTCAGTTCAAATTAAGCACGTCTGTTAAGGAAAATTGATTCTGTTGGTTTTCAACATATAGTGTACAAATGCTTGCGCTCTCAGTTTTCATGTTTGTTTGCTGTCATGTCCTTACCATGTAGTCTGATTTACAGTATTTCAGATTTTGTCATCATGATAGAAGCCAGGAGTTGCAGCTGTAGTGCTGTTCGCTTCATTTTCACAAAATATTATCTCAAAGAAACGTGTTGTCAATGTTGGTAATGAATATGACAGGCGTATTCCACTGTTACTGGAGAGCTACTCCGTGCAGATTATGACCATATGCTGCCTGCTGCAGTCGTTAATTTACCACTTCATTCTAGGGATTGCCGTTTACACGGGTACGTAATTTGTATAGCTTCAATTAGGAGTGATAATGGCTTTTTACTCATTTGTTTTTCAGAAAAATAATGCTTTGCATACAGGAGCGTGGCACAATACATACACGTAAACTCTCGTATTTGGAACATTGTCATTGTTTCAAATTCTTAAAATACAGCTGAAGAGATTAAAAAAAAAAAAATTAACTTAATTTAAATAATTTAGCTGTCTATAAATGTAGCAGCACCCTTCTCAAGTTCATAAATATCACAGAATGCAACAAGTGTTCCTCTATCTCAAATTTAGTACTGTCTAGCAATTTTAATATCCGGAACATTAAATAACTGCCAGATTATTAAACCCATTGTTTTAATTAATATCGCTAGAACTTGCATTGCGATACAGTCGCTGTTTATCAGTTTCCACTAAAATTCAGCACTGGCCTACAAGAAAGCATTTTGGTAGCCAACCTGATTGATCTTCCATCAAAAATGACATATACAGACATGCGCATATGTGCAGATAGAGATAGCCTATTGTTTATACGTAGCATCTAAGTGTTAGCTTGTGACTAATTTGGTCTCTTTGTCTTAACAGTGCGTGATGCATCTCCCAGCTTCAGATGGAGAAACAATCTGTAACAAGACTGCTCGAGAGCACCTTCATTCTGCACGGTTACTGCATGAAAAAAGAGATGGATGAGCTCAGACGATACGTGAAGTAAAAGTCTATTTCATTTGTTTTGTAGGTTCTAACAATTTAAAAGTGATGTTTATTAAACTTAATAAATTGGAGATAGTAAAAAGAACAAAGAAGGTCTGATATTTAAGATGCTGTTGTTGTGCTTTACAAGAAGTGGCTTTCTGATAACTTCTCTGTAAATTCTAAAAACAACCCATTTTTGCTAACAAGTGGAAATGCTGTTTTTCGTATTCTTTTCCATAATGTAACTGTCTGTGCATGTTTTTGCTGGCAGCTCGCTGCAATTTGTTTTAACAAACGCTGAGAGTACTTCCAGATATATCTGTTTCCTCATGGAAACACCATTGCTGTGAAATTTCAAGGATCATTAATTTCACCTAATTAATGTCAAAACATGCACAGCACTAGGGCAGACTTGAATTCTATATCTTCTAAGTTTCTGCAAGAATGTGGTTAAAAAGCTACTTAAATCGAGATATATATTGTAAACCATATGAAGTTATGTTTTTCTATCGCTTAATAACAAGCTTAGAATTGTGTTACTAACACCCTTTAAAGAACAAATGTTTTAACTGAAGGTCGTATTTGATTGTAAGATACTGTATAGTGTACTAAAATATGTTTGAAGATTAATTCAAACTTCAGTTTTCTCTGGAGCTTCCGGAGTAATATATAAATATTTGCATCATATTGTGCATTTAACATATGTTTTTGATTGATTTGCTTTTTTAATGCTGGTCCAACCTTAAAGAAGTCACACATGAGATGTTTAAAGGTACTGAAGACAAAAGATGTGTTCTTAAAAATCCTTGAGAACCTTTCAAATTCAATCCTGTATCTTCATTTGTGGAACGTGCGTATGTTTGGGTGTTTTTAGTAGGCACAGCTTAATAGTTATCAGTATCTGATGAAGCTGATAGCATTTGTTCATAATGATGGCATTTTGCTTCAGGAGAAGAGAAATTTAAGTGAAATGGTACAGTTTTGTCATGGTGGGAAGCCTGAGAAACCTAAAACGCGGTAGGGTTTGCTATGAAGAGATGATGTCTCATTACCTTCCCAAGCTAAAGAAGTTTACTGGCATCCAAAATGTCACTGAACTATTTTCTTCTGTTTGACTGTGTTTATGGAAATGTCTTCAGAACTGAGTTAAATTGCAGACAGTGAAGGAAGAGATGTGATGCAAAGAACTTCGCATTCCATGCTGTGATGCAGCCAACACCTAGAATTCTTGAAAGATGAGGGAAATAGCAGTTTGACCAGACTTGTTGTCTTTTGTGGTATGTGTGGTGTCTCTGAAATAGAGACATTAAAAGCAGTTTGCACTGTTACTAAGATGTACACCTGCATCTGTGGCGCTGCACAAGTCTTAAGACTCCTTGCTGACTATGAGATTATAGGTTTGTTTAAAAATGGGACAGTGAGCTATAAGCCATGTGTGTATAAAAATGAGGATCAGCCTGTTTCCGACCCCTGCCTTGAATCCATTAGTCTGTGCAGAATATATTTAAGGTTGAGAATTAAAACAAGAGAAGGGGCAATTTCTGTCACATCGAGATGGAAGGGCAAATGTCATTCAGTGCATTAACTTTGTAAACAGCCGGGGACAGAATCTTGAAGGAGCACCAAACTGGGTAGTTTTAATATGCTGTCCTGAGATGTAGCACACAGAAATGTAGGTTCTTAGGTTTAAGAACTAGGAAATAATTTTGACAGTAGGTATAACGTCTTCAAGTTTCCCATTGTGCTTCTTGCTAAGTTTATATTTCTTTAAAAATATCTTTCTTGAGCATGTTTTTAAGTGATGATGGAAAGGTTCCCCAATAGGAAGGGCATTGTTCTGTCTGTACCTGTTACGTCAGCTGCAGTAATATGGTTACTATTAAACCCCCCACAATCTTCCAACCTGAAACAGACTTCAGACTTCCTTCCTGAGACCAGACTGAAGCGTAGTGGTCCAGTGTCTGGAAAGCTGGAACAAAATCTGGCAAACGTAGCCCAACAGCCCATTGGCAAGTAGACTGGGGACTGACAGGTATTTCAGATCATAATGCTTTGCCTAAAGCACTGTAAGAAACATCACGTGGCAGGAGAGAGAACTCCAATGAAAGGAATGTGTGGAAAACAGATGAGGCAATGGGTTGCTTTATATTCTTTTTTAGTGTAATGGTTTGTATCGTGAAGATAAACATAAAAAGCCAGTTGAAACCAAGATCTCTGTGCCTGTAGAGGAAGACAGCAGCCAGACACTCAGGGCATTTGCTGACTGTTGCTTGAAAAGAAGGATGTCCCATCCCAGATAGTTAAATCCCATTCCCTAAGTTCTAAGGACTTGTTTTCTTTTAAGGCTAGAGTTGAGAATAAATTCAAGGCTACATTTTTTACATTTTTATCCTAACTCGGTGTACTTTACTTCTGCATTATGTTACATCTGTAACTATGTGGAATGCAAGTGAGGATCTGCTTTCACATCATCGTTTGTGAAACAATGTAATTCTTCCTTCAGAATTACAAAATATATGGCCGAGAGATGGAGGGATTTAGTAAATTTTTACAGAGCTTCTGAGCATCTTCAGATTTCATTTGTTGTAGTGTACCATTGGTTCTGGAAAGGCTTGAGCCTGAGCATAAATCTAGTTTTTATTGACAGGTGTCATTCAGACTTCTGAATGTTTGTCCTGTGTGCCAAGTTCAGAACCTTATTTCTTGCTACTGTATGCTTTTCGAATGATTTTCATTTTCCTTTTTGCTACACGAAGTACAGTGCGGCTCTATACTGTCAATCTGAACAGCTCCCGGAAAACAGATGGACGAATGTTTCAGATTCCAGTGTGAGTTTCAGGCCTACCAGCAAGTGATCAACCTAAGATAAGTTGTCTTGTCTTGCCATTGCTTTCAGGGAACTTCTTTAACCTGGAGAATCCTCGGTCCTCTTCCTGCCTGTAACACAATTGCTTAATTCCCTCATCCCTCTTTATTATTTTGTCTATTTCTTGCCAGTTGGAGTATTGTCTTTCTAATGCAAGAAAATGGTAAGTGGCAAGATGCATTTTTAGTTCCTTGTCACCTATTATTATCTTATCAGCACTGGTAATGACTGAGAAGTTCTTCCTAATGTCCGATGATTTCCAGTAATTCTAAAATGCATCATTGGGGGTGTTCTCAGCTTTGTACCATCAGCTTTTACTTGTGAATTCATTTAGGCCTGTTACAAATGGTTGATCACCTGGTGTCTAACCACTCCACCCTCCAAGGCACCAGTCTGCAGAGAAAGCTGGTCATGTGGTGCACACACTGCTTTGGCATGCCAGGGCTGTGCTGAAAAGTGTCTTAACCTCCCACCCCGAATTCAGAACCCACCCTGACAATGCTCAGCTTCAGCCATCAGTTACTCTGGAGAATGTTCTGCTCCAGTGGGAGCATCTGTCAGGTGGAAGATCAAATAAATAAGATTAGTATGACTAAAAATTTGGAGGAAGGAGAGGTTTGAGGACGCATTTATTTGCCTTCATTTTTTTTTTCCCTTACATCTATGCTGATCTTTCTCGTACATAGCTGTTGTAAGTAAAGAACGGGCTTTTGTTTTGGGGCAGTTTGGGTTTTTTGGTGCTGTTTGTTGATGTCTGATGCACATTGATGTCTTTTCTCCCATATTTCTGATTTAGGGGTTTTTTTTGCTCTTTTAACGGGGTAACTTTTCTTGTCCCGGGATTCCAGGTTGTTTGGATGCATGTTGTTCCTGTCTGTGGGCTGGCAGGAACCTGCTGTTAGTTCATACCCCGAGGCCTCACCCTAGCCGTAACCATAACAAACCCAGCGGGTGCCGTTTCTTAACGGCATCCTTCGTTCACCCGACGTCCAGCTAGTAACGGCCTAATGGAAACTAAACTTCGCCGGAGAGAGGGAGGACAAGAAAACCGAAGGCGGCTTTGGGCAACTCAGGCCGCCGGGCAGCCGCAGCCACGTAGCGCCGTCCGAGGAGCCCCGGCCGCCACTCGCGCAGCCGTCGGGGGCTGCGAGGCGTCGGGCCACCGCCTCCCCGCGGGCGGCCGGGCGGGCCGAAGACCCCTCCGGCCGGCAGGGGCGCTGGCGGGCGGCGACGGGGGCTGCTCCCAGCGGCCGGGCAGCGGAGGAAGGGCCGCGCGGGGCCGCGGCGGGCGGGGCGGGGTGAAGCGGCGGCTGCTGCCATTCCTCTGCTGCGCGGCCGCCTCCTCCCCCCCGCCTCTTCCTGGCCGCGGCGAGAGCTGTGCTGGCAGCGGGGAGGCGGCGGCGCCCAGCTCCCGGCCCGCCATGGCGATCCGCAAGAAGAGCAACAAGAACCCGCCGGTGCTGAGCCATGAGTTCATCGTGCAGAACCACGCCGACATCGTCTCCTGCATGGCCATGATCTTCCTGCTGGGGCTTATGTTCGAGGTGAGGTTCCCGCTCCCTCCTCCCCTTCGCCGGGAGCCCGGGCGGCCCGGGGGCGGGCGACAGCGCGGTGCCGCGATCGCGGCCGTACGGAGGAGCCCGGGCGGGCGCCGCGTCCCCGCTCCCCGGGGCCCGGCCCCTCCGGGAACGCCCTCTTCGGCGCGGAGACGCGCTGCCCGCCGCAGCCTTCCCTCGAGCGGGACCGTGCCCCGCCGCCGCGAAGGGCCGAGGCGCTCTTCCCTCCGCCGCGGCGGGGTTACGTGGCACTCGGCCGGGGGAGGGGTGCGCGGCGTGCGGCCGCGCTCGGACCAGGGGAGGCGGAGGGGGGCGGTGGGGAGGCGCGGCCCGGCCCTGCCCTGCCTTACCGCGCTCTTTGTGTGCGCTGCACGGGCGGCCCCGCCGGCACTACCACTCCCGTGAGGCCGCGCGGCGCCGCGCAGCCCGCAGGGGGAAGGGCGGCCAGCGGTGACGTGTACCTACGGCCGCCGCGCGGGCCGAGGGGCGCGCGTCCCCCGGCCGCCGTCGTCTGGCTGGGGCCGGCCCGGCCCACGCGGCCTGCGGTGCGCGGAGCTCCGAGTGCCCCAGAAACCCTCCCCAGCCTGGCTGCTGAGCTGAGCGTGCCGTGCTGGGTTCCCTTCTGAGAGCCGCCGTGAGGGATTTCCGAGGTGCCCTTTCGCAGCAGGACACGTCCGCTTGTGCTGCCGGGCGGCACGGTTCTGGCTTTTCAGAGCCCCGGCCGGCGGGTGTTTTACCTACGCAGGTGGCTTTCGGCAGTTTTACCCGGCCTTTGTGCTGCACAGGTGTAGGGGCACGTTGGCGTTTGAAAAACTCCCAACATCTGAAAAGATGGGACGCGCTGAGAACGTTGCTCTGTGTGGTTTTACTACCAAAAGTCACCCAGAAATCACACCAGACCTTACAGTGTGGTTTTGTGGGGACTGAGGTTAAAGATACAGACCTAAACCATTCCCATGTGTGTACGCTTATTGATTGTTTACCACATTGCTGGTAGCATTGGGTGGGTTGGGTGTGCCGAAGTCCTTGTCTCCAGATTTTCACTTCAGGACATTTACTTTCTGTCTTGGCAGAGAGGGAGCATGTGCCTCTGTTGTTATACATGTGGTGAGGCTGAACAGATTGCCAGGGTCTCAGAAATGCTTTCATACAGGCCTTGGAAATCATGTGCTGCAGTCAGTGCTGGTATGGTACAGTATTGATGCTGCTTTGACCTTGCTCAGCTGAGCAGTGTTAGCTGAGTGAGCCTTGGCATGGCAGGTCAGAATTGGCTGGTGGTGTGAGTCCTCTGGAGGCTCCTTCCACGGATAGCAAGCCCTGGGCATTCCAACCAATTCTGGCAGTCTAGTTACACAGAGAGGGTTCCAGGAGAGCCTAGTACTTGTTTACAGAGTGCTGTTTCAGTGGGAAAGATGTAAAAATTTAAAAAGTCCAATTTCTTTTGAATCATAATAATCTAGTGGGTATCTTCAGGTAGCAAGATGTCTTACACTTGAAGATTGTTGTTGACAAACAAGAATTGCTGCTTTTGTTTAGTTTTTTGAAGGTGTCATCTCCCTGCCCAGGAAAGACTTCAGAACTAACGTTTTCTGCTTCTCTCTTCTGTTGTGATTTTTCTTTTTCTTGCTGTCCCTCATGAAGAGGAATTTTTGAGGGTATTTCTGTAAACAAATCTACAGAGATCACGTGATCTCTTCTGGCTTCAAAAAGTCAGGTGAAGTGGCGTGATGATGGGAGTTGGTTGTTTTCTTGGGAGGAGCAGACCTGCTTGGGGAAGAGTGCTAAAACTGGGGGTAAACATTTTCAGTTTAAAATAGTTTATGTTGGTGAGATTCTACGGCACTTCTGCATTTTCTTTTTCAGATTACAGCAAAAGCAGCTGTCATTTTTGTCACTCTTCAGTATAACGTTACCATTCCTGCCACAGGTATGTGCCTTGCAGGTGGTTGGTTAGTCATGGGGTGGTATCCTTAGACACCGCTAGCGTGTTGTATGCCCTAAACTGAGGATAAGGTACTGAGTTTGAATAGACAGTGAAGAGTTTTAAGGACTTCACATAAATTGTTTTTGATAAAACTTTCAAAGAATTGCATTAGGGAAAATGTTTCTGCTCTGCTGGGTTCCTTCTCAATCCTGAAACTCAGTCTCGCTGGTTAATAAATTCACGTTCTTACTCTGGTTATGCAAGTGATGATCTGTTCTACTTAGTTGGGGGCGGGGGGGGCGGGTTGATAGTTTAACATAATTTTATAGTTCCCTTTCAGTGCATTTGGCTAAGCTTCCTAAGTGCACTTAAGTTTCCATTTTTATATTACAGCCTTCCAAAATCAAATTGAGTTTCTGATGCGATGGAGAAGATTACTGTAAATGGAGTCTAGTGACCTAGCTCAGGGTGGTGGTTTAATTTGACATAGATTTGTTCAGCTGACAACAAATGACTTTTGTCTGAAAGGTTTCGCTTTAAGAAACAAACTTATTGGCAGTAAAACTGTATCAGTGCCTAACAGTTAATTCTGTTTCTGTCTTCCAGAAGAGCAATCTGCAGAAACAATCTCTCTCTATCACTATGGCATCAAAGACTTGGCTACAATTTTCTTCTATATGCTCGTAGCAATAATCATACACGCTATTATTCAGGAGTATGTATTGGATGTAAGTACAAAATACTAATTCCTTTCACCAAGATAACAGTCAGACTTTGACTGCTAACTTAAAAACGTTAATGCTAAAGTTTATCTTTAAAATGCTAAGGCATTCGTTGGAACTTTCGGATGTTCTAATGCAGGTAACAGATAATGTTAAGTACAAGAACGTATAAATAACAGTGGACTTTCATTTCAGAAAATTAACAGGAAAATGCACTTTTCCAAAACAAAGCATAGCAAGTTCAATGAGTCTGGACAACTTAGCGCGTTCTACCTTTTCTCCTGTGTTTGGGGCACAAGTATTCTCGTCTCTGTAAGTACACTTCCTCTCGTGTTTCTTATGAGACTGCAACTTAGCAAGATCAATAAGTTTTCAGCTTATTCTAGTTTTAGCTGATTTTAATATTAAAGCAGGAGCCGGTTTCAGAATTCTGTATGAGTTTTATCAAAGCTAGGTATGAAGTCCAGTAGCGTTACTGGTGCTCCGTCTGAGTAAATGAATTTGCTGTCAAATGAGTAAAATAAACTGTGACTTTTAAACTCTGTTAAGGTGCTTCATCCTCTGTAGTTTTTCTGTGTTGGTTCATTATTATGAAGTAAGTGTTTAACATATTAGTTATACAGTGCACTTTGTCAGCCTAGGGAATGGGCAGGGGACAGGTTGCTGTAGGCTTAGGTGAGCGTGCCCTGTCAGATGCCATGCCCTTTGCTAGCACTGAGCTGTGTGTGCGCTCAGCCCAGTTTCTGCTTTCAGAAGGAAGGCATAAGCCGTGTCTTGTTCCCATTTACACAGATGCTTACAGAGAAGTATCTGGTTCATTGTAAGCTCCTAAATTATTCTTCCCTTACAGGAGTAACCTATTGTTTAAGTTGAAAGCTCATTTTCTAATGATGATTATGGAAATTTAAAACTTAAAAAAAAAAAGAAAAAAAAAAGAAGGGTAGAGTATAATTTTTTCTGTAGCACAGTGACTCCTAAAAAAACTTTCCTTCTCTTAGTTAAGCTCAAAGCTTGTCAGCAGTTTACAAGGGATGGCTTCTGTCTGCGGTGATGTTGACGTAACCTCCATCTCAGAAGGAATCTTTTCCTCAATGAGCACTTGAATTGGTTTTGTTCCGTTTTTTTTCCCCTTTTAGGTTAATACAGTTGCGTTCAGTTGTTCCGGTTTCGTAAATGGGAATGTATCGACCTGCAGCTTTTATTTGTGTGCGGTTGTGTCAGTATTTATACGTGCACACATCGGATGTATAAAAATACGTGTGTGTGTGTGTGTGTGTGTGTCCATTCATTATTTCTAACTAGGAAACAGCAACGCTGTGTGACTTCAGAAGCTGTGCTTTTGTTTTCTAGGAGAACTATATATCAGATCCAACCTCTCTGTGGAGGGACTACCCGCACACTCTGATTCCGTAAGGCCTCTTCCTTAATGGACGGTTCTGGGGGAGGAGAGGGGTGTTGGCATTTTGAAGTCATATATAAATTGGGTGGAATAACAAGGCTGAAATTAAATTTGCCACTGAGGTATTTTTTGTTTGTATTGACAGAGAAGCTTTATTCTCTGTCAGCCGGCAGTACGCAGTAATCTTTCTGTGGGCTGTTTATTTATAGAATGAAGCTGCGGTGAATTTTATTATTTGATCTTTCTGAGAACAAAGCTGACTGGCAACAAGGGTCTGTTTTTGTTTAGAGACAGTGATTAAATATGTTCACTAGAAAGTTTCTGGAACATTTGAAGTTTATTAAGAGAAAGTAATATTCTTCAATTCTTGCTGTATTGTACAGGTTTCAAATGAAGTTTTTCTACATCTTACAGTTGGCATACTGGTTTCATGCTTTCCCAGAATTGTATTTCCAGAAAACTAAAAAAGTAAGTTTGAAAACGCAAATGGAAAGAACGCCAAGCAAAGCAGCTCAAAGAGTAGAGTGATTCATCTCTTTGGGAAAGTGTGTTACCCTACGTTTCCAGCCCCTTTCTTGTCTGTGTACTTAAGCTTTTCCTTATTGGAATTTTGGGTGCTCTGATGTACATATGAGAAGGCAAAGGTTTTGTTTTCATTTAAGCCCTGTATTTCGGAAGTAGAATCACGGTATATCTGTTGTGTAAATACAAATCACTAGCATATCCCATCTGCTAAAAGAGCTTGAATTTTCCTTTGAACAAATGAATGGGAGATTTTTTTGTTTCAGAATCTTTTCTTGTTTCCTGTAATTACTGCTCTGAATAATCTCATTGAAATACAGAATTGCTTCAGGAATCACAATACAGGTATTGAATAGAAGCAGTGAATAACATGCTAAATCCAAGCAATATTAACTACTGGGATTTGTTGTAAATACCGCTGTCCCCAGCAGGATTTCTAGTTAGTATTGTAGCGAGTGTTTGAACAGCATCTTTGCCACATGAGAGTTTTGTCCGTTGTGTTTCTCAGAATTTAACTGTTAACATTGAGTTCGCTAGATTTTTGTAGCATGGTTTTTGCCTTTCTTGACCAACTTAAATAGTCTTTTTACATGTTCTTTGCTCAGGTTGATTTTGCATGCACAACTTCCTTTTAAAAACTCTTCTCTTGTTGCTCTGTGACTAGACTGAGTCTCTGCTGTCAGGGTTCTGCTTTATTCAAGGAAATGAAACGTATGTTAGGTAACTGCAGGTCTTTACTCCAGGGCCTAGAGCAGGCTTGGGAAAGTAGTAATGAGAAGCTTTGTTTTCATGCTGAGTGCAGTATCAGCAGTGATGTTTTGCAGAAACTTCAGCTGATGCTCCAGTATTGCCATACCGGGGCCATGATATCTCCACAATTTGAATTAATATCTAGGTGTTGGTTGGTTCTGCTTTCTGTTTGTTTTAATGTGACTCTAAGAAAGCTGCCATAAGTGGCAGAAATGCTGTGTACTTAATAGTAGCGTTTTGTTTGGTCATTTGGGCCTTCAGCTTTTAGGTTACATTTTAAGGATATTTGTTTTACTTCATCAAGTTTTGGGTTGACACCCCCTTTATCACAGTTTCACCTCGCCTGTCTTGACTTTGCTGCCCTACTTCTCATGCAGGAATTGGCTTCTTTTGCTCAGGTCCAGTTGTTTCTATTTCTGACGTTTGAAAAAGGAAAATGTGGGGGTTCTCAACTCGGCTTTGTGTATAGTGGGTAGCTCCACCTGAGTTGTTCCAATAGGCCATAAGTCTGACAGTTTATGTAAGCAGGCAGCACAGGCTATTTAAATGTTACCTTTGTTCTGAAGATAAAGTGCAAAAGATTTGTTCTGATAGTACTTGAAGAACTGGAGTGTTTGTAGTGAGTACACTTGCATTTTCTCTGACATAACCTGTTTTTTGTTTTCTTCGGGATCACTTAGAGTAGGTTTTTAACTATATTCCCTCTCTCTCTGTAGTTAGGTGTTGTAACAGGTATTTCATTTTGTGCTTTTGTCAGCTTTGAGGTAAAGTATTGGAGATGTGGTGTAGATCTTAAAAGGCTACGTTTTTAGGAGGTTTTCTTGTGTTTCTTTGGTTGGTTGAATTTACATACGTGTATGATAAAACTGAAAGCCCCTTACCTGAAGCATAGGGAATCTTCAAAAAAGTAGGAGTTCTTGAGCACAAATGAGTATGTTCTACATACCGTTTCAGAATGAATACTCATACTGTGATATAGTATACTTCAGTGAGTCTTCTTTTCACAGTTGGTGTTTATGTATTCTCTTTCACGTTTCTTTCTCTACTTAGTTTTTGTAAAGCAAGCGTTTGCTTGAATGGATGTGACTCAAACCAAACTTGAAGTGTGACCAAGTAGCCTAATATCACTGCTTAGTAATGTTATTCTATTTACTGCCAAGGGTGTACCAAAATCATGAATGATGTTGAATTTTTTAAGATGCGTAACAACAGTTGTGAACTTTTTCTTTTTGGTTCATAGAGTTTTACTTTATTCCTGTAACAATCTGACAGAATCAGAATGGCAGCAAACGTGTCAAACTACAGAAGTTTATCTGGGGACGCAGTAATTCATACCAATTACGTATTGTAATAACTGCTGCAAGTTCAGATAAGTCTTAACAAAGAGATAAATTGCCTTTTGAAAAGCGTTTTCAAATGCGTTTTCTCACAGAGGTGTACGTTGAAAATACTGTATACTATTGGTAAGTAAGCACTAAGCGGTGTGGAATTAGATGATGTAGGTTGAGTAACTCAGTGCCAAAACAGGCCTCGGGGGGTAGCTGAGAAAACAACAATTTCTAGGACTAGGAAGCAGTCTGTATTGTATCATATAGCACTGTGTGTAATGTATAGTTATTTGTTTCTTGTTAACAGGAGGATATCTTTCGCCAAATTGTCTACATTGGACTTTATCTCTTTCATATTGCTGGAGCCTATCTTTTGAAGTAAGTAATTTCTAAAGTTTTACTGTCTTCATTCACTGTATTAAGCATGTAACAAAACATTTGAATGCGTGTTCTCTTTGTTTTAATAGTCTGACCCATCTCGGACTTGTTCTCCTGGTATTGCATTACTTCGTTGAATTTCTTTTCCACATATCTCGTCTTTTCTACTTTAGTGATGAAAGATACCAGAAAGGGTGAGTAGTCAGCATCTTTCAAATTCACGTAACCTCTGTCTTGCAAGCCTCATGCATTTTAACTGAGCAGAAGCCAGAATTACAAGGAAGGTTGTCTTGTATTTCCTTAGAGGCCGCTGTCCTCCAGACTAAAAACAAACTGTTAAATTTTTGTTTATTTTGGGGGGTGTTTTTTTTTTTACTGATTTGCCTATGCAAGTAGATGTTAGTAGCTGTATAGGAGGAAGTTAAATCTCATACTACTTCTATTAAAAATAAAAATAAGAAGTTTTCAAGGTACACGTCTTGTAGAGGAGGCAAAAGCCCAGGCTGCTAATGCAGTCAGTTCTAAATAACACACTTGTTATTCCAGAGCTTGTGTTCTGGTAGTCATGGCAGGCACTTTCTGTTGAGTTGAAAATAATTTGCAGAACAATGTTCTGGTTTGTAGGAAAAAAATCTTAGGTGAGGCTTTTCTTAATTTTTGTCTTCTGTAGTAACTGAAAACACAAGATTAGGGCAAGTGAAAAATAATTGAGTCAAGTTCTTCATTCTCAGAGGAGTCCCTAAGAGTTAAGAGTAAACATTTGCCTTGTTAGTACTTGTGCTGCAAACAGAGAATTCGTATAATGTTTGTGGTCGTTCTCTTTGCAGATTTTCACTGTGGGCAGTCCTTTTTGTTTTGGGAAGGCTTCTCACCTTGATTCTTTCAGTCCTCACTTTTGGCTTTGGTCTGGCAAGAGCAGAAAATCAGCAGCTGAATTTCAGCACTGGAAACTTCAATATCCTGGCTGTTAGGTACAGTAAACTTGGAACGTCTCCTAAGCGTGATCTGTAAGCCTGTGTTAAACCTGCACAGCGTTAATGTTAGTAGTACTGAATGGTGGAGTGTTTTCATGCACCATATGGGATCAGTGGGCATGGCTTTGGTTAAAAAAAAAAAAAAAAAAAACTACTTGTGAAGCACATTGAAATGATTGGAAGAATTTACAGCCTGTCACAGAGAAATCTATAACTGATTATGAGTTAGGATAATAAAAGAAGCTTAAAAGGAATATCCAATTGTAGAGATGCCTTTCACGTCTTAGAGTTATTAAATCGAGCTTTAAATAATTGCAATAACAGGACATCATATCCAGAGCACCTTTGAATCTCGTTGAAGATTCTCACCTCTTCCTCTGCCTTTATTATGACTTTTATTGCTGCTATCTGATGCAGAATATTCAGCCAACCACTCAGCCTTTTTATGAATTAAATGCAGAAAAGGAATTTATTAAAACATTGTCAGCATCCACAGTAGCCTGCGGTCAAAATATTCAGAACTGAAAGACTTGTGAGATGATGGGTAAGAGATGTGTTGTCCTGAAAGAACAGCTCTGTTGCACTGGAGGAGCCAAAGTAAAAAGGCCGTTTCTGATATACAAAAAAACCTGTACTACGATGTGCTATTTTGCTTTCCTTTTTCCTTTGAACGACAAGGTGAACTTACTGCTAAACCTGTACTTATTTCTTTCTCAGAATCAGCGTGCTGGCCTCCATCTGCTTGGCTCAGGCATTTATGATGTGGAAATTCATTAATTTCCAACTTCGGAGATGGAGAGAGCATTCTTCTTCTCAGCCTCAATCGGTGAAAAAGAAGTTTGTCACAGCTAAAGGAAAGACCTCCAGAAAAGAAAGAGGTTTGTATTTTCAAGTTTCCTGTTTCTTTGGTGTCTCGAAAGCAACTTCAGGTAATAGAGAACCCTCCATGATAAAATTGCTCAAGAAAATTCTGTGTTTCGCTCTCAGATGGGATGGTTCAGTTACAGAAGCAGTGAAATTGGTGAATTTATTTTATTGATTAAAAAAAAAAAAACTTGATTGATCTATAAACGGTGGGCTTGGCTTTCTCCTGTCATTGATGGAATGAAGGAATCACTGTTACAGTTAATGCAGCATTGCATTTTATTGTGTCAAATTTTATTACTTGCACGAAATCTGTCGTGCTTGTATTGTGTTCAGTTATAAAAAGGGAGCAGACATTTTTAGATGTTCTCAAGATCGCTTTTAGGGTTTTTTTTTCTTGCAGCGAATTTCAGGCATATTTTTCAGTGCCGCTGAGTGAAGGTCCAGCAAATAAGCTCATGTTGGGCTGTCTTTACTAAAAATAGCATTTTGATGCTTCTTTAAAGGCGTAGGTAACAACTGCTTACTACTTTAACCTTGTGGAAAAGTTTTTGCAAATGAGCTCTGGTTTGTGTCAGACTCTTCTTACAGGAAATGAAAAATGAACGGTCTGCCTTTTCCTCCAGTGAAATTACGTTCTCAGTTTACATAAATAAATCTATCATACAGTTGAGTTTCTGTGTAGCTGAGTGTTAGCTTGAATAATACCCAAACTTCTTTGAAACTCCATCACTTCAAAAGCTTATTTCCACGTGATCCTCTGCTACCATCCGCTTGTTGCCAACTTCTGCTTTTTTAATACGTTGAATTTACTGCATGAAGACAGTTGTACTGAGAACTGAGATGTGTCAGAGTTAAATTTTCAACTTTCAAGGTTTTTTTTGTATCGAAATCATCCTTCAGAGTGTTTCTTACATAATTTTGGTTGTTCTCAATTAGCACTATTTGGTGTTTGTCCATTGTTAGGTTTTTCTTGTTCTGTTGCCCATTGCTAACACACACGTATTTTTACCTCAGCTGACAGACTTCAGACCCTGATTTTTATTTTATTTTATTATTTTTTAGTTCGATTTGGGTTTTGGGGGGACAGGGTGTAGGTTTTTGAAATATACATGAGATGGTGTATGTGAGATGATGATCTTCCTCTCTACTCTGTCCTCATGAGGCCCCATTTGGATTACTGTGTCCAGGTCCGGGGCTCCCAATACAAGGACAGAGAGCTGTTGGAGAGGGTCCAGAGGAGGGCCACAAAGATGATCCTGGGGCTAGAGCACCTCCCCTGCAAAGACAGGCTGAGGGAGCTGGGCTTGTTCAGCCTGGAGAAGAGAAGGCTGCGGGGTGACCTAATTGTAGCCTTCCAGTACCTAAAGGGAGCCTATAAACAGGAAGGGAGTCAACTCTTTACGATGATAGATAATAGCATGACAAGGGGAAGTGATTTCACGTTGAATGAGGGAAGATTTAGGTTGGATATCAGGGGAGAGTTCTTCACGGAGAAGTGGTGAGGTGCTGGCACAGGCTGCTCAGAGAGTTTGTGGATGCCCCATCCCTGGAGGCGTTCAAGGCTGGGTTGGATGGGGCCCTGGGCAGCCTGGTCTATTATTAAACGTGGAGGTTGGTGGCCCTGCCTGTAGCAGGGGTTGGAACTTGATGATTCTTGGGGTCTCTTCCAATGTAAGCCATTCTGTGATTCTATGATACTAGGAAAAAAAAATGGGAGTGGCATTTTATCAATAGAACCTGTAGGTGTCCTGCTGAATCAGAGCTTAATGTTTGTTATGTGTTACTTGGTTTTGTTTGTGGAATTCATTTATATACCTTCTGTCTGATCAGTGAGTTAAAACGTAGTAGCTTTTAAAACTCGTCTTAAATTTCATTCATCATTTAATTTGGTAAACTTGTAGTTAACTTGAATTGTGATTGAATTCACATAATCATTGAGCTATGAGTGCCTTAAAGACCAGGGAATTTTGCAGCTATTTTTAAACTGAAATTTCAAAGAAAGGGTTGACCCCGAAGGCTGGTGTTGTTTTGGACTTTTCTGTTTGCAGGATTCCTGTGTTGTGTTTGTTCAGAACACTCACGCAAAATGTGGTGGTTGTTTTTTTTTTTCCTCTAAGAACTAATGCATGCAATTAAGTTGTATTTCAAACAGGGTTTTCTGATGTTTATTTTCTGGGGGAGCTGTATGTGAGTGTAGCAGGCTGCATTTGGGGAGCCAGGGCACAAAATGCCTTTCTTATAAGCTGTGCCAGAAGCAAGCAATAATAGTGGAAAAATTTTGGTGATGTATGTGAGATGCCCAAGCACTTGCTGATACGTGTTCTTTCTTTTTACTTGTTTTGACTTAACTGTTAAGAGAATATGATCTCAGCTGGTTCAGATCTAGTTTGTTATTTGCAAGCTTTATAAATCAAGAAGAACCTATTTTTTTCTGAGAGGAACCAGAAGATCACCTGACGTAAGCCTGAGATGGCGGTGTCATTTACAGCCAAATAAAGAGACTTTGACTATTTCTGTATGACTGCTCGAGCCTGTGACCAGTTTCTTTCTCACGCATGTTGCTGTTTGGTTGATTGGTTTCATTTTTTGTTCTTGTTTTTTACTTAGTTGCTTGTTAGCATGCATGGGAGCTTTGGGTGTAGGAAAGGAGGGGGGAGATGGAATATCTGCGGTTATTTCTGTGGATTGGCCACTCCCTCTGGTGATCTGCAATGCTTCTGGAGATGGAAAACATGAATTTAACCTGTTATTTGTGCAGGAAGGCATAGCAGTTGCTTGAAATCAGAATGGTGGTGCAAGTTAGTTGAGCAGAGATGCAAGCAGTAAAGCTGACTACGCACTATTGCTCTTCTGATCTATAAATTCGGTTACTGTCAGGAGGCAGCTGTGCTTCCATGGGTTGTGGTGTCATTAAATAGAGCGGATACTTTCATTCATAGTGGTATCACGTTGCTCTGTTTGACTCTCTTGAGGGCACGATAGACCCATAGGCATTGGGGTCATTGTTCAGAGCAAATGTTTGCTATGCATTGATACCACTTGTTGACTATTTCATATTAAAACTCTTGAGCTGACCCAGAGGTGTGATACAAGTAGAGAGCTGCTGATGGTATCAGGTTCTTGCCTTGTGCTCTTAGATGTCTAAGTCTTATGCTGGAGCTCCTTCTGTACTTTTCTTATACCTAATGTTTTACTTCTGTCCATCTTGTCTATTTAAATATCTTCTTCAGAAAATAAATGACCTCTTTTTTTTTTTTTTTTTTTGTGTATGATTAATTAACCTTAATTTTTCTACATGTATAAAAAGCTTGTAAAGGTGAGTAAAGGAGTGCAAGTTTCTTAGGCATTAAAAATGAAATAGGAAAAAGAATGAAAACTAATACAAGAGGTGTACCGGCTGACTCCAGAATTTCACAGGAATGTCTTACGTACAAGTTGAATATTTCTCTTTATCAGAGTATATCCAGCTAATCTTGATTTTCAGTTTATGATATATGTAACACAAACATTTCAGTATGTGGCCATGTCACGAAACTGTGCTTCAATTGTCTTAGTAAACTTCATACTTTGCAATTGGTAAAAGCTTTGTTATACTGCTGCATTATCATGGAATGGCCTGGGTTGAAAAGGACCACAATGACCATCCAGTTTCAACCCCCCTGCTACGTGCAGGGTCGCCAACCACCAGACCAGGCTGCCCAGAGCCACATCCAGCCTGGCCTTGAATGCCTCCAGGGGTGGGACATCCACAGCCTGTGTGGGCAACCTGTTGCAGTGAATAGATGGTGATAAATGGTGTGGTTCCAGTTACAAATGGTAATGATGAAATTTAACAAAAAAGGTGCATCAGAGATGTTAATGACAGTTTAGGACCTACTAAACTGTAGCAAAATAATAAAGTGCTTCGTTCTACTTTTAATTTTGTATTCTTTTATTTTTTTTTGTAGAAAATGGAATAAATGGGACAGTGACCTCAAATGGAGCAGACTCGCCTCGTAGCAGGAAGGATAAATCCTCGTAAAGCTGGGTTTTATTAAGTTAATTGACAAGTGTCCCCAAAGAATCTGCTTTTTACATGGATGGCCCTTCAGCACTAGAGATGTAATGGATTAAAGAAAATACAAATCATGTTTTTTGATTATTGCTATTGTTTTGTGAAACTTTTTTTAAAAGCCATTTTGACTAAGAGAAAAGGTTTATCTGTCTTCAAACAAACGCTTGGGGGGTGGGGGGGACAAAACACTTTTTAAATAACGTTGACACTTTTTTAAACACTTAACTGTGATGAAATAACTTCACTTAATGAGGATCACTGATGCAACGTATTATTTCTTTCCAGTTTTTGTAATCTTGGTGATATATACTGTTTTCCAACTTCACTTTTTCCTAGTTCTTCGAAACTTCAAATATATAACGAAATGGAAGTAAAAACGTAGTGTGCATTTTCAGATACTCTGAGTTTTAAGTTAATTACCTCGATTTGAATGCACAGATCAAATTGGAATTCTAAGACCGCAGCAGTAAACTTCTTTTCTTTTGTAGTGGTTAGCTACACCATGTCTGCTCTAAGAATTGCCCCGTGTCATTAAAACAAACCTGAACTGATCGGAAATGTTGCGGAGTCTTTTTGCTTGTTGGTTAGAAATGTCTCGCAAGGAACAGAGAAACCTTTCTGAGATAAAGCTTTTAGCACTTGAAAATTAGAAGGGAAAAGAGTACTTCGTAGAGTTGATTCAAGTAGCACTGTTAACTCCTGTCTGTGCTTTTAAAGTGTACGTATCTTGGACAGTTACTGTGCGTTGGACCTTCTTTCAAAACCTGTCTTTCTGATTTTTAGAAGGTGGAGATTCTTGCGACGTGTTGTTTGTTTTAGGTGGGGAGGCATCTAATGCTCCATAAAGAGGGAATTTCTTAGAGAAACGGATCAAGTTTTGACAAACATTCCTTTATTCTAAACGCTTTGCCTTGTTTCGCCTCTGTTAAGAAATAGTTTGATTTCTCCTATATATATATATTTTTATGAAAGAATATTTAAAAGCTGCAACTTAAAATTGGTATATTGTGTGTGCCCTCTGCTACAGCCGGAAGAATCTGGATTTAAGATTTTTTTCCATTATCTGTCTTTCATAATTGTATTAAATGTGAAGCCTCGTCCAGTTAATTTTTCAATTTAATATGCAGTTAATGTTTTTCTTGTGTATCCTTTTGTAATGGGAATCGTTCGACTTGGGAATGAGTTAGAGATTTTTATTCAGTCTTGAGAAGTTACTAAATCAGGCTTTCAGGTTAACCCCGGCGTTAGACTGCTTATGGATTGAGTAGGAGTAATTATAAGCGATCAGACTGATAAATAAAGAGGTTAACTGAAAATGGTTACTGTAGTTGAGTTTATACCCAACAACAACAACAAAAGTCTGCATTCTGTATCTTGCGCAGTTTGGTTGCTTACTATACAGAATAAACATTTTAGTACAAAATCTTGACTACCTGTAACTATCCATTCTTCAGTCATACAGTGCTGCTTAGAGTGACTACCGTATAATTTGTTACATGTTTCAGGTAGTTCAAGTCACAATTTGAGTACTTGCTTCGCAGCTCCTGAAGTGTACGTGGCAGACTTGGGCTTAGTTAACTTGAGAGCTGTGGGACAGCGCATCCTTTAATGCACCCACTCTACTTCAGTAGGTGTAGTTATTTTTATGTACTGATCTGGAAAAAAAAAACCTCAAATGATGTAACTGTGAGTCTGTCCAGTCTGACCACGAAACTGGAAATTTGGAATGTGGAAATGCTGAGGGAATTGATAAACGAAGTACCGCACAAAATCACATTTCATGTCCAATATTTCTAACAGAAACCTGCATAGATTCTGTGTGCCTTGCTCTCAAGTTGTACCTTAAGCCAAAAGGGGCAAATATTTGAAGTTTCTTGTCTGGTACTTTGACTATAAATCAAGTTTGCGTCTGATACCTGGTTGTGTTGGTGCTGTCAGAGTCATAAATGATGGAGAAAGAAATCATAAAGGGTGCTTTTAAGGTACTTCTTCAGCTCTTTGAACATTGGAGTCTGAGGATTGTGGTTGCTGTGTCCCTAAGGCAAACTGTTCTTGTAAAGCTCATTCTTTGTCACGGGAGTCTTGAAATGTGAACTTCAGATTCACTTCCAAAAATGTCAGAAGAGTGTGTTCTTGCCTGTTAATATTATTGACTTTGCGTTTTGTCTCCTGTTGGCCTTACGGATGTTCTTGGCCTTTGGACTTTACAAAAAGAATTTTTACTTCCATGATGGCTTAATCTTCATCTTTGCCTTATAGGACCTGTTGCTTTCTGACGAGTAATATAGAATGCTTTCTCTTGTTCTTGGGTTTGAACAGAGCATCGGATGCCAGTTTCTTTCATCTTCTTATGTCGTAGCTAAAAACGCATATTCATGGTTTTGGAGGAGGCATTCCTGACTTCCTGCAGAAGCAATAATCTTTTAATTTCTACCTTGTGGTGAAAACCTCCGTGAATTTAGAATGTTTTGAGACTTCTGTTTCCAATTTGTTACTTGCTCTGGCATAAGATTATCCTTGCCTGTTTGGATAACTTCTTTTGAGTTGCTTAAATTCTGATTCTCAAACCTTATCACATTTCATCTCTCTGTTTGTAATCTGGGATTCATTAGGATAGAAGATCGGTTGTCTAATAACGTTTTCAAAGTTACGGTATCAGGAAAATGAGAAATGGAAATGACTGAAGAGTTTGTTGTTGCGCTGCTATGCCTAATAAAATGCTTTTTGCTTAGGCTGTAGCAGTTTATCCTGATCAATTACCAGATCCCACAAAGAGAAGGCTTTGTCCAAGTAAATGGATGTGAATGATCCACACAGACTGTGTTTAAGGGTTTTAATATTGCTGTCATACCTCTCTCCCCCAGCCTTGGAAGAACTCTTTCCAGACTTGCAACTGACGACACTGAGCTTTTCTTTTTTTGGCCCTAAATGTATGTTTGCTTTATGTGCCAGAATTATTTACCAAAGCCAGGCCTTTACTGTTACTAAACCTTTACTGTTAGTAAATAATTTCATGCAACTTTGAAGTGTAAACAGGGAGTGCAGAGCTGCTGACATTCATTTTCAGTTGTTGCTCTTGTTAAGACGCTTTCTCCTCATGACTACTTACAAAGAGTGATTTCCCATGTGTCAATCACTTGTGAGGCTTCACCAACTTTGCTTTCTGTGCAATCCCATGCCCAAACTTAGGAGCACTCAAGGGAAGGGAAGGGATTCGTGCAGAGAGAATGCATGGGCTGTGGTGTTACAATACGCTGAAAGTAAATGAAGTACGTTGGGATAATGTGTTTAGAATATCAGTTGTTATGAAGCATCTGATATTTTTTTCTGCAGTGCTTTTTTCTTTGGAAATATTAGTTGTGTTTATGGAATTATATGACCTTGAATTCTAGTAAGTAGTTTAGTACTCTGGTAAAAGTAATCCATCTTCTGTAATCAGACTGCTGTAGAAAGAGTTGTAATGTACATTTTCAGCCCTTTTAGCAAATAACTTAGCAGAATTAACTGCACCTGAATTAGTTTTGTTGGGAGTCAAATTTGGCGTTGCAGGGGAGGAGTTCTTTCAAGGCCACGCTAAACTTAAAATACTGTAGATTGTGCCCCTTCTAGCACAAACCTTTTTCATTGCGTGGCCAGCTTGATCAAGGAGCTGGTGCAGCTGTAAACTGACATGTTTGCTTAGTTGTTTCTTTACTGAATTAGTTGCCTGAGAGTAATCCTTGGAGGTACACGAGTCTTTATAGATAAGCAAGAAGAAGAGGTGCTGGGGAAACATGCATGCTGGTGTAAGGCAACTGTCCTTTTCAGCTGCACTTTTTTTTGGTTGCAGATGACAGATTACACTGTAAATTGGAAGACCTGATTGAAGGGCTTCCAGTCTTCAATACAAGAAGGAAACTGGGCTGTCTGGTAGCTCTGACGTGCCAAACATGCCAAAGTATTTATGGCTTTTTGCCAGGCATTTTGGTGGAGGGAAAATAATCAGTATTCTGTAGTGAAATGCATTTTATCCATCTCAGTTTATGGGTTTCCAACCAGTGGAACTGGTAGTGTAGAAATAGGAATTCTGAAAACAGAATTTCTTCTGGATCAAGGACCAAAATGAGTTTCCTTAACAGCTGGGAAACTACAGCTTCTTTTCACCGTGAACCCTTTATGTGTTGAAGCAGGTCTTCCAAAGAGCTTTGCAAGAACGGCGTTGTCGTTCTGTCGAGGAATCCGGGAGGGAGGGTTGTTCCGTTTCTCTTTGTTTTTCTGTTTTCAGGAAGCTGGGTAGCCCATTTCTAGGTCATACTCATATTTTGTTCCAGTTGTGACTCGGCCCTTGACCTGTGTTCAGAAGGTAGAAACCAGCAGCTTCCATGGCTGTTCTCTTTGTGTTGGTCATTGCTGGCCCGATGGTTCTGTGTGGAAAAGATCAGTATTGAAGGAGTTGGAACACCGGGTAGGCAGTCATGCTGCTTGTTTGATTTGCAGGCACGGTGTGAGTCAGCATACAGAGCATGCTACCTTCTAGTGGCTGGTAGTTTAATGCCTGTAGGTTCTGTAATAGTTATCTTGCTATACAAGTACTTAAGTTATTTCTCGCGCTGGGTGTGACAACAGTGTCCTACAGAGTTAAGTCTGGGGGGGGAAATTTTAGAAAGATCCTTTGAAAAGAATAGGACTCTTCAAAGAACTGATGTCCATTATCATCTGTTCGCTGTATTTGAATTTCTCATCCTGCTGGTTTATTTGGGCTTTTGTCGTGGTTGTTCTTGGCTTTGTTTGTAGCTTTCTTCGTTTTCTTTTTCTGCTGTAGGTGGTGGTGGATCTCTGGTGGGTACACCCTCTTCTCATTGCTATCTCCCGTTTCACTGTTCCCCAAGCTACTCAATTTAGGATCTAATAAGCCTGGTTCTGTGCACATTAAGGAATTTGGCACACTTTTCAGAACTAAAATAGAAGCAGTGCCTGAGTGTTTCTGGAGCAGACGCGTAAGAAGAAAGAAGCACATTAAAGCAATATACAGGGTGTCATCAGAACCCGTTTAATGGGAACTGAAACTCTTTATAGCGTGAATGCATTTTGATACAACTTGTATTTCAAGTGAGGTGTTTGAATTTAGCTCACATTCAGATAGCAAGTGCCTTTCTGTCCGTGAAACAGAACTACTGTTAGCATCTACAACTGTCGGTTCCCCTTCTGTGAGTGATGGGTGAGGAGTCCTGGGCTGCAGCTGCAGTAGGTTTTTTCCTGCCTCTTAGGGAAGTTCTTTTGATGTCGACAAGAAAAAAAAGTTAACGACTCCTATTTCAGGTTGAGAGAAAAAAGGAAAAAGTGCTACCTAGTTTTGGATTTAAGATGATGGCTCTTGATCTCGCGCAGCGTGTCCTGTCACTTTTATTTTGGGTACCTGCAAATACTTTTATTTGTATCCAGCTCGAGAATGGAAAATCTGTGATGTGAGTGCCAGAAATGACAACTCCTTTTTCTTCTTTTTATGTTAGAATCTTTTTGCAGAATCGGAGCATCCAAGGCGTAGCTTTATAATTTGATAGCTTTTCAGTGGTCGGTTTCTCTTCTTATTTATTGTGGTTAACACTTAAGGTCAGGTGCTGTCATGCAGCACAAAGGCAGTTGTCATTTCTTTATTCCAAACAGAGGAACGTTATGCAATACGATATACTGAAATGGGGGGGGGTGGGGGGGAATGAAAAAGGAAGAAGTCCTGACTGCTTTAGGACAAAATGGTGTTCCTGGATGTTTCTGTTAGTCCCAATTTTTCTGTATTACCGTTCACTGTTACTGCTTTTCTCATTTAGGAAACTGGGCACATAGGATTTCTGTATCTGTAGAAAGTAGTTTTGCTGTTACGCAACCAAGGTATTGGCAAATCGTGGTCAAGGACTTTGATCTTTGTCTGCGTCTTCTTACATTGATTATGAATGTTGAAGAATGTATCTTGCATTGTAATTAACGGATTAAAAATTCAGCCCGTGGTGGTGGGAATATTGTAATAGGATAGGAATTTCAACTCTTGAACTTCAGGCTGGAAGCCAAACCAAAACTACCTTGTGTTCTCATGCAGGTGATTCCTCCTCTTTGTTTCTTAGATTCATCATTACCTTTGTTTTGTTTATTTAGATTGTAAGTTCTTTGTGGCAAGAGTTGTCTTGTGTGTGTGTGTGCGTGTGTACCCAGGACAATACGGCCTCGAGCCCCAATCTGTGGAAGCTGTAATAAGCAATCACCTTGTTATCGTTTTCCTGGATATCATAATAAAGAGTATCTACTTAAAATTGTGCTTGGATAGTCTGTTAAATGATGGAGGTTTGCCCACAGTCAAGGTGCACCAGTTGCAGAGAGATGTTCACCGTTCTCTCTAACGGGTGAACGCAGCCAGGAGACAACCTTACCCTGCAGCTGAGGCTGGAACTGGAGCTTGCACAACGTTTGTCAGGAGTTCAAGGCTGAGTTTTCCACCTACCATCAACTCGACAACCTACTTTTGTGCTCCATCATGGGAAGGTCTGGCTTGTTAGTGGTAATGTTTGCATTTAAAGCCTTTTTAGGCTTAGGGCTCACTGACACAGAAGAGAAAACTCAGTGCAGTCTGATCAAGCAAGCTCTGCATTGATCCACTGGTGACGTAGGCCGGGTGGTAGGGAGCTTTCACCTGAATTAAGGGAAAGTAAAGACCGGCCGCAGAAAATCTGTGGCACAAGTGTTGCTTTCAGATGAGTTTGATCCCTGTATGGTATAGGGGTTGAGAACAGACCAAAGAATCACCGTATTCAGTTCTGGATAAATCAGAGTTCTTGTGAAGAACTGTGTAATCGTTTTAAAATCCTACATGACCAGTCATCCATGAAGATGCATCTCGTTCTCAGGTTCATTACAGCTGGGTCAGTTACAGTTGAGACTCTCGTAGCTTGAGATGAAATTGTGTTATGTATTCTCCATTGATTATCTAATTCTAAGAACCAGAGCTACTTGAGTGGTAGATGTAGCTGTCAGGTCACCTGGTGAGGACTGGTGGAGGTTGCATGACTGGCACGCAGGAAGGCTGACAAGTCACAGAATGGTAGGGCTGGAAGGGACCTCTGGGGATCATCCAGACCCAACCGCCTGCCTTGTCTTCCCCTGCTGCCCCTCTCAGGCGGGTGACCTGCAAAATGCTGGTGGGAGGTGGAGCAGCTGGAGCCTGCTGGGCCCAGTGTGTGATGAGTTTGGCATGCTGGGGAAAACAACCGCTAGAGGCCACCACAATCTTTCTGGCAGCTGGGTTTGAACTTGGGCGTCCGAAAGCCCACAGTCCTGCTACCCTTCTTGCAAAGAAGAATATATATTTTTGTCTCCTTGTGAGTAGCATTTCTGCTGTAACTCAGAAAGCCGAGCATTCAATTAAATTAGTCACAACTCCTTGTAGTTTTGATCTTGCTGCTGACCTAATTTTTTTTTATTTATTTTTTAAGAGAAGTGATATTCTGCAGATCTCAAAAGACAATCTTGTTGGGATGGAAACTATTTCCTGACTCATGTTTGGGAGAGCAGGATGTAGATCCTCGCTGTTCAAGCTTTATTTTGTTCCCAAGCTGCGACATCTTGCATTAAAAACAGAGTACAGAACGCAATGCAAGCTTCAAATTAGATCTGCTGGCTGTGCGTGGTTTTGCAGGCAAGTACACAGTGCTGTGGCAGATGCTGATTTCTTTGCTTGTGTGTGTGTGGGGGGGGGGGGGGGGGGGGGGAGGGGGGAGAGAAAAAAAAAACCCTGCTCTTTGCATCTCCAGCAATTCTTGATGATTTCAGAACAAGATGTGAGATGATCATCCCATAAATCCTTTTTCTGCACTGAAGAAAAAAAAAAAAAGTGTTTTTATCTGCTGATAGGAGAGCCTTACTTTGCAGGAGCATTGCCTGCGGACATCCCCTTTAGATGCTGTAGAAGAACTCTGCAGTTAAAGTAATTTCAGTGAAAAAAAATACATTAAACTTGGCTGCTTATAGTTTTTGCCTTCAGTAATACAGAGAGGTCTTGTTTCTTTAGCATGTGCCCGCTTTCATGTAGTAGAAGGGAGTTCTGGGGTGATTTTGGAAGACTGATATGTTCTTTTTTTGTTGGTATCTTCTGGGTCGTTTTACCCTCGTCTGCTGGAAAGCACTGCAGAGCAGGATAATTTAGCTCTGGAAGAATAATTAAAAAGGCTTTCCTTCGGAAAAGTATTGGGACTTTGGTGGAGTCTGGACAAATTGTCCTGAACATCTGGATTTGGGTAGTCCTGGTGAGGGATGGCAGATGAGCGGGGTCACATTATTAGCTGTGAGCGTGCTCTGATTTGGAACTCATTAAATGGTCGTGGGCGGGTTCAGTGTCTGCCCAGCCTGTTCCCAGCTCAGTGACGCTGCACTGACCAGCAGGGCAGAAGTGCAGCAAGTCCATCTGCATGGCTCTGCGTCAATGTAAATGCATTTGGGAACGGGTCGTGAGGCGCACGGTGCTTATGCTGAGGTGGGAGGTCGGGCGCTCTCCTTTCCTTCGTGGTGGCATTCATTCCTGCAGGAGGACACAGAGCCGGGAGCTGTGGTCATGCTGGACCAGCTGAGCCCCTCAGGACTGGAAGGTGTACCCTGCTTCCCACCCCCCGGATCTGCCCTCCTTCAAGAACTGAAGAGAGTTGAAATGGAAGCCTTTTAATTTATAGCAATAAACGCAGCTCAGCAGAGTGGGGGCTATTAAGAGCCCCAAACTGAATGGAGGATGGAGTGTGCCCCACCCTGGAGAGAGTGATGTAAATCATCTTAATTCTTGGCACTGGCATTTAAAAAAAAAGAAAAAAAGAAAGACATTGTAAACCGTGCTGTCAAGAAAGCTCTTGGCTTTCTCAGGAGAATGTTGAGAAGGAGAAGGAAATGCTGTATCATTTCTAGACGCAACGTGGACACAGCTACATCCCTCCTGCCCCTTCTCACTCCCGTAGTCTTGCTCTGCCCCGGAAGCCCTGGGGCCGTGGGAAGCTGCTTCACCCACCATGCAGGTTCCTCTTGCAGGGGCCAGCAGACTTCTTGTCTCCAGGGCCCTAGAGCTGCTTTACTCTGCAGAGAGCTGCTGTCCTGGGAAAACCCAGAGCCCACGTGCCTGTGTAGAGCCATGGCTTCATGGCTCTGTGGGGAAGGAAGGTGAGATGGAGAGCTGTCAGCCAGCTTCGTTCACTCCATGTCTGGTGAGCAACAGCTGAGGGGCTTCTGACTCTTCCAAGTGCATCAAAACTTCTATTACTCCTTGGTTTTGTAGCTGCCAATGGAAGCATTCTACATGCATTTGTATGATCGCTCTTGAACCCACTGAAATACTTGGCATCCACAACAATCAATCGGTTACATGATTTAATGACTTCTTTTTTTAGAAGAATGTATTTCCTTTGGCTTGTTTTTTTAAACCTGATGATTTCCGTGCGTGTCTTGAGCTGTGAAAATCATCCCCTCTTCATCTCTTTCATGCTACACACAACTTTATGTATCTGTTTAAAGCTTTATGTATCTCTGTTTAAAGCCCAGGCATTCCCTGTCTACTTTGTGTTTTCTTCTGCCCATCTGATTCTGCTGCTTTTATGTACCTTTCCGCATTCACCTAAATGGTTTTTTTCTTTCTTTCTTTTTCCCTGTATAGAATCATAGAACCCTTAGACTTGGAAGGGACCTCTTAAGGCCTTGTGGTCCAACTCCTTGCAATGAACAGGGGCACCACAGCTAGATCGGGTTGCCCAGGGCCGTATCCACCCTTATTGGGAAATAGTTCCTAACAGTTCATTCCCTTCTAGATACATTATTTTTTTTCAAATCTTAAACTACATTTTTTCCAGTACGTATTTCACATCTCTTCTTCTGGTTTCATTGCACATGTTTCCACGTTAGATAGTTGAGCAGTTATATTCCTCCAACAGTTTGAAAGTGAGGCATTTGTTTCAGAATGTTGCTCCGTGATACGCAACCAAATTAAACAGTAACTTGTCAGCATGGAAGAGAGGTGTAGTCCTGCACGCAGGTCTGTCCTGGCTGTGCTGCCTTCTCCTCCTCTCTGTTGGGTTTGTTTGTAGCCTGCTGTGCAGGGATCGGTCTCTGCTGCTGTTATTGCTGGTGCTAGTATGACATTTTTCAAATGATTCAGAAACATGCTTTTAAATTTAGCATTTTTATGCAAATATGTAATTATTATATTAATGTTGCATTCTTGACTTCTCTACAAGCGTACTCAGAGCTGAATTCTGTCCTGTTTAAGGTCAGAGGGAATCAAATGAAAGGTCTGTCATACCTCTCTTCTTATTTTCAGTTTTGCTCTGAGATTACAGTACTCCATCCATGAGCTTTTATGTGCACGTGCATCTGGAATCTGCAACTAAGTATACAACGTACAGATATTTAACAGAAAAATATGACCCTCAAAGATGAGAATGCAGAATGCAGTGTGTATACCAGAAAAACAGGATCAGATACTTGAATGATGAAAGTCAGGAAGAAGTCCTAAGCTGGTCGGAATACCTTCCTTTTGCAGTGTTTCAATAGCAAACACTGGAAGTGTCAAAGGTCTGGGATCACGAGTACCTGAAAAAAGACAGCATAACAAATTAACCCCACTGGCAGGAGTGTGGCGTTGTGCCCCGGTTACCAAGAGAAGCTTGGATCTCCAATGGAGGTCAGCTCACGCTTAGAGGGTCATAACTAATCTCAAGCCATAAATTTAGAAGCAAAAATCATTGAGATAGAGCAACTTTATTGTTTTGTTTTGCATTTAAAACATATGTATATATTTGCTTTATCTTTGTCCCTGATAATTTCATAAAATTTCATAAAATGCAAAGTTGTTCTCTCCCCGTGTGGAGCTGTCTTCTGGAGCTCTCAGCAGCTTGACTTGGTCTCCCAACATCAGCTTCCAAGGATGGCTTTTGATTTCACAACAGATGGAATTGCTGCATAAGGTGGTTAAGAAGTTAAGATGAAAACAGTGATGAGTGAAGTTCTGTCTTTGAATCTGTCTGACATCTTTGTGAACCTCAGACCTGTCATTTCAAACTTCCTACCTGCTTCTCTTTAAACAGTGGATTATTTTTAGCTCGTGTAGATATTAGGACAGTGACTGAATCATCCATACACACCTTCCATCCAAGGATCTCAGTGACCTACAGATAGGTTAAAGGGAGCTTATAAACAGGACTGACACTTTTTACCTGGTCTGATGGTGGTGGTAGGACAAGGGGGAGCAGTTTTAAACTAAGAGAGGAAAGATTAGAATTAGATATTGAATTCCTCACTGAGAGGGCAATGAGGCCCTGGCACTGCTGCCTGGGGAAGCTGTGGGTGCCCCAACCCTGGAGGTATTTGAGGCCAGGCTGGATGGGGCCCTGGGCAGCCTGAGCTGGTGGGTGTTCTCCACAGCAGGGGGCTGGAAATGGGTGGGCTTTAAGGTCCCTTCCAGCCCCAGCCATTCTGTGACCCTGTGTTTTCTGTGCTGTGCCTTGCAGCTGCTGTTTTAAAGATGAATGGTGATGCCTTGGGTTCTGCATGGCCAGGTGAGTCAGCTTCATGGGAAGGTTATTTCTGTTCAGACTGTCCATAACTTCAGAAGCAGATTTGTTTGTTTTTCTACTCAAGACGCATTGCATGGTGAAAACAAGCAGCTGTGCCATAGTGCTTTGGATTTTCCATGCTTCCAACTCAAAGTCCTTTGACCTGGATAACTAAAAATAACTCCAAACAGCATGTATGCTCCAGAATAGCTGAAGACCTGAGGACTTGTAACCAAGTAAAACTCTGATAAAAGATGGTCTATGAGTTAGAGATGAGAAGGACCGCAGAGAAAATACTGTTCTCATCTTACAGCACAACTGGAGCCAGTGGTCCAAAGGCTTCTGTGGCACTGCAGAGAGCTGGGCCTGATTTGCCAGCTCAGCGCATTGAAGGGCCCCACCTCCTCCTCCCCCTGCGTGGGTGTGGTGCAAGCGTTGCCTGAGATGCGCTGTCAAAATTCTTCTGTAGTCAGAAGATGTGGTGATATTTATGCTCATTTAAACAGGGGGCAGGAAAAAAAAAAATAGAACTAAAAAGAAGAAGTGAAGAAGGGCTGGGGTGAGAGGCGCCTTCTGATAACCGAGTCCTGGAGCCTGGAGAGTGCCAGCTTTTAGACTGGAGTGTTCAAGGGGCTATACCAGAAAGGAGAACTTTGTTCCAGCTGTCACATGCCTACAAGGGAGACGCTGAGTGCTCAGCTCAGCCCCTGGGGTACAGTGCAGCCATTTATACCACTCCAAAAAGCATCCCCAGAGGAATGAAAACTTTTTCAGCTTTTTCCCCCCTCCCTTACCCTGGCACACGGTCACTTTTCCGTGCCTGCAGCTGTGAGTAATGTTTGTATCTGGGCCTATAATTTGGTGTGGTTTGGGACTTCCAAGTTCTACAGCAACCCTGCAGTTTTTGGCAGCGGCCGAGTTGCCGAGCAGCGGAATCTTTTGATCTCGGTTCAGGCTGCAAATGAACATTTCATCTAACACCTGAATACCTGCCTTCCCAGAACAATGGGACTCTTGATCACCTCCCCCTGTGACACAGCGCAGTTGAGCAGCCCCACAATGGATGGCTGTGCTTCCAGCGCTGTCTGGGGGACTATAAATAGGCTTAAATAATGCGTGGAAGGATCCAGCGTATTGTCTGAAGGATCTAAAATTAGATTCCTCTAATGTTTGTGCATCAGTCTTCCTTTGCTGCAGCAAAATGAGTTCCTTTCCAAAGTATTTAAGCTTGAATTACAGCTCCTTAATAGAAAGGGAGGGCAGGGAGACAGTGCGAGGGGAGCTCCTGGAGGGATGGTTCTAGTTGCTTCAGGAGGACGTAATGGCTCCAACAAAGTCAGCTACAGCCACTGCTGAGGAAAAACAACTGCATGTTCCTGGCAATTATGGACATACGTCCTTACAGTTTGTTTCCAAAATATCAACTTTATACTCCTTGTTTCAAGGACGTTTGCACCTTGAATACAACTTTACAGAAGGTGGGGTTGGAAAAATCCCAGAACGCACATTGGCTTTTTTGTTGGCGATCAAATAACTTTGTATGTCCTATGTTCAAGGTAGTTTCTTTCTTGGTCTCGAACCATTCTTTGCAGCAAATCGAACGGTTGCTGTGTATTTTAGATAAATTTGAATGTTTCCTGATATCAGCTTGAAATATCTGAGTTAGCTGTTACTCCTGTGAATGGCTGTATTACTCATTCTATGCAATGAAATAATGCCTTCTTGTTCAAATAAATTCCTATTAAGTTGAATGAGAACATAAATATTGGCAGTTTCACAGTCTTCTATTCCCATCTTCATGCTGCAATGTTTTCTGGGGAGAATTTGCTGTATAATGATGTTTCACGTAAAAAAATTCTAATACACTTGGAGCTTTCTGTAAATTTTGTTAGCACTGGAAGCGCAGAAAATAATTCATTGTTCTGTTGATGAAATTGCAGCTTGACTGGAAAATAGAGCTGCTTGTTTTACATTTAGTTTTGTCTCCTCATGCAAGCCTATGGTGCACTGAGACAGAACGAGAGGCATCCTCTGTCTTGTTAGCAGGCTGGAAGCCAGGGTAGGGGAGTGGGCTTCAGGCCCTTGGAGCGCATTGCCATGGCACTGTTAAACAACATCAATAACACAACTCAACTTTCACTTCGTAAGGACTGCCTTTGCTTTGTATGTTGGATTTATAATAGCCATTGAAGTGTGATTTAAAAAAAAATAATTATAATAAACTTTTGAGGTCTATGAAGCAACTGAAGTCTTGAAATGCCCACAGAAAGTAGTGTATAGAATTCTACGCAACCTCAGAAAGGAGGCTGAAGGGTGTGTGTTTAGTCTTGCAAAGGAATCCAGCAGTTTCACATCTTTAATTTGCAACTGAGTTTGTCGGTTTAACTCTTGGCAATCGGGCACAGCACTTCAGTCAGCAAACACTGCCAAACTCACTTCTTTTGTACAGAGCTGTATGTGTATGAATATCAGAACCCAGTAAGTTTTATTTTCCAGTTTTATCAGCCATTTGAGGGAGATAGATAAATATTTGTAGTCTTTCAACATCAAGACAGTAGATGAAATTGTATACCCAGTATGAACAGTAAGCGTGGTGTACTGTTTAACTCATACTTTGTGCATGTGAACGTGTACGTGACCATGCACTGAGAAAGAAGTTTAGGTGAAGGATTCCTTTTCAAATGAATGTTTCTAAGTAAGTGCCCCCAAGTTAGCAATGGTTAGTTCTAGCCACGAGAGGGAGCGATGCTTAGCATCACTGAGAACGTGGCTTTAACCAGGAGGGATTAGCATTGATTTACAAAGTAAAAACTATTCATTTTCAGTCCTTATTGCTGTTCTGTTTTCATTTTTCCACGTCTCTCGGCAAAGCGCCTGTAAAAGAGAAAGCTGAGTTAAAAGCATTAAAATGCAACGTTGCTGATGAGGAGCCTCCAACTATGTTGACTTTCAGCTGAAAACTGCACAGAGCTCCAGAGCAGGATGTCTCTGTTGTACCTTGGTTAATCTGTGCCCGACCAGCAGCTTGGCTGACGTACCGCTTCCGTCAGGGGATTCCTGCAGCAGAGCTGGAAACTGCACTCACAACTCCCCATTCTTCAGCACTGTGCTTTTCTTTCCAATTCTCTTCTGCTCTCCTGAAGGCAGCAATTGGAAATATAATTTTGTTTCATAATTTACTCAGCAGCAAATGAGTTCAGAAAGGAAATGATTCTTTTTTGCTGCTCCAAGCTGCTGGTGCATTTTTTCCACGTTTTTGTTCTTTTTTTTTAACCTCTAAAATATTCTAGTTAATCTACTAAAAAGTTGAAGTCCTGTACGTAGGCCTCCTCACTAAGCCGTCCCTGAGCTGGGATAAAAACACCTGTGGAGAGGAGCTGAAGAGGCTGATGGGGGAGGACTGCTTACCTCCACCAGCCGCGGACTAATGGACCTGCACCAGTTGTATGACAGCAGCTGTAAAACAGCACAAAATGGGAGCAGCAGGTGGGAAGAGGCTGGTTGCTCTGGGGAAATGGTGGGGATATAAGGCTTGAGAAAGCAAGAGCGTTGTGGAAATGGGGGGGTGCGCAGCATGGAGATTTAGCAGCAAATCATCAGCAGTGGATAGTTAAGGGGTAGGAAGATTGCTGCTTCTGCTTCTTAACTGCTGTTGTACAGCTGGATTTAGATCCTCAGGCTGGCCCCAAGATTCTCACATCTCCTAGGTATGACCAAATGGCTTCTGTATGTAGCCACAGGACAGATATGGAGTTATGCGACCTGCATATCTAGGTGCTTCATCTAGGTGATCTGGCACAGATTGGAATATGGTTTAACAGAATGCTCTTTGTTGTCCCTGCGTACCCATTCCAGTTCCACCTAAACATTTCACATGCACTTCCTTGACTTGTCAAGTGATCAAAATTTAAGTGAAGTTTAAAGGTGTGTTACAAATGAAGGACTATGGCACTCTTTGAGTTCCATTTTTCTTGTAGGATGCTTAATGCAGAGAATTGCAGGTTTTGCTGGTAGGTTGGTTTTTATCTGGTTTGGAAGTTTTTGGATAAATCTTCCTGTGGAGATCTGGTCTGTAATACATAAAGATCGCTTGCTTAATGTTGTCTCTTTCTCTGTGGGCTCTCTTCTGTGGCAGAAATGAGAAATGACGTGTGCCACACCAGAGCTGTGGCAGTCCCTGCTGGCATGATGCAGCGGGGGGGCTGAGATCAAACCCAGTTTGCCAGGGTCTGGCAGTAGCATCCCGTTCCTTTGGTGGCACTGGGTTTTTGAGGTGTTATAGAGAAGGGGCGGGGGCAGCTAAGTCTAGGGCTTTTTGTTTTTGGGGTTTTCATGCAGGTATGCCTGATTATGCTCCATGCTCTTCCCAGGATTTCACAGAGTTTGCACAGGCAGAAGTACAGAAGGCAGAATGAAAGCGACAGGTTAATTCTTCATTATGGGGAAGTTGTGAATTTGGCTTTTTTTTTTTTTCTTTTTTGTCTAAAGAAGCTATGAGGGTCTGAAATCTGGGTTTTAAACTGTAGCAGCATATCTGAATTTGTTGTTTGTGAGCTTGTGCTGTTAAGGCTGTGGCTTTCCTGCTGTAAGATGAACAAAATGATTGAATTTTATACTTTGGCCATGTCTGGAATATGAAATGATGAGGAAAAAATGCACCTTTGGCAATATCCTTGGGGTAAGTAAAGCTGTAGATGGTAGATTAGGCTAGAGGATTCAGTGGAAGTGTAAGTATTTGCGTATGATAGAATTGGCGGCTGTAGAGGGTTTTATTACAGGGTTTGATCTCAGCTATAATAAGAGTCTAAGCCTGGAAACATGAAATGGACCTTTCCCATGAACAAAACTCCATGTGTATATTTGACAGCCAACATGACCAAAATTGCTGGAACTCACCAATGGGTGTAGCCCAAAGAAGTTTCTTTGTAATGCGAACAGAAATATGCTTTAAATCAGAACTGTGCAGTTTTGATCTACTTTTCTTTACATAGATACGGTAGAGAAAAATGACATGAGTTTAATATACATATATCTTTGTACAAAAGCTATTTATTATACCTACTACTAGCTGCTTTGCTGATTATTTTCTCTGCATCATTTCTCATGGAAGCTTGGTCACTTAAGAGACCTAAGGTTAGTTCCTTTCCCGTTCTTCCTTTTTCAATTCATTTGTAAGAAACTAAATTGTAGTGGTAAGTTGTCCCTGAGATTTTTTTCTGAAAACACAAATTCCCTCCGTCGTTGTTAGAGGCATCATACTGGGTCTTTCACTCTCATGACAAAGGCAGTGGTATGGAGAAAAAGCTAGCAGATGCAGCTCTCCTAGCTGACTATTATAGTGATGTTTGATGTATGAATATTCTGATTTCTAAAATGTTGGAGGCAAGCTGTATCTCAGCATTTGTGTTTTTCTCCATAAAGTACTAACCTTGATTCACAAATGCACGGCAAGTAAGTTAACAACAGCATTATTTGGAGAATATGGAAAAGTGGAGCGCTGTTTTAGAACTGTTTAAGCAATTTAGAAAGCATTACAGTAACAAGGAGCGTTTCTAGTGAACTAGTCAGAAAAGGGAGAGTAAGAGGAAATCAGTGCTGAGGTACAGCTGCCAATGACCAGAAGTTTGAATTTGGTTAGGAAAATCAAACATTGCAGATGCAACCTTCTGAGCCTACTGAAAAGCAAACTAAGAACAGTGGGTGACAGGCAGGAAGCAGCTTGTGTTAGAACCCAAAGGAAATTTTTCTTTGCTGTTGAAGATGCTGAAGAAACACTGGCATGATTAGAGCAGTGTCTCAGCTTTCAAGTCAAGCTTTGCCAGCCCCACAACTGCAAGTGCTTCTGTAATGTTAGGACATCCTCTTTTCTCTTGTTCTTTTGAGATGACACGATGAACAAACGAAAAACCTATTTCATAACATTGCTCATGCTACTAAAATGCTGCTGTGAAATGACCAGCCTCATTCCTGTTTGTAGTGAAAGATGTTCAGCAGTGCATGGTTGGTCATCACCAATGAGACATCGTATGCATAGAGATAGTAATAATCCAGTGATTGTGGAAGAGCTTAGAAAAACAAATTCTTTGTGTCTACGATACCACCTTTAATTCCAGCTGAGCTGAGGGAGCTTTAGCCTTAGAAGGGTTACTCCACTGCTGGCTGAATCACAGCCACTTCTGCTTGAAAGAGCAGTATCAGTCTGACAACTCAGAGACCTCTTGCACAATAACTTTGAGCAGGAGGCAGAGCCAAAAGTTGTCTTGGGAGAAGCTGAGAGTGGTTACCAAAACTGGGATCTGGCCAGGGATGCAGGCAAGGCCATCTTTCTGAGACGTGTGCCAGTGACTCCCCTTCTCTTTCCCCCTTCAACTAAAAGTCATCCAGGACTTCACCTTTTGATCTCATTCTGTAAATTCTGACTGCTTTTAAAAACACTTCTATTGAAAATGTGTTTTAAATACCATTGAATTAAAAGTAGATCTTAAAATACAAAAATGGGGATTTCTCCCCCCTGACCACTAGGCACTTCTGGATACCTTCACTTCAGAGGTGCTTTTTCAGTGTCAGATGGATGTTTTGCCCACTTCATTATTTCTCTGCTTTAACGCTGTGCTTATCCTAAATGATCTTCTGTCACTGGTCAGAAGCACACCAGAGCTGCCCTCTTCTCAGACAAGTTTACAGAAACTGTAAGAATATTTGATAGTTTTACTCCTTTTATCCTTGTTCCAGACTTCCATGTTCTCAAGTATATAACCTTACACAAAAGGAACAAACAATTGCTATTGAGCCTCATAACATCTTTGTTGGCTTGGAGACTGAAAGTCTTTCAGCCATAAGGAACCTGCCGTATCACAAAATGCAACTTGCCCTGATTATATCCAGGAATTTAGCAAAGAAAAACCTATGTTTTGTAACTACATCAAGCATCCTTCTTGCCTCTCTCTTTCCTTTTGCTTTCGTTTTCTTCCCTGTTGAGTCTCTGTTTCAGTCCCCATATAAGCTTACATTTGATGGGATTTATTACCTACTATTCCATAGGGAATCAGACAAGCTCTACTGCTCCAGATATTCTTCTGGAGCTTTCCAGTTGTCTGGGGTTTCTAAAATCTTCTAGTAGTCTAAACGATGCAGAGTTGACAACTCTAAACAGACTGCAAATCTACAAAACAGTATTCTTAGCGTCTCAAGGACAATGAGAAACGTTTCTCCAAATTCTTATACTTGTTCTATACATTGCTATACTCTCAGAAAACCAGATCCTCCTTTTCAAATCTCCACCTTTCTACCGCATTCCTTCATTTCTGCAGAGAAATTCTACTTAGGTAACTTTCCACTCATAGCAAAACAGCCCAGGTTGCTGTGCATCAGTCTTACTCAATGGATGATGTTAATAAAAGAGTTCTACCGTGGTAAAACATTGCTCTCCATCTCTCTTTCATTTTAGGGTTCTTTTAATTCGTGTTGATCAACTTTCTTTCCAAATTGTTAGGAATATTTGTGAAATCAGACTGATATGACCTATCAAACTGTATAAAACTGGGAAGGAAAAAAAATGATCCAGTTTTTTCTCAGTAAGGAAATTTCACTCTTAGTTTTCCCTTCTGGTAGTGAGGTAGACAAGGACTTTGCACCTCTTCAGGATCCAGCTGTCAGTAAGGTGATGGAAAAGCACTTGTCCTCTGCACTGCAACTGATTCAAGGAATCACAGATAACAATTCTTTAAGTACAGGGTCCTACACCTAACAAAGCTGTAGTTGATATCAGCAATGCTTGTTGCTCTGGCTGCAGTCAGGTATTCTCTGATGCTGAAGCATGACTTATTGTGTCTTAAAGATGCAGGAAATGACACTCACAAGTGACAGTTTTGTGAAACTTGCTGAGAACTTTTGAGTGCCTTCAGTCTTGTCACTCTCCTTGACACCAGATGCCTCTGAAGTGCCTGTTGGTTGCACTAAATATCAGGCCAGCTTCTTCATCTTTTCTTTTAGGACTTCAACTTTGGTTCACAGAAAAATACACTCAAAATCAGTAACGATTTTTTGAAATGCCTGAATCTTTGCAAAGCATTTGGAGCTTATTAATGGAAAAGCACTAGAAACAACCATGAAAGCATTAGGAAACCGTATTGTGCAAAACACAAGGCTAAGATAGAGAATCTAGTTGTGCCATTCACTTTGTATGTGCTCTCAGCCACCTTTCTTTTTGTTGCCTACTGTACAGAAACTTTTTTTGCACTCCTTCAAGGTATAAGAAATTGTATTTTATTTCATATTTAAGACCAGTACCAGGGTCACCCAAAGGTCTTCGGAGATCTTGTGCCACCAAATACTTGACAGCAGTCTGGGGGTATCTGTGATTAAAAGTTAAAAGGCCATCCACATGGACTGAATCAGATTGGATTCATCATGACAAAGATGAAGGTTCATACCCTTCGCAGACTCCATAACTAGCTTTGTTGTACGTGGACATATGTTTAGAGATATGTTTAGTAATGTAATTCGCTTACCTACATCCAGCCCCTTCCCTAAAAAAAACAACTTCTTGCTAATATAGGAAACATCCGTCCCTTCTGCTTTTCATGCATCATAGCTTTTTTGGTCATGCACTATGAAATCATGTAATATTTGCTGTGTCTGGCAAGCGTGTTGCAGATGATGGGGCTAATCAAATTGGACCCTGTGCTCTAGGTTTCACCAAACCCTCTCCTTAAGATGTCCCTGCTTCGCTAGGGAGTGTTAGGCCTCATAACCGGGCCATGTTAGGGCTACTTTTCACAATGGACTTATCTACAGCCCTTGCCTCCATTACCTTGCAAAAAGAGAAGAGCTATAGCTCTCCCACAGTCTTTTGCCACCCTCCCATTCAATATTCTATTTTGCATTGGCTTTCCTCCTACTTTTTTTTTTTTAATGTTTTATTTTAGTTTTCATGTGTTTTGTGGCTTCTTTTGGATATTTTTATAACATACATTTAATCCATTTTTATACATACACACAGATATACTTCCATATATACATACATATACACCCACTTCTTTCTGGATGCTTTTTGGATGCATCCCAGTCAGAGCTATGGTAAACTGGTTGGATTTTTTTGGTTGGTTGGTTTCCTTATAATTCTTTTGCATAATATGTGAATAGTACTACTTAAAATGCATAGCAGCCATAGATCAGGAAAGATGGTTCAGAGGGGTACAGAGAATTTATCTGCAATCTGTCTCATTGATATATATATATATATATTGGTGAAGCCATTAGGTTTTTTTCTTTTTAAAAACACCTCTCAGAACAAGAGCATCATTTTTCTGTCAATGATTGTTTATATTAGTTTGTGTACTGCAGATTTGCAATCTTTTTCCTAGGAGAAATTTTCTAACAAACAATAAATGCCTGTACTTCTGTTTAGATGTATGTTTAGGTAAAAACACATTCCAAAACCTTCTTTTTAGCTGTGTATTTCTTGAGATAAGGGGCTGCTTTTGTGGAAGGGCTGGGTTTTGCCGCTTGTAAAAGTCATTACCCCATTGGTTTCAGTCAAGTTGGCCAAGTGCAATATGCAGAATTGCTGTTCTGTGGAAATGTATTTATTTTTCCAAGAGGTGATTGTGGCTCCCAAAATAGCTGCAGTATGACTGTGTGTAGGAAATTTTAGATTTGCCAGTCTTGGCACTATCCTCTAAACAGTTTCTTTCCTCCTGCATATTACTTCAATACCATCTTTAAAAATAATATATCTCAAGCAATTGCAGGGGCAGTTGGATCCCTCTTTGTTTCCTGGTGAACATCCAGTTTTCAGTGAAATAAGCTGTTTTGCGCTTCAAGTTGTATGCAAACTTTCACTTGCATTTATTATCACTTCCCTGGATTAGTCACTGGGTATTATAACAGCAAATAAGAAATGAGGCGTTTATTTTCTGCAATACTTGGGGGAAGGGAGAGGCAACAGGAAATAAAAGCATAACATGTATTTTTACTTCTCCTGTAGTGCTGTTATTATTCATGTAGTGCGTAGTGCAAACAAGGCTTTGTTGCTTTTATACTAATACTTTTATTGAATGATTTCAGCCAAAAGATGTTGACAGGTGCAGAGTGTTGGTTAAAGTTTTGTCTGAAAACGAGGGGGAAATCTCAAAGCCCTTAATCAGCATCTGGTATACTGCATGTGCAAATGCTGTGGCAGAAGCACAGAGAAAGCAGAAGGAAAGCTGATGCAAACATACTGAAGTCCTGAGGGGCGTACCTGCAGCAAGCCAGCAATTAGTGCTGCCCCTCCTCACTGCTCTGATGAAGGCTGTGTTCATGCATGTGAATCCTGACTGATTCACACTATTTATTAAAAGCATGTTGGCTGGTTTGTTTTTCTTTCTTTCCTTGTGAGTGTTCTGGTTAAACATTTCCCCCTGTGGGTTTCTCGTGTGGGCTGTCTCTTCGTAAACTGCACATCTTTGAGAAGTTCCCCCACCCTTCAAGCCCCATGGGACAGGAGGCAAGGTGCCCTCTGAAGATGATGTATCCCTCATCCCATCAGGGGATGGAAGGGGATAATGAAAAATAGGTTAGAAGGAACAGAGGCTGCCTTTGGGAATGGAAGCTGGTGGCCAGAGCCCAGCTGAAAACAATGGGATGTGGCAGGGACTTGGGAGGGGGCATTTCTCAGTGGGATCCCATCGAGTGCCCCATTTATCAGGGCTTCTCCAAGGGCAAGCATTTGGGGTGGGAGAACAAAGGGCTGCAGACAGGAGGAGGTGTTGTCCTCAGGTGCAGTCTGCACAGGAGGTTTTGGTGCTTTTCTGCTTAATAAGGAATACTGAGCTTCTCCGATACCATCACCTGCGACAGGGTGAGGGTGACACCATGTGATGATGCCTTCCGCAAGATCTCATTTCAGAAGTGAGTTCTACCCTGTGGTCTGCTTAACATGCCATTCTTCTCAGAAATAAACTAAATGGCCTAATGTGTCTCTCAGAAAATGACTTCTGGTCCCAAAGGATTACTTCCTTCATTTGGGGAAGAAGATTTGTAATTGAGATACCACAGAAGTTAAGTTGTTTTTCTACGGATGAGTTGGTGTTTCCATTTATTTGTGAACCGCCTTTGTAAGACCGCTTGAAGACAGATAGCAAAGTCTTTCAGCGTACATGAAACCAAATGCTTCCACCTTTCTTTCTAGTTTTAATGCCGTGTTGTCCTATATAGTGAGTGAGTTATGGTAATTAGTAATAGAAAAACCCTTTAAAAGAATCCTGAAGGCCTGACTTATTTTTATATCAATAAAGCTTCTGTAATTTCTTGGCTGTCTCGTAGCTTCAGAGAAAATTCAGAGTACCAGCAGGGTAAGTGTAGTGTGGGAGGGGTTGAGCTGAAGCATAAATTAACTGTATTTCATTTCCCCTTAATAAAGAATTTCAGTTTTTCCACAGCTAACTGTATAATCAATTTGCTCCCCTGCTGGCTTGCTAACTTGCTGTTGGCTTTGCTTCAATAATATCAAGCCTGTAATGAGGGAAAAGGGAGGCTCTAATCACACAGAGGAGAAATAAGCAACTGTGATATAACGCGGAGTTTAGCTGTGCAGAATTTTGCTGCCTCTTTTATCACTGAAGAGCTCAAATATGTTTCCCCCCATGCTTGTTTTACTCTGCAGACTAAAAAGCAGTGTACTCCTCCAGATTCATTAATCATATTTCACTGATTGGATGACACTAAATACTTCAATCCTATTCAGTTTTCTACAGCCTTGAGCTTACTCACTCTTCTCCGTAAAGTTTTATCTTTAAACTGTACTTGCGTAGTTGGGGTGCGCTGCAGCTACGTTTTTCTGCGTTAGCACATTAATAAATGTGACCATCGCTTTGTTTCTTTCTGCTGTAAAATCCTCACTTCAGGTACACTAGAACTGTAACATTCTTGCGCCACGAGTCTGGGAGAGATTGTTGTGAAGAAAAAATACAGCATAATAACTGCAGAGTTTGTTTTTCCTGCCTTCGCCATGCCTAGAAATTATACCCTGCATTATGGGTTTGCTCAGTTACTCACTTGCAATTCCACATTTTTTTTCCAACACTTTGGATATACAAGGCACAAGTTAAACATACAAGATAAACAAAGATTATCTTTAGTCACAGTATCGCCAGACAAAAGGCTCTTCTGAGCTCACAGTCCCCACCCCTACATTTCTATTTCTGCTCTTCATTCTAAATGCTCTATTTCCAGTTGCAGATAATATGCCTGACAGAACCGTGCAAGAAGAAAAGTCTTTGTGTCAAATTAAATGTATGAGGTTTTTTGTTGCTGTTTGTCTTCAGTACTTGCGGGGAATTACTCGCTTGGGATATTTTTTCTCATTATTATATAAATATATGTTTTTGCTGTCGGTGCAGGGGGGAAATAGCTGAGGGGAGGAGGTGGGGTTAAAGTTCAATTTTAGTTTTCTGCGTCATTTGGTCTCATTTTGAATTGTGGCCATGTGATCAGGCAGCATTCAGTGCAACGAGATGCAGAGTGGGGGAGGCTGAGCCAGTGTCAGAAAAGCTTAGAAGAGAAGTCAAGATCGTGAATTAAAATCAAATCTCATTTAGTTTTCTGCTTTTTTTTTTTTTCTTTTTCTTTTTTTCCTGATTATCAATATATAATTACAGAAACAACATATTGTTGCTTCCTGTGGTGTGCTGGAATTTCCCACGTACAAAGTTCTGATGGAAAAAAAAGAAAAAAAAAAAAAGGCCTTTTTTATTGCACGGGTGAATATTGCTACAAAGATATCTGACTGCTTTCCGTGTCACCAAAGAGTGTGTGGTAAAGTTGTCATTCCTAAACGTGTGCCCTAATTGTAACAACAGATTAAAGAACAAAACAATATAAGTGTAAGCAAAGCAATGGAGTTTGCCACTGATTTTATTGCTGCTAATAACTGCACAAAATGGTTGTATTCTGAGAGGAGCGGGAGTCCTGGGGGTCCCACAGCTGAAGGTGCACTTCAGGAGTAAGCCGAGTAAATATGCTTGTTTTGATTATCACGGGGAACGGCCAAAAGGAAGAAGCTATCAGGGGTGAGGGATGCTGAATATATAATACTGAATCTTCTCCAATTCTGCTTTGCATGCTGGCTGGGTTGAACACATCCAGTCAGTGCTTTACTTTTTCATGTAGTTGGAGCTCAAGATTTACAGGGCATGCAAGGCTTTCTGTCTTGGATCAAAAGACAGAGCTGCACTGCCTTTTGATTAATCTTATGATTCATGGTTTTCAAATCTGAGTGCGTAAAATTAAGAACGAGGTGCTTCTGTTGCAAGAGGTGCGTGTTGTTTTGTTTTTAGCTCTTCAGAAAGGAAAAAAAACCTGTTACTGATCGAAATTTACATTTCCCCTTCTTCACAAAGTAGATGGGTTCATTTTACACAGCGACTATAAAGTTTCAGAGAAGAACAGCATCAGCGATCACTTTAATGGGGAAAGGTGGCACAAAAATCCTACTGAAGCCTTACCAACTGTGCTAATATTTATCACAAACTAGGCCTGAAATTGTCAGCGATCAAGGAAGCTGCCAGTTACATCCATTACATTAAGTGCTGGTTTTAAGAGAAGAGCTGGAAAACTTTGAAATAGAGATAGGAACAGCACAATCTAAAGGAAGCTTTTGTGGCATGAGGAAGTACCGGGTCTTCTGGCAGATGTGCTCTGTTAAATGGCAAAGTTTGTGGCTTTCTTCAGACAATTTAACCTGATTTGAGTGCCAGCTTTCAGAATGACACATTTTTAAAATTTTGGTTGGAATTCTCATGAAATATGCAAATAATGAGCTACTCTGTCCTTATGATGAATATGGTTCATGAAATAAATTGAGGATTATTGAAAGAATATCTCCACAGAAGGAGACTCCACAACCTCCCTGGTCATATTGTTCCAATGTTCTGTAACCCTGAAAGTAAAGAAGTTTTTCTCATGTTCCAATGGAACTTTCTATGTTTCACTTTGAGCCTGTTGCCCCTTGTTCTGTCACCGAGTACCACCGAAAAGATCCTGGCCACATCCTCTTGACTCCTGTCCATTAGATGGTTATAAGCATTGATAAGATCCCCCCTCAGCCTTCTCTTCTCCAGGCTGAATAGATGCAGTTCTCTCAGCCTTTCCTCACAATGGAGATGCTATCTTTGTGGCCCTTTGCTGGACTCTCTCTACAAGTTGCCTGTCTTTCTTGAACTGAGGACCCCAGAACTGAACACAGCATTTCAAATGTGGCCTCACCCGGGCAGAGTAGAGGGGAAGGAGAACCTCCCTCAACCTATTGGCCACATCCTTTTTAATACATTCCTGGGTGCCATTGGCCTTCTTGGACATGTGGCCACACTTATGGCTCCTGGCCATCCTGTTGCCCACCGAAACACCCAGGTCCTTCTTGGCAGATCTCCTTCCCAGCAGGTCAGCCCCTAATCTGCACTGATTCATGTGGCTATTTGTACTCAGACGTAGGACTCTACACTTGATCGTGTTGAACCTCTTAAGGTTCCTTTCTGCCCACCTCTACAGCCTGTCCAAACCTTGCCAAGTGACAGCACAGTCTTCTAGTGTGTCACCCATTCCTTCCAGCTTTGTATCATCAGCAAAGTTGCTGAAGGTGCATTCTATCCCTTCATCCAGGTCATTGATAAAGATGTTGAATAAAATCATACTCAGTACCCACCCCTGGGGAGTACAGCTTAGCTACAAGCCTCCAACTAGACTCTGCACCACTGATCACAATCCTCTGACCTCTGACAGTCCACCAGTTCTCAATCTGCCTCACTGCTCACTCATCTATCCCACATTTCCCAAGCTTATCTATGAGGATGTTATAGGAAACAGTGTCAAAAGCCTTGCTGAAGTCAAGATAAACAACATCCACTACTCTCCCCTCATCTACCCAGCCAGCCATGGTGTCACAGAAGTCTACCAAATTGGTCAAGCATTATTTCCTCTTGGTGTGTCTGTGTTGACTACTCCTGATATCCTCCTTCTCTTTCCTTGCTTGGAGGTGACACCCAAAATAAGCTGTTCCATCACAGTTTTGTGTCAAGCTTGCCTAGATGATCTCTGACCAGATCTTCCTTGACCACGAAGAAGTCTTCTTTTGCCCAGACTCTCTTTTATTTCCTGGGTCTGGGATTCCAGAGGGTCAGTCTTAGTGGAAAAGACTGAAGAAAGGAAAGTGTTCACTAACTCTGCCTCTTCAGTGTCCTTCATTACAAGGGCACCCACCTCATTCAGCAGTGGGCCCACATTTTCCCTAGTCTTCCTTTTGCTATTGATGTACTTAAAGAAGCATTTCTTGTTGTCCTTGACCTCCCTCACCAGATTTAATTCCAGGTGGGCCTTAGCCTTCCTCATTGCATCTCTGTATGCCTTGACAACGTTCCAGTGTCTTCCCCAAAGTGTCCAGACCCATTTTCCACATTCCATGGACTTACTGCCATCTTTACTTGATTTTTTACTCATAGGGATGCATCTATCTTGAACTTGAAAGTGGTGCTTAAACGTCAACCAGCTCTCTTGGGCCCCCCTACCTTTCAATGCACTTACCCAAGGGATATCTCCAAGTAGGTCCTTGAAGAGGTCAAAGTTGGCTCTCCTGAAGTTCAGGGTTTAAATCCCACCAATTGACTTGTTTCTTTCATGTAAGATCCTGAACTTCACTACCTCATGGTCACTGCATTCAGGGCTGCCCCCGGCCTTCACTTTCCCAACCAGTCTTTCCTTGTTTGTAAGAACAAGGTCCAGTAGTACACCTCTCCTCATTGGCTCCTTTCACACCTACATCGGAAATCTCCCACACACTGCAGAAACATTCTGGACTTTGCATGCCTGGCAGTGTTGCTTATTCAGTGAATATCAGGGTGATTGAAATGTTCTCCCTGCAATAATTTTTAGAAGACTGAAACTGTATTTTCTTTAAGCATTTTCATCCTCACTGATTGTCTTTTGTTGTTGGTGGTGGTGGTGGTGGTGGTGGTTTGGTTTGGTTTCTTTTTTGTGTTACCTTTTTTCTCAGTACCTCTTATTACCTGATGTGATTAGCACTCAGTTTTGTTAATGAAGATGCTGAAAGAGGTGAAACCAGTTTCACAAACCTCCTTAAACTTAAACACAAACCTCCTTAAGCTTAAACACAGTTAAATAAACTTAAATAATAATCACTGTTCTAACTTTCTGATCTTTAATGATGGCTATAGATGGCTTTCAAGACCTGAAAAGCAGCCTGAAGTCACCCTTTAGGGAAGATGAAGATGCATCACGAACCGCCACAAAAACCTGTGAAACAGGCCCTGCTATTGCAGGAGGGCAACCTGGTTGGGTACTAAGGTGTTCCTTCCATTTTTTTAAAGCATTTTAAATGAGATTTTACCATCAATTTTGTGTAAGTCATTGATATTTCTTTGAAGTGTATTATTAGACTTGATGCTGCATCTTACTCAGAGCAATTGTTTTCTCTTCTGGCCTAATGCTTTGCAACAAAAGTCCAAGCACCTAGGAATTTCCTGTGTCACGTTATTCATAGTGTGTATCACAAGGGTACCCTAAGGGATAATTATTCTCCAGAATGCACATTCAGTTCTAGAAAATAGGCATCCATGTGCCTACAAGGCCAGACAGAAGACTGTAAAATCTGCTTGATACAAGGATGAGGGAAAAGGAAGATTTTAAGTAGACCTAATCGTACAGCCCTATATATATGGGTGTTTTTTTGTGGTGTTTTTTTTTTTGGGGGGGGGGGGTCTGATCTTAACTTTCTCCACTCTGTATTTCAATATGTTTGAGCACTCTTAAGTTTTTCTGGCAAACAACCTCAAAATGAATTAGTTTTTTGTTTGTTTTTCTTTTTTCTGTAGTGGCTATCTTGTACACTCAGGTACATTCAAACCTCTCAAAGACTTACACATATCTGGATAAAATGCAAAAAGCTTTGTAATGGTAGTAATAAAACTATAACTGTTATTATTTTCTAGTTTTAGAGCACCTCTATGCACTGTGGTGCTAGTACAAATAGTAACATGTTATTGTGGTAAAGTGGGAAGAGAAAACTTCCTCAGTGTTACACAGTGATATGGTTGGATTGTTAAATTTAGAGCCATTAGGCATTTCTGGTATTATTTTGGTACTTTCTGAGAGCAGTTAATATATCTGACACTGTTTGATTTGTTAGTGATTATTCCGCCAAGGGATGCTCTGGGGAGATTGTTTCTCCTTTTCATAAATGTGTTGGATTTCTTCTTCAGAACCTTATCAGATACGATGCTGTACTTTTTGTTTTTATTTTGAAGGGAGGTGACTTATCTCCCGCTTTAATACTCATCTTTTGATATTTCAGGGTATTCCGTATTTGCTCCAAATTTGCACTGAAGTCAGCTAGAATACGCACCAAGCTTTGTGAGGTTATCTAATTCCTGAAGGTACTTTCAGGCCACACTTTGGACAAATTGCCAGCTACTCTGTGTGCCCCAGATTTTGTGGAAACATTGGAGGGGACCTGATTTTCAGAAAGCATTGAGGACAGGAGAACAGACCACATTAAAATTTCAATTACCCTGAAATTACCAACAGCTAAATCTTGGCCATTACTAGATTCATTTCCCTAGATAATACTCTGTACTTTGCATATAATCTAGCATAAAAATAATAAGCTTATTTTTTTCTTGTTATGCACTTGCTGTAGAAAGCATTTAATTTAAGGAATTTCAACTGCTGTATAATTCTTGCGGTTTACCGATTTCATAACAATTTCGACTTAATTGAAAATATGTAGACACCAGTTTTAAATTCCTCCCTCAAATGATTTTCTTGCCTGTTTATCATAATCAAATGTTTTTCACTTTGTTTTTATGGTTACCTTGGTATTCCTGTGGTGAAACTGGAGTTGTTGTGATCCTGCTGTTTCTACTCACATTCATTTACTCCTATCAAGCCTTTTTCATAGGAAATCAAAATTCTTTCACTGGTCTCATGAAGAGAACATGCTCTTCTGTACTGCACTCTGCTTTCTGCACAGTGATTAGTTATTTATTTTTTTCTCTTGCTGCTGGTGGTGGCGTTTCTTTTTGTCTTGTTTATGCAAAGCATTTAATATAGATACAATTCTTTCTTTCATCCTTGGAGATGTGGTTTCTGGTTCAATTTCTAACGAAATCAAACATACACGTCAGAAAACCTGTGCTCAGAAGAAAACAAAGGTCTGCTTAGTGTCTCCAAATGAGGTGCTTGGAGAACTGTTCTTCATTTCTTAATGGAACTGTAAGCAAATCCATGCTACATGTTTGGTTTGGTGTTGCTTGTTTGTTTGTTTTCTTTATTTTTTTTTTCTCCTCTATTATTTTGTTCATCTTGAAAGATGTCTCAGCTTTCCACGTGAAGTCTGAATGTTCCTTCCCCAGCTAGCCTAAGAAAAAGATGATGCTTACTTTTAAAGATTTCAAAGTCTGGGCAAGCTAAGATAGGGAGATACAAATCCGCTGGGATGAAATGCTATACTACAGGCCTGTATACTCTTTTCTTCATCAGAAATGGGACTACAGCATGAGTATACAGCTTTTCTTATCCATATAATTTGATGGCGGGAAATATTAAAATAAACTATAAAATAAACTATAAACTCAATTTGCAGCATGTCTTAGGGAGGAAATAATTGGAATATGACTGGGTAAAATACAGATTACAGCCTATCATTAAAAAAAAAAAAAAAAAAAGTGGATATGAAGAAATAGAATGATTACATAAGGTTCTCTGTCATTTTCTTTCAGTGGCATTGAATATAATTACCTCAGCATTTATCTTAGTAGATGTTGGGCTCCCAAACAAACCTACATAAACATGAGTTTTTGTATCCCTTAGTAAAACTGAAGAGACTTAACTGACTGCTTTTTGTGAAGCTTCTATGTCTTAATCTATGCAATCAAATTAATTAAGGATTTTAAGTTCAGAGAAAACAGCTATTACTCTGTGGAAAATCCACTTCTAGAAATAGAATTAGTATTTTGCTAATTTTTCCTTTTTTTTTTTTTTTTTTTTTTTTTAGAACAACAAGGCCCCAGTTTTTAAAGGTGCTGAACCTTTTCTAATTAGTTTGTAAGTGAGTTAATTGCTTATGGAAGCTGTTCTACGAAGATAGTAGGAAAGTACAAATTGGGCTGCAGCTCTGGTTCCGTGTCTGGGCCCTGGAGCAGCAGTCCCACAGCTCTCAGTTTGGGCCTGCTGTCTTCTACAAAATGCCCAAACGGAGCCTATCAGTCCTGACTCCTCCTGGGTGTGCTGCCTGCTATCTGAAGCTGTCTGGCTCCTGATAAGATGCATTGCCCATTGGAAGCAGGTTTTTTGTTCATATGTTGCCATCATGTGGGGCTTTTTATTTCTTTTTCCCTCACATCTATCAGATGCCCGAGGTTCAAGAGAATTTCAGTGAAAAAGCAACAGAGAGTTCTTACTAGGTATGTTTTCTGTTTGCTGTTTGTTTGTTTGTTTCACTGAACTGCTGCTTCCAGGTTCCAGTAACACAGTGATTTCTATTTTCATGTTTTTCTGATGGTGGCAGGGATGGCGGAGGGCTGTGCAGCACAGGCCGGGCCCTGCCCCACATCCTCACCACCTGCATCAAGAAGCTAATGCTCCCTCCAGCCACTCTTGCCCAAGATGGTAGATAAAGTGATTTCCCCGTGGAAAAGGGAGACTGGGGTTTTTTTCCTTAACGTTCTGTGAAAGAGGAAGCAAAGAGCAAGAGAGGAACTGATGGGGGCAAGTGGAGCAGCTGGGGCAAAGGGCTGTGGGCAGAAGGCGCACACTGCTGGAAACCAGGCAGATCTCCTGCTGCAAACCTGAGCGGTGTCAGTTTATGCCTGAGCTGACCCTTCACCCCAGAGGCAAATGAGATCTCACTGTTCTGGCTGAGCAGTCCAAAGCAATCAATTTGCTTTCTGAAAGTCAAATGTCTGTATTGCTTTTACTCACCATTACAATTACACCGGAATTGTCAGTTTATGAGAACTGGGAAAGTTTGTTTTACATGGTGTTTTTCTTTCCAGTGGCTAAGAACGTGCCCAGCTTGGAACCCTCTACATTTGTAGCCCCCCAACACATGGGCATTTTGAATGTGAGGGCAGATTTCAGTATACAAAGCACATCGTGCAACTGCTTGTCAAATAGTGCAGATGTAACAGGCTTTTTAATAAAGTTAAAATCTTAGTCTATTTACAGGATTTTAAGCCTTAAGTTTGGAGCTGATGTACTGCAAGCTGTTTGGTTTCCATTACTCTGCTTGGAGGAACATTTTCCCTCGTGTATTATTTATACTTAAAATAGGCAATGAGTAGCAGTATCAATAGGAACATCTTGCAGCGCAGAGAGAAGAATGATATTGGCTGGGGGAAAAAAAAAAGCATAGAGTACAGCCAGGGAAAGGTTTTCATGGTCTTGTTTTAACACTTCACGAATTGTTTTGCTTTATGTAATTGATGTCAGTGCTGCAGTTCCATCCCAGTTAATGAGGAAAGGTAAGGACAGCACACAGTATCCATATAAAAAGGAGCTGACGCAGTGTTTTGATGCACCTGTGAGTGAACCAGTTGCACCAGAACTACAGTGTTCTTTTCTTTTTCTTTTTTCTTTTTCCGAGGTGGTAGCCACAGACATTGTGATTTGAGATAGGGTGAGGTCTCTTTCTGCTCGCATTTAGAATAACACTTGCATTTACAAAACACAGTGCAGAGTTGAATCTTCATGATTTTCCTGGTAGCATCTTTTTTGTTGTTGTTGTTGTTTCGTTTTTTTTTCATTAAAAGCATGCACTATTCCAAGGCAGATACTATCCTTATTGCAATCTGTGTGGTATTTTGTAATGTTTTCCATATTCAGATTATTTGAGCTGTGTAAATGAGATATGTCATTATGGTAGGTCTTGAGGGAACATAGGAAGTATGGGATGCCATTGCTTCAGGTGAAGATATATTTCTGTAGCTTAACTATTCAGGAAGTTCATTTATTTTTAGCAAGATACCTTTTCACTTGCTCTGAAGTAGAAATTTAATCATGATTTGGTTATATATTAAAGGATATCTAGTATGTGCATTTCTGTGTTTAAGAAACAACTTGGTTTTCGGTTTCACTTCTATTTGCATTTGGTTTCCAGAATTTCTTACTCCATGCACTGAAAAAGCATTTTGTATGTAAAGAGGAGAAATTATCTCTTGAAATTATTCTTGTTTATTAGAATTTTATCGTCTCAGAAATATGCATAGCTTTAACTTTTCCTCCTGTAGTTGCTATCACTTTGACTTCAGCATGTTTAAATTCAATGAGTACAAGTAATTGCAGCTGTTGATTTTATAAATCACATTTCATGCCTATAACGTGCATATAGACACATCTCTAGATACATTGCAGGATATCACAAGTGATTAATAGAGTCAGGTGAAACTCCAAATGTTTAAATACTCTGCTTCTGAAAAATAAACAGCACTAATTAGGAATCATTCTTGCATTACTTCTTCATTCCACTGTTTCGGGTTTGCTGGCTTACTTGATTTTCTTGTTTGAGTCATGTGAATCAGGAATGCTTACTCAAAGTAGGCAAGCGTACTGCTCCTTTCTCATGCTGTCCTTGGTATCTTTGGTTGTCATTTACTTTTTTTACTTTTTGACAGAGTAGTGAGAAGTGCTTTGGAAGTAAGCTCAACTTTGGCTCATAAGAATAACAACTATTGGCTGTATCAAGGGATGCTTACATTTGTCTGTCCTTGTATAACAGCTAAACTGCAGTTTATTCCTAAACGGTTGTATTTGCCACCTGATTTTAATAGAAATACGAATACAGGGCTTCTCTAACCAAAATTATTCTACCAAAATTTACAAGCATTCATGAGTAAGGTATCAGCGAAGTGTTAGCTAAGAAACAGGCACTGGGGAATTTAACATAACTTAAAGAAAGGAATGAAATAGAAAAAAGATGCAAAACATTTAATAGAGTGTTTTTATTATTCTAATATAATGACAATATATGAGTATTCTATTGAGTTCTTATAAGGAGCTTACGAACTGAAATGCATTTTGTCATAAAAGGGTTTTCACATGAGACAGTATGGAAAACCAAACTGTGTGTTCTCTATCAATAAGTATGCCACATAACTAAATGCATTATCTTCATGAATACTGACACGATCTAAATTATACGTATTATACACAATTATACAGTGCTTTCTCTGGATGGTACGCATGCTACATATTACAAAACAAAGTTTTATAATGAAAGATTTTATTAAAATACTAAGGGAGAAGTAATTCCTGAAACAACAACAACAAAAAAAGCCTTTTCTATTTGCAAACATGTTTTCCTCAAAACTAGAAGCATTTTACAAACACTGAAGTGTTGGATTTATTCATTTCTTTCATTGACAGCTTTCATTTAAACAGGAAAAAGGATGATAAGTATCTACATATCTAAGTATGAAAAGCTTGTCTTTTAAAATATATAGGTAGCAAATAAGTTCAAGTGAAGGTATGTTTGCAAGGCATGTTGTTTTATGCATGACTCTCTCCTGCAAAAACTAGCTACAACCAGGCTCAACAGCTTTACACGAACACATTTCAATTTCTATCTCCAAATATCTTAAATAGACTCCTGATTAGCAAGGTACTTAGGCATGCAAGCAGTCCCAATGAGTATCCCCAGCAGAGCTCAATGTATTTGCCAAATCACTTACCTTAGGGTGTCTCCTGAATTTTTTGAATTGTTGCATTGTTTACCCTGCTCTAGTTTCTACCCAGAGTGACTCAACAATAGTTAAGCAGCTGGTCGAGTAGGACACCTCTCTCTCATACCAAACCCCACAGTTGGTCAGTTTCTCATTGTCCTTTTTTAGCTTGAGTTTCTAGGTGCTGAGTGGGGATGGGGTTTCTGGGTTGTTCTTTTTACTTATTTGTATTGTTACTTTTTATTTTTATTTCTTTCACCCACCCATTCTCTGTCTTGTTTTTAGCTTGTTATGTTCGGTCAGATAAAAACTGTTCACAATAAATTTGTAGTCCTGAGCAAAATGGGATCCTGTTCAACAGCTGAACCTCCTAATCCTTAAAGGAAGAAAAATGCAGTTCCCAGTTTGAACCTATAGTTAGCTGTGTGTGACATGCTTAAAAAAATGTATATGTATATATAAAACTCAAGCAAATGCAACCATCTCTTAGAAAAAAAACAGTATCTATCTCCAGCTTTGGATGTTTGTTTTTTTTACATATCATATTGTTTGGCATAAAGCTACCAGTGAGATAATACTGAGACTTTTCTGTTGTGAAAGAGTGATGTCATTATATTGACTTGTCAAAATACTGATGAAGGAGAAACTAATGCATGAGCACTTATCTTTGGAAAATTCAGGCAGATCTACACACCAGCTTCCCCAGTGTAGTTTACTATGCTTTCATTTTATGCTTGGAGTTTGCTGAAATGTACAGACACTAGTCTTTAAAAGACTGCCAGATTTTTTAATAATATTTTTTAGTATTTTCTTTTAATATTTTATGAAGCAATAACTGGGTGAGCTCTTCAGTTGAAGTGTGTCAATATAATCTGTACTATAATATATATATGTGTGTGTGTACTAAGATACATTTTTAAATTTGGGGACTTAGTTGTAGTACCTAGTGACATGGTTTAGTGGGCAATACTGGTGGTAGATGGACAGTTGGACTACATGATCTTGGAGGTCTTTTCCAACCTTAATGATTCTGTGATTCTATACCTTAGAGTGGCAGATCTGAGCAAGAGTGAGCAATGTCATCTTGTTGGGGATGGGCGTACTGGGATGCACAGAGACATGATATGCATGGCAAATGGAGTAGTGTGAGGTCTCAGACAAAGCAGGATGTTCAGTGTCAAAAACACTTTCTCCTTCACCAAGTGGAGGAAGCCCACAGGCCCAGGGACCTGCAGAAAAAGATATAAAAGGAGTGCTGAAAGGAACGGAGGTTGCTCAGACTAGAAATATATATATATATTACAAACACAGCAGCAGTTTTGCATATGGGTAAAGAGTAAAGAGACCCCAAAAAATCAGATCTCCATACCTATGGTAGATTTGAGGATAAAGCAAAAGAAACCGTGTCTAAGCTTTAGTAAAATTAATGTTGGGGAGAGCGGGGCAATGCAGTACCTGGGAGGCTGTGATGTCTTCATCACAGGTCATTAAGAACAGGTTAGACCAACGTCTTAGCAGTGAGATAGGCATTGAGTGTCCTGCTTTCAAGGAGGGGGAGGACACAAATGACCTCCTGACCTCTTTCAGCCTTATGATCTTGTTGTTTCTTTTTCTCTGGAAAGAGAGTATATATTTAACCCATCTGGCTGCATTTAAACTAAGAGGGAATGTGATCGTTTTCTGTATAGGGATGAAATTCCTCCTTACACTTTGGCACTCTCTAATGTAAAAAAATGAACAGCTCTGGCTCAGGTCAGTCTGTTTCTCTCACAGAACCTTTTTCCTTCCGTGAGTATAAGGCTGAGGCTCTGGGCAGAGGAGCATACAGAGGGCGATTGTTTTTAGAAGCCCATGTCCCAGCGGGCACAGCAAACAACCTCTTCAAATGTGCTTTAATTCTGTAATTCAGGATCTTTATTAATTATGAGAGTCAAAACACAAAGCGGCAAGTCTGGGATGTAACTAATCTTCTGAAAAGGACAGCAAGAGATAGAAGAGAGCTTTACGCCACTCATCTTCTAAATGTTAAAGACTATAGGGGTTCTTGCAACACATTTGTTGATTTAAACAGCACAGGCTGAAATACTGATAGAGCCCATTACCTCAGCTGTCAGACTGGAGTCACCAGACAATGCTAAGATTGAGTTGGTTAAGTTATGTGTAAGTATGCGCATTGTTACATGTTGTGCTTTTCCAAACCATTCAGTGCATTTGCATCATCTTTCAAGAACCTAATCAAGCATGTATTATCTTACTGCAAGTACAAACAGCAAGCTAATCCATTTCTCTTAGTTCCTTTTCTCTATTTAGTTTTCAAGTTTTTATGAAAGTTTAACATTCAGTATTTGTTTTTGCAAATACTACGATAATTACTAAAACTGCATTTGAGAACTTAAAAGTGAAAAAATTTACTGCTTCAGTTTTGCCTATGCTAACCTTACCATTTCCTGATGGACGATATTTAACTTAACAACCACGTGTAATAAAAATAAAAGAAGTATTTCTAACAAAAATAAATAAATAAAAAGAGAGAGACGTGAGCATGTACTACGGTATTGCAGCAACTTCAGAAATGTGAGCTATCTCATACCGATCAAGAGCTGTCTATTTGAATGCCTAGGAAGGCTGGAGCAATAGCTCTGAGACTCATTTTGGTGAGATGTTGTTAATTCTGATAATTTAAAAGTGAACTCTGTTAACTTTTCTTCTTGTTACAAGAAAGGAGAAAACCTTTGGAAGTGTTTTTTATATGGTGAGCAGTGTGTCTTCCCATCCTACACCTAGAGGAATCATATGGTAGTAGTAGCTGCTCCTAAAACCCTTAAATGGGAAGGCTGCAAGGAGACCACCAGGGTCCTGGAGCACACAGAAGTCATTGGGCCTGAAGGGTTGCCTAGGGAAGAAATGGATAAATGTCCAACACCTGCCAGGGAAATATTCAACCTGTTGGTCTGTGCTCTCTGGTTCACTTTTTAGGAATGACTGTTCCCCATCCCTAATGCCTTCATCTGGTGAGTCAGATGGGGCTGATGCTAACCAGCTATCAGGGGGCAAGCCATTAGGCTGGAACGGAGGTAGTCTCAGGAAACTGAAAACTCCTGCCCTGCCATGTAGTCTGACAAACTCAGGGATGATAACTTTTTCTTCTAGTATTTATTAGATTAAAATAAAGCCAATAAAAAACAAAACAAAACAACAACAACAACAAAAAATCACATTGGTTGTTCTGCGATTTAGGATTGGAAATCAAATGTGGAGCTGAGTTGTGCCAGGCTCCTTATATTCCATTCTTTATACTTTCTGGACTTTATTTACTTTGCTTAAATGTTTGTAAGATCAAGCTCGTGCTGCTTCTAAACCAAAATGTTACCTGTGGCCTCAAGTTTGGAAAGCCATTTAACTGGTTCTGTGACTAAATCACTGTCATCTCTCCATCTTCATTTCATCTCTTTCATAATAGCATTAAGAACTGCAATACAGAGAGGCAGATCTTAAGTCTGCTGTATGAAATATGTTGCTTGTACAGGCATGCTGAGTCTTTGCCAGTTAAAAACATGCTTCACCTCCTCTCTGTTGTTGTTGTTGTTTTTTTTTAATGTCTTTTGCACTCTAATTACATGAGCTAATATATATACATATGTACATATCTCCAGGTTTATATGGTAAATGGCCAATGGAGAACATGGATTGATCATCCTCAGTGTGTAATCTTCTTCACAGAGAATTCAGAAAGTGCATTCAACAGTAAAGATGACGGGCCCCTTAGACTGAAAGTTGCACAATCATTATGGTTTCGGAGGAAAACATTCTGATGTGTTTGGTCAGTGATGAGAAGTAATTGTTAAATATTAGAGTAATTTTTCTGAGGACATCCAAGGGAGCAAAAAAAGGGTGTGTCTACAGGGGTTGTTAAGGTGTACATGTCAACTTGCTAATGATTGGGTGTCTTTTAAGAAGTACCAGTTCTTCCTTTGCTCAGCATTTTATTGTCAAGTTATTGGGAAGGTTGAAAATTTTATATATTCAAGCACAGGAAACCAAAGGAGGAAGACAGTGATACGCAGTTTCAAACAGAAGGTAAGTTAACATTCAGCAGTCTAATTACAAGGGGAAGAGAATTTTTCTCTTTAAACGGCAAAACACGAAGCAACACTTCTAGCTCTATTTCTTCTGTGTAGCTCAGTTATGCTCCTTAGTGTGGGTGCTCAGTTGCTCAGTGACTTTGACTTTCTAGATTAAAATCTCACTATAGGGATGAGCTGGGCCTTTCATACTTCATAGAATGAAAGGCAGTGTCTTTTTGAACAGGCTATAGGAATATGCAGAGTATGTCAGGGCATAAGTGTTGCTGAGCACATGCTGCAGGATGAGAATATAGAAGAGACTGGTAATAAAAGCCCAGAAAAAGATAAAGATAAAAAGGAAAATAAGGTCAAAAAAAAAAAGGAAAATGTTAGAGAAGAGTAATGGGAAATGTTAAAAGTTAGAAGAGTAGTGTGAAATAAAGCAGAGATGCAGAAAGCATTTTGTCTTCCACTAAAAGCATCAGAGAAGTCCTGAGGCTGGAAGGAACCTGCTCCTGCCAGCAGCACCACACGGCTAGGGGTGTTCAGGAGCGCCCAGCAGGCAGAGAGAAGCAAACCTTCCTCTCACGGCTGGGTGTCTGTGCCAACAGCTGAGCAGTCCTGTTGCAGCGCACAAGAAGAAATTTAGGGGCAGATTTTGTTTGATCTAGCACTTATTGTGGTCATGGTTGCTATGCAGAGCTGAAGGAAAGGAACACAAACAAGTGGGCTGAGTAAAAAATGTGTGAGACTTTAAGTGTGATACAAGGACAAATATACACCAGTATAGCAGTTGTGTTTGAGATATACGTATATATTTACCTCAGCTGAACATCATTTTGTCTCAGCCTGAGCTACTGACAAAGTAGCAAAGTAGAGTAATTTACTACTAAAAATATTTGGATAAATATTAAAATTCTAATGTTTTCCCTATACATTTAGAAATTTCCTATGCAGGTAATCAAGCGAACCCAGAATTTTTAATAGTACCTTTCTGTAAGGGGTGTTGATTTAGGAAATTCAAAGCATTTTGTAACATGGAATTGTTCTCGACTGATTTCTTGTCTTAAAAACGTTGGGAGTTTTTCAAGGTTGTCTGATCAGGAAAAGAGGAAGAACTTGAAGAAAATTATTGTGTTAATAACACATCAAAATGCAACCAAATGTTTGATTCATCACTTTCTGAATCTACAAGTTTATTATTTGAGGTGGAAAAAAAATTTTTTTGATGCCTTAAATTTTTCTAAGAGAACAATCAGTCTTACTTTTAGTTCTAATCCATATGCACTACATGCCTAGGATATGTTTTTCACAGCAACATCTTAATTAAGCCAATCTATCAATGCATGAAATGCAAATGAAGCCAAAGTCCTATTGGAGAAGTTGAGCTGGATCCTAGATTCTTTAAAAGAATTTAGTGCCACTTAAGTGAGTGTTACTTGGAGAGGGGAGATGTTGGTGAAGGGATAATGGAAGGAGGATAATCAGAGTGTCTAGAGATGGGATATGAGGTCAAGTGGGTACAGGAGCTCTAGGAACCACAAGGCATGCATAGCAGAACAGGGGAGCGTAGCATACTTTTTGAAGGTCATGGTGACTGGGAGAGGCACGTGGTGACTGGAAGAAGGTAAAAGTTGCCTCTGTTTTCAAGGGGCCAGATTTGCAAAAGAAGGGGCCAGCCAGTCTGACCTTAGTCTGTGGGAGGATTAAGAAGGTGACAGGGGACAGGCAGTAACAGTTTACAAAACGTGAATTCTGCCCCGCCAACCCAACTACTTTCTGCAGTGGGAAGGGTGAAGAGGATAGCAGTGCGTATAAATTACCTTGACTTTTCCAACGCTTTTGAGACAATCACATGTAGACCTCTTTTAAACACATCGCAGGGGTATGAACTAGGTAAGCAGAAGGTAAGTCGGGGAGAATCAGCTGGACCACTGGGCTCAAAGGTTGTGATCAGAATGAGCTGATCCAGCTGGCGGCCAGGATTCCCTTGATGGTATTGTGTAACACCTCTGTCAGTGACCTCGGTGATGAGTTGAAGGGCACCCTCAGCAAGTCTGTGGGTAACTTCACAATTGGCCCTACTTGGAGCTGGGGGCTCAATCAGAAGGCTGTGGCATGTCTCCTCACCCTAGAGAGGGTGAAGATCATACTGCAGATTTACTTGCTTTAAAAAGTCATTTTGTTTTCTTTGTGGATTTAAATTAGGTATATACTGGATCAACAGAAATTCAACCGATTTCATAAAGGTCATATTTAAATCAAATTGGGAATGTTAATGAGCAAGTAGGGATGCGATTCTCCATTAAAGTGGGCAGAGTGAATCTACAGGGTAAATGCAGCTGCACACAAGAAAGACTTTGTGCACCAACATCTGTTTTCCATATAGCCCAGGTGTCAGCAGGTGCACATAAACTTTTTTGTTACACACGAAAGCTGCAGATGAAGCTTCGTGAGACAGCAGCCATACCTAAGGGGCATACCGAGTTCAAGAACATTAAACAAATTATTCATTACCTCCCAACTTATGGAAGAGCAACTTTATGACTTATTTGAAAATCAGGCAAGAACACTGCTATGTATGTTAGGTCTACACACAGTACCCCACGTGCCAAATTTTGTAGAAATAGACCATGTAGGCGAGATAAATGATTTTAAAGAACAGCAACAAATCTCATTTAAAATATATGGTTAAACTGATCAAGGAAACACTATTACATGCAGATTCCCCTTTCCATCGTGTTGACTTGGGGAAAAGTACGGTTATGATGAAGGAATTTAACCAAGCTTCACTGAAAATTCTGGGGAATTAAAAGTTTCTCTGTGTTAAATTTCACACCAGGAAAGGTTTGCAGCTCACAGTGAATAATCAAGCAAATGCGATGCAGTGAACAAAATAGGCAGGGAGGGTAGAAGTATAAATGGGAGGATGATCACCAATAGTAGAATCATAGAATGGCTTAGCTTGGAAGGGATGTCAAGGGTCATCCAGCTCCAAACCCCTGCTGCAGGCAGAGTTGCCACCCACTAGATCAGGCACGAGATCAGGGTGCCAACGGCCCCATCCAACCTGGCCTTGAAGATGGAGAAGGACAAACGTTAGAAGATGGCAGAAAGTATATACTGCTCTTGGTTAGAACTGGAGGAGCTTCTACTGAGACGCGAAACCCGTATCTACTCAGCTTAATGCAGCACTGGTGGCAAAACATTAGAGGAGGCTCAGAGAAGAGCTGGAACCTTGAACAAAATCCAGCACCGAAGTGTGTTCACGGGTCCGTTTTCCTCTGGAAGATGATGTTTTTGCTTTAAAGAGTAACAGTCAGGAATAACATAATTCCTGGCCTTTGCACACAACGATACTTCCAACCAGGCTTTATTGGCCTTTGATGACAACATGAATTTGCAGATGAATTAGCAGCTTGGAACAAATTTCAGAGGACTTGAACATATGTGTGCAGTTAGATCCCTTCTCTCATACAGTGTGACAAGGACACTCTGCTGCATCGGGGTGGGGGCTCTGCCAGTGCCGAGCCCGAGCCCTGAACTTTGTGACACCTGGGCTGTCTGTGTTTGCACCCAGCAAGGTGAAGGGCTGTTCTGGTGGGTGCAGGTAATCATTTAATGAATACTTTTGGTTACATTAAAGGATGTGTGGGGTTGGGAAAAAAATCAAGCATTCATGTGTAAGAAAGACTGGAACTAAAATTACTTGTGCAATTCTAAATTGGACTGCTTATGGTCATAATATCAAAGACGTTACATTATTTTTTCCAGCAGACCACTGTCTCATTTAGCATGGGAAAATGAACGGATCATGACCGCGAGGTAAATAAGATTATTGCCTGTATAGCTGTTAGCTTATTTGCTACAGAAATTAGCACAGATATAACAAATGAGACCAGAGGAAAAGCTCCGTCCCTTTGCCCCGGGGTTTTTTCCACTTATAAGCTGCTCTCCTTTGCCGTGTTATTTCAAGGTAACATTAGGATTTCTCCGCATTTCTGAGTGGCCCTTCTGCCTCCTGGCTGCTGCCCATGCCGGTGCCAAAAGCGACCTCCAAAAGAGTGACGTGTGTGGGAGGTAGGATCTCTGGTGCAAAGTTCTGGGAATGGGGGACTTGGAACGGACAACCTTCAGAGGAGCCTTCCAACTCAAACGATCCTATGATTCTAATGGACAGACTACCCCTACACCTCCTGACGTTAAGTAAATTCAAGCAGATTTCTGATCACAGAGTCACGGAATCATTAAGGTTGGAAAAGACTTCTGATGGCCACCCTCACCCAAGTTCTTTCTCCAGAAGAGAAAAACAGAAGTTTTCAATGATTTGGTTGCAAAGGCTTTTCTTGAATGTGGTAGTGAGGAAAGAGTGGTGTAGAAGGTTTACCTTAGAATTGTTCTGAGGAACACCTGAGCTATTTACTGCTCTGTGAAAGAAAAAGAAAACAGTAAAATAGTCTGAGTCACATAAGAGCATGGGAAACCATAAGCAGAGCAGAGAGTATGGCAAGAAGTAACCATCTGAAGAGCAAGGGTTATTGTCCCGGCAGTACCAGACAAGCCTGAGCCAAGCAGAGCTCGCCATACCAGCAGTGACAATGGGTAACCCCTGGATGACCACCAAACACTTCGGGCTGCACATCCCTCAGAAACAACAATTGTTACCACCGCTGAGTGCAGCTTGCCGACACTACCGCTTGTAAAAACACAAAGCCCTTCTGCCAAGGTGGGATTTCTGCACCACGGCACTCACGCAGACTTGAAGGGCAATGGTCAACAGTCACCCTTCAGCCCTTAACGATCTTTAACCCTCCTATTCAGTCCCTACACACGGAAAAGACTGCATCTTCATCTCGCCGTCGTGTGAGGCACAGCCGATGCTGTGCATTTGTGCAGCGGTGTCACGCGGCGTTTTCTTCTTTTTCCTCTTTTTTCTTTTCCAGGGGTAAAGGGAGGCGGTAAGGCTGCCCTCGCGCTTGGGTGAACGTGGGCCACTGACACTCACCCTTGGGCAGAGAGGGGCCGCACTTAAAGTCTCTCCCGCTGAGGGCGAAGGACTTTTTTTTCCCCCCTTTCCTCTCCCCTCCTTCACCCGCCGGAGCGCGGACGGCTGCCATTGTCCGCGGGCGCCGAGCGGGGCAGCGCCGCGGGAGCACCGGCCCGGCCCCCAGAGCGGAGCCCGGCCACAGCCGCCACCGCCGCCGCCGCCGTGCCCGGGGGCAGAGGGTGTGCCTTGTGCCTCCCCCCGCCTCCCGCCGCCCGGCCCTCCTCCGGGCAGAAGGGGAGGAGGAGGAGGGCGAGCGGTGGGAGGGTCTCCATTGAAATAAACAAGCAGGCAGTTATTAAAACGGGAACATGGCGGCCGCAGCCCTAGCTTCAGCTTCATCTTACAAAGCGAAGGTCAGCGCCGGCGGCGGCCGCGGCGGGAGGCGACACTGACCCCGGTAACGGCTCCCGCGCGCCCCCTCGGCCCCGCCACGGCGGGGGGTGTGCCCCGGCCCCTGCCCACCGGGAGCGGAGCGGCGCGGAGAGCGGCGGCGTTGGCGGGCGGCAGCGCGGCCGCGCCGGGGCGGCTTCCCCCGCTCCCGGGCGGGGGGTGGGGGGGGGGAGGCTGAAGCGAAGCCGGGCGGCGCGGGGCCGCCCCTCGCCGGGCACTGCGCTCGGGCTGCGGGCGGACTTCCCCGGGACGGCCCCGACGCCGGGCCGGGGGGGTCGGGGCCGCCGGGGGAGGACGGGGCACAGCTGCGGAGAGGGGATGGTTGGGAAACTTGCGGGAGGCTCCACGCCCGCCGATAAAAGCGGCGATCTGGGAGCAGGGCGGTGTTCGCCCCTTCCCCGTGTGACACCGGCGGAGCGCCGCGGCCGCCCCGCTCCGTTCCGCGGGGAAGGCGGGGGCACAGCGGGCAACTTCTGTAACTTTCTGCGCGGGGGCTGCGCCTGCGTGCGCGCGCCGGGCCGGGCCGAACCGCGGGGGCGGGCGGTGGGGCCCCGCGTTCAGGCCGCGGCCGCACGGCGCTGCGCAGCCCGGGGCGCCCCGCCGCCGCCTCCCCGCGATCCGCCCGAGGAGAGGAGGGGAGGGGTGGGGGCCCGGCCGCCGCAGTGCCGTGTGGCTGCGGGTGTGCGCGGGGCGGGGAGCGGCGGGGGAGGAGGAGGAGGAGGAGGAAGGGGTTGTGGTAGCCGGCGGTGGGCGCGGGGCCGGGGTCCCTGGGCGGGTGCCGCTCGCTCCGGTGTCGCTGCGGAGCGAGGGGGAGGGGGTGAACGCGCGCGGGGGGCGGGGGAGGGGAGGTGCCCGCCGCTTCCCCTCCGCCCCGCCGTGTGCGCGCCGCGGGGACCCCGCCGCCGTGCTCGTCCCAGGCAGTGGGGAGCGGCGCTGCCGGGCCTGGGCGCTGCGGGTGGGACCGCGCGGGGCTGCGGCGCGGCAGCTGCGGGAGCGGCGGTAGTGCCGTCTTGTGGGCCGGGGCCGAGGCTCGCTGTCCCGCGGCGGTCGTTGAGGGCAGGAAGCTGTGCCCTGGTGGGAGGAGAACGGCTTTGCTCCTTCGGCAGTAGCTGCTGCTGCGTGCCTGGTTTTTAGGAAGCAGGTGAATGGGCTGTGTAACTGACCCGGTAATGTTTCTGTGGTGCTGAAGAAGAGTTTGGGCTCAGCACATCGTGTCTGGTTATGGCAGTTCCAGCACATCTCTGTTGCTACTAAAGATAAGTGAGCAGTTTAATGCTGCTCGTCTTCTTACTTCCAGAATTTGCTTATTTCTTCATTTTGTTCTCCTTTGTTGCCACAGAGGCGATAGCACTCATTAACTTTCAGCCTTTTGGGTTTGCATGGACCGAATTACAAAGCCACTCCTTCCCAGTTTACTTCCCAGCTCCTCACAGCCCTGCTGTAGCACTGGGCCCTGCTCCTGGGAACTGCAGGTCACAGGGAGCTGCTGAGGTGCTGCACCACACTGGAGAGCACTCAGCCCAAACCGTTATCTGCAGAGCAGCTCTCTGCTTTGCCTCCTGGCAGCTTAAGACCCCTGTGAGTAGGAACTGTGTCAGTACCAACCTTCTACAGAGTTTTCAGGACGTTTCTTGCTTATATTGGTGGTATCACGCATGGGGTACATAAGGCCCATGCAAATGTGTACATTTGCAGGCACGCATGGACACTTGTGCTTGTGTTCCTTGTTTTGTCACTTGGAATACAGCTACTTGAGGGCTGTGTTGGAACTGAGCACAGCAGTCAGCTGCGCTGTGTCACGGAGATAAAGCGATGTGTAACTGTACACCCGTGGTTACTCTCTAAGTCCACGGCAAGTGCCACGATGAGCTCTGTGTTCGCAGCCAGCCCTGGGATCCAGCACCCTGAGCAATGCTGTCATGGCATCGGCCCTCACAAATACTCGGAACAGCTTTAGAAAAAAAGGTTGATCCTAAATGCCATGCAAATATTTGGAGGATCACACAATTTTTTGTGTGTTTGTATCTCCTCTTGGTGAGCATGGCACGGTAAGGGCCTGACAAAGGTGCCTTCACCATGTCAGTTTTCCACTCAGCTGGTTCTTCTATTTTGCATAAAAACTGAAGTTTTCTCAACTTTGTGTTTTCTCAGGCTCGAGGCCTTTACTGGCAAAAGGGCCCACGCATTGCACGTATACTTCATGCTGCAGTTTCTGAAGGTGCTCTGTGCTGCAAAGTAGGGTGTGCGCATCTGCCCTGTTCTTCTTTGTGTGTCCTGGTGGTGTCAGCGCTCTGTGAAACCCAATGCATCTGAGTGAGGAGTACTTTATTCCTATCAAGAATTATACTATTGCAATAAGACAGTTGCATTTAAGTTTTTAAAGCACAGCTATGTTTCCCTATGGGAAAAAAAACAAAACAAAACACTGAGGATGTGTTTTCTGGTAACGTATTGTATTAAATTGACGTACGTAACGTAGCGTATTGTATTAAATTGAAGCCATAAGGGTTAGTTATTTGAGAATATTTGTGTTTTTGTAATCCTGAAGGTGCAGCTTGTTCAGTGCAGGGCTCTCTCCCAGCATGGACGTGTGCTGTGCAGCACTGCTCTGTGGCTGAAGGCAGCTCCTATCCAGTCCATCTGCAGTGCAAGGGATTTCGGCAGGAAGAATAAAGTCCTCTGGAAAGACAGCTGCGCTGACAATGCCCACTGTCTCCTGGTCCTTTCCTTTGTTGCTGATGTCACTGTCTCATGGGCAAAATCTGGGGTTCAGTGCTGAGTTTTGGTAGCACCACCTGGATTGAGAATTCTGGAAACTGCTGAGGCTTGTGAGATGTAAGCCTTGAGGATGTTGTCAGTTTGTTTAGGAGAAAAGGCTGAACGAAAGGCTGGTGCCAAATTCAAGTACAAATGTAAGTCTCTTTGTCTGCTCAGCACTAATAGGCTGTGTGCTGAAGGAAGGCAGTGCTGAGCCAGGGCTGTCTCTGCCACTCTCGTTTTTGCACACTTGCCATGGTTGGCTTCTCTAAACAATGCAACTAATTTCCGAGTGCGAATGAGGTATTTAACAAATCCCATGTATTTCTGTAGTATTCTTACCCACGTCAAAATGCTCAGTTTACATTTATTTCTGCATTTGGCTGCTGAGGTCAAAGGTTGGGTGTGCTGTTACAGGGTATGTGCCCTTCTGTGTGACTTAGCTTTTTGAGCTAGAAACTTGAATGCTGATCTTTACTTTGTAGAAGGGTATATGGCAGCATCTAGTCAGCGCTCATTTGCTGCTCTCAGATCATGTAGTTACAGATGGCTACTCTGGCAGGAGCCCCTGTTTTTATTTTTAAATAAGGTGAAGTTCAGTGCACCACTTTATTTGTGTTACTTGTTAAAACATTCTCATGCTCGTGGTGGCAGATAATGACAAATCTCTCAATGCGATGCTGGGAGCAAGGGGGGCGGAGAGGGAAACAGGGAGGGACGGAGCCGAGGGGGGGGAACCCTCCTGAGCATATGGAGACATCCAGAAAAAGATGTGCATCGTCAGCTGTGATTCCATTGTGTGCTGGCAGACAGGATCTGAGCCTCTCTTCTCTGGGGAATTTAAGCCTCGCAGAAGTGTTCTTCGACTTTTACCCGTCAGGTTAATCGAGCTTAGATAACGTACACTTCGCTTATTTATTATAGATGGTATTTTGATAAAGATCGTATTTTGATAATATTTCTGGCAGAATATGCAGTTGCAAGGACTCCTGCTGTGTGTTGGAATAACATTTTGAACAGCAATGAGTGTCGCTGAAATGGTAACTTGGAGTAGTAAGAGTAATTTCTATTATGACATCAGTGGTTACGTGCTACTAAAGCAGCTTACCACTTCGAGGTTAGTAGTTTGTCAGCACTATTTGCATTATGCAAACACTCCCTGTTTTAATGATTCAGTAGCTTCAGCCTTCTCAAGATATACCAGGTAGGAATGTGACGTGGGAAATGACAGCTTGTATAGTTTAATCAGTGTGGGGGTGCAGCATTTAAAACAGAAATAAAAGAGAAAATCATTGTGATGCATTTTTAAGTCAGGACTTAAACCAACAAGAAGCCCAAACTATTTTGTCAGTATTGTGATGTAAGTACTTAGAAGTAGCGTTAGCGTGAGTTTACCTGATAGAAAAAAGACTGAGTGGAGGAAATTAATTTTCATCTTCTCAGTCCTGCATTTACTTATTACCTAGAACAATGTTTCCTCTCCTGAGTTTTTAGAATATTTCTGCTGCTTTTATAAAATTACTTTGAATTGATGAATAGTTTAAAAAAAAAGAAAATAGATCTCGAATGTGGCGGATTCACTGCATCACATTTTGGTAATGTTTATGATTTTTCAATCTTGTTCCATGGAAATAAGATATTATTCAAGTCAAGTGGAATAGAGATTTTGCTTAGTTTTAGGGAAATCATGTAGGCTCAATTCCTATGGAAAGTGTACAGTCACTGGGGCGGTTGGCTTTTTGAAGTTAGTTCATTAATTTAAATGTCTAAAGCTATACAACAACACATTAACATTACACACTTTTTTTTTTCTTTCCCCTTCTGCAGCTGCATCATTATACCATTCCAAGCCTTGCATTTCCTTAAATGGCTTCCATAACAATCTCCCATTAATACAGTTACTGGCAGATACTATTCTTTCTTTGCTCTCATTTTAGCAGTTATAGCTGATAGTAAATCTCACATTTTCTGTGAGCATGCTCTGATTAGATTTGCAGGAGCCTTTTTGTAAAATGCATTTGATTTTTGCAGGTAAGATGCAGTGCTCTCTGTGCAAATCCCAATTATGGTTTTTGTGTTGTTTTTCATTGTTGAAGTTACTTGCTACTTGGATAATGTATTTTGCTGAAGTAGTAAATGTTATGGAAACTATTCATGTTTTAATGAAATGGCAGGGCGTATAGGTGACAAATTAGAGATGCATACAGAATGCGTTGATTTTAATTCTTGGGTAATGCAGATCACATAAGCTTATGTGGAGAAATCCTGGGGTATAGTGAGATCATATATCTGATGTAGCGATGACTGAGCATTGCTGTTTTGATGCTTTTTTAGTGAACTACGTAAGACATATTGTTGCTCTTTGGTAGGATTTATAGTGGGCATATCACAATTGGCTGCTTTATTGGCTGCCTCAGTGGAAAAGACTGGGATTGAAGAATGGGCATGGAAAGTGAAGTAACGTTTTACTTGTTAGGTCAGAATTACTGTGGAATCTTACGCCGTCTGTGCAGTAATTCATCTGTATGTGAACAAATACAGTTTTTCATTGCTGCTGGTATTGATCTCTAATGAGCCCAGCACAGGGATTTTGAAGAAAATTGCTTTAATTAAAAACAGTGCAGTATGTCACTTATTTGTACCTCACAGATTATGTAGGAAGTACTAAAGTACATTTCAAAAGGAAGTTTTGTGAGGAAGGAGGAAATTCTGCCTATGAATAAATTTGGTAGTATATACTGACACTTATTACAGCTATTTTTATGGACTCACAAATATATCACATGTCTCCATGACAGAATCAAATTTAGAAAAGTAAATCAGGGTCATATGCTTTTCATACCTATGCATGTGAGAGTTCAGGTATTACCTGATCTGCAGTGGAGATGACTTCAGATTTCTTCCATCAGACTTTGGTTTGCCAGCTTTTCTGTTTCTAAAGTAATGTCAGGGCTTGTGGACCAGCCACATTTGTTATTCTCAAAAATAAATGTGATTATTTCAACTAATTTTACATGCTACTCTTACACAGATTTGTACCTTGGTCTTCAGAGGTATGAGCTGTGTCATCCTCCTTTCCTATCAATTTCCTAAAATAGTTTCTTTGAGGAGGAAGACTGAGGTTATACAGTTTAATAAATTATTTAATTTAGCAGATATCAACTGCTGCTTCAAGAAGAACTCTGCAAATCCAAGTCTGCACGTTTTGAGGGTTTTTCTTGTCTTTTTTTTTCCCCAATAATTGAAATTTACAGCTGTAAGTATGCTGTTTTGTTTTAGTAGAGCTGGAATACTTGTTGCCTTGATCTTTTATTATGTTTTTTTAAGCCAACCTGTTGATAACTCTCAAGTGTAGCTTTAATGATGTAGTTTAAAGCTTTCCTTTTTTAATTTACTTTTTAACTACTTTTTTTTTTTTTTTAACCAACTTGTGTTGGCAGTTGTGTTACAAATGTACTTCTGATGGTTTTGTTCTTTTTTTTTTTTTTTTTTGTGAATCATGGCTTACTTTGATACAAAGATACTGTGTTTCAAATGAGACCTCCAATTGTTTTTTCGCTGCAGTTGTGTGTGAGATTAATCTTAACTGCATAGTAATAAGATGACTTAGAGGACCATTTCTTCGTAGTCCTCAGATTCCCTCTCTCTCATACTGCATGTAGATGGTCAGAAAATACATCCACTAAGCTTACATGCATGAAGTGAATGTCTTTCCTACATATGTCTGAAAGTTGTCCTTCACTCTCCTCTTCTTAGGTATAGTGTAGTTTGTCGGGCCAGTGTTGTTTGCTTTGTTTGAAACTTGTAGTCCTTATGAGGCAAGGAGGTAACACGGCTTCAAAACTGACATAGGTAGCTGGAATACAGATACCTCTTTGCGCTGTGAAAGAAATTACTGTAAAGGAACAGAAAATGAAAATGTGAAGTGGCCTGAAGTCAGAGGATGTTGCATTGTTTTGAGCCTTATCAGTTGCATCTAGCCTTTAACCTTGCCTTTAAAAAGTGTTTTTTTTTCACTTTGGAGGATGAAAAATTGATTGAACCGGTGGTACTGGAAAATGACAAGCTTGAAGAATAGGAACTATGATATATTTCATTTTTGTATCATAGCTAAAGCGATGCAGAGACCATTTCCTCATGTATGCTTTTGTTTGAGGCCTGCATACAGGCCTTTGAGCACCACCATTAACAGTATTATATCACTGTGAAAGCTGGCTTTATGCAGGGGTGCTTTCTGTTGAGTTTCCAGAGGCACCCTAAGGACCTTGTGATTCTTGTGGGAATGATTAGCATGGGAATAGGTACTGGTGGTGCCGTTTCCTACAGTGTTGCTTTTCCTTTGTATTTCAGAAAAGGGCCTGAGAAGGAAAGCAAGGACTAATAGGTGATGTCAGTGCCCAGTATTTGTCTCTTTCTTCAGTGCTGGTGTACTTTAATGAAAAGTATAAATCTGGAGAACCCTGAATGATATGTGTTTGGGTACATCAAGCTTGTCACTAGTTGCGGTATGATTTGAGGCTTAGAAAGAAAAATCTTGTTAGTGGTGTTTTGAAGATAGTATTTCTGTATGAAACTATCATACAGTGTCTTGGCTTTCAGACAGCCTGGTTATTATTGTTTTTTAAAAAAGTTTTACTTATAAAGCAAATGGAAATGACAAGTTCTGGAGAGTTTTCGTTGTTGTTACCTTGTGTGCTATTGAGTACTCACTGAGAATTGTATTAGCTTGGTGCAGACTTTTTGAGCAGTGATACTGGAAGGCCACATAGATCAGGAGGGGAGGACCTAAATTATGTTAGCAATAACAGAACACCAGCCATGCTAGTTGTTGAGAGATGGGATGGTACTACAGTAGTGCCCATCTCCTCCCTTGCTGGCTGACTGAAAGGCAGGCATGAGGAGGAGGATTTGGCCCTAGGACTTGGGATATGAGTGGAAACCACTTTTGTGTACACAGGCTCTTGTCATCATTGCTATTCTATAGAAAAGGGCCTCCATGCCTTTGTCATGAAGGGCACTCAGCACCCGGCTGTCTCATCTGCTAGTTGGGCAGTGGCTTCTCCTTGCTGCCTCTTTCTGTGCTACAGGTGTCTGACAGAAATTGTAATTCCTGTGAAATTGCCACATGATCTGGTGTTCTACTGAAAATTTGATTCTAAGACAAGGTCACGTTTTCCTTGAATGAGGGCGAAGCCCCATATTTGTGATTTGTAGGCCTCGTATACTTAGGCATTCCTGAGGGGATAGTGTTTGTTTTCAGATCTTCTGTGTATATATTTTACGTAAGAATACTTTTTTGTTAGCGGGCCCTCTGGCAGCCTGTTGCTGTAGTGGTATTGTGTCTAACTAGAAGAATTCAAGCGGAGTTTATTTGAAGAAGGTTTATGTGAGGTGGAAGAATTGACAGAAATAACATCATTTTAAAATTCCGTATCTCTTGAAGTATAATTAGTGCTTTATGTTGTTGTTGATAACTTACGGCTCTTCATGTTATACTCTTCTGTTGATCAGAATGACAAATTAGAAGACTCTTTGGTAGCCTGCTTGGGTACATTTTACATGAGGTACTGTTTGATCTACAAAAAAAAAAAGTCCTAGTATAGTATTTTTTGTGGATAGTGCCACATTAGTATTACCCTCCTGCTCCTCTTCCCTGAATCAGTATATGTTGCTTAGTGATGTGTGTCCTCTGCTATTCTGAAATCCTAAATTCTATACTAATGAAGAGATTAGGTATTTGTTTTTTAAAGTCATTATAATACTATTACTTTATTATTATTGTTTTTAATTTCTCCACTGATACTCATTGCTGAGGTCAGTTGCACTCTAAGCAAAGATTCAGAGAAGGAACGTGGTTCTGTACAATAATTTTTAATGACAGTTGAGAGAAACACCATTTTCTCCTTTTTTAGAGATTTGATTATAAAGTCAACCAACCAAGCAGTCAACCAAAAAAGGAACCAACCACTTTCACAGAGAGTTACCACAGATTCTTTTCTGAAAAGGAGGACTACATACTGTGTAAATTAGTTTAAACATTGTAGTTGCTATCTTTGCAAATCTGCAGGAGGCAGCAGGTAAAGAGGAAGTTGTGTGCCTACAGTGATTATGCAACTGGAAGGAGACTATTGTTATGTCTGGAAAAACAGTTAATACTCTGCAAAGGGTATAATGCGTCCCTCATTATGTTACACTTAAAACTGTGGTCTACTAACTATCATATTTTCATTTCTTCTATGCCTGCCTTCAGAAAAAGGCTAATCCTTTTTTTTTCTCAATTTTGTTCACAGCACAGTTGAGATGTATCTGAGTGCTGGGGCCCATCATACACACAGACTCTAGAACTCCTTGCCTGCCTTGCTGAGTCTTGGTGAGTTGACTGTTAGTCATTGTGTTTTGTTGGATTGCTTTAGTTTTACCTCCTTCACCAAGAAATTTGATGCGAGATGTCTCAAACTGATTCTGTGGATACAGTGGAACAAACCTGGTTTTAAGTAATGTGTGGTGTTGCAGTCAGTAGAAATATGTACACTGTAGAGACTTTGAACAGTAGCACCCAAATTGGTTATGGAAGCAGGGATCTTGCTTTTGTGCCCAGACCAGAAATGGGACTCTGTGCTGAGAAGGGCTGAAGGAGGTCAATGTGATTTTCCTTCCCTTGAAGTTTGTTTGATACTTGATCCTTTAACCAAGGAACTGATGTTTTTCAAATGTGCTGATTATGGTCTGTCTTATGGTGAAGGTTGAGTATGAAGTAATATGGGCTTTTCCATCCAACTATCTGCACTAATAAATTACTTAAATTGAGGGCTGAAATAAGTATAATGACACTTGATGACTTAAACTGCTTGTTGCTCAAAAATTACTGTCTGACGGCTACATCAGGCAGTGCTGTTCCTGTTTAACACTGCTCAGAAGAAGGGATAATACTGCTGAGAATTAGGAGAAGGGACCCCTGCAGATTGTTTAAATGCAGACTAATAATAGTTTGGTTATAGTAGTGAAAGAAAGTAGAATATAACTGCTGTATTTTTACTTTAGGTATGTTTAATATATCAATATACTTACTTGGTATAAATCTTTGACAAATACGCATTTGAGATTTTATGTGAGAACCTTTTCAGGGTACTCATGAGTAAATGTTGTCTTTTAACACATAGAGTGACTTATTAAGGTCGGAAATATGTATTTTTTGAGGCTTGCACACTAAATATAGAGGTGGGGAATGAGCCAGCTAAGAAGGGCTTTAGTTGTTTTGGACATAGCTGTTTGTACAATGCTGGCCATTTATGGGTAAAATTATGTATGTCTACATCAAGTATAATTTCCTCCTTTGTTAATTACATTGAGCAGTTGTTTTTTTTTTTTTACAAGCTAACAACGCTTTTCTTTAAACTCACTCAATTTTCTAGCATCAGTGAATGAAAACAGGTTTAAGAAGCTTTTCTGAGCTTCTGTTTTTCTGCCTTTTTCCATGGCTGTTCTGATGACAAAAATTTGCAGTTCGTTGCATTCAATAAACTTTGTAGTATTGGTTGAATAGTTTGTCTGTACAATATATTGACTTGAAAGTGCTGTGCCATGTAGATGTTGTTTATTGCTTGCTTATGTACACTTATTGCTTACACTGTATTATTTGTTTAAAGTACTGCTTTGAGCTGCATCATGATCATAATGTATGCATGCATGTTTTCTCAATAAGCTATATTTGTGATTATTTAAATTAACTGTTTAAGAAGAAAATATTAATCTCAAAATATTAATCTCTAGTAAATGGGGAGGTTGGTGGCCCTGCCTGGCAGCGGGGTTGGAGATTCATGATTCTTGAGGTCCCTTTCAACCTGGGCCATTCTGTGAAATATCTGCTTTGTCTTTGAGTGAATAAAAGATTCATAAGAAAATGAGTTGAGTATGACTAATGAAGAAAGAAAAATGCCGTAGCCAAAATTCCCTGAAGAGAACATGAAATTTTGTTGTCAAATTGATAGCATGCTTGTTTTCATTTCAGACATCTTGATTGTAATTTTCTATTAAACAAGGAATATGTTAGATTAAAACTGAAAAAGGTAAATACTCAAATAAAAAGTGATTTGCATATAATTACCTTTTTTTCCTAATTAATCTGAGTAGAAAAAAACCAACAAAAAAAGCCCTTTCTTTTCCTTAGTGCTGGAAATTCTGCAGCAAACTTCCAAATTTTAGTTGTTATAGTGCCAAGAAGTAATCTGGTACCTGTACAGATACTGACTAAAACATGGTTGCTGTTCTTGGAAAGTTCACAAGTTTTAATACAAGCAACTAAAAGGTAAAAATTGGTATATAATGTGGAGAGTGAAGAAAGAAGAAACTTGTGTTACAAATGGATGTTGTGAAATGATTCAAAAGGCAAGGAATCTACCTCTGCCTGGAAGCAGAGAGTCCATTTTCCCATAAGAATATCCCAATGCTCTAAATTGAATAGTTATCCATGTATTCCCATGATAGTTCAGTGAAGGAAGGCTGCGTGAGACATGGAATAATTTCAGATTTTGGTTCCTTCAAACCTTTGCAGTTGATATCATTGAATTCAGAAGTCCTATTGTTTGACTTACTCAGATGCTCTCCCTCTATAGAACAGTATCAGTTAGAAATGAATTTGTTAATTGGTATACCAATTTGAAATTATACTAGTATATAAAGTTAGGAAGGATATTAGATATAATATATAGATATAAAGTTAGGAATCTCCTAGGTCCTGGCCTTGGCTTTTTAATGGGAGCTGCCTGTGGAATAGGTGCTGGGCATCACTGGGCATCGTGTTGCCGTACTGTGAGTGTGGCTGGACTTGTGTTACTGTAGCCTCTGCCACTTCTGTGGGCTTTTCAGCAGGTGAAATTCCTGCTTAGTGCTGATTGGATCTATTTTGAATGCAGTGTAGTGCATAAAAATTTGAATGTTGGACTTGCTAAATGGCTTTAGAGCATATGCAAAGAAACACACAGAAGTTATGCGAATGCTAGAATTTGTGACCACACACCACTGTGTGTGGTGGCTACAGTAATGCAGGATAGCTGCTGCGTGCTACCAAGAAGATATGCAGATAGAGATAGCAAGAAGGACAGACTTGCAAACCAGCCAACCTGATAAAAGTGTGAACTTGACTTTCCAGTCTAAAAGTTTTCAGCCAGAAAATATCTTCTCTCTTTCTCATTTTCTTTTTGTATTAAATGGTTTCTTTTGCAGGGAATGTTTCTCAGGGAAAAGAAGAGAATGTAGATTACAGAAATCTCAGCTTTCTGTCACTTTCAATGGCACTCTGTTTCAATCCAACTTTGTAGTGGCTTCGTTGGTATTTGTGTTGTAGTTAGTGTCAAGTGTGATACATAGAAAATACTTGTCTGTTTGTTATGAGTTATAGCACTCCTTATTGTTGCTCACAGCAGTCGTAGATAAAGAAAATTCTGACAGATGTCTCACTTAAGATGGAGTCCTCCAAATACTTGTATGTGTAAAAGGAGCGCTGTCAGAAAGTGAAGCATGATACTGAAAATATAGGAGCACCTTACACTGAAACAAGTTTTATGAGTCTTTTCTATTAATTTGAAGATGCGAGGAAGAAAAGATTACGATAGGTTCCAAGTATAAAATATAAATGAGGGAGGGAGAGAGCTCACTTCTATCAAAATTCAAAGCCGTGCTGGGGTGGGGCCCACCAAGAGCTCAGGTGTAAGTTCACAGCACCTTGGCTCCCAGAGGAGCAGTATTTCAGAAAAATAACTGAAATAAAATAGTTATTGATCACGGGAACAGATAATCTTTACTGACTCATATCTTCTCATTTGAAGCAGAATTTGTGAACGATTTTTAGCCTAGTTTGAATTGGTTTGTGCTAAATAAAGAGAATGCGGTCAGATTCTGAGACCTCAATACCGAGTGGTTCTGTTCTGCATGAAATATGATTGGATTTTCTGTTTTCAGTCACTCCTGTTCAGTAGTGATATTAGTTGATGTGGATTGGCTATAAAGGTGCCTATTAAAGTAGATTCTTGATTATAGTGAATTCAATCCGATCAGGGTCAAAATGGTACTCCTAATCTGAGAGTGAACACTCTGTGTGGGTGGCACAGTGAGGATGCTCAACAGAAGTAGAGAAATGAGCATCTATTAAGATTTATGAAATCTTTTTTCTTTTTCAAGTTGGGAATGGGTGATTATGGAAATCTTTCATTTTTATTGTATGGAAGAGGTGAAATTTACGCAAATGCAATATATTGCATTTCCTTTAAAATTAATGGAAATTGAGAGTACAGAGAAATCTCATCATCCTTACTACTAGTAGAACTAGATTTGTTAACAATGAAAGCAGACTTCAAGTACTTCAATATTTTGAGGCCACAACATTCAATTTCATTTTAAGTCTGAGGTAAACTTTCCTTAAATACGTAAAACTCATTAATTTCCTTGAATGGATTTACATGGAGTGCTCTGTCAATGAGATTCTTACTGAACTGATAGAATCAAATCTCATTTATCAAGTCCTGTTGAAAACACTATCATTTAATTGATTGAAATTTGCCTTTTGTAGCTATATCCAGAAGATTATTTCTAACATTTCAGTTTCGGTGAGATACATCAAAAAATATTTAGGAAATGAGATAGCTAACTTGATTTCATTCCTTTCTTAAATATTGGTCTTAACTTAGTAACGGCCTTCGGTAAGATTTTTTTTCATTTCTTGCCTTATAGGAACCTTTTTATGTTGCCAAAGGTATAGTATGTATGCATTTTCAGAAGAAATAGCTGTCATTATTGTCTGTGGAAAATCAATATATAGTTTAAATATGGATTGATGACATTCTACCACCAGTATTGGAGCCTGGGAATTCTAGAGGGGTCAAGAACAGGACAACTGAGCACTTGCATCATCAAAGAAGATGAGATGCATTTATTCGGGCAAATTTTCCTCTGGGCCTGCGTTTAACCCCTGAATTGAGAAGAATGAAATATTTCCCCACCTCAGTTCTTGACAGTAAATAGTATTAATTAAATACGGGGCTTGAAAATGACACTGGTATTTCAGATTAAGGCCAGTAGATTTTGCCTTGGCTTTCTGAATATTGAATTCCAGTAGTCTGTTTATTTGACAGCGTTATAGTACAATAATTTGAGGATCATAGATATTTCTGTACATTAAAGTGTGTGAATTTTTATCATGCCACAATGCTGGGATGTTAACTCTGAAGCCTTACGTGACAAGAATAGTAAGTGAATTTGCAACTGGTTAATATAAAGCGAGGCACAGTTTGTTTTCATCTGACTAATTTACCTTTATACTAACTGAATTGGCAAGAAATTTTAACTTTTTTGAACGAACTTTGAATATTGAAAATGCAGTCTTAGATAATATTTCACTTCTTTATATCTTTAACTATTATTATTTCAGTGATTTAGAAATATCTCTCCAACCATACATAGCTTGACAAAATAACTCATTTTAGCAGTTTGAAGAGAGAGAAGGTATTTGAATATTTTCCTTCCCCAGAAAAGACAGTCATTTGTGGTTAGCTGACTGTATAGGCACCAGATTCTGGTATATGTGTCTAGCAACTGATGATCCAGATGCTTCCTCTCTTTCATTATCAGTACTTTGTTCCTCAGTAATCCCAGTTCAATAAACTATGGTCTTCAGTATACGCCAAGCTCCATGTGTCTCCCAATGACAGCAATAGGTAATCTAGGAGCATTTAAAATTAGAACTGAGAAAAGAGTTGTATTTGTAGTAGGCATTGCAGATCAGTTCATCCTTGAGGCAAATGGTGTCATATTGAGTTAAAATGTTTCCATTCATTGTCTTTTACCCTGCTTTTCTCTTGCTTTGCTGATATTATGTAGACCTTTAGTTTTCTATACCAGTAGTACTCAGGATTCCATTTTGCTTTGGCTTCCTTTGTCCTTCAATCTCCAGGCACCTGTTTCACAGCTGAGAGAGGGAGATGTCTCCTACATTGCTATGTTCAGGTTGTAAGCTTGAAGCTCTACTGTGTGGTGCCACAGTTAGTAGTATTTTGGAATGGAATTGAAACATTAATTTCTCTGAAGGTAGGTGGCCAGCATGTATGAAATTTCAGTTGGGTTAATTTTTATGGCCTTTCAATTTTCAGTTGTGGTTTTTTGCTTGGCTTCTCTTCACAAATTCTGCTTAGTTCTGTTTCTACTGCTTAGTACAGCTGAGGAGACCTGTGCAGAAAAACCTTTCCAGTCTGGAATTGCAGCGTGTAACTATCTGAATGTATTCTGTGTGGAATAGGGTATGCATGATGATAAATGGAGCTTCATGCGTGACTACTGATGCTTAAAGTACTCGTCTGCAACTGTGATGCTGGTCTTGGGTTCCTCATGAGCCCACTCTTGTCATAACTCTAGTTCTCAGCTCCTGATCAGCACTGAAATATTTAGGGAATGGATGCAGGTGAGTCTGCTGTATAACACTTAAGGCATGCTTGATACAAATTGACAGAAGTTTTAACAAACAGTCACACAAAAAGCCAACCTGCAATAAGTCATCTTATATGAACTATCACATGCTATTCTGCTGCTGTTATGTACCAAATGTGTTACCACCACTGTTGTACACTACAGGAGGTGTGCTTCAGCCTAAACTGTTACGTGTCATTTGTTCTGTTAATTTTCTGCTTTCAGCATGGTTAGCATGCTGTGTGTATATTCACCTGTGTAGTATTAACTTATTTTTGAATATTAGCCTAGAACCATGCATATGGTGCTTTGCTTCTGTTTTAGGGCACTATTAGAAAGAAAGAGAAGAAATGTAATAGCCTGCTGGTGGTGCATTTGATTCCAGTAACAGCAGTTCAGAAAATTCGTCATCATCTGACAACAGTGATAAGACTTTAGGGTAGTCCATGCTTGTCTGCTTGGTTAAAACCCCTAGGCGGGAGTGATGTTGTGTGGATCAGGACAGTTTGATCCATGTAAAACTGTCATAGGAGAGGCTGGAGATGGGTCTGTCAGTTCCTCTGCTTCCCAGTGCCTGTTCCCATTCCACAAGTGCTGTTTTCTTTATCAAGTTGGCTTCACCAGTCCCTGGACACCTGCAGAACATATCTCTTTCCACAGCCTGTATTGTCTGACATGGTTCACGGGCTGGGGAATGCTGTCCTGGGCCCACATGGACACCAGTGTGCACGGTCAGGGCCAGACCTGTCTTTGGTTGCGGAGGGGGGAGAGGTGGGAGGGCACATCTCTATATACTGCCTCACTTGGAACACATAGCAGCATGGAGGAAGGAGTTGTGATGCTCCTGCTGCACAGCAGGGCTGCCCACCTGGGCACCCTGGGAGGTTGCTGCCTCTCTGGGCTGCTGATGTTTCCTTGCGTGCAGCTTTCTATCTGTGCCTCTGAAACATTTCTGCTTCTTACTGCTGCGTGAATACCTTGTTGGAGAGCTGGATTTTGCACGTCATCTGTGGGTACCCTATCTGCTTTGTGTGCTGTGCAGTAAAGGACAGGAGTTTCTTCACTTTGCCACTTCTATTTATTTAATTTATTTATATGCTACCTATCAGGTTGTCTTTCCAGGCAAGGTACTGCAGAGGAAGCCAAGGTGTACGTTTACAGATATATTTAGCAATTAAATCCCCTTGTGGTTGCTTTGAATGCTTCAGGATAGCTTAACCTACTCTGACATGAAGCAAACTTTCTGAAACAAAGGCATCTTTACTGGCAAACTGAGGATTTGTGCAACTTGAAACAGTTTTGAAATGTTAGGTTTTGTGTTGTTTTGGGTTGTTTTTTGTAGGGTCTGAAATGAAAAATCCACTCTAGGCACAGCTCTGTTTCTTATATCAGTGGTATCTCTGTCTATAATTGAATGGGTACGTTTGACTACAGCGATACATTACTAGTTTGATTTTCCCAGTGTTGTCACTATATATGCCATCTTTTTTTTCCAGATTCTTTGCTTAGACCAGTGTGAAGTATTTTGCCATGAGGAATTCTTGGAAACTGAAAAGATCAAAATCAGCATTTTTAGATCTTTTTGCATTAGGGTAAAAGGAGAAGTAAAAATATGAGCTGTTTAAAACACATCTCCTAAAGAGATACCTGTGGAATTTCCTTCAGGGAGAGGTGAGAATTTAAGAAGGGAGATACGAAGGACTCCTGCAGTCAAGTTGAGCCAACTACAGCTGTAAAATTCCATGCTGGGTAAAACCTCATTCTGTTAATTGAAGACTTTTCATTTACATGAGCTTCGTTTAAATGAGTGTACAGAAGATATCACTTTTCCTGGTTAACTGTTTTTACTTCCATTGACAGAAAAGGAAGTTGGTAATAGGGTAATAGCAACACATTATTATTTTTTTTTTAAGGTATTTTAATAATTGAATGCTTGTGTTTCTGTATTGTAATTTGTACCGATGTGTTACCAGTTCTTTGTTCTGTCTTCGTTGCTTTGTTTAGAGTATCAGGTAACTTTAAGAATCTTTCTGCCATGCTGATGATGGTCTCTGTGGCTTTGTGTGAAGCATCTGTTAATCCTGTATGGTGCTGAAAGATCAGTTAGTTTTTTTAATTCAAGTCCAGAGTCAGCAATGAAAACCAAGTTTAGTGGTACTTTGGACAACTCTTAATCAACAGATTTGGATAAGGTGGCAGGAACCATCTGTAGAATTTTGAGGGCTTACAGAGTTCATCCCAGAATGAATGGATTGTGCGATGGAAATTTAACACTACCCATGAGAATTATGGTACACGGGTAACTATAGGAATGGGATTACCCTCCGGGCTTGGAAGCCAGGAGCTTCTACTTCACTGTCAGGGTGGTGAGAGGTGCTCTGAAGAAGTCACCTGAGCTGTAAGCCCCTTCTCTTCCTTATCTGTAAAATGGACTCAGTTTTCATTATTTTGCCCATATAGAGAATATTGAAGTTCACAGTTTGTGGATTGTTCACAGAAAAAAAAAAAAATCCTCAAATATAAATAGAACGTCTGCTTTTGTCTACCTGTATCGTGAGATATTAATGAAGTTGTAAGAACTGCTGTTCAAGCAGTGACCTTTTTCCGTTTTATTAAACGACCCAAATTGGTTTGAGTTAACAGTATATTTGGCTGCTTGTGTTAGGAGATAAAAGCAAGCATTGGCTTAGCTTTGTGTTTCACAGAGGAGAATTAAAAACTGTCTCCGAGTGGTGACGATGGAGTTATTCTTTGAAATTCTAATTTAACACTTCAGTAATGGGTCAAGCTTTCTCTGAATCCTCTGTGGGATTATTTGATTTGCTGTCTGGTTGACCTCAAGGAAAATGGGATGTCTTTAAATTACAAGAGGTGCTATAGCTATCGCCTTATAATAGAGCCGCATGGGAGAGTTGGTTGTTTTAAATGAGGACTGTTGCCTAATGACTGAGAGATTATATGAATGGGGCTTAGTCCCAAGAACTGCCTTGAGGGGAAAAAGCTGTATTTTTTAAATTATTATTATTATTTTAGTTACCATCAGATGTATTATTGAAATTGGTGCGTTTGAGAGATAAGGGGAAAATATCTTACTTACCTGAGGGGGAGGTTGGGATGGGATTAGGGTTTAGTGTCTGTTTTGTCTTCAGCATTATTTATGCATGGGCGAGTTTTGTCTTTTTAGATTCTCTTTTATGCCTCAAGAAGAATCGTTACTATTTTTTGTAATAATATTGTTTATTAAATGGCATTCGCATGACTGTGGAATTGGAGGGAGAAGTTCTGCTTTTTATATGCAGACAAAGAAGCAGCTTGAATATTTTGCAAGTTCATGCATGTCATGTTTAGCCTGCCAGAACCTTTAAAATTAATTCGCAAAGCACTGAAATAAAGAACTCAAATGTTTTGTGCTGCGTCATACATAAAGGGAATAGTTAGAAGTTAATTTGCAACTGAATTTTAGGGGGAAAATAAAGGCAGTATTTCAGTTAATAATGAATTTGCTCTGAGATTTCACTTTTTGATGTTATTTATGCTAGATGTTCAGTGCATATTGCTCTTTCATTTTTTCAGCCGCAGTTCACCTTTAAAAGCCATATAACATACCTACTCATATTTTAGCAGGTTACATATTTCTCCGTCTTACAAATTAAATTGAATTTTTAAACATCTATGGTTTATGATGTCATAGGGTATAAATTAATACAAAGAAAAGCTCAGTGGAATAAATCATTTTAACTGCACTTAGTGTCTCTTCAGGATTATTGAATGGAGACGAGCAGTGCAGTGTGTGTTGTATATATTGAGAAATATCAGAAGACATTTTTGACAGGAGTTCTGGAATGAGTTGTGGGCTCAACTCCAGCACTGCTGAGTGCAGCCCCTCCTGCGGAACTTTCCACTGCCATTTTGTCACAGACCGCATGCCTTTATTTCAACTCGGATTTCTGATTTCAGTAACTCTAGCTCTATGCTAGTTGAATTGCATATTTGCTTTGAATTGCATGGTTGAATTTAGTATTGCTTCTGTTTTTGTTTTTTTTTCCTTAATTTATTTAAGAATACAAATGTATTGGTTTGTGTAAAGTTCAATTTGTATCAGTTTGAATTAATATGTTGTGGCAGGTTTCTGAAGTTGGCAATAGCTATGGAAATGTAAATCTTATAAGATGTTGAGAAGGAATATTGGGTAAAAAGCAGTGTAGTCATCAGTTTTGTATGTATGTAGGGGAGGGAAATTCTTTAGGATGTGAATGTTTCTCTATAATTTTTAGTAACTGACAGGGAGATGTAAATAACTTAATGCAATAAGGATTATAAAGAGAGAAAGTACACGGATTTATTTTACTATATTTCCACCAAGGGCTTATTTTCAAAGGTGAAGCTTTCTCCTTCTGTCTTCTGTGTTAAAATGTATACAGTGAAGTGTTAGTTGCAGCACAAGCAGCTGGGCCTCAGCTTCCACCTGAAGATTTGGTAGCATGTACGAATTGGGCTGGTTTGCTGCTTCAAACTGGGTATCTTCCACTTGATAGGAGAGGTACGGTTACCCATTTGTTAATAAAAATAATGCTGCTGGAGTAAGCAGCAGCATGGAGTACACACACACAAAACAAACCCAACAACAAAACCCTAACCTACACTTCCAATGCCCTGAACAGTTCAGCAAGTAAACACTTAACACACACCATCTCCTCACAGTACACAGAGTCATGATCCACGTTGTCTTTTAAGTCCAGCTGAATGGACAGCCTCTGTCTGCAATGTGTCCTCAAAGTTGTTCATTGGGGCTATTTGGGGCGGGGGGGGAAATCCATATAGAATCATAGAATGGTTTGCCTTGGAGAGGACCCTTAAGATCATGTAGTTCCAACCCCCTGCTTTAGGCAGGGACACCTCCCACTAGACCAGGTTGCTCACAGCCCCATCCAGCCTGGCATTGAATGCCTCCAGGGAGGGGAATTTATTTTATTTATTCATTTATTTTAAAGAGCTTTTGCTTTTGTAGGGGATATTTCATTTGCTTCTGTACTTCATTTTCCTAGAGTGGAAATGGAAACTCAAGTTTGTCTTCCGACTCCAGCCCTAATAAGGGAGTGTAGGAGTTCACGCAGACGAGTTCCAGACAGAAACCTCAAATACACTGCAGACTGGAGCTGTGCAGCACTGTGTAGGGATGCCATGAAATTTAGAGCATTGTGGTTGTGAAACAGTGAGAGATCTTCCAATCAGGGCTCTATCACATTTGGAGAAGAGTGATTTTATTATTGGTAGATGAAGCGCATCTCTGTTTTTCTTCCCTTTAACCCTGATATGACCCTTAAAAAGGTTAAAGGTGGTTCAAACTCCTATTCACTGAGATTTGGAGATTTCCGGAATGTAAACTTAGTAGCTGTGTCAAATTATAGGTCCGCAAATCATCAGGCTTTCTCTAGAATTTTGACTTTGGTTGAAGCGGGAGTTCAAATAAGGAAAAAAGTATAGCACCTCATATCATAATTTTTACAGATGGTCATGTAGCATTTTGCCTTTAGTAACTGCTGCTCTCTGTGTGCTGGTTTAGACTTTCGTAGCCATGTTCTTTTCTGTATATAGGCAGAAAATACCAATAAAAATAAGTGAAAATATAGGTGTTTGTTTTTTTTTTTTTCAAGCTTGCTTACAGTATTCATAGGGAAATGGAAAGTATGTTCCAAGTCCTAATGGAAAATGTCATGATATGATGCAAAGTTTTTTTGAGTGGTGGTTTTGAGAGATCATGTACCGTAAAAGAACGAGTCACTTGGCAGATTTTCCACTAGAAGTTTGTGTTGTATTTTGGTAGGTAATACACAAGACATCTTCTTTGTGATCACACAGTTTCCCCCCAGTGGCCACGACAACTGCTTTCATGGGAAATGAGTACATGAATTGATGTGTTCTGGGTTTTCTTTACTGCAGTTAAACATCTGGAAGCAAGCAGAGCTGTTACCATAGGACCAGCCAGCTTTCTACAGAATATCAGAAATACTCCATGGGCCGGTCTTTGTAAATGTCTGCTGCAGTTATCTGGTGTCTATTTTTCATTCAAGGCAGTATACTTAGTGGCTTGTACCCGTTGTCAGGGCTGGCTTGACATCTGACCAGTAGTCCGTCCTGATTGCTATTAAATACTTACAAATGTGCTCGTTGCTCTGTGTGAAAGAAATATAAATTTGGTTCCACTATCATTTTGGAAGATTGGGATTGTACTAGAAAGTCAGAGGCAGAAATAACAAAGAGCACGAACTGTGTGTCTTCTAGATTTTAATGAGGAGATCACTAGGGTAATAGCTGGTCGCAAATACGATGGCCTGATTTGTAATTACAGATAATAGCTCAGTCTAAGTTTCATTTATAGAAGTACACCGTATTGCGGAGTAAGAATTTGGTGCCTGATTACAGTCAGTGTAAATAATCTCTATTGTAGCGAACTCTTTGCCTTCAGACTTGTGCTCTGTTTGTATTAGCTGTGTCTTAAATACAGAATATGTGAATAAGAAGAGTAACTCTCTGGCAGCAAGTAAGGCAAATAATTCATACAGTGTTTAAGAAAAACAGCATTGATTTCCCTCTCTTTCCCCTTTACCTCTCTGCTTCCTGGTGGTGTCCAGCTAAGATAATACAGTAAATGTCTAAGCTCTGGTAAGTAAGTCTGTCACATTGATGTTTAAGTGACTTTGAAGCAGTGCAGCTGTAAAGGGGAAATGAATTCTGTTCTCTGTCAAAGCTTGTAAAAGAGTGTTTGTTTTAGCAGCTACTGAAGATGGAAGTGTTTATTCCATGACTGCATTGGTTGTCAAAGCTGGCCATATTTTCCTGTATTAATAATATTTGGAATTTTTCATTAGTTATCATTTCCTGTTGATTTCTCAAAAGGACTATTGAGATTCTGATCACTGTTACAATCTTTTTAGCTTTCCTTTTTGTATTTGAATGGAAATCTTGGAATTCCATTTCTGTGTGTGTATGTGCATGCCAGCATGTGTGAGTGCGTGTTATATAAAGTCTTAAAACAGTCGCAAATGTCTGATACTGTTCCATCCAAAAATGCAATGGATTTTCATACAAGGGGCGGAAGGTTAGCTCTTTCAGTTTGCCAGGTGATAGAATAAGGTACCTAACACTCATGAAACTCTTCTTACATGTTTCTCTTTTTCGCTTGTGGTTTTTGTCACAGGCTTTTGCCTCTGAAGTACAGAACCCTCTCTTGATATGAGAAGAACAACCCATGTTTGGTTGCCGGCTTTTATTGGAATGTACGATATGCTGTGTAATTTATTGCAAAAGTAACATACTAGGTGCACTTAACAAATGTTAGCCATTCATAAGCAGAATTGTCCTCGAGTGTATCTGGCACATTGTGGCTACAGTGAGAAGAAGTAGTGAAGTGATGAGGTTAGAGTATTTTTGGTTTGTTTGGCTCTTTAACATAGACTGTCTAGAGCCAAAAAAACTTAATTAACTATAAGGATTTGAAACTGGAAGCAATAACCATGCTAAGTAAGCCTGTCACCGTCTTGGCATAGTTAGCACAGAGAGCAAGCGGCAAAGGAAGCTGCATTTTGGACTGGTATTGCTTGCAATTGTATGCAAGTTACTAATTACCTTTGCTGTAACATGGTTGGTAAACAGCCAAAATGCAGCTTCTTTGAGAGGATTACACTTCCTGGTGTTTTTACAGGAATTACATGGGTGCCAGAATGTTTCCCAAGCTTCTCCATGATGATGAGTGAAATGTAACAGGGAAGAAGGACCCAAAATCATAATGGAAGTGAGAAGGAGAGAGAAAAAGATGTGAGAACAGAGGATTATGACAGCTGCGTGTTTACACACCTTCCTTACTCTCCTTATTTCAATCTGGTTTCTGAAGGAAATAAAACTCATGTGGTTATGACAGAGACAAAACATGTTGATGTGCATTTGTGTGGCTGTGTGTGCTTGCCGCTTCCTTCCTCAGCCCCCAGAGAAACTGCTCCTGCAGGCTGCAAGAACATCCGTGCTCAGGGAGATGCTGGTGATGGAAAGCATGCTAAAAACCTATTTATCGTCAGGAGGTCCTTGTTGGGTGGGCACCATTGTGGGTCAGTGAAGGTACCAAGTTACTCAACCTGTTGGTGTGGTTGTCCAGCTGCTTTTTCACGTACCTTGCTGCTACTTCTTGATAGCTGGAGGGCTACGTGTCTTCTGATGCAGAGGAATTGTGAGATTTAACACAGCCCTGTCTTAAAAATCAGAAGGTTTTATGTCAAGGCACTGTCTTCTGTGTTTTTAAAGTCTATTACTAGAAGTTGTTTACTTGTGACATACTGATGCAATAATCTGAGATACTGATACTCTGTAATATATATAAGTAATAAAATGTAGAAATTCCTTTAAATGAAATTTGTAGAAATGTAGAAATTTATGTAGAAATAAAAATTGTATTTTTAAATAAGTATCTGTTGATTTTCAAGGTACATGCAGGCAGAAAGCATACAGTGCTGTATGGCAGAGTGGCAGTGCAGGCCTTCATTTGTCCTTCCCCTTTTCTAGCGTAATGATTTTGGCTATCAGCACTGCAAGTTGTTTGCTTCAGCCTCAGATAATCAATCTGATTAAGTGTCTTGGCAGTATTTGATATTGTGCAGAAAGTGTTTGGAATGGTGGAGAGATATTTTACTGAGCTACTACTCATGTGAAAGGCTTCGTTTTAATAGTCTTGGTGGTAACAGAACTAACTGAAACGAAAGGGATGGGAATAATATATATTGGAACGTACCTTTTAGAGTGAGTGATTGTAGACATAAACCGCTATTAGGACTTTGTCCTGTGTGCCTATTCCTATCTGGATGAGTGTAAGCAGTGAGATTTATGTACTTATTCAACTTAAAGATGTCGCTTAATAAAAAAAAGTTGAGGAAAAGGTTCTCTGAGTAGTAACATGTTAAGCACAAGTGTAATGGACTCAAGCTGTTAATGACTAGATGTTGCGTTCACCAGAGGGTTCTGCAAGGTAGAAGATGCCTGTGGCTTGGGTCTGAACCCCCTGGTGAGGGCAGCGATACTTCAGGAAAACCTGAAAATACAAAATCTTCTTAAATGCCCCTGAGAATCTCCGGCATGGCTGTGAACCAGCTTTAACCTGGCCTTATTTGATTCCTGATTGCAGTAGTTGGATGGCTTTGCTTTAGTGTATCTTGTAAAATGACACCTGATAACTTACTTACTTTCTATAATAAGGTTTCCCTGGAGAAGCCTGTCCCCTAGGAGCTCTGAGGAGTGTTTCAGGGAGCTGGTCAGCCCTGAGCCATCGTATCCAGTGTGTGCTGCAGCATCTCTGCCAGCCAGTGCTTGCAGCTTAGGCCACTTCACACCTGGCCTTTCTCACTGCAGTCAGTATTAGGCCAAATCTTAACTTCCTAAATACCAAAGTAGAAATTGCTTTAGAAAGGGAGAAGAAGAAAACGCACACAAACACAACCAAAACAACAACAAAAAAAAACTATAATCTAACCATCAGAATACTTGCTTTGTAGTGAAAACTTGCTTCGTTCACCTTCCTCAGTGTTAAAATTGACGTGGCACAGTGGGCCCACTCTGTCAATGAATGTAAGCCTGATTTAACTTCCTGACTGCAGCGAAGAAAAGAATTCAGGTATACTTTTTAAGAAATGGCTATTTGAAAGTAATGTGTGGGTTTGTTGTTTTTTTTTTTTTTTTTTTTTTGCAGCACAGTTATATATTTAACAGGAAACTAGGCTGCAGTCTTTATGAGTAACTCTTATTACTACTGCTCCCTTGGTTTCCAGGAGATGATGGCTATAATGCTATATAAAATCTTAAAGCATGTAGCATCATCTTAGTCAATTTTCTGTCTCGTGATATTACTGCTTTATTATTTCATCAGGAAATATATTACATTCAAAAACTGTGTGAATATGTTTTCATTTTTCCTTCTAACTCCTTGTTGTTGGTTTGGATGGATTGTAGGAGGACCGGAATGGAATGACGTTCTGAGGTTTTACTTCAGTTTTTGCAACTTCATATGCGTAGGTACAAAGCATATCTGAAACCTGTGTTTTGCATAGAGGAAAGCATTGGCTTTTAAAATTGGTAAAACACTGAAACAATTCTTTTTTTGGGGGGGGGTTATGATCTTGCACAAACTACTAGGAAGACTTTTTTTTCCCATTACGTATATTTAAAAAAAAAATAAGTTAAAACTAAAAGTATATAACGGATGGCACTTGTTAACCTTATGTCATTTGCTGCCTGGAAACAGTATTTACTTACAATAACTACATAAATGACCGCATATGGGATTGCACGGAGTTCCTTTCTCAAAAAGGATTGTGTGGGGAAGAAACAATTTGGGATCCGTCCTGCAAAGAATTCTATTTGAGAGTCGGAAGTATTGAGCATTAATGTTGTTTTTGTTCTTTCAAGGACCACCAGCTCTGTTCAGTCACTTTGGTAGCAGTGCAGATATTTTTCATACAGCTGCATGTATTTTGTGATTGTTCTTTAAAATACTAGGAGTGTTGCTGTCAGCGTGCCTTTTACCATTGTATATTACCACGATTTGACAGCTGACAAAACAAGAAAGCAAAGGCTGACACTTGTGTCAGATGTCTTTCATTATATATTTTTATTGGCTTAATTTTTCATGTGTGCTTTATATTGGCAGCATTACTTTTTTTTTTTTGTGGATGAAGCTTAATAGTCTCTCTTTTATGCACATTTATATTTTAGTAGATTAAAGATTTACCACAGAATGTAATTTAAATTGGTGTGCAGAAAGTAAAGGCTTGGCTAGAAGATTACCTGAAAATGCCCGACCATCCTCCAAGCTTTAGAAAAAGGAGGGAGAAGAAGCGGCTTTTGACCACCCGAAGAGCTTAGTGCTGTATTTTTCATTTTGCTGCCTCATGGTGGCCCTTAAGAATCTTCTGTGATGCTGCTTTAAGGAGCAGACAGAATCCTGTTATCCATAATGAAGTGTATAACTTACATTGTTGTAGAGAGTTAGCTAGACTCTGATGATACACATTTTATGGCATCTCTAAATCCTTGACAAATAAGTGAGGCAGTACTGAAGCTTAAGTTCTCTTTGGCCCTTGAGCCATTTCGTTTCCTGATACATCTGGGAAGCATCTCCTGAGGAGATAGAGGTCCTTAGTGGTCTCAGAGCTCCTGGGATGCATGCACACCAGCTGTCAACCCCTTTTCGTAAAGTGTATCTGAGGAAATGGGTGGTGTGAATGGTAAGACAAATGATTTAAGGCTTTAGCCTGTGTCAGAAGTTAAGCAGAGTAGAGCTAAAGCAGATTTTTTTACTTTCCTTTCCCAAAAATAGTGAGATATCTGATACATGCTTATTGTATATGAGGATGAGATTAAAGTTTCAGAAGTGTTTTGCAGACTGTGTGGATGAAAGAGGTTCGGAAATAATGAATAGCCGGTGTTACGGCATTTTCCTGTGTTGACAGGAACTTGGGTTGTAAAATTGCCAGCTTGTCTGATTCAAGTCAGGGATTTAAACATCTGTAGCGAGCACTAGGATGGTTAGATGGGTTATCTTGGGGCCATACTCTACTGCTCACTCAAAGGTTAGTCTTGAATCTTTTCTAACAGGGTTCCTAAAGATGTTATGTTCTTGCAAATAAACTGGTTTTGATCAGTTAGTGTTTTATAGATGCTATTTTAAAGCAAATGTGCTAGCTGCTCATCTGAAGCTGAGCGTTCTGTGGCTGTGCAGGTGACCCCTTCTCCCTGCTTCGTTGTGGTGGGAAAATGTGGAGAATGAAGTGGAAGCAATGGAAACTTACCCTAACCGGTTCACGGTTGTCTTCCAGATGACACTTGATTTTGGAGAAAAGGAAATTGTAGGAAAAAAGCCCAGTGGTCACAGCAATAAGATGGTGTGGGAATCCCGTACAGTCTGCTCAGTGCAATGGAACCAAGTTTTCATGGATGTTTTTAAAACAATAAATGTAATTGTGGACTCATTTATGTATCTGCTTTTACATAATGTCCCACCCACGTACAGACTTAGTTTTGTGCCACTGTGCTTTATTAGATTCTGTGTTTATTTGTAGTATAGTCACTGTAATCCTGTCCTCCCATCTCTCAACTTCTCCCTTCAGAGCTTTCAAATCATGCTTTGAAATGTTAACACTCCTCTTTTTCAAAAATATTCTTCTTCAGCTTTCACATAAGTGCCACTTCAAATTTACTTCTGACACTTCTCTCATTTTTGTGCGTTTAAGAGACCGAGTGGAGTGCGCTCATTTTCTGTTTTCCCTTAGATAAACAGGTATCATCGTAAAGAATAGGACCTAAATTTGTGTCAGCGTTATCAATTTGGTAACACTATGTATGTATGTCTTAACATCACTCTGATTTTTAGTTTTATGAAAACTGTTGTTTCACCTCCCTTTACCAGTGCAGAATTGGATATAACTTAGTCATGGACATGGGTGAAAACAAATAAATGAATGTGGAAGGGAATTCGATAAGAAATTGAACTGCAACTTGAGTAGAATAAACAAATATCTTAGGTGACAAACATTTGGCAAATACACTGCTACGGCTTGTGAGTTCAGTTGTAAAAGTATTTTATTGTTTGACTGTAAATAGAATGATATGTATTCTGATAACCAGCCTTTAGGAACATATTTTAGATTCAAATGGTGAAATCCCAAGAAAGGACTTACTTAAATCTCTATTGCACAGTTTATATCCCAAATAGCCAGGAAATCCTAAAATGAATTATGCTCTTATTTTTCATTTGCAAGCAGATTTTAAGGTTTCTGGTCCCAAACCTCACAAATCAAGCGTGAAAACGGTCACTTAAGCATGGAAATTCACCTATTTGTTTTAGTATAGACAACGTCTGTGCAATTAAGTGTAGTTCTGGTAATTGTGTGCTTCCTGCATATCTCAGGATACAGTGAATGGAACAAGTTGCAGGTCATGGGACTTAAATTTAACTCAGTAAATAAATAAATTGCTGTAAAATGTGGCAGAAATAGAAAGATTGGGCTTGTGCATTCAGTGCTATTCTACAAATTAAGTGAGTGTTCAGTTGTTTCCCCAGCATAATGCACGAATGGATGTTACTAAGATGTGCACTGTTATTGCTGGGCAAAAGAGGTATTTAGGAAGAAAAGAAAACTTCAAGGTAGTGATTTTACTTTTTACATAAATGCATTTTATTCCTCCCCTCTTTGCTTTGTTTTCGTGTCTATTTTCTGTCTGCTGGTGTTATATCATTTGCACGCTTAGTTTTTAAATGCTCTTGTGAAAGTATCGCTGTATTACTTCCAGCTGAGTAAGTACTCAGTTGCACCTCATAAGCTTTCCAAGTCACGTCTTACAGCAGTGACAACTCTGGTCGGAAAACAACTGAGGTTTTAAAGCCCAGTTCTTGTTCTTGTAAACCATGTTAGTGATGCTTGGAGTTGATTGTGGGCCTATCGATGAATGACGGCGCAGTAATTTCAATTATTCCATTCGGTGGTGATGTAGATGCTGATCGGTTTTCAGATACAAATCCAGCAGTTGGCCACATGTGCTAGCTTGTCCCATTAAAGAGCAGCCCTCAGAGAAAATGAGTCCTGAAAGAACAGGGCTGTAGCCGAGATGTTTCCTATGTATCTGGGAAGTAAAAATGGGTGGATAATTTCAAAGACATTGATGAGCTATCACTGGCCTATAGCAGTGAAAATTAAACATCAACCTTAAATGAGACAAGGTAAAAGACTTGTTTTTTCAATCGTCTCGTACTTCAACTTTTAAACAAAGTTCTTGGTTAATTCAAGTGTTCTCAGAAAGGAAAAAATGTTGGAAGTGTACACAAGGCCGTTTTTATTCTGGTGCCGTTTCTACAATTCAAGATTAATGTCAACAACTTTTGTCACCAGGAATGCAATATAACCATTAGCAGAGGAAAATCTGTCCAACCGTCTGGGGATGATTCCTCTGCTGTTGTAAATTAGCTGGAATTCTTGTGAAAAGCTTTCCACATCATGAATGCTTTGGAGAGTATCTGTGCAGGCTTCAGCTGGTTTTAATTTGCCTTACTTAGCTGTATATTATGTCCATGTTTGCTCCTAAAAGTTGTGCGCAAATAATTACTTGTCAGTCTACAAATGGTACAACAGAACTTTGATTGCAAAGCCAGCTTTGGATGGGCTAGACACAAAAGAAGAGCTGTACAAGTATTTTTCTATGCGTTTAGTTTTCTTTGAAATTACTTTTTGCTGGATTTTGTTGTTGTTGTTGTGCTGTCACCCCTTGGCGCTCTGTAACTTCACAAAACTACCACACGTAAGGTTTAAATCCTCATGGTAAACCATCAGCACTTGCAAGTCCATTTATTCCCATACGTTTTAACATTTTCTGCTGAAGTATGGAGGCTTGGTTTAATTATCTCGCCTTAGCCAAATATTTTTGTCTGATTCTGCCAATTTCATGACCTATAGGGAAGGTATGTTTAATTTAAGATCCAAGGACACTTGTGAAGGGCTTGTGCATGTGTGTTCAAAGGCAAAATGAAGAAAAAAATCCTCTTCTTTTTTTCTTTTCCACCTTTTAAAACTACAAAAATGTGTTTTAATGGATTTCCTCAGTGCCGTGATGCTTTGTATGGTTTTTGTTCTACCTTGTTCTTAAACTGCTTTTCATTGTATCTTTTTTAGCTTGGCTCCTCTGGAGTACAAGAGTCAGATTTCTAATGTTCAGCTTGTTGGAACAGGTTTTACTCCATCTCCTTTCTTTCTGCTTACTGGGTTTGTGTACGTGCAAATTTGAGAATTATCTACCTTCCCTTGATGATTAAAACATTTCATTTCTTTGCAGGGTAAAAAGCCAATACCTACTTACAAAAATCAATACAAATTTACTTGTCTTCAGTTTAAACCACAGTTCTGCATTTTTGTATATTTGATAGATAGAACCTTTTCATTTGAATCCATGAGCAGAAGTCACAGACACCGAAAGACCTCAGCCATACCAGGTGTATATTTGAACTGATAAGCTGGGTAGTACCTCCTGCTTACAGTCAGAAGTACTTCAGAACTGTGTTTTTGTGAATTAGATATAGACTATTTTCTTCCATTATAAGTTGGGAGTGTGGTAGTGTTTCTGAATGTTGTTGTTTTAAGCTGATCTGCTCATGTAGATATCTGCATACTTGATTTGTTGGGGTTTTAAAGGTGTTTGTTTGTTTTTTTTACAAAATAAATTGAGATATATTTATGATGTTAAAATTCTGTATTGTCTAGAGGAAACAAAACAAACAAAAAACATAAATGAAAAGCCGTATCAGCCAATCAACGTATTTCATTCCAGTTGAGATTAACGAGGGAGCTGAAGGAAGTAACAAATTCCAAGGGCACCTTCGATCTGTAAGTAAGAGCTTTTTAGGCCTGACAGTAATTTTTGTATACTGAAAGACTTCAAGGAGGAATATTCCTAAAATTTGTTTACGTAGTTCTTCCTTCTTGGTGCTTGTATTTGCTGTTTCCCAAAAAGTCTTATTGGTTGTTCTAAGATAAGCCAGAAAGCAAAATGTCATAATGATCTGTAACTACCTCAGTTTTGCTTTATGGCATTAGCTATTTGGGGAGGTCAGAAGTGTGTTTTGTGTTTTGTACTGAGGTTTCACAGGAAAAAAAAACACCCAGAAAATCGTGCTGTCTTACTAAGGAGAATGTTATGTCAGACTGTTGGAAGAGTTGGCCCAATTGTCAGTGTCTGATACCTTTCTCATGCCATGTGAGGGTTGGCGGTGGTTTTTTTGCTTACTGATTTGTTTGTGTTTGTTGTGTGGTTTTTTTTTCTCTTAGAAGAATTTCCTTTTGAAGATTCATCCTCTTGAACCTAACAGAAGCACTAGGGAGATGCTTTCTTATTTTTTTTTTTGTAATAGTATCATATAGTATTTTTCTCCTTCATGCCAAGATTCCTGAAAATGGAGGCAGCAATGGTTAGTTTGTTCAGAAACTTTCAGGCTCTACCTTTGTATGTATATACTCCTTCACTGAACTTCACAACGCTTCTTTAACGCAAACCATACACCAGTGAATATCATCATTTTTTTCATTTAGGAAAGCAGGCACATGCATATTTGTTTCTACAGCAGTATTAAACGTAAGACTTGCTGGATACCAGTTCCATGCTTAGTTCCCTAGGTCTTGCTGTTTGTGCAGAGATATTGATCTCGAGCATGTTTAGCAATCTCTGCCAGTTGCCCCTGTGAATGTTCCAGGGTTTGTCACACACTTGATATGCTGCCCTGGTGGAGGGCTCATTTGCCAGGAGGCTGTGTTCTCTACCTTGGGACTTTTCCCAATGTTGTGAAGCATGATTTAAGCTTTGTAGGAATGTTCATCCTGTAATTTTGGATGTCTATATTTTAATAATTGTATTACTATTTTTACACGTGATCCTGAATGTTTCCAGCTGTTACTTGAAGTCCTGGTTTGCAAGGACATGCGTTTCAAGGACTGAGATTTATTGCTTTTACGTAACAAATGAAATAATTATGCTAGCACTATATACTTGTTTACTAATAGCATAAATTAATGCAAGTGTAATGTACAGCAATACTACTCTGAAGGTACATTTGAAAAAAAAATCTCCTTTATTATGTTTTACAAAAATGATGAATGCTAAGGTAGGGGGATTGCTGACATACCCTTTCACCATAACATGTAGTGGGGAAACACTGTTCTGCTGTTTTTATTTCTGCACAGGTCCTTTGAACTTCTTGTCTTCCTGGAGTATTTTTTAAATGTGTTTGGCTGTATGGCAGGGAGAAGCTAGCTTTGCACTTGCTATGGAAACCCAGGAAAGGACAGTGTGCTTGGTAAAGTAGAACCTGCATACTCTGCTGTTAACAAAGCTTAAAAGCATGGACAGACATCGAGCTTTCAAGCTGTATGGGTTACTTGGGGAAGGTGTGCTGGCAGAGGCAGAGTACACAGAGCAGCATTCCACAGAGCTTGTGACTTTGTACCCTGGAAGCATTTGGCAACCTGCAGAGATTGTTACAGCAAACATTTTAACTCAGTTTGAAAAAGTTACTATTACAGAAAGAAAATAATCTTTTAACCTTAAATAAACATGCTCTGAAACTTGTTAGAGAAAAAAATAGTTGTTTTTTTTTTTCTTTTGTGGTTTTGTTTCAGGATAGACCCTGAACATGCAAGGGTTTTGCATCTGTTTTAGTACAGCTTGATTGTGTTGGCTATACAGGACAATTGGCAGCCCAGCCACAACGTTTCGTGTGTAGTAAAAATACATGGGTGCTAATCAAATTTTGAGGAGTGAAGAAAGGTTGGCCTAAAACACAACCAAATTAGAAAAGAAAATCAAAAGTTTTGACAGCATGTTGTAAACCTGACTATTCTGGACTAAACATGGTGTGAAACATACCAACACAATTATTGCCAGTCTTGTGTGTTTTGGCAATGTGCATTGTTTTGGGTTTTTTTAATTAAGTGGACAGATTAAAAAGTAAAGTCAGGAGATATTAGGCAAACCAGAAGATGAATTTTGGAGTAATGAATTATTGCCAGGATATGGTTGTTATGGGGCCATAGAAAGTTTAACAGCAGCAATAATAGTGAAGTTGTTAGTGACTGGAAATCCCTTAAGCCCAGCTGGAAGTGGGTGAGATGATAGGAATGGCATGCTTTTCTTTCCTGGTTGCCCTGGAAGTGTCATCAAGCTTGCCTTGATATCGCAGAATATCTGTCTTGGCTGGCATTGTGGGGCGTCTTTGCTCCTCAGCAGTCCTAAGACAATCAGTGCAGCCCTTGAAGGATAGGTGACCAATTTTTAGTAATGTTTGGTCATCTTGCGAACGTTGGGTCTCTGGTTAGAGAGGGGGATGCCAGCTGGTGTTGTGCCTGGCTGAAGGTTTGCACAGAGCTTGGCAGAAGGAGCAGCCCTTTGCACCACTGCATGCTCCTTACATCTTATTAACAGAAAGGATTTGGGATTGCCACCAACAGGTGTCCGAGTAGGCTGTAGCCATCAATAGGTTTTAGGTGTGAAATGCTGTGTTTCAGCTGTTTTTGTTTTACATCTTCTGTGAGTGGACACTTGAACACGGCATGATTCAGATTTTTTTTATCAGATTGTGGTCCACCTCACTTTGCAGTATGGGCCTATACACATTCCAACAAGCGTTATGTTTACCTGGAAGGCTGGTGTGCCAGATTAGCACAACAATACGTGGTGTGGTGCAGATTTGGGTGGTTCCTGAATTTCATCAGTGGAAAAAAATTAGCTGTGTGTTTGGGCTGGGTTCAAGCTAAGGCATAACTTCCTGCTTGGGATCTGTGCTTGTGGGTCACTTGGTAAATAAAAGTCAGCCCGTTTCTGACAAACCTCTTACTTCATATTCTCCCTTCAGTGTCATCATTTCAGGAATAAAAAGATCTTTCAGTTTGTTTACCAACGATGGTGAGTCTGGTATAGAATTCCAGTGTGTTGTTGAAACTATGAACTTAAATGTTAGTAGGGTATTGTTTCCTAAAGAGATATTTAAACAAAATGTTGTCTGGGTGATGTTCAAAATACACCTTTTATTTGGCTTAGAATAGCAGTTGATGATAAGCTTCTAGGTTTTGAAAAACCCTCTGTGCATTTGTATTTTAGCTGTGAAAAAGGCTCATATAAATGAGTAGTATGAGCAACACGAGCCATTCAGGCTATAAATAACACATCTCCAAAGACATCCGATTTGCAAACATAGTTCTGATATGTTTGAAAACATTGTTCAGTAATTACTAGTTTTGGGTTTGTTACTGTTTCAATAGGAACTGTAGTGGCTATTGAAATAGGTACGTAAGAAAAAGTGAACTGTTTTACTTAACCGTTTATGTATTTTTCTTTTTTTAACTTAAAATGATGCTAAGTTTTCCAGATTTTCTTAGCAAGCAGCTTTCATCCCTCATGCTCCCCAAGACTATCATGTGCTTCTAATAGAGTCTTAAAGGGAAAATATTGTAACTAGGACCACATGCCAACCATGGCCTTTTGGACCACCACTTGGAAACTGCTGCTTTTTAATATTTATTTATTAGTTCATAGTGTTGCTCTTTTGGCTAGAGCATGAACACACGTTTTAAGTGTTAGTTCTGTAAAAATTGTAATGCTGACTGTCATGATTTTCATCTTAAGTAAATCTTTCACTGTTACAGTATTTTCTCACTTTTTTTTTTTTTTCAGATTTGATCTGCTGTGTTGGAAAATGTGATTGCTCTCAAGTACATGTGGAATCATTTTAAAATAATAACAAATATATTTCCACATATCAACTTTTCATGGGCCCTAATATTCAGAACAGTGATCAAATACACACACTTTCTTTAAGAAAACATTTACATAACATTTAACATAGTAACATATGCTTTGTTAAATAGGTGCATCTCCCATGCAGGAAATCAGTCTTGCTTTTGTAACTGATTATCATGGGTCTATAAGCTTGGTTATTGTAAAAGTACAGTCACAGAACTGCAAACAGTAACTTAAAAAAAACATTAATTTGGTAACATTCATAATTGTCTTTGGGCTGAAAAGTGGTTGAATGAGACTTGAGTTGCTTTTAGGTTTTGGTTGATGGCTTCTTACATGTACTTCTTTGAAGACTATAAGAACCCGACGATAGCAGCAATGAATAAAAAGGTTTTATTGGTCTAACTGTGGTGCTGTTTCTGTGACAGATCTCTTGAATCTTGTGGCCGTGGGCTTTGATTTTAGTTTGAGGCAATTTCTCTTTGTGTAATTATTTCATGGTGTTTGCTTGGCATTGAAGCCTGGCATGCAGGGTGTGCGCTGAGGTGTGCACGTGACAGCAGCGCTGTATGTGTGTGCTTCGTCTTCCAGTGAAGGGACAGCAGATGAAGCAGCACTGGCTGCCTCTGTCACAGGTAACCATGCTCTCCTCTAAACTGTTGGCAGAGAGTTGTTTTGCTGGGTAAGTTCTCACCAATCAGTGGGCTTTATTTCAGGTTTTGTTTCCTTGGTTCCAAGGTCTGTGTTTGAACACAATCCGTAGGTACTCAGGCCTGAGAATGCCACAGGGGACATTTGTCCCTCCTGCTCCCGTTTCCTGATGTACCGCTGTCCACCTTGCTGTGCCAAGGCAGTGCTGGGCTGCTGAGGTGTTGGAGGGTGCTCCAGGACTGCTCCTCATGTCTTATCTCCTCAGCACAGAGAGCAGGTCTGTCTTGTGGGTATCTTTGGGGCAGTCCTACGTAAGTGCCATAGCTATGGCTGAGGCGCTTGGTCTTTGAGATGCTGCTTGCTGTATGGCAGTCAATCAGTGGACATATTTTCTAGCACTGTACCTTTCATATTTTCTCAGCTCTCAATGGAGACTTTCTGGGAAGTCTGTAATGCTTTCTGAGGGGTTTGTGATACCTGTCTGAAAATATTCCTAACGGTTATGTTTACGAAGAGTTGGTGCGACTCTGAAGTGCTGTCCCAGAAGCATACTCCCGCTGAAATTTGTCTGTCACACGCTGGCTATAAGAGCCAGCTCCAAAAGGCAGGAGCTCTGCTGACTGGAAGAAACTTCACGCTATGAAGAAATGCTCTGACCCACTTCATGCATCCTCCTGGGCTGGTGGTTACTCCTTCTCCCTGGAGCGTTAAAGATCAAAGATTTCCAGGTGTGGCCCAGCATTATTTGCTTTAGCAGAGCTGGCTGAACAGGGGGGATAAGAGATTTCATGAGGGTTTCTCTAAGGAGGCACACCTCCTGTATTGAAATTACATCACTTCTATGAGGTTGTTAAAGCTGGAGGGCTGCATACCTTGAAGCCCGTGCTGCTTCCTTCATCTTTGCTGAGTGAATCAAAGTGTGACTGTTTCAGTGATGCTAATGTTGGTGTCATTTTATTCTACTAAGAGTGCTTGCTGTCCGATGCAGGTCTGAAGTCCTTTACCAAGGTAATTTCAATCATCATCTATCTCACATCTTTATAGTAATAAAAAAGCAGTTTTTCCTCCTTGGCAGATTTCCTCTTTGCTTGGGCATCCCTTGAAGAAAGCTGCTTGTCAAAGATTCTTTACTTTGAGAAGTCTTCTCTGCTTTCTTCTGTTATTGTGTAAGAAGCTTTGAAGAAGCACGGGACTGAACTGGTTTGCCTCGCAGAACAGTCATATTTTCTCCTGACCTCACTGGTCAGTTCTATCCAAAGCAAAATCAGTCATCTTGGAAAGCTCTAGGAAGGCTTCGACATCTTGTTTGTTGAAGCTGTGTCTCTGCAGGAGCCAATGCTTCCTCAGGCCTTCTGGATGAGATGTTATGGGTATCACATGGGAAGATCTCTCAGTTTTCTTTGATATTCTGCGGGTGGACTACTAAGTTTCTCAGTATTGTTGAGCTGTTTTTGTGAATGTGCATACCATGAACTAGAGCAGGTTACCATTTCCTTTCTAGATTTGCGTAGAAGGGCAAACAGCAGTTAGCAGTTTTCTTTAAAAGGTGCAAGCACTTCATTCAAACAATGCAGAGTCACTAAACTCTACCCTGTAGGTAGATTATGTGAATATAAATAGAATTGGGAAGAAGATTTGCTTGAAGGAAAGTCTTGTGATTGGTCAGGATGCCATGGAAAGCCTGTTCCTTTCAAGTGGCTTTGAGGCATGTGCAGTCCCAATGCTGAATGAATCTTTCATGTTCTGATGAGCAGCAGGGCAGGAATACCCAAGTATAGAGTTTGGCTGGGATCATTATTGGTATTAAAAACTAGATAGACTTTGGTCATTGCCTTGAGAGGTTGCACAGAGAGATTGTAGGGATGTACTTGGAGACATTCAAGATCCATTTGGGCATGTTTCTGTGCAGCCTTCTTTCTGACCCTTCTTGATTAGAGAGGTTTGACCAGGTGGCCTCCTGAGATTTCTTCAAACCTAGGCTGTTAAGTGATTCTGTCACAGTGATTTCAGTGTAAATTCTTACGCTTTGGATGTGAGGCTGTAATGATGAGTAACTGCATGCTATTAGAAGCAGTAAGAAAGTTTCAGGCAGTATTACTGGTTGATCTTTCTTTGAGATTGCTTCAGTGGTTTGGTAGCAACTGCAGCTCTGGGAGTGCCTAAGCTAGAGTCACTTTAACCTGCCAGATGTAGGTGAGGACCATGGCTGAATCCCACCCTATGCTCCTCTTATTTCACTAAGCATGATCAGTGGGTTTTTTGGGTCTGAAAATTTACCTGTTCAGTCTGAAGAAAAAATAGTTGTCTGTCCTATGGTCAGAAGGAATAGGGCAGAGACGAATAAGATTGTGAATGATGTTATATGGGGGCAATTGTCAATTGTTGTGGGCTTTTTTCACCCATTCGAGAGCAAAGGGCTCCTCACAAAATGAGCAAGACGTGGTTCTTCGTTCCAAATATGCTGCAGCTGTGGAAGTCCTTGATTTTTGAGGAAGAGTAGGGACATAGATTATATATCACTCTTGTGTGCTGTAATTTGTGTACTCTAGTGCAAACCTTTGTTTTGTGCTTCTCTATTCTGAAATGGGGTGGTGGGGAACAAAGCAAAAGAGTTCAGACTTGAAGTTTCCTTAGACCAAAGCTGCTGTTTCTTATTAATACTGAAAAAGTATTCAGTGTCTAGAGAAAAACAACTTAGTACCAGAAGAAGAAAAATCTTTCTTTGTCAATGAATGAGAATATATTCTTCATCTGGAAGTTGCTACAATGTTCTTTGCCTTGGTTGCACTTGGTTGACACTTATTTACATGTTTTTAGGACATTTGTATGTTGTTTTTCTTCACAGTGAAGAAGATAAACTTAATGAAGGAATGGTGTTATGTAACTAAAACACTCCATCATAATGTATTTGCATGATGTGGTAGAATACCCAAAGCAGCATCGATGACTGTCAAGCCACTGTTTCCCATGTTTCAGTGTCTTGAGTATGTAACCCAAATTGTGCTCTTGCGTAACTTGCACAGGAGCCATCCTGGATTTAATTAGGAGGAAATAATAGCGCTGTCATTTTGTACTGCAGCTGTAGTATCTTGGAGTATTTGACTGAACTACAGAACTGTCAGTGCTGTCAGCATTAGATACTTTGATTTTAGGTTTTAAGGTGTTTAAATCATCAGGTAGTCCTGCTCATAACTGTCTTTTCCCATGTTTAATACTTAAGAAAATGGTTCTCTTGTGGAAAATTGGCTGTCAAAATTAGTATTGAACCTGTGCTTTGAGGATCATTGCGTCATGGTTGGCGGTAAGTGATCTGCTGACCTGCATGCTGACTTTGGAAGGTGAATTGAGAGGACATGGAAGGAAAGAGTTTTTTGCTGACCCGCTGAAGCGATTCTGGCAATTCCATTGCTGCTTTGGTGGTGAGGTGAGCTCAGCTTTAACCACCGGTTATGGCTATGGTAAGCTGCCAAAAATCTTGCAGGAGTGAAAGAGGATAAAAATTTGACAGCTTATACATCATCCAGAAGTGAGTGGAATTTCACGGGAGAAAATGAAGACAGTCTTGTAGTCCATGGGGATTTCCTCTGCTGAGTATCAAAGGTATACTGTAAACCATGGAGGTGTAAGTGCTTCTGCTTGAGAAGTTTTGAAGATCCTTTATGATGAAAGGAGTTAGGAGGTTGAAATATAAGAGTTACTGACAAGTCTCATTGTAAAGTGCATGGCAGGGTTATTTGAAATGCCCCATTGACCTCAATAGGTGTTTGTTTTATTTCTGTCGTCTTGTTGCTGATTGACACTGGGACTGTGTTGAAAAGATTCTGTGATTTGATGGTTTTGGGTATGCCTGACAATTTCATCTCAGTGGTCTCAGTCATGCTGCATCAAATTCAACTTCAGTAATTTCAGGACATTTCTTTGCCAGAAATTGCGTTCTTCTAAAAACAGGAGTTTGTGTATCACAGGTTCTGTGATTTGAGTCATAGTTTTTACGTGTGATGCATTTTTTCCCAATTAGATGTATTCTTTCTAGTGCATGTGTATTATGTATTTAAGTGTTGGTCAAATAGTCTTCAAAAACACATGAAAATAACTGCAGCGTTTTCCAAATATATCAAAATTCTAAGCAGATTCTTACAATAATCTTGAAAATAGCGTAAGACCCATGCAGGGTGGGCCATGTTGCTATAAGATCATTATTTCTATTGTAAACCTTATTGTAAACAGAGGCTGCTATTTCATGTTTGTGTGGCTTGCAATTCTTTAGTTCTAAATTAATTAGGTTTTAATTAAATATAGCGTCTTTGAGGGCGACTGAAATATTTGCTTTAAAAGCTTGTTTTGTGAACTGGAACTAACAAAGTGATTCTCCCAGAATTTTTGTCCTTTGTTTTCTGTCTCTCGTATCTTCCATCAGTTTCCATCCCTCTGCCCCTCACCACATTCCTGAAAAAAGAAGGCGTTTATTAAAATTGTAAAAGGAAAATACAGTTGAGAACTTTGCAATGAAAGCTACTTGTTTGGTGTATTTAATCAGGATAGGACTGGAATTGTGTTAATCTCATCTAGTAAGCACTTTCAGAGACTAATTTAGCTTGACTTCTGGAGCTCCTTATCAGAGGTTGAGCTGTTAAAGAAAACGTAATGGGATGAGAAAAGTCCCAATGAGGAACTCTCCAATTTTCAGTTAAAAAATATATTTTAAAAGAACCAGGATTTCTGAGATTGAAGAGTCAGATAAAAGATCCTTCATGTAATTTTTTTCCTTTATATTTACGTGAAGTTAAATGAGTGGAGATGATAAAACGTTTCTAATTGATTTTAAACTTCTGAAACTTTTGTTCCTGAAGGCTGCAGCTGCTGGTAAACAAAATACAGAAGGAATGGCAGATAAATAAGAGAGTTCTTTTCCAGTAACACCACCTTTGTTACTTTTGTAGCTGAACTGCAGCAGGGCTCCATAGTTGAGCAGTGGAGAGAGTTTTTATTCTACCAGCCTGGCCAATACAATCAACATTTGTGTGAACAAATTACAGATAGCTGGATAGCTGCAAGAGGATTATCTCTAATGTTTAACCTGTGATCTCTCAAAGCTCAGCGTACACGAGTCTCAAAAAATCAGTGGCGGTACCACAGCCAGCTGGAATTTGCAAGGAGAAGTGCTGGTTGTCTGCATAGAGCTGGAAGTGGGGATTTGCTCCATTCAAGTTGGCTGTGGGTTGCTGGAAGATGCATCTGGAATCTGCAGTAACCTTGCATCCAGTCAGGTGAAGCAGGATCGATATTCTTCAGCACCTTTTGTTGTCTTTTGGTGTTTTTTTTTAAACTCGGGGTTGGTTGGTTGGGTTTTTTTTGGTGGTAGTTTGTTTTTTTGTTTGTTTTTTTTTTTTTTTAGTACTCTACAACTTTTGTGTTTTACATGAGAAGCTAAGGGAACTTTGTCTATATCTTCATCTTTGCACATTGCTTTGAGGTATGTACCTCACAAAAAAGGAAGCATAAAGACAAGCTAAGGTAAAAAATGACATAAGCAGAAGTATTGTTTTAGCAGAACACATGAAGATGACAGAGTATAAGAGACATAGTCAGAGGGGCTGATTTTGGCTTCTACTGCAGCTAGATTGACTGTGGCACAGCAAAATTTCTTACTGGAATGTGAGGAATTAGAAGTCATAAGATTACCAAGAGCTATAAGACTTTACTAAGCCTAATGATAGAAAAACATTTTAATTTATTATTGTTTTAATAAAAGTCAACAGTCAAGCACAATTTGCAGAAAAAGGCCTAGAGAAGTCATAATTCTTAACCAACAGTACAGATTTTTTTCAAGCAGCAGTGTATTAGTAAAATAAATTTTGAATCTGTACTCTTTATAAGAATCCAGTGATAGAGTTGTGTTGCAAGGAAAACCCCTTTCGAGACTGTGGTTTAGCAGCTAAATCAAAAATCAAAACTTTATGCGTTACTTGATACATGAATGAAATGAAAAGAGAGGAAAGTAGTGAATTAGAACATGCAGACTAAACTGAAGTCAACAATCAGGATAAGGAGACTAAACTGAACATTTAATGTTCTTACCAACTTGAGTTCAGTACAGATTCTGTGCATGTAAGGCTTTGTGCTTACTAGTCGAGCTGCCTTGTTTGAAGCTAATGGTTAATAGCTTAGAAGTTGATTAACTTGTCATACCAGTCTCACCATACTTTTGTTTTTCTCAAACTAGATGAAAGGTTTCTTTAAGTATGGTTACTGTAGTGCTGCATTCCTGATGATGCTAGTAGTTAATGACACTCTTTGTTGTAGAAATCAGGAAATGTGGGTTTGAGCCTCTGGGATCTGCACGGCCAGAGTATGAAAATACTATATCCTGAATGGCAAGGTATTGCAGGAACAACTTGGTGTGTAACATAGCTGGTAATAGATGTCAGTAGTTTTGTGTTTTAGATGAATTTACCCTCTTGATGTAGTGCTACATCACATCCGCCCATGCAAAAACACTCATTCCAAAACTTGAAGTCTTTCTTAATAAGACTATTCCATGTTTGTTAGGGTGTTCGGTATTGGCGTCTGGTTTCTGTCACAAGAACTGTCTGATCGCATAATTATTCAACATCTATTGGGCACAAAGGTTCTGGTTGGTTAAATGGGCTGACATTTAACATGAATTAATTTCATTATACTGAATAAAACATCTCTTGTGGTATGCAGCCTTATTTCAATTTGAATTTTTAATTTAAATAGAAGGAAATTATTCATGGAAGTTTACATAATGGAATGTTTGTCATAAACTGCATTTAACGTATGCCAAGCTCGAGTGTTCTTACTGTGAGAAGAGGCTGTGAGATTTTCTTGCCCATTTGGCTCTTTCGAAGTTTTCTGTGAAGTGTGGGTGGGGTGGAATTGGCATTGGAGATGAGAGAGATTTCTGCATTTGCGATTAATTTCATTGAAATACTAGGATCGTTGTGTTTCTTGCAAATTACATTTTGACTGTTTAATGAAAAGCAAAACTATTTTGTTGAAGCGATGCTGGCATTTTTTCCTCAGTGAAATACCTGTGTAGTACCGTAGGTGTTTCTGAAAGGTCCTAGATTACTTGGCTGCTCAAAGGAAAAGTCATCTATGGAAACAGAGCCACTGCCAGAGTATCTCAGGGGTTGCTGTTAAGGATGAAACTGTAACTTAGCCTCCTTCACAACCTCTGGTCTCTCTACTAAGCATCATACATCACTTGGAAACTGTATTGTATAGTGACCCGCTGTATCTAGGTGCACTAACGATCAGCACCTCAAGCATAATGACAGTGCAGGTATTTCAACACAGCTGAAAATAATGGAGGTACCGTAGTGGTTTGTGTGATGGAGATGGTGATTATACTCTTGTCTCTCCACACTGATTCCAAAGGAGCTATTATGCAGTTCCACATTCTAAACCATTTTCTTCAGTACAAAAGTATAAATGGAAAGATGTCAAAACCTATAGATTTTCAGGCCTGAACAGAGTATCATAATTATGGTGTGTGTACATGGTATACCTATTGTGCATTCTTCATTTCTTTGCAAGAAACAGTCTCTTAGTTCTATCTAGCAGGATTGATCTATTGAGAAATCTTGTTAATTTTAAATTTCATGAGGACTCAAATATAAAGAAAATGTACTGAGGATTAGTGATGAGCAATTGCAATCCCTTGTAACATGCTTATCTTTTCTGGTTGAGAGTGGCCCTGCAAAGATCTGAGAACAGACCAGAAATGTGCACTTGTCTGCTTTTAGGATTTCATCTTCTGCAGGTTTATAAGACAACAAATAGTGAGGTCTGGGAAAGCTATACGATAATGCCGAAGTTAATGTTCAAATGCACTTCTAATATGGGAAAGAATCTGGAATTTATTCAATTTCCTCCTTCTGTGCCTATGTTGGGATACTATAAAGTGGAGCAATCTTAGGATTTACAGTTCTGTCATTTATGTTCACGCACAGGGAAGTGCTACTCGGTATCCCAACTCAAACTTTTTCATCAGTAAAATATATATTAATGTTTTACATAAAGAAGCAGTGCATTAAATTGTTGAGTAGACTTATTTGGAGAGAAGGCTGCAGATGATGAAAGGGTGAATTCTCCTCAGTTAAGAACTGGAAAAGTGGTTCAGTTAGAATATGACAGGACTTCTGAAAATGAATATGCCAAATTGTCTTCAGTATGGTAAATTTCTTACATTCCACTCAATTTGTTGGGTTTTTGTTCAGGTTTAGGCTGTTTAGTTTAAGTCGCGTTTGATATGATTTTTTTTAAAAGTCTGCTTGCTAACATAACTGTCATTAGTTATTTTCACCTTATGTGAGTGCTGTGTTGGTTTTCCATTTACATTAAGCAGTCAATTTGTAACGGTTGCAAGAAAAGCTTGGCCTTAAAGGTGTGGCAAAACTAAAAATATAGCAGAAAGCTTGTTTTGTTTTCAGTTGACTAAAGCAATTTTTTTTAGTAACAAGCACAATTTCTTTGTATTGAAGAGGATGAAGCGAGAAGAGTGGGTTATTTCAGCTGTAGGCAGAATTGGAAAACTTAGTTTCTGAGGATTTTGTTTTGAGGGTGTTTCTCGCTATACTGCAGGCCAGTATATTAAGTAAACAAAACCAAGCCAAACAAATCACCCAAAATGTGTTAGTTTTGAGTCTATATATTTTATCATTACAAATAAGTTCCTTCTGCTAATAGAATAAAATGGGCATATTTAGTGTTTTTATGTTTTTTTCTAAAATGATACTAAATCTGAGAATAAATAAGATGGTGAATGAATAAATAAGATGGTGAATACTGTATCTTTTAACATTTCTTTTCCTTGTGTTACTTTCCATCTTGTTTTACTTTATTTTGTTCATTTCAGTCTTAGTCTAGGCATGTTTTCTTAAGAATTGTGAAATTATAAACAATGTTAGAAAATCTGGCTGTTTTCAAGCACTATTGAATCTAATCTAGGCATTCATGAGGCTGGAGCTGAAGTTCCATGACTTGCCAAGGCAAGAAAGATTCAGAAGTACAAAAAGTTAAGTGTATTGTCTTCAGGAAGGCATTGAAGTCTCTGATAAGACTGGAATTCAGCTGTTGGCTATGCAGAATTTGGCTTAGGAGCTGCATGCATACAATGGCTCTCTTGCCTTAAATCACCCAGGAGAAGTCCATCCTGTAGAAATGCTCTCTTTGGTTATGATTTTGGGGGTTTTCTTTCTTTTTTTAATCTCGATTAATGTGTGTAGTGCTGAAGCAAATTTGAAGGAAAATTGTGTATACAATTTTTTCTTAAATGTAGCTTAAAACTATCAGGGCATAATTTTCCTGTAGTCCATTGAAAAATTGATTTCTATAAAATCTGTAGGTTATTTGCACAGCGGGGGAGAATTGCTAACAACTTTTTAAAGTATACATTTGTTAATCTGTCTGCACTTATTGCTGGGTTCAGACTCTGAAAGATGGTAGTGCTGGTTGTGACAGACTGAGATTGGAATCTCCCTTTTTTTTTTTTATTATTTATTTTAATTTACATTATTTCACATAAGCTAGGGGAAAGTACTCAAAAATTGTTCAATAATTTAATCGGGTTGTAGCAGGACATCTTTAATTTATAATCAGTGCTTTGGATTGCTTCAAACTTGGAAATCTTTGCCCTTATAAGGGAGATGGTTGGAAGATGAGCCTGAAATAGGAGTCTTGGCACATGTTTAACATCTTCAGAGGGGTATGAATGTAAGGACTGTTTCCAGCAAGATAGCTCTAGAAAAACCCTGGCATTTTAATCTGCTTAAAGTTTTGGACAGCAAGATTTCCCAGTTGTGTGATAACCTCAAATAAAGCTGCTCAGCATCAAAAAGCTGGAGAACTCCTGGTGCTTAAAGTAATCTGGAATTTTCCTGTTGTTTTTTTTTTTTTTTTGGTGGTTTTTTGTTTGTTTGTTTTTTGTGTTTTTTTTTGTTTTGTTTTTTTTTTAAATAGAAATACAAAATGAATAAATCTGTCTCGTAATCATCAGTGAAGTAGCCTGTTGATTAGGGATGCTGTCGTATCCTGCTGTTCTGGGATCTTTACACCTGAAGCATACAGGTTATGCTAGCACGGTGCTGTGCTCCCCTTTTCCAGAGCTGCTCACTTGCATGTTGCTTACAAGTCCAAGGTGTAATGAAGGCCTTTTTTGTTTTTTTCCCCCTTGGTAATTAGTTTTAAAGAATGCTTAATGTAGAGTAAGAGAACTCGCGTTCTCATAGTACAAGCAGGTTGTGGTTTGCCAGTTAAACCCCAGTGCCTGTTTTCCGTGTATCCTCTCATCTGTTGGATGTAGCCCTTTGTGCTCCCTGTGCAATTGTGATCGAGACTTCAAAAGTTCCCTCACTAGAAGAAAGACATTGAGGCCCTGGAACATGTCCAGAGAAGGGGAACAAAACTGGTAAGGGGTCTGGAGCACAAGTCTTATGAGGAGCAGCTGAGGGAGCTGGGATTGTTCAGTCTGGAGAGGAGGAGGCTCAGGGGAGACCTCACTGCACTCTGCAACTTCCTGAAGGGAGGTTGTGATGAGGAGGGGCTTGGCCTCTTCTCCCAGGCAACAAACAGGACCTGAGGAAATGGCCTTGTTGTACCAGAGGAGGTTTAGATTAGATGTAAAAAAAACTTTTTCTCTCAGAGAGCAGTCAGGCACTGGAATGGCTGCCCAGGGAGGTGGTGGAGTCGCCATCCCTGGCAGTGTTCAAGAGGTGTCTGGATGAGGAGCTGTGAGATATGGTTTAGTGGTTTGTGGTAGCAGTGGTGATGGGAGGATGGTTGGACTAGATGATCTTGTAGGTCCTTTCCAACCTTGTGATTCTATGAAAACCAGAACCACTTTGGGTAATGTCTTGCTAAATATTTCATCTGGAGATATTACAGCCAGGCCTTTTTTGTTTAAGTAACGTTGGGAAGATGGTAGCCTGCATGCAATTAAAAACGAGAAGTACACACTGAGTTTCACTGACATGTATTCACTTAGCCCAACATTGGTGTCACCACTTTACTTCATTACAGCAGACCTTTAATCCGTTTGTGTTGTTGCACCTTAGAGGTGCTGATCCTTACAAGCCTAGTGGGACCTTTGCTTGGCGGTTATGTTAATAAGCATGCTTATAAATCTATCGACTCAATATATTAGGGCTAGGCTTTGCCTAGTCCACCCTTTAGAGGTGTGATCCTGATTGATTTACCCAGCTCCATCTAATTAACACCTCCAGTTAATGGAGTTAAAGCCTAGGGGGAAGCTTAAGTATTAACTTATGAGGTTTAGCACTTTTTGAAGAACAATTGCTTTGTCTTGACAAGAGTTTTAGTAAGGAGCTAATTAGGTCAGAGCAGGTAACAGATCCAACATCTTAATTGCCAGGCAATGCAGTGTCTTACCTGTGCAGTCCCAGAATTCAGTCTTGCTGTGATTCAGTGCAATTTTTGTTCTCATTGGCTTTTGAGAGTTGTGGGTAGTACAATCCAAATGTGATGAAAGGCATTATGCTTTCCCCGTACACCAAGATATACTCAGATACCTTCACTAAGAAAGGCTTTAATGACCCTTTGAAATTCAGAAGTTCACTGTTTGAACTTGTTTTGCATTAAAAGGAATGATTGTGTTTATGCTGTCTGCCTTTCTTAGCGTTTCATCACTTGTACTTCTGCATTATTAGCGCTTTTCAATAAAAATTGGCAAATGACTCAAAGGGAGGAGGAGTGAATATCTCAAAAACCTGTATAATAACAGAAAGTTGAATAAAGGAGAGAGACTTTTATTAATACCTGAACCGAGGAAGAAAAGGCATTAGACTCAAGGGAATTGGCATTGGTAAAAGTGATCTCACGGATGTCTCAGCCACGGAGTTTTAATGTGAGTGAAATCAATCACTCAGTCAAATTCTGTTCCTCAGTGCTTGTTGAATGACTGTTTTTTTAAGCAAGCATGTATTTATTTTACAAATAGCTATACCATAAGCCATCCTTATTAAACAGCGTGGCTATTGGAAGTTAGGAATTTGTTGTGTGCTGGTTGTGGCTGATAATATTACTTCAGATTTCAAAGGCTTATTCAAGATGCACTGCATTTCCATCAGTAAAGTCAAAGCCTAGTCTGAAGTGATGACCAAGTTAATCCAGAACAAAAATTAATTCATTGCAAATTCATTTGTTAATGTTATTTTACTGTCTCTTCAAAAGCCATTCTGTAAGAAGATGAAGCATCTCTTATTTGAGTGCATTTCTCCATATAAACAATTTTTTTCTATGTCATTTTGGTCAAGATGTCTGATCATTAAGGCTGTTGCTCCACATATGACAGCGTAAAAATATGTCGGTAGGGGAAAGATGCTTTAGCTTTCTGGAAGCATCGGTCTGGGATTACATTTAGAGACAGTATAGGAAAGTAGATGACTAATTTAAATCTTTTATATCCCTGTTGTTTTGCAGAGTGATATTTTTCTTCTGTTGGAGAATACGCATAAGACCTTTCTTCGAGTCTTCATGCTGATTGTATCATTGATTGCATCTTATCGCTGTGTGTGTGTATATATATATATATATAAAACAACAAACACTGTGTACATAAGGGTTGCATAGTGACATCAGTAGGCTGGTCACTTTTCCAATGCATGTGAAAGTGCTTAGCAAAGGGCATTTTTTAATGAGGAGTTTGTTTTCTTTTTCCCATAAGAAGACTGCTTCGTATTTGAAATGTTATCTGTTTGTTTACATAATCAGGAAGAAATGGAATTTTCTTTGCCTGTAAATGTGTTGTCTTCTTTGTTAATTCAGAAAGTCACTTACTGTGTGATGGGATGAAGCCTTTTCAAAATCTGATATCTGCTTCTAACATTGTCAGCATTTTGGAAAGCTTTTAATTAAAAACATTTCTCGTGTCAGTCCAAAATGCAGAATTGATAAACTAATGTTGATTGCTCTTATTACAATTTTAACAAAATTGACTGAAATTAAGAAATTTATAAAATGCCTTAGAACTGTTACAGTAAACCATCTTTCAAACGTTATTCTGCTCTATTATTTTTTTACTTCAAGAGCACAGCTTTGCTTTTCCTTCTTTCTTCGCTGTGCTTGATTAATGAAAGGGATCAGCGTGGTTCCTATTGTCTACATCTCTGTAGACTAGAGATGATTTTGCTGTCCTGCTTTGCCATTTTATTCGTTTTATTAATAAGAAAAAGAAGTTTAAAAGAAAGTGATACCAGTTAGAGACTGCTTGTAAAACCAATTTAATTGCACCCTTCTACGTATGGCAGATCTTTATATGTATTGAAAGCAATGATGCAAGCTGTTTGGGGTGGGTAAGATGTGCTGTAGTCAGTGAGCAGAGATGTAGGGCTGCCAGCATCCCCAACCAAAGCTCTTCTATTCCTAACTGATGTTGCCAGCAAACCAAAACAGCGAAGTTTTTGTGAAATCATGACCACATTCAGAGGCTGATGACAAAATTTATGGATTTAATGCTTCTTCAAAAACAAAGTCAGTTCCTTTGTGGGAAGCTTTGGTGATGCCAGCCTTCATAGTTTGGGCAAACCCATGGTGCCTGCTTGCTGGTGCAGTTCTACAGCTGTGCTAATTTAGGGACAGCTGTGATGAACTTGTGCTGGGGAAAAAAGTCATTGCCGGTTTTATCCTGTTCTGCTTCTCATTTGATGTTTTTTTTTTTTCCTTGTGTTGTGGTTGGAGTCTTCCTGTTTCCATCCCTTTCACTTTCCATCCCAAAATAATGAAGATGGTGAAGGAAGCAGATTTTCTTCTCTAAAAGACAACTAGGTGGAAATGAGCCAAGGATCAATTGGAGGCATCCCTTTGGAAAATCGTTGTGAACTTCTCAGAGTGCTGCTTCTAGTATATGGACATCTGATTCAGCTTCAGATTTTTCCTTCACCGTGTATTTATATATACAAATAGTGCTTAGGGTTTTTGTGCATCCTTTTAATTGGGAGTTCTTTTGTAATATACTGACTATGGATAGGAAATTAGAAGGCCACTATCCGAAGTCAGTAGGTTACTGGAGATGTTTCTCAGTGTATGACTGAAGCTCCAATCCTAAATGAAGTGAAATCTATATGAAAAATGTGAGTGAAAGTGTACCCGGAAATCTGCATTGAGGGACGTTTGCTTCTATAAGTAAATCTCTCCCCTTCTGTGGGAGGGGAAAAAAAGAGAAGACCTCCAAACTGACTGCCACCCAAAAAAAAAGCCTTCTTCACATTCAGACTTTTGACTGGAAAACTGAACAATCTGAAACAGAGCTAGACATATTGAGGACATCTGAATATGCCAGAAACAGTCTCATTAACTGTTGGTGATTTTCAAATAGCTGTGAGAGGAAATAATTTTAAATCTGTTTTAAAAGCTGAGTGTAAGATGAAGCTTTGCTGTAGTGTGACTGTCAGATCTTTAGAAGAGATCATTTGAGAGCTGAGGAGGAGGGAGGCTGTCACGATAGACCTCAAGGTGAGAGCTGTATTCAAAGTCTTTTTATGGTAGTACCTTAACTTCGGACGCTCTAAATGTAGATATGGTGCCTTCCAAACTAAAGACAATTAGCACTGTGCTCTTCAGAGAGGGGCAAATGAAGGCATTACATCCTGTTATGAGAAATGAAGGTGGGTAGAGCGCAAAACTATTTTCAAATAGTAATTTTTTTATTATTTTTTAAAGTCCCACCTTGTAAGTTTCAGGATGTGATTCTGGACTAGTCTAAAAAAATAAGAATTACCTAAAAATAGATGCACATAAATTTGTGCAGAAAATATAGGGCATGTGCTTTGAAAAAATGCTCTCCAGAGATCCCTTCCAATCCCTACGATTCTGTGATTCTATAAATTTGCCAACTGCTGTCCAGTAACTTCATGGTTTATCTACACAGCTCTCCGTGCTGATAATGCTGATTGTTATTTTTTCCCTCAGTGTATACAGAAAATTTAGATTTACTTGGAAGAATATTGTCTTGGTCGGGATAAGCTGCTAGTCTAGACTTAAAAGCCTGACTCTGACCTTAGATAAAATCTTGAAAAGGTTGACCCAAGACTTGACTACCATGAATTAGAAGAGGGCAGTATAATTAATGTTAGCTGATATAGCTTATTTGACAAGATCAGCTCTGATTTTTATCTTGAGGAATGATTAGTAGTTTTCATGCAATACACTGATAAAATATGTTAGAGTGCTCAGATAAAGTTTGAGTGACTGAATGCAGAGATGGCTTTCCTCTCCCCATTGGTACTGAGCAAGCATGGTACCGTGTTCCTTTTATGAAGACTTCAACAGTATTTTGCTTTTGTTTTAATTCCGAACTACTGTAAACCAAACAAATATTCTCTGGAACATGAGGCAGAACTCAGGATTTTCTTTTCCTTGAAAGAGCTCCCTAGAAAGCTCTCTTGAGAAAACCATGCCTGCTGTCACATTTTCCTCATGTGTCTTCCCGTGTTTCTTTCAGTCATTGTGAACACCAAAGTACATATAAAATAAGAAAAGATTATGAGAATTTGTATACTGTGGAGACTGGAGATAGAATGAGATCTGTGACTGCCATTCATTTTGAGTAAATTTGTAGCTAGCCTTGTGGACCATATCGTCTGAGTTAGTGTTGCTCGGAGTTGTAATAAACTAAAACAAGGCAAAATCAAAATGCTTTATACCCACTATATAAATTATGGCTAATAAGTTATGAATAAGGAATCACTGAGTAACTATTTCAGTAGAAAACTGCAAGTGACTTATTTGGTCATATTCCCTTTGGTATTTATGATAGGAAATAGAATACAAAGAAAGTAAATGGTGTGAAAGTTTGTGAAGTGATGAATGATGAGGACAGCAAGGAGCTGCTACAGAGTCATACAGGCCACTTGGCAGGTGGTGGCAAAATGACAAAATGCATTTGAGTAGTCAAATATGGAGTCCTACATCCAGGAACAAAGGTGGCTGTTGGAAGGGTGATGGCGAATAATCAGCTGAATCCAGGTACTGCCAATATAGTCCTGGCAAAAAAAGACCGACGCAACTGTGGCTGTGTAAGCAGAAAAGCAGGGGAAAGCTATATAGCAATAGTCAGGATGTTGGATCATTTCTGTAGTAAGCTCAATATTTTATTTTGCTGGCACCCATAGGTGGGGTTAATGAATATAAATACTCCAAGTCGGGTGTTTAGATTAAAGAATCGGAAAACAGCACAATGGCCTGCATTATGAGCGTAATTCCCTTTGGAAAGACATGTCTGGGGTTGGGAAGGTGACTGCCAGAGAACTGTTCTGTGGTACTGGGTCTGTAAGTTAAGCAAACAAATCTATAACCAAATCCAGGGGCAGGAAGACTAGATAAAATTCAAAACTAAAGGTTCAGGGTTTTTTTGGGTTTTGTTTTTTTGTTGTAAGGATAGCAACAGAAGAGCACTGCGCTGCCATATATGGGATGAATTTCACAGTGAGTTTTAATCAAGATCAGATGCATTTCCCTCCAGAGAAGCACTGTTTCAAGTATTAATTCAAAAATTAATTTAGCTTTGTGGCCTGTAATGCACAAAAAGTAAGATTATGTGATCAGCGGATCTTGTGGTTTACTAATTTGTATTCTCTAATGTGATCAGGTGTTTGCTTACTGCACATGTTCAGATTTATGAGAACTCCAAGGAGAGGTGGAAAAATTCACTGTATGAAATCCACTGTTCTCTAGCATGATAAATATCTGACTCTTCACAGGAGACTTGAATTAATTTATTATTTTTAGTTCACAGGTGTCTTGAAGTGAGGCTGTGTCATTTACATGTTACGTTTGTATTCAAACTTGTGGTAGTAATCCATAAATGAACAGTTCAGCAACAAATATGATGCTAAAGGGCCATACTTATCTGCCTTTGCAGTGTATTTTTACTAAGTTTTACATTCAGTTGATAAGTTTTTCTTCCGACATTATTTTTTTCTGAAATTGATGCTTTATTCTTTCATTAAATTATAAAACATTTTCTCTTAAACCTGTCTTATTCATACTAAAATATTTTTTTATATTCATATAAATACACACACATATAAAAGCCCATTTTTATATAAACTACCCAAACTTAGAGAAACACGTATGTAGAGAGTTAATAAAACTCAGTATCTAGAAATCTGTGACCTGTGAAGTTGACAAACCACAGAAAATGGGCAGAGAGTTGGAGAAACTAATATTTTAAGACAGTTATGATAATATTTGTAACTTATGCTGATAGAGCCCAATATAAATATGAAATCTAATCTTCAGTTGCTTTCATCTTTACCGTTTTTTCATGGTGGGTGTCTGCTTGAAGCTGAATTAATAGGTACTTATTCTGTGTTTTTTGATCAAGAGTCTGCTTTTGTGGATGAGACTGTTTGAAACTTTTATGTGTCCCTTCTTAACAGTTCTGTAGAATGTGTGCTTTGGAGTGAGAATTTAGATATTCTGGAGAAAAAGCTAGATCTTGTTTTGTTTTGGTTTTTTATTGAGCAGAAGAAAATGCATTACATCAACATTTTGGGTAGGGTGTAAGCTTTAAAATACTTTGGTCTCAGTAGATGAAACATCAGATGTTGTCTTTGTTGAGTTCACTTGTGATTTGCTCAGTATCTTTTGCAAAACAAACACATGATCTACATAGGCTCTCTCTGCCCTGTTTTCCTTGCATTTCTTAACCCAACGGGGTTGTGGTGCTTGGCTGGGGGTCCAGCAGTTGACTGCGGGGCTGAGCAGGGGGAGACTGGTGTTGGCATGAGGAACTGGGGTTGGGCCTGGTAGGCCATGACATAACCGGTGCTTGCCATGCTGAAGAGACAGGAGGGCATATAGTTTCAGAAAGTTGTCTGTTTAGGAATGAAATAAGATCAATAAAGCTGCTTGATACTTGCATGTCACTTAGCATTTTAGGAGGTCGTCACAAAATAAGTGCCTTGCTTGTCTGTGCTCAGCTCTGGGCTGATTTGTAAAAATGCTGAGTGCTCAGTCTTCTCAAGGAGAAACTGTGCTTTGACTCAAGAGATGATGTGCTTTGAATATTTAAATACATCTATTTCCTAAATACTCTGTAAAATTAGGGCCTAAGTTTCCCTAATAACCACCTACATTTACATACTGCCTGTTGCTCATGCTAGGAGCAGGCGAAATATAGACCCTAAATGCAAATGATGCTGTAAGTGAATCATGTTGACTTACTGGTGAACTTTATAGAATACATGGAATACTCTCTCAGGAAAATACGTAATTCATGCCACTGAACACCTCTGAAACCTGCAAGAAATGATGCATGGAGTCATACGTTAGTCAGTGGAAGTAATACAAAATATTGAATGCAGTGAATATTGTAGTGAAGTATAGAGGGCAGTGCAAATGGAAAATGACATGTATGGTTAAATTTTGTGTTGTAATTCATCTACATGGAGAGACTGAATTACTTAGGCAAGTGAAGTTAGGTGCTAACTCAAGAGCTTGATTTTCAGTGTTATTTTCAGAGCGAAGCACTGATGCAGAAGCTAAGTGAATGAGATAACCCTTGTTTTCACGTGAAATAGGCTTTTGCTGGTACTAAGGCACTTTTTTAAATTTCTTCTTGTTTGGTTGGGTTTTCTTGTGCTTTTTCCGTTTGTGGTTTATATCTTAACTCTGTTAAATACTGAAGAGATTTATAGAGTTGGGAAGGAAACTGTGTCTCCACAATACAAAGGTTCTAGCAGAGAGAAGTAGCCCTGGGATCATTTAATTCCACTTGCTTTCTGCAGATGGTTTTAATGGTTTTAGTCTCCTGCAGATACTCAGTTGCACTCACTCCAAATTAACTATTATCTTGTAACTGGTTATAAATACCAGAAAATAAAACAGCTCTGAAGAAACCTAATTTATGGTTGGATGCAGCTCTTCTCTTGTAAATATTATACGTTTTGTTTCACTCTCCTGTTGGTACTGGATCACTGCCTTGAGTATTTTGTTGGCTCTTTGGGGAAAGGGGACCCAAAATTCATTGCTTGAAACAAAGAGGTCTGGGGCATGGTTAGAATTCTGAGATATTGCAAATACAACTAAGCATAGTGGTGGTGGTACTCAAAACTGTGCAGTAGGGGATTCTATTCTGTGTGGGTGATCGGTGCACGTGTTGTTAAGTGTGGTGTGAATGCTTATTTTTTATTTTTCTGGTTTTGCTTTGAGTGAAATCCTTTAAGCTCAGAAAGAAGATTCCTGCTTTGGAATGGAAACAAGCATTTCAGATACACAAAATGTCATACGATCTGGTTAAAAGTTGATGGATCTCTTCCTTTCCCTCTTTCCTTCCCTTTTCCCCTCTAATAAACAGCAAAAAATTTCATTAGCTGCAGTACTTGCGTACCAACAGAGATGACCTATGGAATAGATATTGTGGATATTTTCTACACTTCTTTGTGTGAAGGAAAGCTTTGTACAGGCATGTGGCCCAGCATATCTCACAGTGCTGCCCTGTGCCATCATGGCAGCAGCTCATCCCACCGAGTGGTCTGGCCAGGCCCCACAGCACTGAACAGAGCATCAGTGTGCTATGAACCTCATCTGGGCTGAAATCAGGGCACGGGGAGGGTGCGGTGCAGTGCCAGCTCTAGTGATGGCCAATAAGTTTGTGTGTTTTGATACTCTGGCTAAACATAATCCTGTGAGCAGCAAAAAACAGGCAGCTGTGCTTTCCTTTTTGCTACAGGAATTCAAGAATAGGTTTCAAGATTGCAGAATAGATCATCAATTTTTTTGTTTATATGCAAGTCCATTTTCTTTCAACATGAATACATGACCTGCAAATTTTCGTACAGAATGTAGAGTTGCAATCCAAAATCTGACTATGTCTCTTTACCAGACTTTCATAAGCCCTCTCTTAATAGAGAGAAATATCCATCACTTCATAGTCTTGCCTTATCCGTGTCATTGCTTTTTAGCTTTTTTACACATGTGAACAACAGTTATCAAGGATGAAGCACAGGAAAAGTAAAATTTCATCCAGAATCTCTGACGAACACCTTGAGAACTCGGTGACAATTGAAGCCACTGCCATTGAGCCAGACAGAGGCATTAGTTTCACAAAAACAGAGTCATGTATCCCACAAGTTCTGTGCTTTTGTGGCTTTCTTTTTTAATATGTTAAAAAAAAAAAAAATAATAAAAGTTGTTGTGAGTTTTGCCACTTATGCACATTAACTATATTGTATATTTTATGAGGGCTGCTCTAAAAATAATGCCTCCTATGATATTATATTTGGCTGTGATACTGGAGGCGGATGTGGCAGTAGAGACCGCACCAATATTCCCACCAATATTCCCACCCATGTTGTTGCTGTGTGACAGATGGCAACAGAGGGGCAGTGTGACACAGTGGCATGTGACATGGAAGTGCGTATGAAGCAAAAGTGTGGAACTGAATTCCCCCATAAAGTAAAAATGATACCCGCAGACATTCATTGATGCTTGCTGAATATTTGAGGAGACCAAACAGTGGATGTGAGCACCGTGAGGCAGTGGGTGGTGCATTTCAGCTGTGGTAACAGTGGGTCACCGTTGCTGGTGCAGATTTTCCTGAGCGCAGCATGCAGGATTTTGTTCATCGCTGGCAAAGATGCATAGCTAATGGTGGTGGCTGTGTTGAAAAAGAATGTTTTGTAGCTGAGAACTTCTCTATCAAATAGCATTACTGTGCTCTTTGTATTGGTTGTAGTTTCTCTGGAAACAGTTAGGAAGTGTGACTTACAGAGAAACCTTCACAGATGCAGCCCTAGACAATTCCTCTTCATTCAGAGCAGCCCTTGCAAGCCAAAACATTGGACACCCATGACTTTGTAGTTTCAGAAATCAACTGTACACAGAGTAAATTAAAAATGTATGGAATATCCAAACACTTAAACAAGTAAAACAGCAAATATGAACCAGTATCATTTGGGATAAAGTGTTTCTAGTGTTTTTCTTCTTTTGGTGGCATTTGTGTGGTTTTGGTTTTTGAATTTTGAGTGTTGATTGTTTTGTTTGTTTTCTGTTTTTCAACTTGGGCTCTTTGCTTAGAAGGCAGTTTTCTATCTCTGTGTTTTCCACTGTGAAAAGCGGGGTGGGTGCATTTTCTTTGAAACCAAGAAATCAGTTTCTTCTTGTGGTGTAAAAGTCCAAATTTAAAAAGGAGGAGATGACAGAGAAGCAATACCAGTGACAGCCTGGGAAGGGGAATATGCACACTGGCAGAACTTCAGTTCTTTGGCTGACACTATCATACATTGAGATCATATAATGTAATTTTAATATTTAAATTTTGCTATTCCATTGTCAAAACACTATTAGAAGCACCATTTTTTGTTTGACAAATAAAATAATTTTGCTCAGAAGAACTTCAGCAAACAGACAATTAACCAGCACTGTTGGCAGAGCTATGCAAATTTTTGCATATATTATTGATAGTGACAGCCCAAAAAAGGCCTAAGTAAACAGATGGGGACAGTTGATTTGAGATAAATTGATATATGAATGCTATTCTCTATACGCAAAAATATGCCTCTTGAATCCTGAAAGCATGTTTTTGAAGCAGTTGCTTGTTTTGTATTTTTAGGTAGCATTACGTGATTTGGTTCTAAATATATTAATGGGTACTGCTGAAAAAATACAATTGTTAGATTCCTACCTACCAGAGTGACAGTCAGACAGTACTGGGATTCAGGACTGCGCTGTTAGATACGAGTATTATCTTTCTTGGTCTGAGCCTCTTCTCTTGCTAACACTTCATGCCTGTGATCATGTGTTCTCTGATGTTCAGCATCCCACTGAATCTTTCAAGATGATTTACATAGACCTAGATGTGAGCCTTTATCTACTTCTCTTTCAAAATACTGAAATAAACACAAGAGTCTTTCTGGCATTGGTGCAGATGCTTCTTGCAGGGAAAGTAGTGTTGAGGTAACTCGGAGTCAGCCCTCCAGCCCTTATTTGTTGATGTTGCTGCCATCCATTGAACTCTGTACAGCCCCACGCTCTGGTTGTGAACTCGCTGCTTTTGCCTCTGCTACTTGAGCTTTCTCTTCAAGCACCGAGTGGCTTCAGCACATATTTGAATAAGGACTCAAAACCAACTTGCTGCTTTTCTAAGGGATAGATTTTGTGTAAGGTTTTTTTTTTCTCCCCTCTTCTGAACTGTTTTAAATACTGGTTTTAGAAACTGCGTGCTGCTGCATCTCGGTCAGAATATAGCCTTTTTTTGGTTCAGGTCCAGTGCCAACTTTAAAATTAAAGTGAAAGTGGCCATTTCTAGTCAGTTTAAATATCTTGTGGGTTTTTTAATGTTATATTTATACATATACGTAATGACCGTTTAGTTTTGCATCCCCTTTTTTCCTATTCCAAGCAAGCTCATATGGTCAGGTATTTAAAAATAACCCTCTGAGAAAAACTCTGAGTCCAATTTACTTGCACAAAACCCCAGCTGAGATTGGTCTGATGTAAAAACATGAAAAGCGTTTTGTTGCCACTTCCTCCTCCGATGGATCTGGCCTGAAAGCTGTGTTGATGCCATTCAGTGGTTTGCTGCCTTGCCTCCAGCCAACCTGGGGCTCTGTACCGCAGCCTGCTTTTCCCAAGACAAGCATGATCGGTAGATGTCTTCGCTTGTTTGTTTGTCTGCAACACCCTAAGCTTTCAAAGAACTCCTCTTCTTCCTCCTATCTGGGACGCTGCTCTGCAGCAGCCTTTCCTCTGTGTGGTAACAACCCAAACCGTATACAAGAGGACAGCCTTCTGCTCCAGGCCCCTGCCCACTCCTCCTTTGCAGAAATGAACACAATCTTTATAGGATTTTAGCAGATAGGGGCTTCATTTCTGATACATTTGGTATTTAGAATGCTTAAGTGAAAGCTTTAATTATGATTTCACTTCTCTTCTTTGGGGCAATGGCTTGCATTATCTACTCATGGATGTGGAGTTGGGGTGAGGGAAAGCCTTGTAGGATGATGCTCAGAGGTACTTGAGCAGGGCTCATTCTTGGGTTTAACTGCTGTGATAATCTTGTATTTGCATACAGATTTCCATTGTTTGGTTGTTTGGTGTTTTTATTTTTTTCCATGAATCTGCTCTGACTAATCCTCTGGCCTGTATTTCATTAGAAGTGTTGACTACAGAGTGATGGTTTTGGTAACAGATGAAACAAAACTTTTCCTTTTTTTCCTTTGCATGTACAGAATAAAAAGTACAGGATGACTCTTTTTATTTGATAATTGAGAATGTGCCTGACTTTGTTAGGAGAGCCATAGTCTAAGAATACAATTCGCCGGTCTTTTTATAAATTAATGCCAGGATGGTGTATCAGTTCTCACTCCCACTTATCCTCTTATTCCACCCCCTTCCCTTCCCCCTGCGCTCCTTTCCTATTTTTAGAGGCAACACAAAGCTGTTTTGCTTCAAGCGAGAGACAAAGATTAGGAGAGTTGTACTGTTTTGCAGCAGATTTCTGCAACGTACCTGAACCACACTTGTGTTTTCTGTGCCCCCAAACGCCAATAAATAGTTTCTGTGCCGTATTCAGGAATGCTGTTTTTATTTACTTTAAGAAAAATTTTACTCCTTACCTCAAAGCCCTGAGCAAATTGTGACTGAAGGCTGAATTCAGGCGAATCTGGGTGTGAGGAGCACAGATTCTCTCCTCCTCCATATGAGTGCCGGTGTTGTGTAACATTTCCTGTGCTCTTGTGCAAATAAAACTTGGTTCAGAGTCTCTGTGTTCCTGTGATCTGCGAGCTGCATGGCAAGGAGAGGAGCCTTAAAGAGGCCGGGTGATGTGGTGGGGATAAAAATGACACTTGCTCTCAGCAGCCCGAAAGACTCTGTGGATTTTATTAAAGTGTAAAGAAGGCATGTGTGTTTGTGTGCATATCTGTATCAATAAATCTATATAATTCACATGACAGGGCCATTTTCAGAATGTTTAGGCTCGCCTGATCTCAGATGCAGGTTTGCAGCCCTGCAGCCCGCTGGTATGGAATGAAAATACTGAGCTTTTAGCTCATGCGTGCTGAATGCTTAACAACAGTTGCTTGTTTTAAGGGTAAAACAGTTGTTTACAATATTTAATAACGTGGGAAACATTTGTGATTTAGCTTGTGGTTCCTTTTATCTTAAAGAATGAACAGAATATGTTTGCTAAACAAAAAAAAAAATTGAACAAGCATTTTTGTTTAAAACAGTACAGTTAAATAAAGAGCAGTCTCACTATTGCAAAAACAGTTTTGTTAAACAATTATTCCATTCAGCTTTAAAATCTGAGATTAAAAAGTATTGCAGGTGCTGTTATTCATAAACTTCTGCTGTAGAAAAGGTACATTAATATACTGTGGTGTTGGGTGTATGGTACCGGAAACTTCAGTTTCAATATTTTTCACTGGATTTAATATGTTGTGTACCTGATTGAACGTGATAAGTGCTTTTTGAACGGGGCTGTACATTTTAATCAGTTCGTCGCTGTCATCGAGGAACCTATCCTTGTTCTACCGAAAAGCAAGTTGCTCAGTTCACCCTGGTGCGTTTTTTTCCTTCCTGAAAGCACTACCTTTCTAAAAAAAACAACAGAATAATCTTTCTATCTGCGGTTGCCATCATCACTCTTTCACCTTTAGGCCTTGCCCTGTCTGTCCCTATGACAATTTCTGCATCCCCCACAATCACGAGCGAGGTGGTGAAACCGGTACGTTGATTATCGTAGCTGCATGTGGTGTGTCTTGGAGCAGTCACCGTCCTTAAAATTTTAATGGCTATCCAGGATGCTCATTTGCCATTGTATGCATTCTCATTTTATGTTTTTATGCAAACATCATCTAGCAAAACATCAGTGAGATCTTAGATTGTTAAATGTCATTTGGCACTGCCATTAGTGTCGTTTTGTTTTTTTTCCCTTTCGTGCTGAACTGTCAGTTCAGCTTTTTGCTCCCTTTTGTACAGAGTTGCAGTAACACTCATTGGAGGACACCAGAGATTCATCTTCTGTTAAGCTGATACTGATAACAGGTTGTAAAAACTGTGGAATTTATCTACGCATGGCTGAATGGATTTGGGCTTCTACAGTGCAGGTTTGACACCCAGCCAGTTTTGGTCTCTGAAGACCTAATAAATGAAAGATTTTTCCACTGCCCTCTCACAGGAAACAAAAACGCAGCTTACTGAATTGGCTATTCTCTGCCAGTTCAGGGAAAAAAAAAAATCATTTTCTTTCCCCACCTAATTAAAGTGATAGTAATTAGTAGAAAGTACAAAAACAATCCCATATACTTTTCATCTTTAAAAAAAGAAAAAAATGAAGTATATGGTTATGATAAGAACTTTGGGAAACTACATTTTGTTAAACTTGAGCAATTAAAATTGCATTTGAGGTTCGGGCTGCTCTTAAACAACAAGGATTGTGATAAAAGAATCCTTTTCCAAATTAAGTTGGGGGTTTGCGAACTCTTTCTTGACATCTTCTGTGAAAGCACAAAGTAGGCCTTTTTAAATTCAGAATAACTCTATAATTGTTTTATAGGCCCTTGCACTCAAGCTGATGGCATTTCTGTCTGTCTGTACTGCAGAAGGAAGAAAAGGGGGAAGGAGAGAGCTCCTTGCATCTGGTTAGCAGGCCCAGATCCGCAGTCCTCTGCAGATCAAAGAGCTGTGTGATGGTGGCTGCTAACACCTCCCAGCAGAATATCCCCAGCACCGTCTGCCCATCCTCCTGGTGCAGCTCAAAGCTGGCCCTTGGAAGGACCTACCCCCTGAATAGGATGGGAATGAAGATATGAGGTGGGGTGAAAGGTTAGGTAGAAGGAAGGTGACATGGGAACCCCTGGTGTTACCAGATTACGGCCTATGCAACTTTTTGGGGGGTGGAATGGAAGTACTGCTGGTGTGCAAGAAGAAATAGGGAAAAAGAGAAATAGAGGATTAAGAATGTCAGCTGGGCAGTTATTTTTAAAAAAGCATATATATACACACATCCATGGAGGCTTGGTGTGTTTGCTGAGATGTTCTGTGTACATAGAAAGGTGCTGGCCATACCAAAGGGATGGATGTACAGGAGCTGGGAGCATAGCCACACCATGCCAGGCCTGTGCCCAGGTGTTCCCACGCATCCTGCCGTGGAGTGTAGTGGCTGCTTATCAAACTGGAACATTCGGTTTTCTCATCCGCAGTCATTAAGGCAACAGAAAGAACGGGCCTGCCTGGTTAGAAACCAGTTGGGTAGCAAATGTATGAACAGCCCTTAACTTCCAGAAAGGTGGATGGAAGGAGGAAGCGTGCTCAGGGAGCTGATGAAGTGGATAAACAAAATAGCCTGTGGAATGGAGTAAGTTGGAAACTTGGCAGGGGGTGCTTGGGGCCCTCTGTGAGGTGTGGTGAGCATGATTGAGTGTCATAACCAAGTGCAGAGCTCTCGTTAACCTTTTTCATTTAAAAATAGTCAGAATTTCACTGCACCCAACTTTGCGCTGATTAACTTGACAAAAGCTGTGGACTGCACCAAGATGTGGCTGTGGCAGCTTTTCCATTTGCTTCCATTTGCACTTAAGCAGCACTTGAAGGAATCCAAGTATTGTCTGTCTGTGAGAGATGCAACTTCTTTCATTTGTGTTCAGAGGGGAACAGAAGCACTTTCCACGTTTCTTTTGGGTGTCCGGAGAAAGATTTTGGAACCAAAAGAGAAAATTAGTCATAAAATTCAGTCATAAAATTGGGACGGCTTTGATTTTCAGAAGAACTGAATAACAGGGGTTTGGCGGATTATTTTTTAACCTGTATAATAAAGTATATGTGTATATATATTTGTTTTATTATTTTATGTATACATGCATGTGTATTTCTCTATACCCATATGCATAGCACATTGGTTTTATAGTAAATTGAGTAGAATTATCTCATTTTAAACTTCTATTCAAATGTTATACATTCATTTTGACTCCGAAATTCAAGTGATTATTATATATTAATTCTATGTTTCTGTGGTGTAACTGTCACCATCGGTAGATATTAGAACCATTTTGCATTTGGGAAGATGATTTGATAAAGAATTCTTTTTACAAAACAAAGAAAATATAGGTTCCATAGTTAGATGATGTTGAGCTCATTTAAAGGAAAAAAACAAAAACAAAAATCTCTTGGCAACAAATCAAAAAATAATAGAAACCAGGCAGCACAATTTGAACCAAAATGCTTAGTTACTGTTCTTGTTTTTTTCCTCTCAGTGGAAGGAGTTACAGACAGTTTTCACAGCTTCTGCATGGCCCAGTTTGAGTAGTGTGCAGTATGTGGTGTCTGTGGGGTCTGCACTGGCTGATGAGAGAGGAGGTACCTGTGAGGCCACAGGTTAAGGATGGAGCTTTCTCTGGGTTTCCTTGTTCCTTGCAGAAGGACCCACGCCAGATAAATTCTATCACTGGGTAATTCCCCAAATACTAAACTGCTAATACTAAATTTTCTCACTGGTTACTGCTATAATGCAGTGAAATGTAGACATTAACAATTACAATGTTTGATACAATTCTGTTGGACTAGCTGTATTCTGTAGCCCATATCTTTTGACCATAGATTACAGGTTGGAAACTGCTCTTTTGGAGTGTTCACAGATTCTTCATCCTCTATAGGAGAAAGAGGAGATGCAGTATGCAGAGGCAAAAGTATGAGATTTGGGGTGGTTGTCAAACATGTACTCAGCTAGCTGGCAGCACACATACCTGTACACACTGCCTGGGGCTAGTAGGTGTTAATTTATGCAAAGGGGAGAAGCATCAACAGGTGGTGGAGGTTTTTGGTATGACAGGATAAATTGAGCTAATTTGGTAGAAGAAAAATGTTGACTGCTTCTAGAAATGAAACCCCTTTTCCTCGTTCGCTTCCTGTTTTTCAAGGCTTGCCTATTTTGTTGTGTTGTATCCCCATCTCTCAAGCCTTTACTGAACTGATTCAGTTTGTTAATGTATGAAAAACATGAACAGTTTTATGCCGTATCAGTAAGTTGAACAGGCTTACTATAGGACAGGATGAGTGCCAGGAAGGGGTGGGCAGGATTTTGTTAACAGCACCTAGCTATTAGGTTGGCTCACTCTGGTGTGACTGCATACTTGTAGCATTCTGATCCAGCACAATTTGTAACGTGATGGTTGTGGTATTTCTACCAAAGGAAGGATTTGTGGGTTCAAATAAGAGATCCCAAAATGGCGATTAAGTTTTACAAATGTAGCCGGAGAGGTTGGAGTCCAGCATTTAAACAAAATTTAAGGCCAAAAACCCCCATGTTTGCTTACAGAGTACTTGTTAGAAAATACTTCCTGCTTCTACTCATCATGACTGTCAGACTCAGCACTTAAAATTCCTGGGGCTAAGCATGTTACTAGAATAGCAGGATAGTGTAAAACTTGACATTTTCTCATTGAATCTCCAAAATTACACACAAATATGATATTAGAGTTTAATAAACATTGTCTCATTAAAAAGCCTATGTTTGTTTAGGAGAGCAATAGAATTTCTCAGTTGTTTTTTTTAATTCTCTGCTGTTTGGAGAACTTCCTTGTGTCTTTTGCAAGGGTATGCATTTTATCATGTGTTTTTGAATTTCTGGAACACCTAGGTGAAAGGAAAATCAGTGGGGACCCTGTACTTCCGTAGGTACTTGGTAAGGAATGGAGGAGGTGATTGGCATTAAAGATAGTTCTCTGAAGCTAAATTTCCTCAAACTCACAGTAGTGGTGTGTGGGACAGGGCTAACAACAGGGGGTTGGTGGTACGAATGCTTCTTATGTCAGATGGGGTTTGCAAGATGTGTTTCCTCTCGTGACACTGTGCCATGAAATTGCGGACAGTGTGCCATATCACTGGGAGGTTGTAGGTGCTATTGTCACTATTTGTGACTTCTGTTTCTTCAGATATTTTTTTCCTTTGTTAAACTAATATGAGCTAAGTCAGTAAAATCGATGGAATACAGGTGTGAGGTTGCTATTCCATTTTAATCTACTTTTCAGTGTGAGAACAAGCTGTGAAGAGCTGTGTGCAATGTATTGTGGAACAGCAAACTTAATTTGGGAGTCTTCTTATTTGCATAAGAACCATATTGTTTTGTACTGATCTTATTGTGTCATGCTATTTGTACAGATTGAAGTAAAATTGTAAACTATATTATACGTGTTGATCAATACAAGAGGTAGCTTTTGTGCTGCTGCATTATTTATTTAGGATAGTACAATTTTCATTTGTAAATTTGTTTTAGATGTTTCTTGAAATTAGAAGGGAAATTGTGATTTGGGGATTTCTCTTAAATGACAGTTCTAATGTTGTAGGAAACTTAATCTTTTCCCTCTACTCTGCCCTGATGAGGCCACGTTTAGAATACTGTGTCCGGTTCAAAAAAGACAGGGATCTCCTAGACAGAGTCCAGCAAAGGGCCGCAAAGATGATGAAGGGCCTTGGAACATCTCCTGTATGAGGAAAGACTGAGTAATCTGGGACTGTAGAGCCTGGGGAAAAGAAGACTGAGAGGGTATCTGGTAAATGTTTACAAATATCTGAAGGGAGGTAGGAGGCAAATGGTTGAGGGCAGGCTTTTCTTGGTTGTATGCAGCTATAGGACAAGGAGTAAAGACCTAAAACTTGAACAGAGGAAGTTCCATACTAACATGCAGAAGAACTCGTTAATGGTAAGGGTGACACAGCACTGGAACAGGTTGCCCAAAGAGGTTGTGAAGTCTGCTTCTATGGAGGTATTCAAGACCCAGCTGGATGCCTACCTGTGTGACCTATTGTAGGGTACCTGCTTTAGCAGGGGGGTTGGATTTGGTGATCTCTTCAGGTTCCTTCCAACCCCTGTGATTCTGTGATTATGTTTTAAAGAACAGCTTTCCTAAACAAAATAATAGACTTAATTTTGCCACATAGAGAAGAATCCCTCACCAAATGATTCCATTAAGTTCATTATATCAAATACACTGTTTGCATTGCAGCGCGGCTTTTGCGATAATTGCATTAGCAAGGGTGAACTGCTGAAGGCTTCAGGGAATTTGTCAGAGAATATTACAGGGAATAACTTGTACTTTAAAAATGCTGAAAACTATATAGAAAAGCAAAGAAAAATCTTACCTTAAAATGAATGAATGGTCTTGGATGAGTCTTTGTTGATCGGTAGGATGTTCACTACACTTGAGCCACCTGGCCGAAGTCCTCGGAAGAATACACTTGTCCTAAGGAAGATCAGTCTTTTTGATGGCTAGTTCTCTGCACCAAGCCTCACCTTTTTCTTCACATATCTATCTGAGTGTTTATATGTTCACAAATCTTACGTAAATCCATGCACTTCTAGGGCAATTTCAAGCATTTCTATTATCAGTGTTTTATGATTTGTTTTATGTTAAAGCTTTCCTACTTGATGTAGCGTTTTAGCTCATAAATATTTATTTTAATGACAAAACAATTAAGTTGGTTTGTGTTAAACAGATACCATTTTTGGAGGTCAGCTGAATTTCAGATGAGTGTTTAGGAACACTATAATGGTGTGTAGGACTCAAGTCTGCTATGATTTGGTGTAGTTGAGAAACAACTACCAGTGTAACAGTGTACCAGTGTACAGACAGTTCTAATCAGCTCAGCAGGGTTGTATGAATGGGAATGCTTGCTTTCCATTTTTCTTCACTGAAAAAATCCCTTTACTGACAGCCAGCATTATATTGTGCCAAAAGAAGCAGTGCACAAAATTCTGATGTCTTTTTTAGGATGAAGATTAGTGTGGTTCCTGTGACTGTACATTGAAGTAGTGAAGTTTGCTTCAACCTAGTTAATATTTTTCATCTTAGCTGTAACAAGTGATCAGATAATTATTTTGTTCTTTAAAGCACAACCAAGCTTTTATAGATGCTCGACAGCCACTTTCACTACTTAAATTGATTCCAGGACGCAATAAAATTACTAAAATTTCTCACTTTATTTTCATGAGAATGAACGTTCCAGGAATATGCATGTAGGTCATATACTGTTTTTGCTGTAGTTAGTGCTTTTTGAAAATTGGGAACATCAGATGTCTCTAAATACAGTCCCACAGGAACAGTCAGTCGTTCCTTGGAAATAATTATTTCTTATTGAAAAATCGCTGTTGTAGCGCTATAATTTGCATGCAGCTGTGGGCACGTGACACTTTCACTGGATCTGCTCTTCTGGATGGTATTTGTGCAGAAGTATTTACAAGATCCATGGAGAAAATGTTGTCTTGTTTACTGTTATACCTGCCTGCTCCGATTTAGCCCAAATGGAGAGTAAATGGGTTTGCTTAAATTATCTTCGTTAGCTCGGCGTGACCTTCAGCACAAATGCAACTAACCCATTTTACAGCCGTGGCCCAGAAGTATTTGGGGCGCAGCTGCAGCTGTGCAGCCAAGCAGTGGAACCACTGGGGCGCGTGTGGTGTGAGCAGTGCCTGGAGTCACTCTGCAGCAGTGGTGCTAGAGACAAGGCAGGTCAGCCTGGCGTGCTCCCAGCCGCTGCCCCAGCTCAGCAGCTCGTTTGCAGCTTGACCACTTGATCTCAGATCTTAGTATCTGTGCTGTTCTTGTGTTAGTGAGCTGGATGGCTTACACTGCTAAGGGCTGGGAGGGAAGTGCCAGGAATTGTAATAAGGAAAGCTGCCTGATGTTTTCCTGGATAGGATGCTGGATTGATTTACTTATTTTTAATTCTATGGTATTTGTTTCTTTCTTTATAAATTTGCAAAAAATCAGTCTTTGGGGCTGAAATATTTGAAGCTGAATAGTTTCCTCCAACATAACCTTTTTTTTTCCTACCAAAATTATTTGGCTATTTATAACAATCTGTGGAAAAAAAAATACAGTTATTTCTCATGTCATCTTTTTGAAGATTTTTTTTTTTTCTTTTGCAAATGCTCACATCTCTCCCCTTGAAGCAGAAACTTGAAATGGCAGTGCAGAAAGTGCTGGTGATAGGCTCTGAGGGAAGAAGAGTGGCTTATGAGTCACAGCTCTGCCTTTGTCAGCAGTGTGAGAATCTCAGATCTAACCAAACTGCGTGCTCTTAAAGAAATCACAGCTCTCACATGATGTCCTGAGCGTGTTGGAGCTGCATGGCTGCAGTTAGCAGCATTTTCCATGTTGTTGAGCAAATGTGTGCAGATTGCACATGCTGTCCCTAAAACCAGCGGAGGTACACCTGGGAAGGTGTCTCAGCAGGAGGTAATGGATGGGGTTGGCCATCCTAACTGAGAGCTGAAAATCTTGCTTCTCTTATTCTCAGTGATTCCTCCTAAGACAGTTTTGGAAGAGAAACTGCTTGATTGGGAGAAATGAATAGTCAGCCAGTGGGTAGGAGGTTGATAAAATTGGGATGAGGGCAAGCGAGCTATGCAGGTCAGAAGGGGCTGTCTGGTGCCCTGGTGCCCAAGAACATGAGCAGAGCTGTGGCCTGGTCCCCACCCCAAATAAATAACCCCAGCTGTGAGCAGGGGAGACAGAGTTCAATATAAGGGCCCTTCCTCTTTCCATGCTCTTCATCCCATTGAGCAGCCCTTCTCTGCTGTCCTCCGTAGTGTTTTTATGCAGAAAAGCTAGGGAAAAAGCAGGAACGGGACTGACTTTTTACATGACCTGATAGTGATAGGACAAGAGAAATGGCTTTAAACTAAAAGGGGAGATTTAGGTTAGATGTCAGGAAGAAGTTCTTTACTCTTAAGGTAGTGAGACAGTGGCCCAGGCTGCCTAGAGAAGCTGTGGTGCCCCATCCCTGAAGTATGTTCATGGCCAGGCTGGATGGGTCCCCGGGCAGCTGAGCTGGTGAGTGGCAGCCAGCCCACAGCAGGGGGTTGGAACTGTTGGAATCTTTGAGGTCCCTTCCAACCCAAACCATTCTATGATTCTGTGACAAGGGATAAATCTAGGCTGAAAGAGACCATTGAAGGCAAGTGGGACATAGTAAGTAGCTAAGATGCGGGGTCACAAGAATTGATGAGCAGTGGGACTGAGAAGCTGAATCCTGGAGGCGGTGGGAGATCAGATCAGGAAGTGGGTGATTGGTCTGAAGGAGTTGATGGGAGTGCCAGGGCATGCAGGAGGAAGAACAAAGCAGGCGACACAAGGGGAGAGTGGCACTGCCAGTCAGCAGGGGACATGGCTGAGCAAGAAGAGCTGAAAAACAACAGGGAGTTGGGGTTCGGAGAGACCTGGGCCCTAAAGGCAAGAGTGAAAAAGGGATAGGACTTCAGTCAACATGGGCCAGTGGTTGTGGCTAGAGGAAAACAGGCAGAGGAGTTCTGGAAATGCCTTTTTTGTAAAGTTTTTTCATTATGAGGAAATATGTCTGCTTTAGTAGGAGCTCCTTCAGTATATGTTGACCACCACCTATTGCTAGTCCCTCGAAGAAGATTGCTTTGCCTCTGCAGTCAGTTGCTCATTTAGTCCTTTTCTACAACAGCCTGGAGATCTGAATGTGTGTAGGTATTGGTGTGACACCATCGCACTGCCTATTTCCGGTACCTTAGTTTAATTTTTCTGGAAGTGTTGATGCAAACATGTTTGCAGCATAGCATTGCCCAAGTCAAAGAAAGACAAACCCACGTTTGTCTTTGCAGATCTCCCTTGTGTTACAGCTGAGCAGTGTTTACCCATGTGTTGACATGCTGTTATTCCGCAGGACCCCTGCTCTGCCACGCACAGGATGGACCTGCTCTGGGGATGAGCCTGGTGCCCGCGGGGCGAAGGCTGTTTTCTGTGGTGGCCCAGCCTCGCTGACAGCAGGAGCCGTACGGATGCTCTACGCAGCTGCGTGCTGCCCTGGGGATCGGGACTTCCTTCCTGGCCGTGCTACAGAGTTCCTGTGTGATGCTAGGTGAGTTAGTTGAGCTGGGCTTTTTTCCTGATTTTGTGCACCTTGCTTTCCAGCACATGACTTCAGATCTTTGTATCTGATTTGGGAAAGTGCTGAGCACTGATAACTGTAAGGGAGGCAGCGGGGGCTGAGGTTTGAAAGTGCTATATAAAGCATGCTGTAATGCTAAGCACTGCGAAGAATGAGGTCTGAGTTGTGCCAAACTGCAGACAAAATTGTGTTCAGAACTGGGGAATCGTTTTGACCCTTAAAGCTGGCTTTGCTTTGGTTAGGAAGTTAGGAATAACAGAGTTATTCTGAGTCGAGAGTAACAGTGGGAGTAACCCTTCTGTTTGTTGAGCTGGGCTGCGCTGCTGAATTCACAAAGAAATGATTTGTTCCGTCTTCTAAAAAAAGGTTTGAATAACGTGCAGTACAGAAGGAATCGGCCTATATGGCAAATACCAGGAGGGAGGCAGCTCCCTGCTTTGGTTCTGTATGCTGAGCAGAGCAGAGGTGCCCTGGAAGTTCAGTGACGCAGTGCAGGGCACACTGAGCCATACAAGCAAGGGCAGAGTGCAGGTTGCTCTGAAACTTCTGGTATTTCCTCCCGCGAGTGCCTGCCTCCATACACTGATTTCAGCCTAGATGTCCGTATCGCACAGTCTGATTTGGGGTGCAGGAAGCAGGGCATTTTTTTGATGCTGTCAACTCAGATAATGTATGTGCGCAGAACTGAAATGACAGGGAAATTCATCGCTCATCCCTGGCACATGCCTCTTGTGCCTGGTTATTGTATCAGATACAAAGCGCCCAGTGTTTGTAATACTCACTATCAGAATGGCTTGAGGTCAGAATTTCAGCTGCATTTCTTCAGTCTCAGGATCTGTGTTTTCCCAGCATGGTGTCTGCAGTCGGCTACGATAGCGCTTCAATCAGTAGATAGCGGGGAAATTTTTGGCCAAGGCATGGTTAAGCTAAATATTGTTTTAACTTAACTAACCTGAATGCAGAATATCTAACATTAGATCAGATTTTATGAATTAACCAAGAGCACGGTGCCTAGAAACATAGCGAGTGCATTTGCCAGATAAGCTGTTACTCTGTGTTGCAGAAGAGGGAGGCAATAAAAGAGCTGAAGCTTTAATAGTAACTAAATATTACATTAAATACACAGAGTAAGAATGCACATTCCCCTTCCAGCCTGCTCACGGGGGATCCACTGCATCTGGCTCTGCGAGTGGCTGCAGCACTGCTTCAGGCACAGAGCAGGGTTTTCAGTGGTGCTTTCTAAGAAAACCTGAGGTATTTTTGTTTGACTACTGCCCTGCAGGGGAAGTGTTTATTTAAATCCTTGTGTTTCAAATATTTAAAAAAAAGAAAGGTGGGGAGGGGAGGGCAGAAATGACCTGCATCTTAAGAGCAGAAGTTAAAAATGAAATCCTTTGCTTTGCCCAGAGCATTGGAAATGATGTTGCAATTAGACTGATGCAACAACCCCTGGTATAGGACCAACTCGGAGGCTGCTGCAGGGAACTGGGGGTGCAGCAGCAGGGCACCGTGCTGGCACCACTGTGTGGAGTTGCTCAATGGGGGGGGGGGGGGGCAAGCAAAATGCAAACCCGGGGCTGCGGTGGGAGGGAGCTGTGCGCTATCAGCATGCCTACTTCATTTCAGCAGCACATCCAAGCTGGGGTGGAAAATCTTTCCTGCTAGGTGAAAGAAATAATGGAAATGGAAGCTAATTTTGCGCTGGTATATTTTGAAAGCTGCTCATAATAGTGGAGTTTATTCATAGCACTTCATTTTTTTTTTTCAATAGAAAAGTAAAATTCCTTTGGGTTAACTGAAACATCTGTTGAACAAATTGATTCAGTTTCATGAGTCTGTTACTGATTCTGAGGACTGGATGATGCTTTATAAAACCAGTACAGTCTGAGGTTTAGTGCCCATATCCTTTCATTTTTTTATTATTATTAAAGTAGGTCATTTTGAAGTGTTATGTTTTATGAATATAGCAATACCACAATTAACATTTTTCGTATTTTAAGTTTTCCTTCTAATGAGTTTTCTTCGCTGTTGTTTTTAATCAGCGTTGCTGATATCTGTATACAGTTTCCAGCTTTTTGTCCAGTTCTTAGTAATAAAGTATTTGAGCAATTAAAAAGAAATAAATAAAGCAAAAATCCACCTTTTTCAGTACACTTCTGCTTGTGTTTCCTTGTTTCAGTCGTTTCTTCTACTCTCTTGCACTTGTGAAGGAAATTTGTATGCCAGCAGTATTTTACTTGCTCCCACTGCTGTTGTCTCAAGTGGGAGAGGCTGCGGACTCCTCCTCTAGAGATATTCAGGACCCACCTGAATATCTCTAGAGATATTCTAGAGACATGAAAACATCCTGCTTTCATGTGTAACCTGCAGTAGGGAACCTGCTTTAGCAGGGAGTTGGACTCAGTGATCCCAGGGGGTCTCTTCCAACTCTTACAATTCCGTGATTCATCTCAGACTTCACAATTGTGGGAAGAATGTTGTGGGTGACAGTTCATGACTTCATGTGGTGGAAGATAAGTGTGTCATAAGAATCAGAACTGATGCCACTTGAATTAACAAGGAAACATTTGAATGCAGTTTATAAGAGTTTGTTCACGTGCCTCAGAAATGCATTAATTTAATCTCATGCACATGCACACAAAGTAATTTATGTTTCTCAGATATATTTCCTACCAATATAATCACTGAAGGGAAATCACAACTAAGTGTGATGTTAGTAAGCAAATGAAATCATGTTGTTTGGGCTTAACCGTTAAGTATACAAAATCAGTGCCAGTGCTTTTTGGGTACTGTGTAACTAGCAGCATTGTTTTGACATGTTTTTCATTCATCATTGAAGGGGAAACGCTGAACATTGAATTTAGACAGTGAATACATGTGTTATTTGTGGTGCACATGTGATGTGGATAATATAAGACTGACATTAAATGCACACATTCAGTGTGACCGTAAGCAGTGCTGTTGTCAGTTTCTTGGTCAGGGTAGTTGACTACTGTTTGGAGTAGCTTGAGTAATAAAGGATGTGAACTGAAGCTGATAATACTTAATAATTTTGCCTTAATTGATACTTTCCTGTATTTTTTTATTATGGCTATTTTTGAAACTTTAATACATGTTAATTATGTGGTAATTCAGCTGTTGTCTTTAAAGTAAAAGATAATGCAAGTATAAATGAGAGAGACAGCAGTGTGCTGTATCATTGCTGTTTTTTTTTCTGTGTGGGACTGCTTCACTGAAAAGGAATGGAGACATATAGTTGAGTTTTGTGAGGGTGCACTGGCAGTTTAAGGAGCTGCCCTGCTGATAAGATGTTCCACGCTCCCCTCGTGTTAGCTTTGTCCTTGGTGCAGCTCCCTGTAGTCTCGGATGACATGAAATGAAGCGAGGGGGAAGTTTTGTGGCTGAAGTCTTGTGCCAAGTCTTTTTGAAGTTGTATGTAACAGCTGTGCTGTAGCTAAAGAAAGTCTTTCTTTGGCTCCATCGTAACATCTGCATAATCTTTAACAGCGGAATTGTTCCACTGTGATGTATCATTTAGCTAATCTGAGCTGCCTTCATTGAATTCTTTTTTATTATTTTTTTCACGTTAGAAATGCTTAGAGTACTTTTGGGGGAGATAAGATTGCAGGGCTGTGGGCATAAATACTTCCATGCAGAATCAGTAGGCCTCAGTCCAAAATAAAAATAATTTTTAAAAGAGTTGAGATTTAGAATTTGTCTGTAGTTTGGCAGTGCTCTTAAGGTAACTGCAACCTTAGTCTGCACCCCGAGAACTGGATTTCTCTGTGTCCTCCCTATTTGGAAGGTAGAACCTGAATATAGGGTGACTTTCTTTGAGGATGTCACCAAAGTCGTGTCATTGCTGCTAACCTCAGTCTCATGACTTCCCGAAGAGTGCCTTGCAACCCTGCAGTGGAGGTATTGCCCTGCCTCCTTTGTGCCACATTTTGGGCTGGCTCTGCAGCTCCTTGACTGTGTGGCTGCACCAGAGTCTGTGCTGAGGGTGATTTGGAAGGAGAGATGGTAGGCCTGGCCTCTTCTGGTGGCAAATGGGCTGGTGGGCTGCTTTGAATCATGTCTGTGCTTGGGGAAGGAAGAAGGAGACCAAGGGAAGAGTCTGAGAACAAGTGTATGAATTACACTTTTTTACTTGGAAAGTTAAGAGAATTTGTTACACCCGGTGTAACGACATTTGAAGTTTTACCTTTAGAATTTCTTTAGTATTTATTTTGTTTGGAGGAGTTTTGTTGTTGTTGTTGTTGTTTTAATAAGAACTTCTTAATTGAACCTTTATTTAATCTTTGCCCAGTCTGAGACTAAGTGGTCTGTAAGAGTCCTCCCTCCATTAGCACTGCAATGCTGGCACATTTCAGAGTTATAGGATTGGATCCGATGACCAGATGTAAGAGGCTGTCTTGGAGAGCAGGTAGTAGAAGTGCTGACTCTTCTCTGTATTAAGTGTTTTGGAGATCTAGACTGTAAATACCTTTATAGGGGGTATTTGAATCTCAAGCTGTATGTCAGGAAACAAAGCTGGAACAATATGCTGCAAATTAAATGTCCTTTTTTTTTTTTTTTTTAAGTAAGAATTATCATCATATCTTGTCATCCGAAGTTACTGGAGATATGCATTTGGTATTTAATTGATCAGTCTATAGATGCTTTCCTGCTGTAATCTGTTAGGAAAATAACTGTCAATGGAAAAGCGGAGGGCTGCTTTATGTAATTGCAGAAGTTTGATTTGAGAGATCCAATTAAATAAGCAAAGTAAGAGAAAAGGCACAGGGAACATCCTGCTGCTTATTAGGGTTATTAAATGGTATTTTCAAAATTATGTTCTGGTCAAATAATGATTTTTTTTTTAAATAATTATTTATACAGAGAGGACTGTGTTGCTCTACATGCTTAGCGCCTATAAAATTGAACATACACTTGCCACAATTAAAAATTAATAGTGTACTGTTCAGAATAACAAGGCTGCTATTAGAAATTGCTTGAAATATACAGCATATTGAGTGGAAAAAGACGGACCTGCTGGTGTGTGTAGCCGGAGTGCAGGCTGCGTGCCTGGTGGGACATGCAGTGACCGTCAGCCAGCCCTGTGCATGCTCTGATGACAGCTGGGTGTTTGGGGCTCACACATGTACAGCACATGTGCTTCCTGACGCCTGTGGAATATTATTAGGCCTCAGAAATGGAGATGCCTGACAGCAGTAGTTTAATATATGAGTTTTATCTACTCATTTAAAAATAGAAAAATAGGATCTTAAGGCCAGTCTTCAAAACTAAGCACGTTTAACTTTTCTGGAACTGGAATGTATTAATGTGAACTAAGCGATAGTAGTGGAGTATTCGCTTCAAAAACAGGAAGTGCCCACATTATATAAATTGCATAGTTTCGGCTATCATAAATGTGGTTTCAAAGCAGTTGCAGGAGTAAAGCCCAAAGTAGTTATAACCAGCTTACTTCCTCTTCCAGTCAAAGTGCAAATAGCCATATAATTAACAATCCATGGCTCGTTTTCTCTAACGGAGTAAAGCATTCTATTTCACGTGTTCCATCCCTGTATAAACAGGGAACTCAACACTCTGAGGAACATTTGGAAACCCCGATATTCCCGCTCATAACCAAATTCACATTGAGGATCTTCGCTCACCCTGTGCTTGGCAGTGATGCCCAGCCTGGCCCATGTCCAGGTCCTGCCTGTGTCCAGGGGAGCCTCGCCAAGCTGGCTGCCAGCCACCATAAGCTGCACGGGGCAGCAGAACCTGCCACAGAGCTGGTAGACAGCTTCTCTCTTCAGGGACTTCCCTCCTTACATTTCATTACAAATTGGCTTTATTCAAAGTCTTTTATCATTAATTTTTTGAGGACTGATTGCTCAGCTGTTTTGGACAGCTTTTTTTCTGAGTTAATTCACCTATCCTGTCTTCGCCTCTACTGGTGCGCTCAGTATGGCAGAAAAGCACAGCAAATACAGAAGGATAAGAAAAGTTCCCCTTTGACTCCCATACTAACAGGTCATTTCAAATATGTTTTAGGCTGTATGGGGCCGTTGAGGAGAGCTCCAGCTTCTCATCCAGAAGAGGCCTGTCATTGCTTCTCTGCCTCTGCTGCTGTCAGGTGCTTGAGCAGCAGATTCTTCCTGATTCTTCCTGAATATTCCCTGCTCTCTCTGCTTGCTGGGAGGAGCCAGAGAGGAGCCTGTCCAGGGACAGGCAGCTCTCTCAGTAGAGCTCTGGGGAAGCCCTGCTCGGCTGCTGAGATGTAAGCACTTGCCACATAGCCAGGATCACTAGTGGAGCTTTTCTTGTTCTGACAGCCTTGGAGAGGCTTTTCGTCATGTGAGAGGCTGCATGACATTTTGCAAAGCCCTGTAAGAACCTTCAGGCTGAGCTCAACAAACATTACTCTGTCCTACACATAATATGATGGCAAAGAAACATTTTCTTCCCTTTCCTCTTCCACTATCAGATAAATAGTGGATAGTGTTTACCCAAGGCCTTGCGGAGTATTATGCATTTATGATGACAGTTTTTTACTTTATGCAAGAAATAATCGCTATAACGACTACTTCATGCTGTGCTACCTGAGGTTTTCCCTTCTTCAGGAAAAGCTGGCTTACCCATTTTGCTGTCACTGGAATAACCAGGAGATCTATGTGGATGTCCAGAGCCTTGATTCATCCCTCTGAATGGAATTTTAAAAGCAAAAGAAGAGTTAGAATCATAGAATCGCCAAGGTTGGAAAAGACCTCCAAGATCATGTAGTCCAACTGTCAATATTTTCCCACTAAACCATGTCCTTTAGTACAACATCTATATGTTTCTTGAACACTTCCAGGGACAGTGACTCCACCACCTTCCTCCCTGGGCAGCCTGTTCCAGTGCTTGGCCACCCCTTCATAGAATAAATTTTTCCTAACATCCAGCCTGAGGGCTTAATAGCCACTGCATAAAAACCAGTTTACAACAGCAATCGTGAAGGGACAGAAATCAGGACAGTTGTGCTTGGAGCTTCCCAGAATTTTTGGCTGTTTTAACAGGGAAGACAAGAGAAAACCAAGGAAAGTGAGAACTGCTGTAAGACTTGTGAAAAACCGTGGTTGTTTGAGGTGTTTCTTTCATTCTAATACTGTACAGTAAGGGTCATAGCACATTCAGCTGTATAAAAGATTCCTTCCTGTTCTACGAGGAGAGACTGAGGGAACTGGGGCTGTTTAGTCTGGGGAAAAGAAGGCTGAGGGAGAGACCTTATTGTTCTCTTCCAATATCTGAAAGGTGCTTACGGTGAGAGTGGGGTTGGTCTCTTCTCACTGGTGCCAGGTGACAGGATGAGGGGAAATGGCCTCAAGTTGCACCAGTGTAAGATTAGGTTGGATATCAGGAAGAACTTCTTTACAGAAGGGGTTGTTAAGCAGTGGAATAGGCTCCCAGGGTGGTGGTTGAGTCACCATCCCTGGATGTGCTCAAAAAACCGTTTGGATGTGGTGCTCAGGCACATGATTTAGCAGAGGGTTGTTAGTTAGGGTAGTATGGTTAGGCTGTGGTTGGGCTCAATGATCTTTAAGGTTTTTTCCAACCTGAGTGATTCTATGATTCTGGTCTTTCAGTGTTTTCAGAGAACGTACAGCTCCCACTCTGAAGGAAAGTGGTAACACAGCTTACATTTGAGCTTCTCCATACTCTGTTCTGTGCATAGGTAGAATCATAGAATCACCAAGGTTGGAAAAGACCTAAAAGATCATCCAGTCCAACCATTCACCTATCACCAGGTAATTAATTATAAGATAATTGTAACATTATCATCACTCATTCAGAAGAGCCTTATCTTAGGCACTTGCCAGAGTTACTCATGTGTTTCTTTGCTTAGCATGACATGGCCGTAGTTTCCTTCATGGTTGCCTTCCTAATCCAAGCTCAGGTGTTGAAACACGCTCACATTGTGTGGTGCTTTCTCACCAACTTAAGTGTCTGGAATGGGCTGTTTTGTCAAAGAGGGTGGTAGGACCAGTCACTTCAATGCAACGAATAGTTTGCTCTCATTTGTGCTATAGTATGGTCCCAGAGGTGGTCTGTGGGCTAAGACCAGCCTGCAGGAGATGTCTGTCTCTGCTTTTTGCCAAAGGAGGTGGGGAGTTCAGAAGCAGCAGATGCTGCCCAGCACCTGGGATGTTATTCAGGGCTTGTCCCAGTCCAGTTTAGAGGACAGCCTCTAAGGCAGTGGAGGGAGTTCAATAGAAGAGTCTCCAACCTTTTTTGGTCCAGTCTTATTTCATCACTGGCATCTTGGCAGTATATCTGGGATAACTCCTTGTGGCATGTGCAGGCTTGTCGGGTCAGCAACTACCATGAAGACTCAGTGGTGGTGTCTGTGAGAATCAGGTGGTGGGAGGAATCTATAGCCAACCACCAAAACATAATGGCAAAGCCCTTGTAAGAAGTGACCTCTTTTAATTGAAAACCACATCCTTCAAGACTGTTCATTAAAAATGCTTTTATCAATTACAAGCTACCATGGCATATAAAAAGCATAAAATTTGCATATGACATAATTCAGATTCTAATTGCCATTTGAGAAGTCAAATAGTTCTTTCTGAGGAGACATAGTATTATTGTAGATTATGTTATGGTTTTATATTGCATTTTAAGGAAATTTAAACATTGATTTGAGACAGTAACTATTAAATGTGAAAAGAGCATAAGAAGTTGGAATGGAAAAAAACCACAGTGCATGTAAATGTATTTGTCATTGGTATGCTGTGATAGTCTATAAAGATTTTATTATCCTGAGATAATACACATACCCATTACATGAGAGTACTGAATATTTATTTAATAGATGCAGGTTGTCCAAAGCAATTATCTCTATGCTCAGTTGTGTATTTTTATTATCACAAGGTTAAATACTAAATGAAGATTTCAATTTTTTATACTATTTACATTTTCTTTAAATTCTACATTTTTCCAGTCGTCTGTTTCAAGAATTTTCACCATTGATCATTAAAGGAAGCATTAAGCTCAAGCTGTAACAAGGAGATTCAGGTGAAAACAAAATAATACGAAAATCATGTACAAAAAAGGCTTTAAGATTTTAGTTTTAAGATCTCAGCTTGCATTATTTCTCTCTTTCAGCTGATGGTAGGAAAAACTCTAAGTTACTTTTATGCTTGTGTATTTAAATAATCTACATTACTTAACTCAGGCCAAAACACAGAAATGCATATACTGTGGTAGAGAGTCACTGCAATTAGTCTTGGCCTCTAGTATTTTCTGCAGGATTGTTGTTCTTTAATTAAATTGAATGAAAGCACCAATTCTCCTGCATCGCACTTCCCTGCAGTTGGTGCTCTGTGAACCTACATGAAATCCAGGTACTTGTAAATCCCACTGAGCCTCATCAGGCTGCCCTATGGTTTCTGGCCTGAAAGATCTGCTTCCTAGGGATAGACTGTTTCTCCTTGTCGGGAATGGGGCCCTTGCAAGTCAGCTAACCAGACTGCTCAGACCAGTGTTGGACTCTCCAAATTGCCCCAGTAATATAAACGGTAGTATAAATTCATGCTCTATACCTGCAAACTTTCTAATATTTCTTTTTGAGCTGTAGAAATATTATATTAGAAGTGATGCACTCTTCAAAGAAGCTATAACCACCTGGGTTCAAAGCCTGTGTATTTTTATTCTGGTGGGACCTCTACTGAGCAATAGTCTCATTTAGAAGATTTCTGAACTCTTGTTACTGTAATGTTGCAGTTCTTATCTTCAATAATTTAACGATGGTTTCAGGGCTTCTTTCAACTTTTGGTCATAAGATCTTTCCATTTTTCTTCCAAATCTGGTTTCTATTTCAGACAGACTTTTATTTTCCAGAAAGAAAAATCACAGAGTTCAGGAGAAGTAGTGAAACTTCAGAATTCTGTTTTCTGCAGTGTTTTAAATCAGTCTTCTGTCATTGTTGTTAACAGGGGGTACAGAAAATGTAGAAAAAAAAAATCAGCATTTTCCAAGCACGTGGAGATTTATTCAAACATTAGGTTCATAAACAGATCCACGGTCCATCTTGTCTGCGAGTTTGTTAAAGATTTTAGACAGGAGTGATGGAGAATGGATCAACATTTTTCTAATTACATGTTCAGACAGCGCCATAGAAGTACCTCCAAGTGCAGACATTGATTTAGAAGTACATGTTTTCTGGTTTGCTTTTGACAGTACCTATATGTGTTAATTTCTGAACTGGGTACATGGTTGCTAACAAAGCACAAATGCAGTAAGCATAGCTGACGGATCCCAGAGCATCAGTCTTTGTTTAGCAGCTGCTAAGTAAAATCCTGTTGTCTTTGTAATGCAAGAGGTAAGATGATAAGGGCTGTTTCAGACTGATTTTGGTTTATATATTCGGGGTAATTCTTATTCTTCTTTCTTTCTTTAAAAAAAAATAAATAAATTCTTTTTATGTGAATGATTGTGACTACATAATTTTAATTTTGAGTGTGAATGCATTTTAGGTTATGAACTGCTTAAAAGTGATTGAATGTTATTCATTTGATTATTCCCTTGTATATGTTACTTGACTGATATTTTCAGTGGCATGGGCTTGCTTTTGTTCTCTGTTGCATTTTCAAAGGGTTTAGCATGTAAGAATCAGACATGAGACACAGCTATGCAACTATTCATGAGTGTCGACTTTAGTTTGTCCTTGGAGATAGAGTGCACATGCATAAATACTGAATTTAAAAAAAGGAAGTAAAGGATCACAAATCTATCACAATTCATAGACTACAGTAAAATACATGTCCTTGAAAACGTATCTCTTTCTGTATAACTTTTGTTAGAAAACGTGGGGCCTGTCTGCTTTCCTTTGAAAACTGCCTAGCAAAATCCACTATAGGTAGATTTGAATCTTATGATACTTGTGTTAAACAGTCTTTTAGTATAACCATCTGTCTCCTTTGGGCTGTCTAAATTAGCTTTCTAAGAAATTATAATAAGGTCATATATTCTCTTTTATTTTTAGTCTTCTTTCCTATGGAATGAAAGCTCATGAGGTCAGCATGAACTTGTGTACACGCACACTCGTGTTGTTCCTTCATCTCCCTTCACAGAATCATAGAGTCGTAGAATGGCTTGGATTGGAAGGGACCCCAAGGATCATCAAGTTCCAACCTCCCTGCCATAGCACGGCCACCAACCTCCAGATCTAGTACTGCTTTCTTTGGTGGCAGCTTTAACTGTTGGGGATTTTGGTCATGTCTTTTGGCAAAGCAGAGATCTCTGAAGTCAGAGCCCACACGTTTTGTGAAAGCAGGTATAGGTGGGAGCACCTAGACATGTCCTGACAAAGGGAAAGGTTGCAGCCTGAAATAATCTTAAATCTTATTAGTTGCGTGTGAATCCTAGGAATGGGAAAAGATAGGCTTTTCACAAACGGTCCAGCTGTGGGAAAAGCTTCCTTCAAAGCTTTTGCCTTTCTAGATGCAGAAGTCAACCAACCAGGAGATGCAAATCTGTGGGAGATGAAGCTTCATTAATTCTGTTGATTGTGGTACTGCTTGTTGTGTAAATATTTTAATAATAGTAATAATATCAGCAGCATAAATGTCTCCATTCAACCTCTTGTTATGTATTCAATGTTTACATTAAAAATGTGAGGATAGTCATGTGAAAATCCTGATTTTCAAAGACACTTTCACAATGAACACAAAAAGTTAGTTGAAATGCCTGCAGAGCTTCTCTTCCCCTCTCAAGGCACACGGAGCGGTTGCTCCCCTCCCTTCCAAGCTGCAGGTACAGTGAGCTCCTTCCAGCCACGTTCTGCATGTGGTTCCAACTGCACGCGGCCAAAACTGCTGGAGCTCTTTACAGGGAGGATTTAGCATGGTTGCTGGGCTCCAGGGGAGTTCACTGGGAAGAACAATATCTCTACAGTACGCTTACTGAATATGGAAATAATAATTATTAAGCTAACCAACAAGACATGTATTCTTAATAAAATGTGTGGGTAGTTTTTTTTCTTCGGTGTAATCATATGACTGTACAATACAAAAATTGCTTTGAGAGCGGGTCAAAGATTACACGTAGCAAAGACTGCTGTGATTGGTTATGAACAAGTGAAAATACAGTAAACTTTTGACCCGGCAGCAGCAAATGGAACTGTGTAAAGCACCTACAGATGGCAGGGTTTAACATATAGTCGGCCTCTCGCCCTTTCACAGCAATTACGATCATATTACAGCGGGCACGGAGGGGAAGTCGCTTTGTAACTGTAATACAGTGCGTCTTTGAAAGTTTTGCATATGCAGTTGCATGTTTCATTTCGGTGCAGCCATCAATTAGCTTAGCAGAAAGAATCCAACTTCTGTCGTTCTTGTTTGCCTTAATGGTTTCCTGAGCAATGTGCCAAGTTGGTTTTGAACAAAAAATCATTTGACCGTTCTGAATAATTTTGATAATTCGGACCGCGGGGTATTTATTGCTGAGCCTTAAAGACGTGATGAAGGTTTTATGTGTCCTGCTGCTGCCGTGGGGTTGAAGGGATGAGGAAGTGTGACTTCAGAGAGACCTGGGAAATGGCCCTACCAATAATCCTATTTGGTTCTTGGTTTCTTTTTGATGCATGCATTTTTCCAGTGGAGTTTCGAATAACAAGATCAGTGGATAAACTGCATTTATTAGTCTGACAAAAAATATTGTGACATGTAGGCCATTTGGCTGGGCTTTGGTTTCATTTGTACCTATGAAATCACAACTGACATCAAGTGAAAGAGTCTTGTGAATGAGAGACTGATTTCCTGTGAACTTTGTCTGTCAACAAAGTCAGAAGCCCGGTTGCACTGCTGGCGCAGAGCGATGGTTGCAAGGCCTTCTGAGCACAGTTCATACAACCCGGGGCCTATCAGGGAGCTGGCTGAAGTGGAGGATCTTTGTGTATGCACTTCTCCCATGTTTGCCTTTGGTCGTCACGCTTTGACACGCTGGCAGTCAGGAAAGCAAGCCTACATTGTAGAAGGTGTGCTGCCTCGTGTTTGTGTTGCGACCACTGTCTTCCTTCCCATGTCTTTACTTTGCCCACTGGTTTATAATCTGACGTGTATGCCAGATGTGGAGGGGTGCAGAGGGAATGCTCCAGTCTTTCAGACCATTCCGTGAAGGGAGTTATTTTATTATAACTGCGGTTCACAAAAATTTGCCTTTGGTCTTCCAGGATGACTTTTACAGAGAGTGGAAATTGCAAGCATATGGTAGTAAGATAAATAAGATACTGAAAAATGTTGTTTTGAAGGAAGGAAGAATTTTCAAATACTGATAAAATAAAGGTGTTTTTTGTTTTTTTTTCCCTTCATGTTGAAGCTTGCACTTGCACTTTACATTGACTGCTGGGTTTAATTCCATTTGTTTTTGGAGACAAATGTATTCTCTTTAGCCATGCCTGTACTTGCAGCAAAGAGCTGCTGCTGAAAGCTTTAAGGCACTTAAATGGCTCAGTGACTGTTACCACATGAGTTTGATTGATTTGGTCACACAGGATTTTGAAACTTTCCAGTTTGTTAAAATACAGTGAAATGAAAACTACTTGAATGCCGAACAACATACCTTATTGTCAACTAATTCCTTCTACTGATTTTTAACTCTCCCTCCAATAACAAACAAACAAAAAACACCAAAACAAACTTTGTTGTTTAAAAATACCACCCATCCATCCTTCTCTTGTACTGATGAGCAGAAATCAGGTGGCAGAGGGCTGGCCTTGGTAGAAACTCATAGGTTGGCAGAGTGACCCAACAGACCTCGTTAAAGCCTGAGTAATCTTGATCTTCAAGGAAGGAGCGTAATTCTTCAGCGTCAGAGGCTTGTCTCTGTTGTGGCCATGACTTGTGTGGATTTGCTGTTTGCGTGGCAGCTATTCCACCTGAAAATAGTGACTGTTGTTGGCACATTTCTACCTTGTAAGTGCCAATTTCAAGTAGGTGTTCCGAATTTGTTTTTCTTTGGGAACATAGAAAAGAAAAACAGCTTGGCAGGGAAAGAATTTTCTTTAATGTATAGAGCGGAAAGGAAAATTAATTAATAAGATGGCTTTCGTACTTGGGAAGTTATTTTAGCAACTTATATTCGTCTTTTATGATCTTTTTCATGTGCAAAAAGGAAGGTCCCAAAATGTTATTATTGAAACTTTATTGAAATATGATGGGATTATTTCCATAGCTGCACTGATTAAAGTAGAAAACTAAGTGAAGGATGTGTACACAAGTCCTATTTTAGGAATAATAGACTAGCTAGTTACAGATTGTAGGAACTGAAACATCTCCAACAATTAATATCTACTTAATAAATATGCTACATAATTGTATAAAATGGAAAACGTTGACCTTTCTGAGGGATATATTAAATCTTTAACAAGTTATACGTACTTCATAGCACCTGCATTTTTTTCTTTTTCTTTCTGTAACAATTTCTGGAAATAAAATAGTTAAAATGACACTTTCAGTATTGCTTAAAGCAGCCTAGGAAGGTTTCCATTATAAATTGAACAAGAAGTTCCTATCTGCTCTTCGCTAAGTAGGTGAAACTCCTGTGTGCCATGTTAGCATAGTTTCCTTTCAGTGTTATCTAAATACCTCATTTAGTTTTCCTTTATTCTCACCATGAAAAAGCAACAGACAATAGCTATCACCTTGCATACCGATACAATAACGCATTGTGTGCTTGTCTCTTAACTTTCCTCCTATTCTGCTCCCAAAAGATAACTTTCCAGGCCTGGTGGAATTCTTTCCTTATTGTCCTGTATGGAAGCATAACTTAACTGGGTCAGAGCTTTGCTAGCCTAATTCAGGTGTCAAAGTCGAGTCACAGAAGGGCACCATTACTGCTGAATCGCTAACATTTAGGTCACTACAAGTGAATTATTGTCACAAGAATATTCTAGATATTGAGAGGTTTTTAAACTGTCTTTAAACCATTGGAAAATCATTAGAAATAAATTAGCATATAGATGTTGTTTGTCTGCGGCACACTGAGCTAAACGTTGGCTGTGGAACTTCACAATAAAAGTAGTAATTTTCCATTTAAATCTAGTTAAAAGAACTTTTATTCCTGATAGATTTAATTTATTAGGGAATAGTAAATAGACAAGGTGCAGAGTTAAACCTCTTTTCACAGAAAGCACCAAAATTAAGGTGAAATACTCGCTATGAGTGAAGCTTCTGAATTTGGCACTCTTCATTTGCAAACTGGGTAGGAATGCAGAAGATCCTTGTCCTGAGGTGAGGGATCTGATGAGAGATTTCTCTTCAACCAGCTGCTCATGCAAGCTAGAGGGGGCATCAGCTTCGGACAATGCGTGAGATGCAGCAAACATCTTGAAAATGAGAAAAGGGTCATTTGACCCTCATTTTCTATGGAAGCGGGAATTAGCTTGATGCTAGTCTTCAGCAGAAGAGTGTGCTTTTTGGGGTCCGTGTCAGCTCAGGTGACTGTTTTGACCTCGTGACAGTCAATCCCAAGCACAGCCAGAGCAATATTAGTGTGCAGATTAGTGAAAGCTGATTGGCGAAAGCAGAGGCAGTGCCCATGTTTGCAGACGTGACCACTTAAAGCTAATAAGATTATAATAATTTACATAGTATCTACTTAAGCACAGGTGGTGAAAGTAGTAGTGAGGGGCGGAAAAAAAGGGTAAGGAGCTTACATATAGAGAGATATGGGGAGAATTGTGGTGAAACATGTCTGACACGGTGGCTCTCTAGCGCAGGGGCTGCGTGCAGCGCTGCCCTTGATGCTGATATCTCTGCTTACACTTCAGCTGTATGGGAATCAAAGACCACACTCTGCTAAGAAGCATTACTCACCTGTTCAGTACATTTGGCTATTTTTTTGCACCAGGTGCAAATACCAAGACTTTTAACAGCTTCTCGTAAAAACCCACACAGGAATTTTTGATGACATATGCATGTTTCATTTTACTGTCTGCAGGACTCCATTTGCACAGAGGAGCGTGTATCACTCAGTCTTCAGCACAACTTTATGCTCTGAAAGCTTAAGAAATTCTCTAAAACATCATCAGGTTGCTTTGTTGTGGATGACTTGGTCAGAAAATAGCAGCTACCTCCTTGCCCATTTTGTATTTTGGTACCCAAATTGAGCTGGGAGAGGCTAGGAAAAAAGAGAGGGATTTTAAATCATTGCCCTTTAATTAATCCCAGGAAAATGCTGGCAAATCTTGTCTTTTCTTAATGCACGGAGCACATCTTTTAAGTTCATTTCGTTCTTGTAGTGTAGACAAGAGCTGTTTTTTTTTGTTTCAAAATGATACTTTGGTTTGCAATTGCCACGTTTTGGGTTTACCTCATTTTAGCACATGCAGAGGAAGGAGCGTGTGTGGTTTGAGATTTGTTTTCTTCCTTCCCCCTTTTTTTTTTCTTTTCTTTTTTCCCTTTTTAAAAACTTGAGGGTTTTTTTGTTGTTGTTTTTTTTTTGGTGAAGGGGGCATTCTTATGTTTTAATTGAATCTGGCTTTGGTGTGCTTTTACGGAATCATGTTTTATCATGAATTGTTATATGTCAGTGGTAATAATAGTGGCAATTTTTTTTTATTATTTTTTTAATTTTTTTTGCCTGTAAAATATAAATCTTTGGCTTGCTTAAATATTGTGCTATTTCAACAGAGTTAAGTTGTCCTTTGTGGCAGATTAGCACATGTTGTTTCTTCAGGGAAAGAAAAAGAAACAAACCAAAGGAAGACAAAGACAACCTCACTTCTGTTATCTCCCTTGGCTAACGCATATGGACCTTGGGTCCTACTGCTCCTGCACTTCAGAGGGCAGCACAACAGATTAATTTGTGCCTTTTATATGCTCTTAAGTCCTCAGCAGTCTGATACAACATCAAGGCTCCACCCTGAAAAATCAGGAGTGGTCTGATCCGATGCCAACAAAGCATTTGCACATAATCTTTGCAGTTAAGGACATGAGTAGAGCCTTGGACTTAACGTTAGGTAAGACAGTTCAGAGAATTGCAAGATTAAATGTTTAATCCAAGCCATTACAACTGTGATGTTAACTATCAAATAAACTAAACTGTCTTATCTTCCCACAGTGGTATAGTCTTATAAATGTTCTCAGAAGCGGGGATTAGTTTGGGGGTTGCAGTTAGTTTTTTACAGAGCATTTCTTGCATGTTTATTTTTGTTTTAAATTTCTTTTTCTTCACATTAACGCTAACGTTGGGAAAAACACTACTTTTTTAGCTTGTGAAAATGTAAAAAAAAAAAAATAAATAAATCTCTGATTTCTTAGAATATTTGGTGGGCCTCAATTCTGTTCCAAATAACTTTCGTCCTTGCAGTATCCCTTCTTCTGGTAGTTTTTCCTAGGTAGAATCAATATTTCTGAAGTAAATTACTTTCAGGTTGAACTGTTCATGAGGTGTGATGAAGTCTGTATCAGAAAATAATCCGCTGAAATACCTATCAGTATCATTCATGTATTAGTAGACCACAGCTGCTTTTTTCAAGTGCAGACTGGTCTCTGATGTGGTCTCCGAGAAATTCGCACTGTGGAAGAGAGACAAATTTGTGTATCCCTGTTGAGGAGACGCTGATAGCTTTGCTGATGGAGGTAGTGCTCTTTCCCAGTACCATTTCCTAGAGCTAGTCCTTTCTTGTTTTTCCTCTTGGGTGTGTTTAGACTTATAAATTTGTCAAAGAGCTCACATCCACTGTGCATTCTCATGGGTATTGTTTGAGTTGGAGGCAGTATCTGGCCGTTTTCATAGTGTTGCTGTAAGCTGCAACCTGAGTAAAAAGGCAGCGTGCCTGGTGTTACCTACCTACATACACCTGGCTCACAGAATGACCTTGAGTAGGTCATTTCATTTCTCTGTTCATCCTGCGATCTATAAACTAGAGATAATAAAACATATATCCGCCTTTGCGAAAGCTCTTTGAAATCCGTGGGTAAAAAGTATCCCATAAGGTCAAAATATGAATTATTTATCGCTACATGACATGCACAGCATGCAGACTGTAGGGTTATAGAAATCCTGTCTGTTCTTTTTTCCCCCGAGAATAGAAGTCATACCTTCAGAACTCCACTTAGAGAAGAAGTATTCGTTATATGAAATCTAATATAATCTTTGTGTGCATGTGATAGCATTGAAACTTCAGTATCTCCAAGGAATTGCTTTCAAGCAGGAGTGCTCAGTTTACTCTGATAAGTGCAAATACAGTTTTCAAAATAATAAACACTTCAAAAACTAAAGAACAAACAAAATAAGATCAGAAAAATAGTCGAAGTTCAGGGGAATACTGGATTTTGAATTTCACGAGGTCAGAACCATGGTAGGTTTACCACAAGGTAAACCATCACTTACTTCCAACTGATTACTAATACTAGTAGCCGTTACCCATTCAATATTTGAAATAAACTGATCCTTTTAGTATGATACCTAAGGTTCGTTGTAGGTCGTATTTATCATCAAAATGTGGAAGGGGAAAAATGCTGTTGTCAATGCTTACTATTTATATTCTGTTCATTTAGGTATATGTTAATCAAGATCTTATATTTTTATATATACGCACAGATCTACACACACACGCACATGTATGTAACATACTGAAAGCAAAACCGAGCATATTCCAAGGGACTTTGTACTTGTGTGAACAGCTTCAACTCTACTTGGAAATCAGTAGGCAACCAGCAAGGTCTTGGAGGGCACTATTGTACATGTTCCTGCTGATATATACTGCTTTATAATGGAGTTTCTCTTATGCGTATCAGTTTTGGCTTCTGGATGAGTTTGAGGAATGGTCTTCAGCAGAGCACACTTGTAAGTTATCTAACCTAGAGATCTATGACATTAGCATAAATTTAAAGTGCTTGTCCTTTAATCCAAGTCCAAATATTAGCTCAGAATGATATCCAACTAAATCCAAATAAGCCTTTAACTATTTGGGAAAGGACCAGGCTTTCTAATACTAACAGTAGAGGCAAGAGGGCTCTTGCACAAACTTTAGACCTCCCCTAGCGATAACAGGCTCCTGGGTATTCTCTACTGCGCTATTGGATGAAGTGCGGCTTTACACCTGAAGTCACATCCAGTCCAAAAAACTGCTGGAAGATGTTGCTAGAACAAAAACTGTGATGGAGAAGGGAAGCAGTGCTATGCCAAGTAAGAGATTTTTGAGGGGAACTAAAAAAAAAAAACAAAAAAAAAAAACAGAGTGAAATTACCTTTGCATGTCTTAATATAGCTGGTTTAGAAGAATATACTTTTAGATCATGGTGAGTTGTTTGATTAACAGCAGTCATCTGCTCTGAAATATCTGACTCCGTGTTTCCTTCCATCTTGGCCCTCCTTCGTTGTGCTTTAGGCGTAGTTTTGGTTGTTCTTTGCATTGATTTGATACTTTCATCTAGCACTCTTCTCAGCTGTGGAGCTCGAGAACTTTGCAGGTTTGATTTTTACTTATCTGCCCACTGCTCTGGTTCTGAGAGTGGCTGAGATGCTGCAGGATATATATTAATAAAGGTAATTAATCTGTACATATAATTAAGCTGTATGAATTTATATAAATATAGATGTGTATATATATTGAATCTCTCTGCCAGACTCTTTTCAGCAGTGTGTGGAGACAGGACAAGGGGAAATGGCCAGAAACTGGAGCACAGGAAGTTCTGCACGAATGTGTGCAAGAACTTCTTTGCGGTGAGGGTGACGGAGCACTGGAACAGGCTGCCCAGGGGGGTTGTGGAGTCTCCTTCTCTGGAGATATTCAAGACCTGCCTGGACGCCTACCTGTGCGACCTGCTGTAGGGAACCTGCTTTGGCAGGGGGGTTGGACTCGGTGGTCTCTGGAGGTCCCTTCCAACCCCTACAATTCTGTGATTCTCTCTCTCTCTCTCTCTCTCTCTCTCTCTCTCTCTGTCTCTTGAAGGTGGCAGGGATCCTATATCATGGAAGCTTTCTAAATGCCTAAAACATAAAAATGGGTACATTATTACTTCTTTTTCTTTCCACTATCCTTCTCGATAACCCTCACTGAAAATACAAATGTTAGCGTTATATAGGAGTAAGCAGCTCGACCTTCCCTTTGCTGTGTTTCCTCCTTGTATTATGAAATATCTAAACTCTAGAAATGATATTGCCATCACAGAAGCTTTTTTTTTTTTAAAAAAAAACCCTGCTTTAGTAGGAAAAAAAAAAAAAATCACATCTAGGAGCTGCAATCATGAGATTGCCTGGCTTTCTAAAATTGAGGCAATTTAATTGACACTGTTACTTAATTCCCAGTGCATCACTCATTGCTTCCACTGGAGGCTCTCCCTTCTTGCTCCTGTCAAAAAGTGTTCTCACATTTATCCCTTCTCAATGCCATCTAGTATAAGCCTCTATATAGCTAGCATATTCAGAATTATGTTGAATCCAAAGTCTTCAGGAGGGTGATTTCAGAAATTGCTGCTCTCTTGGCTTATAGTGGCATATATGTATATGGTTTACCATCTACTGGCTTCTTTCTAAAGTGGTGGTGGTGGTGGTGGTGTTGTTCTGGTGTAGATGGTTGTTTTATCTATCTACATATATATATATATATCTTTTGCTTTGGATATCTTTGGATTTAAAAATGAAAAAGCTTTGGAAAAAATGCCTATCACAAGAAAAGAGAAAAAAAAAAAAGCCCTTCAACTGCCCTGTAATACCTTAACTTTATTTAAATAGTCTTTCAGTGGTAACATCAGCATGTCAAACACATTCATGAAGAGAATTACTCCCGTTGGAGAATAAAACTCCCTTTAATATCTCTTAACAGCCTTAGTTCATTTAAGCTGTATTCTGTCCACACCTGTTAGCCTTTTGTCTGAGAGAACAAATGACCATTCATGAATTTTGGTTTTGCCAAGCTAAGTTTGAAGCCATTTCCAAAACTTGACTGACTGTCAGTGTGGTAGTCAATGGCATCTGTGTGGGTCTCCCAAAACAATACTATCCCAAACCACAATTCCCATCGTGCACAATCTGGAGAAAACCAGTCCTTCAGACTTAGAGGATTGCAGCATCCTCTGTAAGTCAGTTATCAGACTCTATGAGAGAGGCTGAATTGCATTGTGTAAGGGCATTCTCTAGACGTAGGACATGGCCCTGTATGGCATCCTGCTCCTCCAAAGGAGGTAGCATGGAAGCAGAAAGTGCATCAGTTCTCTGGCAGTTTCTTTGATTATTTGTTGGCTTCTGGTTGAAATTGTGGCTTTTGAAACATGTAAGTGACTTCACATTCCAATTATTTTAGAGATCGTCTCTGTCCTTCTTTGCTATACTGTTGTTAAAAGTGCCAGCAAAATCTCTGTGAGGCCTTTTTGTCTTGAAATGTCGCATATTCCACCTATTTTCCATGTAATACTGGCCAAGAACAAGCTGCCCAGAGAAGCTGTGGATGCCCCATCCCTGAAGGCATTCAAGGCCAGGTTGGATGGAGCTCTGGGCAACCTGCTGTAGTGGGTAGCAACCCTGCTCACAGCAGAGACGCTGGATTATAGATGATCTTAAAGATCTCTTCCAACCCAAGCCATTCTCTGGTAAGTTGCTGAATGGGAGAAAGGGTCTCCTGGTTGGTCTCTTGTCAAAGGGATACTCTGACAATTCAAGACAAATGGCTTATATGATAGTATTTATTGTTACATTATTAACTTGAAGGCTTGAAAAGATGAGGTTTTAAGAACCTCATATTTTTGAAAACATGTAAATAGAAATCTTCTTAAGAGTGATCCGTGAGATTTCAAGAAATAATCCTGTGAATGGTGAAGTATAATATAACACCGATGTGTATGTGTAGAAGTTATCAGAATGTTACAGTATTATCTACGTGTTCTAAATGTATCAGATGAAAATGATTGAGCTGTATACTGTTCCTGAGCCTTTCCCTTCTGTCATGCATATGTACATCTTCTGCAGTCAGTTTTATGGAAAACTCAGAGGAAACAAGTTGAGAACTATATTTCTATTTTTATAGTTTGTTATGTTGAACTTTTCTCTTAGAGTTAGCAATAGACCCAAGTCCTGACATGCTTCCTTTCTTATCAAAGACTTAAATATTCAACTATAAACACTGGGGTTATTGAGATTGTGTAGCATTTTTGTTCAAAATTAGGTCTCTCTTAGACTTTTATGTTTCATTTCTACTGTGAATAATTATTTGCATACCTACATTTTGCCCTTTATTCTTATAAAATGATAATTATCTTTCTTTAGACACATTTGTTAATGATGACGCTAGTAGAAAACATGCAGTGTTGTGAGAGAGAAGTCGTACTTCTGCTGAACACATATCTGTCCTGGCTTTAAATATTCCTGAATATCCTACATCAGTGATTGCCTATATATTAGCATAAGGTTGTTTTTTCCTCTTTTACTCTCATAATTTGTAAAAGTTGAAGATCTTGAATTTTCATAATATTTCGGTTAAATTTCAATTTCGTCACATCAGCCTCAGCCATTTAGAAATTGTCCTCAAGTTATTCCATATTTGATTATTGAATTATTTGTTTGCCATTGAAATAAATTCCAGCTACTGATACTTCTCCTTTCACTTTTGTTTTACTCATTAGGCTGCAGTCTTTGGCTCTCGGTTCTCTCATCAAATAATGTTATCTGTGACAGTAACTTTTAGGAATATTTGTTTTTGGGTTCAGTCAAACAGGTGTCTCTCTTTTCCCACAATTCTGTTGATACCAAGGGAAGTTATCACCAGAACAATTAAATTTTTAATAGAAAAGCTGTATTTCTTTTGTTTCTCTTCTGCACCATTCTGTATTGTCCACTGATGTTTCGGGTACTCAGGAATCTGGCTTTATACCAGTTAACCAGATACAAATTTGGCTTGGCCCTGTTCTAGTAACACTACTGTTACTGTATTTTGAATTCCAAATGATTAAGACAAGAGGTCGGTCCTCGGTGTTTACTGTTCTTCACTGTTTGCTTTTCATCATTTACACTGACACAGCACTTTCTGGCGTGTTTGTAAGGTTTAGCTTGAGTGGATGATGAAGCATTGAATTAGCTCATATTCTCAAATTTGCAATAAGCAGCTGTCCCAGAATTCCAGTTTCTCACATGTGAGGCCAGTTATTCTGGTAGTCTCCCTTCTTCGATGAGGTCCCTTAGAAGGACGTGCAAACCCAGAGTTCTGGGGTCTGCAAGATACAGTCCCTCCGTGTTTCCTTCTCGCCACTTACAGGATCTGTCTGTCCAAATGCACAGCGATGTCTTCATGCCTCTGGTGGATAGAAAAAGACTACTGAGTAGAGACAGGACAGAAGATTTTTTGTCTTAGTGGGAAATATTAGTTTTCTCTATAGAGAGAAGTCTAGGCACAGAGACCCACGTATTCATCACTAGGCATGGTAATTTGCTGTATCTTGAACTAAAGGTAGAGGTCCCACTTGCATTAAACACAACAGCAACTTTCTATTACAAGTAAAACCACAGGCAGTATATCAAGTCTTGCTGAGTTCACACAGCGCTGCTTTTATGGCCAGGTGGAGTGTAATGCGGTACTGCCCTGTCTGGTTAGCAGAGACCGTAACATTTCACCAAATGATTTCTTCCTTAATCCTCTACCTTGATTGGATCCTATCCTTGATAGGATGTCATTTAGAGATGGATTTGTCTCCAGCTGAGACTACATCAAAGAAAACCTACCTTATCCTTGGATGTAATAGAATGATTTTGTTCCACTATTAAAAGTAAACATTTGCTAGTCTGACTATTGTGTAACTTCTGTCTAACTTAAAATTTCACTTGTTGAATCTTGCCCTATGTTGGTTTACAGGTTTAGTGACCCTTTTGTTATCAGAAATCTTTCCTCCATGAGTATTTCTGTTCTGTGATGAGGCAACTTTTGATTTCTTGAAATTTCAATTTCTTTGATTTCTTGAGCTGTGTTTTGAAAATACACTCACTGAAAGCCACATTATTAGTGTTAAGTCATTTCTTTAAAAAAATATATAACAACAATAATATAATATAACTTTCTTCCTAAGAAGAGATGATAGGTGTTACTACGCATGTAATGTATCATACTAATACAACCTATTTACTTATCTTCCGTAGTATTTCCATTCTTGTTCTGGTTTTCTCTGCTTGCTCAGCTTCCTGTGTTGAGTTCCTCTCATGTGTTTTTGACGTCAGTGGAAGTAATCTGCTATCTTGAGCTTGCCTCTCTGCGGTGTGAGACCCAGTGCCATGAGAGAGCAGCCCTCTGTGTGTGTAACCCATGGAGAGCACTGGCAAGAACCTCAAGGCAGAGGATCCCGCCCTTTATTAGTTCAGAAGTGGAGAAGCATGTCCTGAGCGAGGACAGACCATTTCCATTTTTTTGGTCTTTCATATGCCTTCATAAATAAAGGTAAAGTGTTGAAGCAGCAGAGATTAATAAAAAAATTGAATAAAAAAAAAGCAATCATTACTCACTCAAAAAGTACGTAAGTAGGAGTCATCACACTTGTATTTAAAAAAATATATATATAATTGCCAACAGACGTGTCCATGCAGAACTTAATTGTTTTATATAGCACATGGCACAATATTTGAGTTCTCCAGTCAAATACTGCAGAAACTTGCACGCTCTGGGTGCTGTATTCACAGTTATGAAGTTATGAGAGCTGCAATCAAAAAGCATAAATGTTTTCGTACTGCTAAGAGAAGTTAATAGTATTTGAGTTATTAAGAGAGAAGGAGGTTCCTGCCTTCTCAGGGTTCTCATATGGACAGAAATCTGAAAGTACTTAGCAGTGTGCTACTGTAGGTATAAGCGCTGCTGATACAGACACTTGTCAGAAATGGCAGGTGCTAAAAATCCCAGTGGAAATGCAATCAATATGATTCCAGCAGGAGTTGGTGGTGTTCATTGTCTCTCAGGAGAAGGTGCAGAGGTCAGAAAAACTAGATTTTCTCTCTCAAACCCTCTTTATTGTAGCTCAGCTGGTAAAAGGAAAATCTACTTTGTGCTCAGGTAGTGGTGGATTAGGAGTTCCTGAACTGGTGAAATTTTTATGTCATTGACATCTGAGTCAAAAGGTTCCAGTTCCGACTTGAAAATCCTAACATTTATATTCGTGTTCACACAGAGGAACTTTATGATCTGATATTTGAAAACTGTATGTTTGCTTCTACATTTATGGAAAGTTAACACATGAAAAATCATTGCACCATCTTTACTCCTGAGCTGTAATGCGCACACTGTGCTTCCTTTCCTGGAAGTCAGGCCTCGGCATCTCCGCTTCTCCTTTTCTGTGCTGGTGGAGGTCTTTGCCCTCCCAGCCTTTCTCACAAACAGCACTTGACACAGGCTAGTCAGCTTTCCTAAAAGTCAGTGGCCTCTTGACTCGAATAAAGCCCAGAGTCAGCTCAGTCATCTTTCCAGTGCATTTTCTAGTGTCTTATTCTTCTGCAGTGCAAACAGCTGCTGTCGCTGTAACAGCAATGGCTGCACCTCATTCGGTGCGCTGCATGAGAGCCCCAAAGGGCTGATGAAGGCAGGACTGGATTCTCCAGGATGAGGTACAGTCACTGATAGAACAGACTGAAAAGCCTCGATGTATCTGGGGGCTGCTTTGCCAGGCCTTGCCTCGGGTGCACGTGTGCTGGGAGAAGGGTGAGCAGCAGGCCCGGCCCTGTCATGGTGCATTCTCATCTCTGCCTGATTCACTCTTCTGCAGAGGAAAGAAGGAAAGAACACAAGCTCAAGAAAACTTTTATAAAATGCATGTAATGGAATCAGTTTTTTCTTTATCAGTTTCAATTATTTTACTGTGCTAACATTGAAACTGTGAATGTTTTAGTGAAAGAACAGCTTTCATGTGTCTATTGCAAAACCACTTGTATTTGGGCAAACAAAGCACGGTATTAATGAAATATATTTCCTGGTGAAAACTTCAGCTGAACCGCTACTGCTGTATAAAATGTTTGTCTTACCGGAGAAATCTGTGGTGCCAGAATTTGTTTTAAAGGTCACCTGCTCAATCCCAAACCATTTGTTGGATTAATTCCCGTGAAACTGTTGAAAAGGAGACACCGATTCTGAGTTTTCCACTGAAAGTGTTTATTCGCTGGTTGATAAAACCAAGAGCCTTTCCTTATTCTCAGCTGCACGTTTCCCTATTTATGCACAGACTGGTGTTTTCTAATAGGAGTATTTTTCACTTGCTTCTTTCTTGTTTTGTCTAGAATCAGTCTCTGTACCACAGTGCCGTACTCCCTATTCTCCGTTCACTTTATCTATATTCAGTTTTCACTAAGCAATCTTTTTCCTAACGTCTGTGTACTTTCACTTCTTTCTATCTTTAATTCATACTGCATAACAATCCTTTTCTGTTCTTTCCTTTTTATTTACATGCAGTTCCTTCCCTAATGTGATCATTGCTGTGTTTGGGCTCACTGTATTGTGTTGGCTTTCAATTTTTATTTTAGGTTTCCCGCAAATATTAGCAGTAGTTTTCCTTCCCTGGTATCTTGACTGGTATGCTCCCACTTTTTATGGTTTTCTTAGATTATACTTCTTAAGTGAAGTATTTTGTGTATGTCCTGTAGAAAGCTTACTTTGCTTATAGTGTTTGTCTATTGATTAATTTTCTTGAATATCAAGTATCTGTGTGTAATCTTCACTTTTCCACACACTTGCTAACTGGTTGGGTTTTTTTGTCGTTGTTCTCTTGTTAAATGGAACTCAAAGTAATATTCATTTTACTTACCTTTTAGATTGTGGCACTCTGAGTTATAGATATCCTAAGAAAGAACTAAAAAAGTTTGTATTTGGTTTACTGTGCATGTGTATATGTTTGGTGAATATAGGGTATTATGTAGTTGTTTCTTCCTGGACCTAAGGTCTTTCCCACAGATCATATCTGAAGTGTAGAAGGAAAGTAGGAAAAAAAAAAAAAAAAGGATTTACTCCACTGTGGAAAGGGATCTCATTCCATTTCCAGCTCCTGTGCCCCAGAAAAGTTGTCCTTCAGTTTGGTCAGTCCTGGAGCAGGGTTTCTTTAGAGCCTTGAGCTGACCTTAGAGAGAGGAATAAACAGAGAAGGTGATGGGGAAAAGCTGAACTGTACAGGATAATCATTATTTCCTCATGACATCCACCTTATTCTCTTACAAGTACAACCACAGTCTCCAACACTAACCTTCTCAGTGTTTGGAAAAACCATTAGTTTATGATCAGTCTTGTATTTAAGGAGAATAATGTGGGATAATGGGAGATGATGGAAGTAGAAGGAGAAAAGAAAATAATTGTTTCCTTATTAAGAACTGAAAAGAGTAGGTGCAAAGCTGCAGAAGTGGTTTTTTGGACTTGAAAATTCCTTTAAGATTGCCCATCCAGAGCTTTCTTTAACAGTTTGCAAAACCCAGCACCGAAGTAGCAGATGAAAGGCTGCTGGTCTGAGCTGTCAGATGTGTCTGTGTGTTTTTGTCTTCTGTATAGATACTTTGCCTTTTACAAGCAGGAAACCTCATGAGCAGTTGGTTGCAAACCAACTTGAGACGTGGTGCTCTGTGTCAGAAGGAATGGGAAATCGGAAGCTGAAGAAGCTTAGATGGGTTTCTTCGTTGGGCAGAGCATAAAGAAATGCTTAAGACACTTGTCAGGGTATTGAGTTAAAGCAAGATAAATGCTGTTATGTCAAAAAAAGAAAGAAAGAAAGAAAGAAAAAAAAGACAACCCCCTCCACAAAAAAACAACAACAACATAAAAAGGAAGCAGTCCAGCTGGAGGATATATCGTGGATGTTATATCTGTTTGTAGTTTTTTTTGCATTTTTATGAGAGTTCCAAGCTGGGAGGAGTTAAGCCATAGGATGTTGCTAGGAGGAGAGTATTGCAGCAGAACTCAACTTACACTTTTGCCTGTAATGTATAGGGGAAAAGAGTAAATCTAGCATACCAGATATTTTGTATTAAGCAAGCTTAATATTCAGTTTAGTCCCATATGACGTGTTTATGGCCTGTGTGTGTTCCCCAACAAAGGCGGTGCCTAAAAACGTATTTGTTAAGTAGTTTTGGTGTAAGAAGTAGAGAGGGTGCATGCATTCGTCCCCCGCATCAGCAGCCCGATCTGCTTGTCAATGGAGGAGGATATAAAAGGATTCCAAGTGTTCCGGGTTCGGGTTTCCTCAGGAGCCGTACCCTGGGAAGCGCAGGTCGGAGGGAGGGAGTTGCTCTGCGATTATCATAAAGCGCTGCTCATGTAGCCCGGCGCCACGTGACTGCAGAAAAGGCATTATCTCAATGAAAAGGAAACTGCTTTTTAGAGCAGCAACAGAACAGAAGCAGGAGGAATTTTCGAGTACTCCACCATGCTGGATTGTCAAAGGGGGATCTCTCTGATCAGCAGTTAGGGAAGGATTAGCGCGGCCAGTTTGTCAGCTGTCATTAGAAGCAGATGACAGAGATGATAAGCTGCTGTGTGCGCACGTCCTCGCTCAGCATGTGCTTTGGTTTACATCGAGACATAACACTGCTTTGGGATAACGGAGAGCTGATATTTTTAAGGCTGTAAATCTTCTGGTAATTGTCTTTTATATATATATATTCTTCGTTGTTGTTTTTTTTTTTTTTCTCTTCCATTTTTAATAAAAAGCAAGCGTGGTGGATGGGGGATATATGTACATCTTGATCTGAAGACGCAGAAAAGCTAGTGGGATCTGCCTTGAGCTGCAGGGGCTGGAAGACAACAAGGTGTGTTTCTGAAGTGCTGTGACTTCATTGCCATTGCTGCTTTCTTCCTGCACGTCTGTGTGCCCTGGGTGCGTTTGGGGCTTTCTGGGTTCCACTGGGGGTGGGTTGTTCTGGGGAGCGGGAGGAACTGCTCATTTCTTCTCGAGCAAGGGAGATAAAGATACTGTTTCTAAGTATCAAATGTAAAGAACTAACGTGAAATTGATTATCCAGTGACTGTAGTTTCTCCCCTTTTAAAGGCTACAGGTGTACTTGTGATTGCATGTGACAGTTTTATGGGTTTATGTGGCTAAATATATCTTAGCGCGCAGGAAGTATTTTTGTAAGCAAGTTTTCTGGCATCCAGAATAATACACAAACCCGTCTGTATTTTCCCACCGTCGAGAGGAGGTGGAGCCCACGAGTGCCTTTTTCATTGCAGTAATTACTATTCAGCATTCAGTAATTTCTATGCACACAAAAAAGTACAGAGGAAGTCAGACTGAGAAATTTTTGCTTTAAAGCTTTCTCTTTCTGACCACGAGCTTAAGTAGACAAAACACATGGAAACATTAGCAGTTGTTACATAACTTTCTCGATTCTCTAATCTTTATAGTTTTCTTTACAAGTCTGCAGTCCTGCAAACATAATGACATTCAGTTAATCTTCAGACCTCGTATTTATCTCATGGCTGTGCGTGTTGATGTCATTGGCTATCTTGGCGGAATTTACTTTTCATTTAACCTTGGGAGGGCAACGCTTAATATTGCAGATGAATTTAATAATGATATCCCCCGTAAATGTGAGGCAGTTACTCTCAGTAAGGGAAAGCAGTGAGCTGCCTCCCCTGCCCGGGAAGTTCTTGAAGCTTGTTTGTTTTATTTCCTTGTTGCACACGGCATTGAGCCCAGCATTGTGCTTCGCCTGTGTAGCAGCAACAGTGATCCTGCACCACAAAAAGTGATAAAATGATACGTACCAGAGCACTGATTCTGACTTCTGCACAGTTTTGCTCCCTAAGCAAAGGGCCGTCTCGCAAAGCTGGGTAGAACAGGTCATTGCTGCAGTGCGCGGGCAGCCTCCTGAGCGTATGTTTTCCTGGATACGCGTTGCAGTAGTGCTGGTGACTATCACGTGTAGGATCCTTTTAATAATTAATTAAATGCCGACAGGAAATGCCATAGTTTATTTTATTTAGGACTTTGAAAAACTCATGCTACTTTGAGATAGGAAAGGGAAGGAAAATATTATGTTTTCCAGAGCAATGGAGAGTGTGTTTGAAGCTACTTTACTTCATGCTGTGAGGACAGAGACAGAAAGGTAAACAAGCCAGTGCTATTTATTTGCTTGTCCTCTCCGCTCTGCTGGGGATGTGAAGTGCAGGACGTGGCATGGCAGAGCGCAGGCCCGTGGCCTGCAGAGCCTTTGGGCCAGGCTGGCAGCCTTGTGCCTTCCCCCCAGCAAATGTGGGGTCTGCAAGGACAGTGGGCTTCCCCAGCCTGCCCCGTTGTTCCGTGCTGTGCTGTGCTGCGTTCCTTCATTTCTCTGGGGGAGATCCCATAAGGTAGTGGGTGCCAAGGGGCTCTCACTGAAATGGTTGCACCTAGGTTTTGCAAACACAGATGTAAGCTGTCTGTGCGGTTGTTTCGATTTGCCCGATGCTTTTTTAGGCATATTAAGGGGGAAATTTATGAATAAAACCAACTTTTTTGTGTAGACTGTCCTTTTCAAATGGCTTTCTGTTCTCACAAAACTCAGAAGTTACAGTATTTCTTTTCATAAATAATTCTTCATGTATGGTAGACAGTGTATATGGAACATTGATCACTATCTTTGAAACCCAAGGAATTTTATTTTATCCTTTGCTCACACTTCAAAATAATGCTCATGTAGTCAAAAAGGTTACATAGGTTACACAGTCAAAGAAGGTTATTAGTAATAATCAAAAGATGTTGCTGTCTTCTTTCTTTCCCTTCTTTTTCTTTCTCCAGCTCATTTGTCATCTCTGTAAGGTAAAATTCTTGAATAAGGAAGGAGGGAATGCAATAATGCATTGCAAAATGTACCATGTTATAAGAAAAAAGAGCGACAACGACAAACATTGGTAAATCAGAACTGGGTGACCGGTTTGAAAATGGCATTTCACTCCAGAGGTCTAACCACAGTATTTAATAACAGATGCCACGATGAGGTCGGATCACTGGTTATTTTATTGCAGCGCCATTTTATTTATTTACATTAGTAATGGTGGTGAGGAGGAGGGATGAGGACATGTGAAAACAGCCTTAATGATCAGAATCTGCATTGTTAATAAATTGAAAGAATTTCTTATTTAGAACTCCACGATAATAAAATTATTTTTGTTAATTCTCCTGAAGTTTTTTTCTGGTGCAGTCCAACTAGTTGTAAATGTGTGGTGCTTTTCGCTTCAGGGCTGTGTATTGCAGTCTTCTGATCTACTGCTTCTATAAATGTAGTGGGTATTTCTTGCTTCCTTTGATTATATTCCAAAATTAAAAATACATGGAATATGCACTTATTCTTTCATAGCAGTTGTGATTCTTCTTTACCGTAAATGGTTTCAACGGTAATGCAAATTAATTTCAGGTTATTTTTACAAAGAGAATGAAACGGATGGTGATGAACAACCAGCTTTAATAGTAGAGAACCTTGTTTTCCTTGGGCTGCGGGATGCCAGCGCAGTTGTGACAGGCCTGTGGAGTGATTTATGTCCTACAAAAGAGCGAAATAACAGTTTGACATCTTTCTTTAGCAGGCTACGAGGAAAATCCAAGCTTCACTGCAGTTGGTGATAAAATTCTGATTTATTTCAATTGAGTCATAATATGCCCCCTTAGAACTCTACATTTTTTTCCAAAATGTGATCTCCGTTGTTGAAGGAGCCGTGGCAGACTCACAGGGTTTTGCCTGTAACGCTGGGGAGGCTGAAGGTGTCTATGGACTGACGAGTAAACGCACCCCTGAAGGATAAGTTTGGAGGAGAGAGGTGGAATATCACAGCCATCAGGGCTCTTGACCCTCCAATTGTCTGAAACAGAGAGAAGGGTCATTCTGCAGTTGTTTTGCACTTTTTCCCCAAACTGCTACAAGCTTCCGTAACAGACAAGTCACTAAATAAATTTTAGTCTATTTCATTTGATTCATGCAGCTGTTCTTATTTAGGTTTTATTTGGACAAGGGCTGCATTCCTTTATATATACTTGTGGATATGAAGCTTGTGTCCACAAGGTTATGCTTCTTACAGCTCCTTACAGCTGACTAACAAAAGCAAATAGGTTTTTATGAGTTTTGTTTTCTTAGATGCTAAAAGATGACAGTTAAATTTTCCTCTTCTGTTATTGTTGGTTTCTGTATTCCACTGGGGAAACAAATAGAAATATACAAATGAAGTCTGATTTAGACATGAAATTTGAAGTCATTAGTGATAGTTGTTCATGATCACAGATCAGTGACTAACTTAGACATCTATTGAGAACATATCCACTTAGGATGTAAAGACTGTTGCTGAAGGTTAAACTTTTTATCAAGTTTTATTTTTAATCTAAAACTTAATAAATGTTCACAAGACACTTCTACATGGCTCTGACATTACTTGGTCTATTAGTTTGGATTCCTGAGCTGAGTAACAATGGGCATTGTTTGTGCTCTCAATGTATTGACAAGAGTTGAATGTACGTCTATGCTAAAAAAAGAAAATGTACTTCTGCATGTTGGCAGTTGATACAAGGATATGCACTCAAATACTGCATATGCAATCAACTTAGCATGCACTTTTAAAGTACATATTAACAAGATTGTTCTTTAAATAATTAAAAAAAAAAAAAAATTCCAAACTCTTATGCTGCTGCTACATTGTAAGTGGAAGATACTGCTGTGGGTGGGATTCAGGAGGCCCCTGACTCCTACATGCTGTAGGAGCTACCTGCCCACACAGATACAGGACAGGGCATGGGGCTGAAGCCAGACTGTTGCTTCCCATGGCAGTGCCAACTGGGACTGCTCCTGTCACCAGAGCACCGCCTGGATGGCAAGTAAAGCCACCTTCTGCTGTTAAGGACACTGAATTTTCTTGCTTTAAAAGTCTTTCAAAGGCAGAGGCAATGGCTGAGCCAATCACATATTGGCTGTGCTAGATGTATAATTTAAAGAAGTGCTGAAGAGCTCGGAACTTCATATGGGCTCTAGCTGCATGGCAAAGGGCACCACCTACCCATAGGAGGGCTGAGGTGAGAACGGTCCTCTGGGTCCAACTTGTCCAACTCTGGCTCAAGCAGGGACATCCACGGCAGGGGGCCCAGGCCCATGTTCAGACACAAAGTCAAATTCACCTCATAGGCAGCTGTTCTTATGTCTATGTGTATTTGTGCAGCTGAGGACAAAAATATATTTAAATTGAATATGGATGCATTTGACTTTGGTCTACTGTTAATCTCATATGTTCTTACACATTGTGCAACTAAATGCATGCTTATGAGAGCATCTCAATAAATATTTTAGAAATCAGTGTGTGAGTACATGGATGTACCTTGTAGGAATGCACGGAGTGGGTATTTACTAATAATGATAACATCAAAATACCTATAACTACTTCAGGGAACATTTTTATCTACACTTCCTGCAAAGCTGATTTTTAATGAAATGATTGGTATTTAGCACCTTGGCATTCAGGCCAAGAATGACCTGAAGGTTCATCGTGCTTCCTAGTAGCAAGTGGTGGGGTAGAAGACCAAAACAAACTCTTCTGCTGCAGCTAAGTACAAGTCAGAGCCACAAATTTAATTTTTGATTAGGCACAAGAGGTTATGCATAGATCTGGGCTTCTTAAACTTCAGTGAAAATTTCAGTAAGATTATGTATTTTCAGTAAAGAATCAACTCTGGGACTGGAGGAGCATGATTTTGATGACCAGATTAGAGCCGTGGATGGTGGGCTGCAGAATAAGGTCTTGAGTGATGTAGCCATGCAGAGATTCTAAGCTGATCCCACTGACTGGGAGGACTACTGTGTGAAGTCACCAAATTTGGGGTTGATAAGTGATAGAACTCAGATTTCAATATAATGGGTTGGATAATTTTATATACTATCCTGTACGACTGATACGGAAATGTCTCTGTCTCAGCTTCTGCTTTTCACTTTCTACCCTTAATGGAATGTATTTATCTAAAGTAAACAGGTTGGTATTTGACAGGTATCTTGAGTTAAAACCTGTTCTAGGCATCCATGTGACGTGGAGATGCATAAATGCTTTTGTCTATTGTCATCAAGTTTTTCTCACCATTAAGATAAGCATCATGAAAATCACACCAAACTGTAAAAGCTGCAGGTAGCATAAGTAATGCATATGTGCACATCAGTAGTATTTGTGAGACTGCAAAAATGTTCTTGGGTTTGAATTTTCACACAGTGGCTTAAATTTGTGAGAGAGCCATAGTTTTAATCTTTACCTCTCCGTTTTTTCCCCCTTTGCTGCTTGATTGTTTTTTTGGGGGGGCAGTGGTGGTACGGAAATCGAAGTGGACGGATAAGTTTTAAAACTGAGATTGGCAGAAAGGATTCAGCAGGAGTCTAAACGAGTTTGACTAACTGCTGCAGTAATGCCTTCACATTGAAATGAAGGCAATTTAAACAGGTTTCCTATAACATTTTCTGTGTTGTTAGGTTTGCTTAATTTATCACCTGTGGTATTCACAAAGATTCAAATTGTAGTAGATTTAAAATGCCGCGCTTCCAAAACAGTTTGTTATGTGAAATTATTAATAGGTGTGAAGTATAAGGAAAAAAATATATTAAACAAATGTCCTATGTAAGAATTTTAATGGAAACCACGGTGGCATTTAGCTATCTTTCTTTCATGATCGAGGATCAAGAATCAGAAATAGTTCTTGATAATGAGAGAGGAGTGAAACCTCAACTTGAAATTATGATGCAGAACCTTGAATAGTTTTTTTCCATAGCACCACATCTGGTAGCACTGGTCAAAACAGTGAAAACAGACCTTTTTCAATGTAGAAACGGAGCAAAGCTTTTGAATGTTACGTAAAAAGGATAATGTCTTCCTATGATATTTTATTGTGTTGTCTTATTAAATCCCACTCTTGCTGTTCCTGAGCGTATTAGAGGTGGCTGACGTAGGCTAATCTGTAAGGAGCTCAGTGACTGGCTGTATTAAGAGACATCACCTATGGGAATGAAGAAGATAGGAGCCATCTTACAGTGCTGCTGTCAGCTGGGAGATTTTGGCAAGGTCTGAAGTGGAACTGCAGGTTTCAGAAACCTGTAGTTTTGAGTATTTGAGAAAAATAAATAAATAAAATAAAATCACGTTAATATTTCAGATTTAGGTGTATTTTAAAGAAAGTCCTATTAAATACCAGCCTGTAACATTAATGTTGGCCATTTATTTGATTGTTAGAGCATGTGTTAAAGAGCTGCTGCTGCCCATTTGAAGCCTAATGTGTTTATTAGATGGTCTTTGCAGTGGCATCTTGACGTGTCTTTTAGCTAAAAAATTCATGAGCATTATTGGCTTTCAGTCTGCAAATGGAATATGCCTTCTTGTCACTAATACACCACTCTGAATCCATTACACAGAAGTAAGAGAAAAAATACTGTTGAGGAAGGAGCCTTCCACTTAAACATTTGTTTATAGTCTGTTACGCTTTTTTGTAGACTGAGCAGAAACACAAGTGGTAAGTGTCAGAGCCAGCATTTCGTTCTCTTATGCAATGGCCCAGTTGTGTTTTCTAATAAATTATGTTCTAGTGTGTGGAGTTGAAGCATGAAGCAGCATTTAGTAAATATTGCCGTAAATCTCATTTTAATGTTGCCTCTAATAGCCTCACTTTCAAATGAATTCGTATCTTTGAAGTGATGAGTGCTATTTTCAGATAGAAAAGGCTATGGACAGATAAATTACAGGTGCAGATCAGGTTTTAATACAAACCCTCTAAGGATAACGGTTGAGTATGTCAACTTACTACTGCTACCTTCATCACAGAAACTGTCTTCTGTTTTCACTTTGTACTACTGTGACTGGTGTAGAGTGACAACGATTGTAGGCAGTTTCATCTACAGTGAAAGCAGAGGTGGAGTTTCAGGAAAACAAAAGGACGTACTTCTCGATAAATTACTTAGGATTTTTAATATGAGGTTAACCTTGCCAACTTAGGTCCTGGCCATCTTGCTTATTTTGGCAGAATGGACTTGTTTCTTTTGGGGTACGTCCCAGTTCCATGTGCGAGTGATTATGGATGGAGGTAAGAAGCTGACTGTAGAACATATTGCTTGCTTACATCAAGGTGTGTATGAAGAACAGTGGTTTAGTATGTCTTTACCCTGTTTTCCCTGTTGAACTTTTTAGCGGTGGATATCTTGCCTTAATTTAATTTTAGTAGACAATGCAATCTTTTTTTTTCCCCCTCCTTTTATTTCCCTTGGTTTTCATCTCTGTTTTTTTACCGATTTCCAAAGCCACGTGTCTCCGAATTTGTCAGAACAGCAATGCAAGGGACAGTCAGTGCCCAAGAAGTCCAGGCATCCCCAGCCACATGCAGAGCTCTGCAGGCATAGGCGGGCTCCCTTGGCTGGTTGCGATTCTTACACTTGCTCAGTGGCAAATGCTAGGAATCAAAGCATATTTCAGATCACCCTCATGGATTGCTGCTGCTCACAAATAAAATGATGTCCCTAGGCTACAGTGGCCACAGACTCTGGTCTAGGATCTTATCCTATCCTTGACAGTGACTTCCTTTTCAGGCCTGGGAAAGTTGCTAGCAAGTGCTTACCATTATTGCCTTCTTCAAAGGAGCTGAAAATTACAGCATATACCAGTGTTGAATATTTTCAGATTGAGGAATACACTGAATGAAAAAGAGTGTATAAGCAAGAAAAAATGTGAAGAATCACGAGTTGCATGTGACTTCCAGCTTTGCTGTGGCTTCTACCAAAATTAGCGGTACACGGGGAGCATCAGTAATACTGAAACCGAGACTGAAAGCTTCTAATCATGAGAACTTAACAGGAAAAAAAAAAAATCTAATGGACGTATGTTTCGGTTTATAATTAACCACAGAAATATGAGCTGTTTATATCGGTAATCGGGCAGTTAGAGAAAATTTTAGCCAAAATTTTCATTGAGTTGTAATTTTTTTTGGCCAGGAAGCTGAGTATTTCTTTGCTGCTTACTACTCACCAAAACAATAGCTTGAATAAATTGCTTCTGTGTGTAGCAATTGTGTCTACGCTAACTGTATGTATGCTGGAAGGGTAGCATTGTGGTACTGCTTGCTACCTGATTGCCTGCTATATGGTACGTTACCTTTTGTTTGCTACTTTTCGGATTGAAATAGCGGCTTTGAAGGTGTAATCCTCATTCATTCTTTAACTGCATTTGTTGGGCTTATAATAAATCTGTCAGTTTAACAGGCCTTGTTTGGAAGATGGCCTGCACTGATAAGAGATAAAAATGCACACGATCTTCTTCTACATTAACTCTGGATGATTAACTGGATTCATTGATGCTGGGGATCTGTGCTTGAAGGTTTACTCTATATATCATGCTTCTTGATGGCATTTATTAAGACTATTCTCTTGTAAAGTACCATGTTTACTATTGCTTCATAATCAGGTTGAAGTCTCTCTGTGTATTCTAACTTAGAGCAGTTGCCGGTAGAGGATGTGAAGGCGGATGTGCTGTCACAATGAGAGCAGAAACTCTTGTTTTGTTACTGATAACAAGAAAAACATGAATTGAAACCTCTTTCTGGCTCTCTTTTCAATCTCCCAACATCTGGTGGAAACTGAGTAGGTCTCAATGACTGTCATTACTAACGTACACCGTCCAAGAGATTATTCGATTAATTTTCTGTGTTGTGATTTACGTTTAACAATTGGAAAGATTAAACTGAAATGTACCGTTATTTTGGATGCCTAGTGCTGCAGCAGTGATATGAAGACAGTGGTAAAAATACACCTTTAAAATATTTTTAGATTTTATATATATATATATATTAATATAAATGCAAAGTAAGTAATTACTTACCAGAGGTGTCCCAAACAGGATATCTGTTTGAGCCTGGATTTAGTTCTTAGGTATTTTTAGTAATAATAATGCTGTTTCTCTAATTATCTACTTCCTTGTATAAAAATGGTGTGGTGAATGTATTTATCTTTCCATTGCCCTGTTGTTCCTCATTGATGCCCAGTGGAATTGAAACTTGAGTGGTATCTGAGTCAGCATTAGAAGTTGAGCTCTTGGTTATTGTTGCAAGGCTTTTTGATAGCACAAGTGGATATATGTGGACACACACATATATATATTTTCAACTACACATAAATACATTTTCAGCTATTTATATATGTAGTTGAAAAATCTGCTACTGCCAGTGAAGCCAAAATATTAATTCCACAGTGAGATATTAGGTTTGTATTTTGGAGTGCAGTTCAACTTCCAAGTGTTTTATACCATAAAAACAAGAGTGCCTGATCTTGCATGACAGCTAATTCTACAAGACATTCATTTTAACTCCCCATTGTGTAATAGTTTCTTTGAAATAAATATTGTGTTAATTCATTGTCTGACACACCATCTTGTAATTTTTTTTCATTAACAGAAGTATTTGTCCTCTCTGTTGTCTATTCAGAGATTACTTCTGTTTTTGTTCTTACTAATTCCCAGTTTGACTTAATTCTTTTCCTAGTAAACACCAAGCTAAACAATCATTACCCACTTTTTCTTGATTTTTGCTGCAGATTGTTTCAGAAGATGTATGGTAGAGCTGATATTTCATTTCAGTTTCTTCTGAGACACTAAATGAATTGAGCTGTTCTATATCTTTCTTTCTGGAAATTCCTGCAAAGATGTATAAGAAGATGAGCAAGATCAATGCTGCTTTCTAATCTAAAGTAGTTGCCTATAGGGAAAGTTTAATGGAGTAAAACTTTGAGCCTCTCACTTGTCATTCTGCTCTCAGTGGCTTCAGTTTTGTATTTTCGTGTTTCCCAGAAAAACTTAGTCTTCAAGTTTGGAAGCTGTATTTTGTAGTCTGAGAAAGTTATTCTGTGTGTTTCTGGAGAGACTGTTTAGAAGAACCTTAAAAGATCCTGTATCATCCTGTTAAGATCTAAATTTGTAAAATTAGGGGTTTATTGGTAATACTGAAGAACCAGGAAGGTTCAAGGATTTATAAATTAATTAAGAGGGCAGCACCTAAAGAACACTATAAGCAGTTTAGCTGATCTTTACCCACAAATGTTTTTTATGTTTAGACCCTTAAATTCTAAATTGATTAGATTTTTACCATTTTCACTTGAAAAATTCCTAGATGTCTGCTCTTGTAGTTCTACATGTCCCAAAAAGTACTCTTTCCTGAAAAATGGGGCCTTAGTTTCTTGCTTTTGCTTCATTGAAGTTATGGAGGTACCTGGACCTCCCAGAGGTCTACGTCTGGTAGCATGCGTAGATGTGGAACATGACTTAGCTCAAAAAAAAACAACCCCAACCTTAAATAGCTGATTTTTGTTGCTGTTGTTCTATGGTTGTTTTTTGTTTGTTTGTTTTTTGTTTCAAAAGAAATGATGAAATGGGGTAGATTCTCACCTTTTTGGCTCTGCTCAACCTTTTAGAGTCATTGCTGAGAAGGAAGATGGGGTGGCTGCCCTCCTCAGCCCAAGGCACACAAACCTTAATCCCTTGCTTCGTAAAGCAATGTTCAAACTACTTACCTATGAGTTGAATACATATTTAAAGATTCCTACTGCACTGCAAGAGTTAGTTAATTAATTGACTTGGCTTCATAAATATCCAGCTCCAACAAGCTGATAGCCTATCACCTCAGGGGGCTGTTCTGCATGATTAAAAATATAGGCTTGAAATCCCTCCGCGAAGAGTGAACTGAATCTCCATCTCTGTTGTAGTTGGTATTTAGTATTATGGATGCAGATTTACCCATGTTTTTTAACAGGTGATTCTTCCTCGTTTGTCCTAATTCAGGACAATTCAGCATTTTGTGGCTTTTAAATCCCAAGAGAACAGTGGGAATTTATTTACTCCAGCCAGACTCTGATCTCCCTAGGAATCTATACTCCTAGTATATGTTTGGGTTCACATCCTTTTGATTTTAGTACTCTGTACCAGATAGTGCTAAGTGATTTCCATTTTGGCTTGTGAGAATTTTTGTAGATTGCCTTAATATCATCTATCTGGCTCTCCACTTTTTAAGGCACCTAGCTCAGGATTTTCGATTCTGCTCTGGTGCACAGACACCTGACATTCAGTAACTGTGGAGATTATAGAGATCTGTGAGGTATTGAATGCAATTTTTAGTGTAGACATAAGGAGAGCAGAAGACATTGTAGTGGGTGGTAGATTTCCAGAAAAACTTTATGATGAGTAAAAAGGAAAAGGTAACTCATTCTAAGAACAGACTGGCAGTGATGCTGAGAAAAAGATGTTTTGGCCCGTAAATGCAAATTAAAAAAATGATAATTAAAAAGAAAAATAAAGAAAAATAAATTAAAATAATTCAGTAAAAACTGCTTGGAATGACTGCATTTAACATGGGGAGAAGATGTTAATTTCGCAATAATGGTTTTTAAATACAGAAAGATGAAAGTTCAGATGTTTGTGGTGGGACGTTAATTTTAACATGTCCTCCATAGGATGATACTGGAGAGGCAGGAAATTCCTACAGAACAGCATGGGCATAGGTGGGAAGAATTGAGCTGCATATTGGTGGAGCTACTGGCAAAACTTGGGGTCTAGCAAAAATAAAGCTCCCTTTGAAGTAAGCCCAACAGATTAGCTAGAATAACAGTGGGTGTCTGTTCATGTTCCCCTAGGGAGGAAAGGGGACTAAAGGGAGGTGTTCCTCCTAAATGTGATGGAATGCTCGACAGATTTTTGTGAGCCTCCGTGCTTGTTTTTCTTTAGAAAAACACTCAACAGATCAACATTTCTCAGGTAATATTCGGGAAGCATAAGAAATGAAGGAATTCCCCAACCCAATTTTCTTCTGAAATGCAGACCACAATCTGAGACTTGCTCAGAGATCAGATGGTCTCTGGAATGTACAGCTTTCATCACGCTGATGATTTATTTTTTTTTCTCATGATGGTGACCAAAAACTTTGAGTCTTTGAGGCAAGGCCATCCTGAGAGTCTGGGACTGTGGGCTCCTCACAATTCTTCTGCAACTGTTGTCGCAATTTTCTTTGTACAATCATACAATATCATGAGTTGACAGGGACCCACAATGATCATTGAGTACAACTCCTGGCTCCACACAGCGCCACCCAAAAATCAGATGATATAACCGAGACTGTTGTCCAAACACCCCTTGAACTCTGGCAGCTCAGTGCTGTGACCACTGCCCTGCGGAATCTGTTCCATACCTGATCACGCTCACATGTGAGCAATCTTTTCCTTACACCCAGCCACCTCCCCTGACACAGCTCTGTGCTATTCCCTGGGGTCCTGTCGCTGTCACCAGGGTGCAGAGCTCAGCGCTACCCCTCTGCTCCTCAGTGCTTGAGATGTGGCCGCACAGCTCAGTGTAGAGCCGGACAACCCCTCCCCTCACTCAGTGGCAGTGCTGGACCTTTAGCGTCTGATGGTACGGTTGGCATTCCTGGCTGACAGAGCACACTGCTGACTCACGTTCAACATGCCTTCAACAAGAACCTCCCCCGGATCCCTTTCCATAGGGCTGTTCTCCAGTATCTCATCCCCCGGTCTGTAAATACAGCCAGGGTTGCCCTATCCAGGTACAGAATTTGGCACTTGCTCTTAAGAGTGTATTTCCTCTTCCTTGGTCCTCTACTGCTGCATACTTGTGCAGTCGCCTATTTTCAATGAAGTTCTTAGCTTTTTACCAACCAGACAGATATATATGATTGATGTATGCCAGTATACATCTGGTTTTGCATTTAGGTAAGTAAGGTTGACATGAGCATCTGATTATAAATCAGATAGGATTCGTGGTTGTCAGGGAGCAGTGAGTGTGTTACAAGTTGCATTGGAGGCTTCAGCGGATGCTTTGCTCTCTGCAGCAAGGTCATATTTGGTCTGGTGCTGGGTATGCCCTGTAAGGTGTAGGTTGACTCTTCGTTGTGGCAGGTCTTCTCTTGAGAAGCTCAGGTCTGCTCTGGAAGTAGAATCATAGAATCACCACGGTTGGAAAAGACCTCTAGGATCAGCTAGTCCAACCCCTCACCTACCACCACAATTGTCCACTATACCAACATCTAAAAAGAGAAAATGAAAATGAAAAAGGGTACTGCAATTCCAACCCACATCAGTTCACTTATTAAGTTCAGTGTGGCTGATAAAGTCAGCACAGGAAAGGGAGCTGGTGGAAATGATGGCTTGGAGGAGGTGGTGGACCCACTGGTTTTGATACCTGACCAAAATTTCCACTTCATGCCAGCGTGAAGTGATCCCGGATGAGTGCCGCTAGCATTCCTTTTAGCATGGTATGAATCACCTCCTAGAAATGCTCACCTGCTCTGTTATGGCCCTCATAGTTATTTCTCTGCAGTCAGACTTGCAAGTGTGGCAGCAACTGGACAAATGGTGAATTTGTTCTGCATTACACAGTCTTCTTGATGACCTACATCATCTCCCTGTGCTCTTCTTATAACGTTTTCTATCTCTGGAATATTGCTAATTACTGAGAAATGTGTAAACTGGGACAGACCACTTCCACATGTTTGTAGGCACACAGGACGATAGGGGCCAGGAGCAGGGCAGGATTTCCCTGGGCTGTTTATCTCACAAGTCTTTATCTCATAATGAGCCTGTTTCGTTTTAACACGTGGTAGATTGGCAGGTTATTTTCCTTACGGGTTAGATTAAATGTACAAAATATGTATCAGCTCTTCAGTGATCTCTAGTGTTGACAGATGTTCAGTTTCTACTGTATTGTACATGCACTTGTGCAAACATTGTGTTTTGATTTTTAACCAAAGCTGTATGTGTTGTCTTTTCGTGTAGCTGTGATACATGTTTCATTTCATGTATTTCGATTCTGTTGTTTTTCTTGTTGTGTGGCATTATGGATTTTCCTTTGTCTTTCCTCATTCAACCTTACAAAATTCCCACGAAAATTCAGCAACTCCGGCACAAAATGTACTTGTCTTCTCCTACAGAACTGGTAACAATGAAAGAGATGAGAATGCTTTGCTTGCTCACCACAAATTTTATTCTGGATGAGTTTTGTGTAGCGTTTTGTGGGATCATAAACGTGGTATTTTTATTGGTACCTTTCAAACTCTTATTTCAAGTGATTGATGTGCAAAGTAAAATCTTGATTTGGGAATGAAACAAGAAACTTAGAAATACGAATGGAAGAACTCATAATTCTTCTACCATAACATTTTTCCTGCATATTTCCTTTCTTTCAGTTGCTGATATGTGTTCAAGATGAGTGGGATGGGAGAAAATACCTCTGACCCATCCAGGGCAGAGTCAAGAAAGCGCAAGGATCCTGATCAGCTTGGACCCAGGTTAGATCAGTCATGTCTGAAGACGCTGGAAGAAAACATTGATAAATGAGCACCTATTTTTTGTAATCCTTAGAGAATGACAGAACTGCCATTCTAGCTAGGAGGGATCAGTACCATACTGATTCAGTAATTCTGTGGTGTTGTGGATGGAGGGTGGGAGCTGGAATATATATATATATATATATATATATACACATATATTATGTTTTTATTAATCCACTGTAGTGCCAAAATACACAATTTGTGTGATCGTATGTTAGCTATGTGAAAACTTTTTTTGGCTGATCACTGCAGAGAGTCTTCAGTCACTCATCCTACCAATCCAGGAGGTTTTTTTGCCAGCACTCTTGTGCATCATTATCAGGAAATTGAAAAATATTTCACAGTTTCATAAAATTTACATTTACAACACTGGAATAATTTTTAAACTGTAACTGCTCATTTATCATATTTTCTTATGACCTTCTTGTGTAATTTCAGAAAGAGATGCAGGGGGTGTGGGTTGTTTAACTTTCTAAGCTGTTTTTTTTCCTCATACACTGTCGCTGTTTGGTATTCCTTGGATTCTCAGCAATGTGAGGAAGCAGACTTGTAAATGTTCAAATGTGACCACTGCCCCAGTTAATCCTTTGTTTTGAACTTCATATCCCAAATCTCTTTTGAAACGAAACATGACTACAGGGGAAAATAAATAATGTCTTTTTTAATGCTGCTCTGCTCGTTCAAGAATAAACCTTTCTGTCTGAGTGACGTGTGTGTTATAGTTTTGTAGTGAGAGAGGGCAGTTCTTTCTGTTTTTGTTAGATTACTTTCAAACCATTTAAAATCATCTTTGACCAGAAAGCAATTGAACTGACATTAAATACAATGTTTTTATGCTCCTCTCTCAGCCCTAAGAGAAGCACTGAGAAACGCAATCGTGAGCAAGAGAATAAATACATAGAAGAACTTGCAGAGCTGATTTTTGCAAATTTTAATGACATTGACAACTTTAACTTTAAACCTGACAAATGTGCAATCTTGAAAGAAACTGTGAAGCAAATTCGTCAGATAAAAGAACAAGGTAAGAAGTCTAATTCACTGACTATGAATATTTTCCATGCTTGTTAACTAAATATTTTTTTGTTTACAAATTCAGTCTCTTCAGACTTTCTTTAGCAAATTTCCAAGTGTTTTTTTATCATTATAAAAAGCATTATAATGTGTGAAGTATCATGTTCAGCATTTTAAAAGTAACCTTCACTAAAAATTCAGAAATAGCCCACAGGGAAAGAAGGTCAGGCAGACTGATGTGTGCATCTGATGTGATTGGAATCAGCTGTACTTGAACAAAAGTTAAATTAGCAGGGTGAGTTTGTGGGAAAAAAAGAGAGCTGATACACTCTTACATGGCTGATGACTCTACATGAAATAGGAATAATCCGGGAAAGCATTGGATACGAAAGTATTCGGCATTCCCTCTCTTGCTTTCTTTTGTTCATGTGAATAGATATTGTGGCCTAAATGGTCTGTGTCCCCTAAATTCTGACATCACATCCTGAACTACAATAGATCAGGAGCTATTCTAATCTCCAGATAGGGTCCTGTTATAAATGTAAACCAGAGAACGTGACAGTTTTCTTCCTGTTCTTTGTCTAGAAGATTAGTTTTGTATTTTTTTTCTTTTGTTATATTTCCTATTTAAAGCAAAAAAATAAAAAATAAAATAAAAATTAGGAACTTAAAATTTTTGGAAGTGTTTTTGATGGCACGGGTCTATCTGGACAGGCATGAATAGCGCTGCAGGTGTTTGGGACCGGTTCAAGTTCTTCAAAGTGTGTGCATATTGGCTTTCTTTTAATTTAAAAGAAGATTGGAATTTCTTTATAAGCTGTATTAGAGTAATTCCTTTGGTTTTCAAACACTTTCGCTTTATTTCACTTTCAAACATCTCTCACTTTTTCAGTATCCCGTGGTTTCCATAAGTAAATAGTGGTTCCTTTTCCACATTGTATACAGGAATTTATAAAACTGGAGATTATCTCTTGCTTAATTTAGACATAGGTTTATTTCTAAAACAGGTAGATAAGCAGATCTGTAGTTCCAGATATCAGCCTATTCAAGCTTAAATGGAAAATGCAAAGAGTCAAATTGCTTCAAAGTCTGTGACGTGTCAGTGTTTGATTAATCTCCAGAAATGTTCCTCTGTTTAGGTTTGTTCTTTTCTTAATGCTAATTAGGATGCCAGCATTTTTTTATTTTGGTGAAGTTACTCATGCCTTATATTAGAAGAATTTCCTTATCTTTTTATTCATTCTTCATTCTTCCTTTTTTTCACGTTCAATTTTGAGTTTTTGTTTTGCTGTTGTCAGGGGGCACATTCTCCTTATCCTTACCTGTGATGGCATAAGGAAGAAACAGCAGAACTGTGTCTTCCTAGGAAGTGAGTGCACAGAGAGAAATCTGTTAGTCCCCTTCATATTCCACTAAAAAGCTCTAGAAAAACTAGTGTGAAAATCTGAGTAATGTTGGCTTTGGTAAATGCAGGGCTTTGCTGGTCAAGACCAGTATCTTAAAAGTGGTTTTCGTATACTATTATGTTCACGTGCATCAGACCAGATTATATCCACATTGTTTGTGTCGTCATGGCCTAACAGTAGTGCCAGAATTGCGTCAAAACAAAATGTACACTTCATTTTCTAAGCTCATAACATTTTATTACAAAAGCAACTGAAAGTAAAATCGTAAAGATAAGGTAAAAAAAAGCGATGAATGCTGTTTATTTCAACAAGTAGACGTAGATTGCAACTGTTGAACACTGAAGACACTAAACTGCTCTTTATGATATTGATCTTTTACACAGAGTTCTTCAGCTGAGAACAATTAGGCTGCCTGATAACTGCATCTTTCTGTAAAACTCATAGCTGATGTAGAGTAGACCTTAATCCTCTCTAGGGGGCATTGAAAAACACCGAGGCCCTGAAAGTGGTCACAACAGCATCTTAGGGTCTAGAAACAAGGATTATTATATTTCAAATTAATGCCTTAAAATAATTGATATCAATTTCTATATGTAAGCTGCATCTGTTAGTTTTTATAGGAAATGCAAAGGGATTTTCCTGTGAAGAAAGAATTTGTGTGACAGCATATTCTGAAATACAACGTTGTTTTGAAACAGGCATTTTGTTAGCAAATACAGCTCACGTATAGTAAACATTCAAACTTCGCAAACATTATTTCTGTTGTTCACAACCTAACCAAGGAAATATAGTGAAGAGATAATGAAAATATTGCTACTACTGTCTCATGTTTTGCAGAGATTTTATCACTTCACGGGGGGATCCTGCACTTGATGTATTTAAATGATGAATATATAACTTCTAGGTTGTTAGAAATCTTTTTGGTGGTTTTTCCGCTGCCTGGGCATCTTCTTTGAAAAGGGTAGATAACAGCAGGACAAGGGGAAACGGTTTAAGTTGACGGAGGGAAGATTTAGGTTGGATGTCAGGGGGAAGCTCGTTGCTATGAGAGTGGTGAGGTGCTGGAACAGGCTGCCCAGATGCCCTGTCCCTGGAGGTGTTCAAGGTTGGATGGGGCCCTGGGCAGCCTGGTCTACTATTAAATATGGAGGTTGGTGGCCCTGCGTGTGGTGGGGGGGTTGGAGATTCATGATCCTTGAGGTCCCTTCCAGCCTGGGCCATTCTGTGATTCTGCGTGCTGTAGGATTGAGGACCTTTACAATGGTGAAACACTTGCATTATGTTAAATGGTACGTCTTTGTAAAGCAAAATAACAAATACAATACTATAGTTATGTGAAGTGCCATGAGAGTCAGGTATAAAAATAATGTTGTCTTACATTTAAGATATTTTTCCTTTAAAAAAAAATAATATATATACATACATATATATATTTTATATATATATATATATATATATATATATAATATTTTAATGCTACACTGAATATCTGTAGGAGAAAACTTAAAGTGGAAGCTCTGAATGTCATGAGTGGTTCTGCCCAGACGTGGGCAAATTAGGGTTGCTCGGTTCTGGCACAGTGAGTCTTTGTTCAAAGACAAAAGTAAAGTAGTAAAATCTTATTTCAGTTTTATTACTTAGAAGTTTTATTAAAGAGCTTGGATTTTGTAAATAAATACTAAAAATTCTCCAACACATTTTCTTCTGTCTATAAATAGAATCACACATTAAGGTTTAATTACTTACAAAAGCGTAGTCATTTATAAATACCTTGTAAAGCCACTGAAGGCAACAAGTTTTATAGCTGCAACTGAGATTTGACAAGAAGGCTTTATTCTAGGCTCTAGGAATGAAAGCGAGGAAAGAAAGAGCACAGGCTGAGATTCATTTCCCATGTCAAGCTCTCTGGGCTGGTAGCTGAAAAAAGTAATAGATTTTTTGCTGCGGAAATACTGTGTAATTTAATATTTTATTATCTGGATATATTTTATATGCAAATATGTATTTGCAATACTATATCTGTTATCATTACATCATTTCTCACAGTATACACTTCAAAGATTCTTTAGTTGTGGTATGTTAGAGATTCATTTTATTTCAATTTGGAAGCAAAGTTATAAATATATGCATGTAACTGAGTTCGCAAGATGAATTAAAGATATTTAGATGTAACCGTTGCATGCAGTTTTTCATCTGGATTCTGAAATGTTTATAGTACTTGGGAGAAGGAAGATGAGTTCCTTAAAAAAATTAAAAAAGCTTAATTTTCTTCTGAGATCTCTTAGCATATTATCGTACAATGATCTGTACACATTTGTTGTCATCCAGTGGAGATTAAAAAATGTGTTTTCAGCATAAAGATGGAACGGAAGCTTAATTCATGCAAATCTTAAATTTGACATTTCTATTGGGAGATTTGAGAATTTTACTTTTTAAAAAACAGTCTTTTTTATTTGTAGCGTGGTGTTCACATGTAGACAAGCACATTAAGTTCATATCTGCGCGTGCTTAATTTAAAGAGCTTGTTTTAGGGAAGTGTGAAGACCTCTGGGGATAAATGTTCCTTTATTTGCCAAGTAACCTAGAAGCTATAATTAGCTGTCATACAATCAGTTGAACTGTTTCACAGCGATCTTATTGGTTTCATACCTACGGTAGGCCCTTTCCTAGAGTTGTATCCTCTGACTGACTCTCCCCTTATTTTAATTTCTCATTATTGTTTTAGGTTGCTACATCCTCCTTTAGCTGATTTTTTTCCTTTATTAAACACTGTATCAAAATTAAACCTTTGCCCTTAGCTGAAAGCTCTTTTACCTGTCACGCTAACATCAGTCTCAGCAGGTAAATAGCTCACATTATCAAACAGAGACAATTCATTATATTTCACTGCTTGAACATCTCCTGGTTCAGTCTTTGAAACCTCTTTGTCTTCATTATCTAGTTGTGCTTTTACCTTCTTCTGTGGGTATCAGAAGTGTGCTGGGTACCAGAGGACAATGAAGATCACCTCAAGCTCCTTCCGCAGTTTCTCTAGTGAGGCTGTGTTTCTGTGACCCCTCTGGTGGGAGTGCTGGAGAACGTGGCCTGCCCTCAAGCACAACGCGAGGGTTTTTTCCTCAATTCGCCTGAGTACCTGTTATTAAATTCCAGATCTGCATCTCTTATTTTTCTCCTGTTTTTCAAGCCTTTCCTTTTTCAGAAGCCTTTTTAACAATGACATGCACTTGGGTTATTTAGATTCATTCTCAGTGGGATGTGACCTACTGTACCAAAGTATCCCCAAATGCAATCTGATCTGTCAACTCTGTTTTCCTGTGGAGCCCAGCTTTCACTTCTACCTGGTTTCCGAAAAGACTTTGTGTTCTGTGTATCAGGTTTTCAGTAGTACAGGGAAGAGGTATTAGGGTGGTAATTATCAGTCTAGCTGGTAATTTGTACTTCTGAGTTGTCAGATCTTGTTTTCAGAATAGCCTTACAAGGCAGACCTTGAACAGAATGAATCGCCATGTGAAAGCGGAACACCACAGGGAGAAGGAGTAGTAGTTGATGAAAAGAGACATGCAGGAGTTATGGGATTTGTATGAATTTTAAAAAAAAAAAAAAAAAAAAGCTAGTTGTTAATCATATATATTTTATTTTGCTGATTTTACCTATGATAGCAAAAACAGTTTTTGCTTCCCTATAGCAGTACTACTTTGTAATCACAGGTTCGCTTCAGCAGATACTCTTTTTACCTGCAGCACCAGTGTGCACGTAAAATTGCTTGCTAAAGGAAAACAGCATGGTCTTAAAGGTGTAACGAGATGTTACTTTTGCTGCTGTTTGAATTTATCAGATCTGAATTTAGATTCATTCTTCAGAGGATATTTGAGCAACTGCCTAGCTTTAAGCACAAGTAATCCCCGTTAAGTCAGTGGAACTACTTATAGGTTTAAAGTTTTGTGTATAAATATCTTACAAAATCAGGCTTTTATGAGAGCATATGTATACTATGTTTTGGGGTTTTTTTTGTTGTTGTTTGTTTTGAAAGTATTTCAAGTAGTCAGTTGTACTGTAAGTAGAGATTATTCTAAGTTCATTGTATTTGAGATGTCAGAAGCTTTAAAATTGATGCCATCGTATACATTAATTTGTACTTTTGGAATCTTTTTTGAAGGAATTCTGCATGGCTGTTATTGGTTATATATGCTGTGCTTTCAGTTTGATAGGATTCTAAGGCTGAATTAAGTGTCAGAGGAATTTGTACAGTGAAGTGAAGCAATTTATGCAGAACATTTACAAAAAAAATCTATTACTGAATTTGTTTTGCTGTCTCCACTACCAACAGCTGAGAGTGATGCACTGAAAATGGCTTTGATCTTCCTCTGTACATCGTAAAGCATTTCAGCTAAATATCCTGTTATGTTGACTTAATACTTGCATGCCTCCAGAGAACTGCTGATTCAATGAAGAATTTAGACTGTTTTTAGGTAATGCAAAATGTCAGTTTCTCTTCAGGCTTGGATGACATGTAGTCATTAGACAGCAGATTCACCAAGTGTGAAATTTCCTGGGGTCTGCTTATTTCAGTGGAGTTGCAGATCATTCAGACTTATTGAAATAGGCTTTGTCTACGCGTAAGTTAAAACATTTAAACTATCCTATATAGTTACTATAATCGTTTTCTATGTAAACAGTGTTGTGATTTCCCTAGCATGACTTATGGCAAGAGTATCTGAAGACTCCCTTATGGCATGTAACTTGTCTATACTGGGCTCAAACTGTCACTTCAGGAAAACGGGCAAAAATAGTCACCAGACTGTTAATCAAAATTGTGAAATCAGCTCAATGTCTATACATATAACAAGATTTTATTGGATTTTTGTCATTTTTTGTTCCCTTAGTCATGGTTAGAATTTTTATCTGCTTGTTTAGAATAAATATAACTTTGTTCCTCAAAGTTAATGAGACTGTTTATTTATCATCTAAGTAAGAGATTTAGGTTTTTTATGTTGTTGTTTTTTTTCCCTTGCTAAGAGCAATAATAGAGTGATCCTAAGCGTGTTGATATGTGGGCACGGACTATTCCACAGGAAATGAGGCGCTACTTCCACCCATCTCAGCCCTCATCGTGGCCACAAGTTCCTATTCCTTCCCTTCCCCTGGCGTTAGCATTTATGCAGCTGAGCCGTATTTTCAATTTGGCCAGTCTGTCAAAGTAGGAGAGGAGCTATTTCCCCACAGAGGCTTGGCGGGACCTCCTCTTACACAGCTATAGGCACACCAGCAGGCTAAGAGCCTGTAGTGACTGAGCCATGGTCTGTCTTATGGCTACCTTGGAGCTGTTGAGCATTTCTTCTTGTCAGAGATGCCTTTCTCTTAAAAAGACGTATGCCTTGCCCATTGGTGATGAATGTTCTAGGGATAAGTTTCTTAAAGCTTTAAACTGGAAATCTAAGCTATGACTCCAAGTTGTGGCTCCAAGTTAAAGAGGAACTGAATGTTCAGTCCTCACCGGTATTTCAATTATCAGTAGTAGTTATTGGCAAGTGTTACGGGAAAACTTGTTTGTTTTGTATCCTACTTGAATTGCTTTTATTTGATTTTTGTTTTGTTTTCTTTCATAACTTCTAAGTGACCAAGAGAGAAAATCATTCAAAACTAGTGAAGTGTGGTTGTTGATCTTATGTTCTGTACCTGCAAAGATGGTTGTGGTCCAAGAGGTGTGGAATGCTATACCAGGATTCAGGTGGTTCTGCTAAATCTCGCACGCTTTGGAAGATTTGGCTAAAGTGCTCCCTCTTTGTTTTCTGAAGGAGTGTTTTTGTTTAAGTTTTGTTTTTGTTACTTTAGTATTTATAGAATTGTCAATATACGTTTGAACTCCTGAGAGTGTAGCAAAAATATATAAGTAAGGCAGAGGCATCTCTTCCTGAAATTTAGGATTTTGGAGGCTGCCTTCTCAGAAATAGCATATTTGCGAGCTGCATTTAAACTATCACTGAGTACTTCGAAGTTCAAACCTCTACAGTTCTTCTTTTGCCATTTATCATGTAAATGGTTATGAACTCTACAGACATTATAAATGCATTTTTACATTTTAAATTTGAAAAAGAATAAAACACAGAAATTAAGGCCCACATCCACAACTCCACAATTTGAACTAAGATTTTAGCCCTACGGTTTCCCACCAGCTGTGCCATCTGGTCAATTAGAAATATTACCTTTAGATGCTGAAGAAGGATTAGGAGCACCACTCACCTTGGTGTCATCAGCCAAGTTGATAAGAGTGCGCTAGATCCCTTATCATTGATAAAGATGTTGAAGAGCACTGGTCCCAAGATGGACCCCGGGCAGACACTGTTTGTGACCAGCCTCTACCTGGACATTAGTTTGTTGATCACAGTCTTCTGGCTACACCCATTTAGTCAATTCTTATAGCCCGTAGAAACTGTGGATGCCCTGTGCCTGGAGGCATTCAAAGTCACACTGGATGGGGACCTGGGCAGTCTGATCTGGTGGTGGCAGCCCTGCCCACAGCAGAATGTTGACGATCTTCATGGTTCCTTCCAAATTAAACTATTCTATGATTATAATCTTAGTAGTTTTGTTTGTAGTCACTACTGCTGCTGGAATATGCATTGTGAAAGGTACTGACTCTAGGCCACCAAGGCTTGCTGTGTGCTTTAGATTAGTGTATGCAGTATGAGCAGCGTGTAAAGAAGGTAAATGAGGAAGGAAGCTTCATGTTACTGTGATTTTCTCTGTAGAGCTTGATTTATGGAATAGCAAGTTAATTTATTGAGAGTAGTGATGATACTTCAGTCAAATTAAGATCATCTACTATAAGGAACCCAGCTTGTGTTACATGGCTTTTATCTTTTCTTTTTAAAGAATGTGGCCTGAAAAGTAATAATACAATGTTTACTCATAGTAGAGTGCAATGCCTTTCATACTGTCTTTAAATCTTGAAAACCTGTGGATTCACAGCACGTTAAAGAGGTATTGATCAAAGGCTCCGTGTTCAAACTGAAAACAAGATAATTGCATCTGCTCTAACTCATGCCTTTTCTTATTTCTGCAAAGATTCTGTATATGGACAGCTGCACAGTTAGTTAGAAATGGGGATCTCTGCAAATGAAGTGACTGAGGATATGAAAAACAGCTAATATATCAGGTTTTGGTTTCTTTTATGAAAAGCCACAGTGTGCAATGGAGGAAAATCATATAGACTGAAGCTTGAAAGATGACATGGCAAACACTCATTTACTTTCTCTGTGGTGTACACTGGAGCTCCTAGTGAACATCCTTAGGCAGGTGATTAGAGAGCCAAGACATACATTCCTCATGTTTCCTTTTGTCATTAAAGCGTGTTGGCACATCTGTATGTGATTTACAAGGCATTGGGTGCTGTAATATGTGCACAACATACACATACAAACACACATACTCTTCCTCTTCCCTCTGAAGGCAAGCTGTTCTTGTTTAGAGAGAATGTCAGTTAGGAGATGGAGTGAGGAAAATACATAAATAAATTTAAGTTCTGCTAAAGTAGAAAAAAATCAGAGTTAATGTAAATGCAGACACTCCAAAACTAGAGATGTTCCAGATATTGCCCTGTTATCTAAAACAGTATCCATGTGTCCCTCTGAACAAGCAGCGGTATCCTAAATCTGTTGATTTAGGCTCCATTCATCTTGAAGCAGGAAGGCATTTCCCTGCAAACTTTGCTGATACAAGGCAAAATGGAGCAGTGCACTGTGCCTGCCACAGAGGACTCTTTTAACAGGCAGAAGCAGTATGCAGCCTAAAAGCTGCAGTCTGAGGCCAAAGTCAACTCGTACATGAGATGCAGATTCTGAGTTGAAAGTTACTTGATATTTGAAGCAACTTAATGGAGAATTTGGTGGGTTTCATCAGCCCTCCCAATCAGATTTGAATTTCTTTTGAAGTGCATATTTTGCAGCACAGCGGAAGTTCTTGGCATGATGCAGAAATCATTTGGTAAAGCTTTTTGGGTTCTGTTAGGAAGATCTGGCTGGACAGTTAATAGCAGTCCCTTGTCACCTGAAGATGAGTGAGTATGAAGAGAACTAACCTTTTAGTGGTTATTTTTTCTTCTGAGGCACAGTTTCCTAGAAAGACTTGGAACAACCTGCAGTTCCCATGATCCTTCTGCGAGATGTCTTCCAGAGGCGGGTTATTCTATGTCACTTTAGGTCCGGGCCTATGTTCAACATGGAAGAGGAAGTGTGCTTAAATATAACAATTGATTCACTTGGAAATGAAAAAAGAGGAGGAAGAGATGTCAAGGTTGTTAATTCTAAATATAGGTAGGAAAACTCAGAACGATCCTCATTTAGATTTTTCTTGTTTTGTTTGTTTTGGTGTTGCGTGGAAAAATATAGAGGTGTTTTATGCCAATAGCATACTATTTTTCCTTTCTTCTTCGCTTCTACATGACCTTCTACCCTCTCAGTGTGGAGGAAATATTTGAACGTTTGAGTTGAATTTTCTACCTTTAGTTATTTTTTATGTCCCCCCTTGACTTTTCTGAACACAGTACTCCCTGACCAGTTGTCAAAAGTGATACTTCGTGTAGAATGGATTTTCTTCATCTTTCCCTATTTCTCCCTTTTTTCTTGAATAGCTTTATTTTTCAGCCCTTGTTGTTTTCCTTTCTCTCCTTTTTAATAATTCTGTATTTTCTCCTTCATTTCCACCCCAGTTACGCTGTTTCATGGCTTCAGTATAGCTTTAGTTGTACATCCAGCATCACCGTAACTGTGATGGTCTTACTCATTTCTCTCTTTGTCTCTCTGGTACTGTTTTTTAATCTTAGTGCTGCACTAAGAAATAATGGAATAATTTTAGGGAATGTGATAAAATTTACTAATAAATTGTTGAACGTTACAGTGATCAATATCAAGGATTATTGTAATTACCATGACACTTGGGAGCAGAGTCACCATCTCTCTAGCTGCTAGATTTGCTGATTTTAACTGGACGTTTATAATGATGAGCTGTTGTACTTAAGCTTCAAAATATAATTGTGTGTTTACAGTTGACAGTCTAAACTATACGTCAGTGATACATGTTGAGAAGTCAATCCATAAACTTTTATGAAATGTAACTCGGCTTCATTGCTAGTTGTGGTGTAAGAAGACTCTTTCCCTGAGCTCTGCGATGATCATGGGCATTGACATTCTTTCTTTCCTTGAAGCTCAGACAAGGGGTTCTCAAGAACTTAAAACCTTCCCAGAGTTTTGTGATGGTGTTTTATTGTTTTTTTAACAAGGCTTTGGCCTAGATCTACAAAAGGGCTTGGAGTTTAGATTTGTAGATCAAAAAACAGCATCCCAGCATCCTGTAGAAATAACAATTGTTATTTAAAAGATGGGTGGAGTGAGAAGCAGCTACCCAAGTTTCCTTCCACAAGAGAATAAGTAAATTGCTGACCTGAAGAAAAGGTTCTGGATTAGGACTTCTGATCTGATGTACTGGCTTTGCTGCAGACCAGTATTACCAGCCTTGGTGCCAGAAAGGGGCATGGCTGGAGTTCTTAGTCTTCAGTATTTCCTGGTTAAAGCCACAACTGCCGAGTGGATGCATCCAGACTGGCACAGCAGTTCCCAGCCTCATGCCGTGGAGCATCTTTTTCTGTGAGCTGCCAGTTGTCAGTGGCTAAGGGAACCCTTTGCTTTTAAAGCAGGTTTAAGTTGCTTCAAAGAGCAGAGCTGATTAAACTCACTAAGAAAACAGAGAAAGCAATACTGTTTGGTTTTATTTTTCTGTTTATGAATTAATATATTGAATTATAGTGCCATTCAAGACTGGATGCTGATCTCTACTTCATGACTCTAAAGTAGAGAACAAGAAATGATAATGCCTGATTAATTATGTTTTAAGTACGGTTCAGTCTGTTGAAGGGAGCCTGTTTGTACCTATCAGATCTATTAGTAGCCACTAAAAATCTGACAGAACAAATGAATGTAAATTGAACATTCATTGAGATGAAAAATGAATTTGTCTGGATGTAAATCTTAACAACCAGATAAGGCAAACTTTTTTTAGCGTGATGGAATAAAATCTTTTCATTTTAAAGAACGTCTTATACTACTACTATGTTAGTCGTCATTAGCATCCTTCCTGACTGTTGTATTTTAACTCTGGCAAGCAGTTCAGCACCACACCGCTGCTTATTTTTTCCCCCCATGTTGAATGGGGGAGAGATTTGGAAAGGTGAAAAGTATAAAAACTCACAGGTTGAAATAAAGACAGTTTGCTAGGAAAGGCAAAAGCTGCATTCACGAGCAAAGCAAAACAAGGAGTTCACTTGCTACTTACCATCGACAGATAGATGTTCAGCTGCTCCTGGGAAAGTAGGACACATTGTACATTTGTCTGCTTGCAAACATGACCACCCAAAGCATCCCACCTACCTCCTTCTTTATCCCAATACTTACTACTGAACCATTATGCCACCTGGTGTGGGATCTCCTTTTGACTAGTTTGGGTCAGCTGTCCTGGTTCTGTCCCCTCTAGCTCCTTGTGCCCCCCCAACTCCTCTTTCTAGCAGGTCAGTCCAAGAAACCAAAACTTCCTTGGCTCTGTGCAGCACTGTTCAGCAGCAGCTGGACACTGATGTGTTATCACTGCTATTTTCATCAAAAATCCAAAACACCGGCTCATACGAGACTTTACAAAGGCAATTAACTCTATCCTAGTCAAAACCATGCCACTGACATTCCTAAAGCAGTGTAGCCACTGTTGGAATACACAAATGAATTTTGAACACAATTTCATGGAGAATTTAGATTTACAGTTTTCTGTAAGTAACCACCATACAGAAGATATTCTTTAAGGAAGCTTTTGGGTTTTCATTTTTTTTTCCTTGCAGTAATAGCAACGTTTCTGTTTCTAAACTCACTTAAATGTCTGGCTCAGGCCTGTGCTGATGGGTAAGAAAAGCAAGAAGAGGGGCCCCAATGTCTATTTCTGAACAGTGAGCTATTATTGGGAGAAAACTTTACTTGTTCTCAGTGATTTAGAGCTTTTTCATAAAAGATTTATCTCATAATCTGAGCTATTGGAAACAGTAGGAGCCGTGTTCTGTATGTTAGCATGGGCACATTAAATTAGACTTGTTTCTGTTCTTCCTTAGCTGTCTTCAATTATCTGTGCTCAGTTTTGGCCTACACTTCATTATGGAAACTTTTTCCTTCACAGAGATCACAGGGAGCCAGTGATCCCTCATATTTCTTTTTGGTGCGCCATACTGGGGCTCTTGAAAAATTTTGCAGTCATCTATGGCAATTTATAAAAGCAAAAAGCTCTTTGCATGTTGTTGTCAATGATCTGGTGTGTCAGAAAGATTTATCATCAGCATCCTAAAATAAAGAAGATATTTTGTAATCATGGTGATGTGGCGTTCAAAGAAAGGGAGTCATCTGGTTCCTTTTAACAGTTGGTCAAGTGCATAAGAATAAGGCTTCAAGAAATGGCGTCTGACTAGATTAATGTTCCTTTGCAGTTTGTTATTTTGGCCTGAGTTTTGGAAACCTATAGGTTTCATTAGATTGGCAATTATATTTGCCGATTCTAGTCTAAAGAGTGTTAACCATTGAATCTTTGTTTTCACAATCCTGCCTGTGATTCTTATGCTTTGGAGAGCTGTTAACTTTTGTGAAAGCGATATATTGTTTCTGAGACAGCAATGGAGCACTGTTTTGAGCTAAATTATCAAATCCTGCCATATTTCTTGTCTTTCAAAACATCAGCTCAGCCAAAATGTTAAAGAACATTGGGCTCCAACCATTTAGACATTCATATTAATGCTGTTTTTAGAGATGAATTATCAAAACAAGATGAGGTTACTCATTAAGTAAATATCTGACACTTAGAAAATTTAAAATGCCAAAAAATACAGTAACATTTTCTGTCCTAATTCAGTACATACCAAAGAAAATAATTACTCTGTTAAACCATGTGATGCCAAATCCTTGTATCTGATATTTCAGTGCAGAGGTCTGCTGGCTTGGCCCTTTCTTTTGGAGTTTGGCCACATTAATGTAACAGATTTTTACTTAGCGCTGATGGATGCATGACATTTGTTAGTATGCAGAAGTAGGTAGTTTAGATAAATGTTTTTGAAGTATCCAAATACCGATAGACACAAAACTGTTTCCTGAGAAAGAGAGGAAGAGAAAGAGAGAGAGAGCTATGTGTATTTGAATATGTTTATCTGATTCCAGAGTAGTTCATCAGTGAGGGAATTTTTATCTGCGACACTGACGGCCAATGTAATTGATCTGCATTGTGTACTCCATAGCTGTCTAAACGCTGTATCGTAGGCAATTCTAAACTACTCTAAATTGTACCACAAGCAGTCAAGGATTTGCGCCTATGTCGCTTTCTCAGGAAGTACAAGTGCAGAGGGGAAAAAAGCGTTTTAAACAGCATTTTAAACCAGTGAAAATTATAAATCCATAGTGCCATCTTGGATCTTGGCCTTTCGATATAGAAGTCTCCTGGACAGGGAGCTACTTTGATAATTTATTTGTGCTCTTTCCCTAGGCAGTCAGTCCGGACAGGAAGCGAAGTGTTTGTGGCCTTTTTGGAGAAAAGAGAAAGAAATGTTGCTTAAAAACATGTGAATACACACACACACATTTGATTTGTCAGTTTGCAGGCGAACACACCTTTTGGATGTTATTTAAAAGTGTATATTGAAAGTACTCAAATATTTTTGTAAGCTAAGAACCGTCTGAAAATTCTGCATCCTGTTGTATTCCTTTGTGCTGGGTTATTTGTTTGTTTGTTTGCTTGTTTGAAAACTTAGTGCTAGAGGTCAGTGTTGAAGCAGATCCAGATGATGACTGTGATGGAAGCTTAATTCCACATTCAATACATCTTTATGAAAAACAACTTGCCACTCACTGTGGTAGTTTAGAGCAACATCATGATTTAAAATGAGGTGTTGAGTGAGAAATAGTTTCTCGATGCAGAGCAGCTCTAAGACTTGGTTTAAATTTCACTGAAATAGCAGTAGGACACTTGTCCTTCTCTGTCTTTACTAATGAATAACAATACTAAAAATAATCTCGGCAGGGAAATTATGTTACTTGCCATTTTGTTTTGTGTTGAGGATGGAGCAAGTTGTTAAGGATTTGGGCTCCTGGCTGGGACAATTTATTCTTCAGCTCTGTTTTAAGCAGCAGCAAGTGGGTTGTAATTTTAGGTTTTACTTCCCTTAACAATCCTGGCAGCATTTAACTGAAAGCAGTGACACCATGGTCATCTCAGGGTTGAATAATCCCTGCTGCTGCATTAAACAGTAGAGAAAGGCTCTGGGCAGCCTGATCTAGTGTTGGTGGCCCTGCCTGTGGGAGGGGAGTTGAAACTAGATCATCTTTGAGGTCCTTTTCAACCCAGGCCATTCTGTGATTCTGTGAATCTGCGATTCTATGAAATGTGGGAATGGGAGCTGCGTATTTCTGCAAATAATGTTATTTCTGTAAAAAAATTGTTGTGATTTGTAGCATTTGCTGTTAAATCCAGCAGTTAGCAACCTTTAGAGAAGATACTGAAGTGTCTGCGTAGAAGTGAGACTCAGGCTTAGTGCTCTGAAAAGAGCGGTGTCTTGACTGCGACAGCTGTGAGACTGGGGGCTCCAGCTCTGGTGGATGGGCACAGCAGGAAGGCACACTTGTAAGGCAATGCCTGGAATTGCAGGAAACTTTCTTGTCCTGTTTTTTCTTCAAATTGCATTTTTTCTTCAGATCGCAAGCTTGGTTTCAAGAAGTAGACCATTAGGCTTTGTAATCATGAAAGAGAATAGGGATTGTAGTGCAATGGCTGAAAAAAAGAAGTAAAATGGGAAGGAGAAGAAACTGAAAAAAAAATGTAGTAAAATGCGTGTTAAAGTATTTAGCAAGAGTACATACAGAGGTACTAGGCTTCTTTCTGTCCAATAGTTAAATATTATTCTTGGTGAGTTGAGTTTAATGATTTTTGTTCTTGATGTCCTGAATTTTTTCCAGTTTAACTGAATGGAGAGGATTATTTCACAGACAGCTCCTCTAATGGAAGTTGTGTAGGGTGAAAAAAGGCTGATTGGAACAAAAAAGAATGATGGAGTAAGGTCAGCATTGCTACCAGAAAGGAAATTGACTAATTTTATGTGTTATTAGTTCAGTTTGTTTCTACTCCTAAATCCATCATGGTTTTTCAGTGCTGATTTTGCTTTCAGTGTTTAGGAAAGTGTTACATATTGGCTGCTGTCCCTGAGTTTTTGAAGATCAAACTTCACTCAAAGCCCGAAAAGCTCCATGAATATTCTCCTCTATTTGGTGGCTGTGTGGGCATATAGAGCTTTTTGCAGATCCCGTTGTCTTCCCAATGCTTCCTTACAGCAGTGCTGTGCTGTAACTCGGCAGCAGCTCAGCGCCAAACAGCCATTTGCTGCGGGATGGGTGAGAGAGTCAGGAAAAAATAAATAAATAGATAAATAAATAAAACTCATAGGTTGAAATAAAAGCTATTTAATAAGAATAAGAAGAGAGAAATAACTGTTATGATTTTATATTTTTTTAATTTATATATATTTACACGTTTTTAGTACATATGTGCATACACGTATGTTGCTCCAAAAGTAAAGCCTCCTATTTATTTCCATGAAAACTGTAACTGATGCAAAGAGCAAAAATCAGTATTTGATAGAGCAAATTCTCAGCTACAGAACAGTTTTTCAATATAGTCACCACCATAAGCTATGCGTTTTCATCAGCAATGAACAATAGCCTTCATGATGCACTTATAAAAATCTGCACCCACTGTAGCTTTCGCCACAGCTGAAATGCACCGCCTCGCTGTGCTCACATCCACTGTTTGGCTTCCTTAAATGTTCAACAAGCATCGATGAATGCCAATGGGTGCCATTTTTTCTGCATGGAAGAGTTCAGTGACACACCATTGCTCCATCCGTACTTCCGTGCCAGGTTCTGTTTTGTCAGACTGTCCCTCTGCTGCCATCTGTCACACACGGCAATGACATGTAATGGAGCATTGGTGGGAAGGTTCAATCTCTACTGCCGTACCGCTACCACCTGCCTCTGACATTGTAAGCCAACATAATTAAATAGGAGGCACTACTTTTGGAACAGCCCTTGTGTGTGTTTGTGTGTACGTATATATATATATAAACACAAAGGAAGAGATGCACAACACAGTTGCTCGCTACCTGCTGAGCAGTGCCTAGCCAGACCCTGAGCACTGGCCGCCTCTCTGGCCAACTCCCCTCAGTTTTTTTCACATGATGTCATACAGCAGGGGCTATCCCTTTGGCCAGTCTGGGTCAGCTGTCCTGGTTCTGTTCCCACCCTGCTCCTTGTGCCCTCCAGCCCCCTTGCTGACAGGGCAGTACAAGCAGCTGAAGAACTGAAACTAAAACGTCACTGAATTATCAATGTTATTTTCCTCCCAAAGGTAAAATATAGCGTCATACCAGATACTGTGAGGAAAGCCGGGTCTGTCCCAGGTGAAACTGTGATGGCAGGAGGCTGGGGCAGGTACCCGCACTAACCCCACATCCTGCTGTAAGCACTGTTACTACCAAGCAATGACCTGAGCCCACAGTTTCCCGGCGTCTCTCAGCCCAATCTGCAGGGCCAGCTGCCACGTAAGCACACTTCCACCAGCGGTACAAAGCATGAAGCGGAACCCCATGGGTTTGCCGAGCTGTGCTGGGCCCTTTCTGCCCGCTGTACCAGGAGGGCTGGGTGGCACGAGCTGGGCCCGGCTCCTCTCGGGGACGGCTCACGCTGAATAAACGCGCTGAGAAGAAGTGCAGCTGTGCTTTTTTAATATGCACTGCAGGAGATTTCAGCAGCCTGATGATATATCGTGCATTAATGTTGAAAAGATAAACACATTTGGAGAGCACAGGAAGGCCTTGTGTTTTTATGTTAGCAGAATGCTTCCTAATGAATAAGAACGTGCTGCTGGCTTCACAGAGCCATATGGCAGCTTTTCTAATTTTAGTTCGGTGCAGATGCATAATTCTCCCTTGTTTTACCTCCGAAAACCTTCCTGAGATGTCGCATAGTTTTTCCCGTAAGACTTGATCTATAGTTTCTGAGTGAAAAATGCATTCAGGAACTCGATGGCTGCTGTGCTCCGGACAGATGGATGCTGTGTGATGAAAGAGCAACCTCACCACATAATCGCCACCCCAAAATAGCAGCTAACTTTATTCGTAGGCATGGGATAAGCCGGTCTTAAAATTGATTACTGAAATAGCTGCTGTTTCTTAGACACTGGTCTTTTGAGAAATCGCTTGGTTTCAGGGAGAAAAACCAACTTGTGCTGAGGCAACAGGAACCGACTGACAGGCGTGTGTGTGCGTGGTGCCGAGTGCTTTCCCTGCGGTTAACCAGGCGTCAGAACAGCCTACACGTCGCTTGCTGCTCTGCTTCGTCACGTGTTGTGATGCAGAACCACTCACGTTACTGAGTGCAAGCTCGCTCTTTTCCTGTTTTTTCCTTTTGTACTTTTGCCTAGCATTGCTCCTGTGGAAAACCTCCTGTCTGTCACCATGGTCAACATTAATACGTAGCAATCATCATAGGTAGTATTAAATCTATTATTTTCAAGGGTAATACCAACTACAACTTATCAGTTTGCTAGGTATTATTTTCTCCATTACACAATAACATTGCTTTCTAATGCAGTATCTGACTTTGCCTTTGGCCAGTTACGTACTTTTGCTATTCCTTTGATTGTTTGTTTGCATTTTACTTTTGCGTGGTGATTCAGGAGATGTCCCAAGGATCACGCAGGCTTAACACATAAATACAAATGAGGCACAGCAAAAGAAGTTGGCGGATGCCTACAAAAAAAAACTGAGAACATGACTTGTTTTCCAGACAGTTGCACTGCAAAATTTAACTGTGTGTTTAAACATGATATAGCATTTACAGTCACTTTCAAGTGATGTTGCTATTACTGCCGTGTAGGGTTCTTTCTTCATCCATGAGATTATTCTAACATGAAGAATTGAACTTTCTAGTGTCTCTTCTAATAAATCTCTTGCTTATATATATATTTTTTAACCTATTATGATAAAGCGAGGTTATATGATTTTAAATGGGTATGGCATTTCAATAGCAATTCCAAAGAATTATTTAGAACGTGAATTATATAGGGCACCGGAGAAGAGCTGTTTTAAACAGTACTGCATACTAAATTTGCACCCACTGCTCCAGTTTTTTTCTCTTGACCTCCTTCCTCAGCAGTTTGCTGAACATGGGTCCTGCCCTCGCAGTGTTTCACTGATGTCTCTCTTTTGCTCCTCTCGTTCTGCGAAGAGCCAGAAGTATTTCTCCAGTGATAAATGTGTGTTGATGCAAATGTCTTCTTTCAGAGCATGCTTCATATTTTTGCAATCCCTAAAGGGGGATTGTTCTTACGAGAGTTTTGCTCTTTACTTTGAAAACACATTTTGGTTTTGCCAAGTGTCAAGGGGGAAATATTTCTGTAGCTGATTTCATTAAGGAAGTTGGAGTCAAGTATGGATGAGGACAAAGAGAGCTTTTGGGGGTAGTCCCACCAACCTTGACTGCCCACCTGTAGGAGTGGAGGGTTCGAAACCTGAGGAATAGGGGGTGAGGCCCATGTGAAGCACTCCTGAGCCTGCTGTAGGTACCCAGCCCAAAGAGCCCAAAGAGCTTGGGCAGGAGACTTGGAGCTATTGCTTTTCACTTCTTTTTCACTGATTTAGGAATTTCTGTTAAACTAACATGATTTCACAAAGGTTTGCTTTCAGAATCTAGAAGGAGTTTCAAATTAAGCTTGAGGCTTAATTTGGTACTGGTACACTGGTAAAATTACCAGAAAATGTTTGTGAAGGGTCTTTTTTCTCCTCTTAACTCTGCATATTATCATAGAAAAATAAACACTAGAAAAATACCCAATTGAAAATATGTATTTAAGTATATTACTACTTATGCAATTATAAGCATATCCACAATTTAAAGTATAAATTACATCACTGAAATGATACATAATTGGATGTATATATTCTTTGTAGAATCTCTCCCCAAGGGTACTTCTATTTTATTTAATTCTTTCTTACTCTCTAGGCTAAACTGTTAATTGTGCAGAGCTAGTAATTATGCATGTATAACAAATACTTGTGAAGTTTATTCCTTTATAGTTTAGATAAAGCACACTTGATCCTCGGTAGCTGTATGCATAAGGATGAATCCCATTTCCAATGGATGCTCCCCCTCCCCGTCACACGGATGCTGCTGAATCTTTGCTCTGTGCTGCCTTGCTCAGGAGATACTTGGTGATGTTTCCCTGTGGTTTACAACAGGGATGGAGCTGTTGCAGCACAGCCGTGTAATGTGGCTGCAGTGGAAAAATCTGGCGGCAGTGGTTAGTCGTGGGGTAATGCCACTGGTCCCCGTGGGGCTTGAGAGCTCTGCAGCTCTTTTTCTGACCCCTAGCATTCAGAAATCATTCATCTGTGCAGAAATAATAAGCACTCTGTGCTTCTGATCTGTTTTTAGGCCCCCTAGTGAACCTAAAAAAGAGGGGAGAAGTGGAAAAGGGAAAAACAAACTTTACATTTTTGCACCACCACCTGAGTCCAGAAGCTGGAAATGTTAATAAAAGCAAAAATACAAACTTGTGTTTAAATACGTGAGTGTTGCCAGCACTAGAAATTCATGCACTGGTTGTTCTTTTCCAGCCTCCCTGCAACAAATTCTTGTTCCTAGTTAGCCCCACGTGCGGTATCACTATATCAATTGGCATTTTGAGTTCGTCCCTTGCCAGTACAGTGCTGCTGACCACCTTTGCATGCACTAGTCCTGACTGACTGAGGCTTCAGGAGGGGCTTTGTAGTCCAGTCAAAATTGGGTAATTGTTGAGCATTATCAGTAGCTGTAGTTCATAGCATCAACATAAGTTACTGCTGGACCTGCTTTTATGTGGCTGTCTGAGGCCATGGTTTCCTATACAAAGCTGCTTAAATATATGTATTGGGACCTGCAGCCTGAACGTGTAGCCTATTCTAAGCTTTCTGGCCACTAAACTTCTTACACAGTTAAGTTACAGGTCCGATTATAAAGTCTGTCATTTGGGAGCACTTGTGATTTATGATGCTTTTTGTTGTGCTTAAAAAAATGGAGCACAGTGTACGTTGTCACCAGTAGGTGGGTAAGTGATGTCTACACAGCATTTTCTTATTTTCTCCATTAGTTTTTCTTGTAGCAAGCAAGGTATTTATTGATCCTTTGGGGTTGGGCTGTATGTGGGCTAAGGAAAAAGGAAATGGGGAAGTCAAATGGTTTAGAGGGGCAGCTGAAAATAGAACAGAAGTGGTCAGGGATCCAGGGGTCAAACTGGGGAAGTGGGAAGCAGAGGGGAAAGCGGCTGGTTTAGAGAGACAGGCCATGATGCTTGGTGGGTCCTTGCTCTGAGCTGGTGCTGCAGTTTCTGTGTTAACTACCACTAAAGTCATTAAAACGTTTTTCTTTGTGTAAAGCCTTGCGCAGCGCATAAAAGAGTATAATTGCTTTTATGGACATGCTGTTAAAATATATAGATACATTGTTTGGGTTTGATCTGAACTCTGTGGTTGTAAAAGTGGCAAAAAATATTCAACGAGTCTTTTGTATTGAACAATAGTTGATAAAAGTCTCCTTTGTAAGTCTGTGAAGCCAGGCTGTGCCATGTGGCAAACATGCCCTCATGCTACTGTTGTGCCACATCTGCAGTCCCTGTATCACAGTGCATGCAGGATAATCCTGTGCTCCCTGGTAGTCAAGATGCTATCAATGGCTGCAGCGGTGAGGGAATGAAAGCAGGGAGATGGTATCCGTCTCCACTATAGTATTTTGCAGTGTGAAACCAGGGATCGCTTTATGATACCAGGAACAGATGGGAAACAAGTATCATTGCTGACTTTATTAAAAGCTCAGCCCTATTTTTAGAGTCTTTTAGAATTCGTTTACAGTTTTTAGAATGTGTTTTGAGAACCGTATCATCATGTGGTGCCAACTTTGCTATATTGTAATATGTGAAGGACTGTTCAACTTTTTTTCCTTACCCCTAATCTCTGCCTTTTGCCAAAAGAAAAATAAACAGACACACTTCTGTCCTCAGTGCAAACCAGAAGTAGAGATCCTGATCAGTTAATTGCCAGAGAAAGGAATTATGTTTATTTCTAGCATTTATTTCTATCTGAGTATTGTAATCTTAATGATTTAGATTATACAGGTCTTAATAGTGCCTCTTCACAAAGCTTGTTTCCTCATTATTCACAGTGGTGTCATATTGTGTATGAACAGAGAGAGTGGTGAGATGCTGGAACAGGCTGCCCAGAGAAGCTGTGGAAGCTCTGTTCCTGTAGGTGTTCAAGGCCAGGTTGGATGGGGCCCTGGGCAGCCTGGTCTAGTGCCAGATCTGGAGGTTGGTGGCCCTGCCTCTGGCACGGAGCTTTGAACTTGATAATCCTTGGTGTCCCTTCCAATGCGAGCCATTCTATGATTCTGTGATACAAAGACAGCTAAGATTGTCCTGACTCTATTCACATGAAAGCAAAAAACATTAGAAATCCAGGACGAGATGGTCTGAGTGACCAAAGCCCCACTGCCAGCGGGTGGTCACTGATAGGAAAACATCCAGAGGTTTTCTGAAGCAGTTCTTTCACTTTGCATCTAAGCACTGTATAATCGTGCTGCCCTTGTAACCATGGCCAAGAGAAGAGCTCAGAAGAAATTTGGCTGCAGAATTGTAGATCTGCAGACAGTGGGAGATCCTGTATATTTGGATACATTTTAATTTGTATGACCAAATCTTTAATTTTCACCAAGTGTGAGTTTGCAGGGACATGTTGATCCATCTGCACATGGAACTTTCCGTAATTCCTGCGAGTCTTCATTTATTCAGTCACTTAGTCAATGACTTCAGATTGTGGACTGGCTATAAATTCTTGTTATCGTAGTTTCCGTGGGATTTTGTGTTTATTCAAATAATCTATTACATAATATTCAAAATAAAAAAACTTCAATAATTTATTGTTCTAGATTTCGGCATAGTCCTTTTACACAATTACCTGAAAAACAAAAGAAAGTTGTTCTGTGTAGAGAATGAGAAAGAAAAATTCTCATTTATTTAACTTAAGATGTACAGAGAATATATATTTAGCATAGTGTTGTTATTACTTTTAGTATTTTCTCTCTTAAACGCTGATATCATTCCTAGAATAGAAAAAATAATATGGTCCATTGCCTGCTGGGAATTATAAGCCCTCTTTATTTGAAAGTTGTGTGTATGAAGTTGTGTGTATCCTTACATTTGGAGTAGGGTACGATCTGTGGTACTGTGTATTACGTATTGCAGTGTGTAACATTATACTCCAGAAACCTTAAATCATTCTTGCTTGTAATTTTTAAGTGCAGCACCTGAAGTTGTACGCACTTCTAATAGCATACTGGTAAAGTGGTGTGAAAATAATGTGATAGTAAAAATGCAAGAAGAGGCTTGGGAACAGAAACCAGACCACCGTTTCACAGTATTCAAACAGCAGATTGCAGGCTTGGGTTTTTCCTTCTAAATACAGTGGTCATGGAAAAGTTGTGCAGCTGTGAACTATGCGTACCCTGTGGGACTGGTTCTTAACACACCTCGTTCCTGGCTGTTACTCACTGCACCTCTGTAAGGAGTCCTTGTCAGTACCCTGAGTTCTGTTTTGTAGTTTAGAATATTTAGGAGAGAAAAAGCAGAAAGGATTTACTTTGTGTCTTCAGACTTCACAACTGAGAAGCAAATGTGATGGTTATGTTTCTGTTGAATCGTGATGGGAGATCGTTCGATCTCATATTCAGTACTGTCGCGCAATAACTTTCATGCATAGTCTCGATTTTTCTGTGGTCTCTTTCTGTCCCTTAATTAGTACTTCTCTGTCATTTAATGCATAGTTTTCTTTATTGCAGAAAAAGCAGCAGCAGCTAATGAAGATGAAGTGCAAAAAGCAGATGTGTCATCTACGGGTCAGAGTGTCATCGACAAGGATGCACTTGGACCAATGATGCTTGAGGTGAAGAGCACAAAATTCCTTTATTTAAGCCAGTTCTGCACCCCCTTGGATGAAAAGCAGTGTAAATGAAATGAAATAAAGCAGTTGGAGGCTGCTGTGTAAGAATGGTCGAGCAATGCAAACCATTCTGACTATTTTGGGTTATGGGATTGATGAGCAGCAACGTATTTCTGCTGGGTTTGGTGTTGAAATTCTGCTTAACTCAGGGTGGGGAGAGAAAGAGATGATTCAGTAGCTTTATTATACAGTCTTGGGGTTGGTGTGTGCGTGTTTTATTCATGCTAAACCATGACAAATTTGGGAGAGCTGCTGTACCTGAACATTGACTTACAGATACAGTAGTACTCACATGAATAATGCTTCCTTTAAAATTGCATGTCATTGCTGTACAGTTTTCATGATTTATTATCCCAGCATTTCCAGCTTTACTCTTTTCCCTCTGGAATGGTAAAGTAATCCAGAAGAGCTTTACAGGATATGTATTTCAGTTCATTTAGTAAGGATTTCTGCCTGATTCTAGCTATTATTTTCATAACCAAAAAGGCTGTATGATTAAAACGTGGCTTCTAAATGCAGTAATAGTAATGTTGTGTAGGTATACTGTCTGGGATCCTCGTGTCATATGTCGCTGTCCTTTGGTGCTTTATCTGCATAAGCTCACTTGCAAACGGTTTATTCCTGTTCTGACTTCAGGCTTTATCTGTAAGAAGAATAAACACTACTTCAGATAAAATAAAACACAAGCCCTAAATCTAGCTAGAGGAAGAAACTTTGGCTGAAGTATAATTATTCTGTCATTTCTGAATGTTGCAATAGCAGGATGCATGTTTTATCGGTTTTTAGCATTGGTAGTATCTTTCCTGATTTGTTTGAGGAAGATACGGTTTTCTGTACCACGTAAGAAATAAAGGCTCCAAAATCATACTGCTAAATATAAGGAAGATTAGACAGGTCAGAGTGAAAACATTCTGCTTTGAAAAGCTGGAGTCATTGAATCATTAATTTCATATTTATTATACACGATTACTAAATTGTTGTTACTTTTGCTATCATAGTTAAACATTCCTCTCTTACATCGCCATGCTAAAATTTATCTTTAAGTTCCATTAATGTAATTGTAAGGACCTGTTTTAGTCTCAGGGAAAATAAGGATAAAATGATCTTTCCTAGCTTGTCTTAGGTGATTGGTTACTGCAGCAGACATCACACAGAAAATCACCCGTCTGTTCATTTATTCCGTTTATTTTTCCTTCACAGTAAAACCATTGCATATTAACAATGAAAGATTGTGGAACTAAATTAATAAACTGTATTCCTCTGGTAATAAGAAACTTAAAAGGACTGAAAGTTGTTACACGTTTGCTGTGAAAAGACTACAGATAGTTCTGGGGGTGTTTATCTCTTTAAGGAAATGCAATTAAGTGATTTCATCTTTACAAAACTCCTTTATACAACCTCTTGAAAAATCTACTCTTTCTCCATTGCCATATAGTAATACAAATAGCATCACTGATGAACACTTTCTGACTTGGTTTAGAAACATAATTGTCTGTTTTATTAAATAATAAAATGGAAGAATCCTCAAACTAGCTGAAGAAAGTGAGTAAAATTTATCACGCAGCTGCCTCTGAGGAATATTTTAACATATTTCTTGGTTAAAGCAGAAAAGTAGATATGGAAAGAGTGTAAAAAATAGTCAAGAGAGAGCTGGCAAGAGCTCAGAAAGAACACAAATTTATTCTCTGTTCCAGTATATCATCTCAAATAATATCTGTTCGTGTTTTCTCTTCCAGCTTGTCGCCCATTATTTGTTCCCCCGCTATACCAATAGCTCTAAAGAAAAGTGTGCTGGTCTTCGATATTGTTCTGGTTGGTTATTGTGGTGGAATATATCTTGGAACAGAATTAAGAAATCATTGCAAAAATGGAAGCTTAAGAAATATTTAAGTGGCTTGGTGCATTGCTTTGCTCAGAAGCCTACTGCTTACCTAAAAAATCCTTGTACGGTGGCTTTGCCTCTGAACAGAAAGAAATGGGAGGCTGGCCCATAGGGCGTATTCCCCTGCCCATGCTGCTCAGGGCCAGATGACCACTTCTGTGGTCAGCCCGAGCAGCAGCTGTGAGGAGGCAGCCCAGAGCACTTCCTTGGCAAAGAAGGTGCTGTAGGAGGAAACAGTAGGGAAAACTGAGGGTTATAATGGGAAGCCAGTAACTAATAATCACTTTCTTGCCCTCTCTGCCTTTGAAAGTCTTCTTAGGACTGCAATAAACATCTGCTCTGGCTTTGATTTCACAATCCCTTTGAATTGATGTGCGCGTGGACTATGGCCAAACAGAATGGCTCAGCCAAACCCACACCCTTCTGCCAGCTCTAAAAGCCATGTGGTTTCATGATAGGCCAGTGCAAGGGACTGATGTGGCCAGCATGTAATTTTTCTGTTCCTACATTAGTTTTCAGCCAACTGAGCTCCCTAGTCCAGCTCTTGATATCCTCAGAAATCCTGCGGAAGGAGGGGGTTATGGTGTGGAGGCAACTAAGCCAAAGAGGTTGTGCTTCCCTCGGCTTCAAGCAGTGGTGAAACGCAGTTTAAGACACTAATCTGTAACAGAGACTCTGATAGAAAGTAACATGAGAGCCTCCATTAGTTGAATCTTGGAAATCGTTAGTAGTTAAACCAAATACTAGTCAGCAGGAAAATGGCATGGATGTTATGAAAGCCCATGGAACGGAGGGAGCTCACTACAGGAAGTGAATTAGCAGGAGGAACCAAGGACGATCAGAAGCAAAACAGCAACAACAAAAAGCGAAGTCACAAATTTGAATTTTTGACAGTTATCTTCATTTAGAAGAAAAGTATATATTCCTCACAGAGTGGGTCCAGCTTGAGCAGGGAGCACGGGGCCAGTGTCTCTGGGGAAGCAGATTTCACAGCCTTTGAGCAGACCCTTCCCATGTCTGAGCACCTTCATGGTGATTTATTTTACTTGCATCTCTGTGAAGATCCCTGTGTTGTAGCCTGTTGCTGTTGTGTCTTGTTCTTCCCCAGGGAACCCCTGAACAGAGCCTGGCTCTGTCTTCTCACTGTCCCTCAGGTGGGTAGCTGAGGACAGAAATAAGATCTTTCCTTGGCTTCCTCTTTTACACTGTCTGGATCAGCTAACTAACCCTCAGTATTTTTCAGAGGTATCTGTAGCCTGAGAACATAAGAACTGCCTGTTAACACCAATATGGAAGTTGTATCGAATGCAGGTTTGGTCATATCAGTAAATACCACATGCCTGTATGCACTTGCTGCGGCTGCTCCTCCTTGTTAGGCTGTTTTGCAGTGAGCTGAGTTCAGGTTTAATATGGATCCACTCACTTCAAAATCTGATAAATCGCTGTTTAGCAGTTTTACAGATTTGCTTCTGTCGCTGCAATGTTTGCAGGTTTGAGATTGAAAAGGCTGATTTCCCTCCACCTTTTTCACCTCACCTATAGCAGTGAAAAAATCAGGCAAAGCTGCAGGGCTTAATTGGTAGTTGAATGCTTAGATCAAAAGCTTTCTGTGTTCTAAGTTTAAATCCCTCTTATATGCTCATATGATGTTAGTGGGACGTTAGTGGGACGTACCCTAAAATGTTTCTAGCTTGCACAGTCACGCTTGCATCTGAAGAAAAACAAAGTTTGCATGAGAAGATTGTCCTGATACTCAGATTTTTACTTTATCCTGACAGGTAGGAGTGAAGTAATATTTGAGTTAGGTTTCAGATAGCACACAGCAGGTATCTGTGAAAGAGTCCTTTAGCCAGGTTGTCACTGTCAAAGGAGATAAGAGGGGTAGCCATCAGCATAATGTAAGAAATGCCTTATTTAGACGCTTCTGCTCAGAAAATGTAAGTCATATAAAATACCGTGGAGCTGAGGTGAAAAGATGAAATTAAACTGGTGTCAAATAAGAAAAAGAAAACAGTCCTGTGAGCAGGAACTAAAACTGTGGGATCCTCTTTGCACCACATCCTCTTTGCACCACCACCGCCTGCTGTCATCTACAGGGCAGGCTGGGCTGCCTTTCCCTTCCTTTTTAACCCTGTGGGTCTCGCCTGGGGCCTACTGCTCTGCAGATACCTTGCTGGGGATGTCAAGGGAGCCCTACTTACTGCCTTATGTCAGCAAGTCATGCAGTGACTTCCTGGGCTTTAGCACCAGTCTCCCTGTGTTGAAAGGAGAATGAACAGGCTCTATGTTTGGCTTCTAGTACAGGTTTCCTACTTCACAGGCAGGCAGCTAGGTAGCAGCATCTTCCTTTGTTCAGTTTTGTTTGATTGGGTTTCTGTGTTTGTTTTCATGTGTGGTTTTCATTATAGTGCAAGTTAAGCATCTGCCCTTCTGTGCTTTTAAACTAGTTTGATATATGTAAGTATAGTAATATAAGTACTATAATATATAAGTAAGATGAGGTGCTCAGTATGAAACATGTACTTTGCTATGACAAGAATATGAGAACTGGGATGGATTCAGAAAGATCAAGATGTCTTCTGAAGAAAGTATTTATTTTTTGGATATCTTTTTGTCAATCTGATCGTTTGATATTGTGTTTCTCTCTCCACCCAACACCTTCCTCTCTCTCTGTCTTCTTGTTTTCCTCTCAGGCCCTGGATGGGTTCTTCTTTGTAGTGAACCCAGAAGGTAATGTTGTATTTGTTTCGGAGAATGTGACGCAGTACTTAAGGTACAACCAAGAAGAGCTGATGAACACAAGCATATATAGCATCCTGCATGTAGGGGACCACAGTGAATTTGTTAAAATCCTGCTGCCCAAATCTTTAGGTATATATGTTTTCCTCTTATCATACCTTTACTTATTTAACTTTGGTTTTGTAAATCAGCATTTCCGTAACTTTAATGTACTTCTACTACTTACGGCTTCATCGTATACACTATTTCTTTTTAAAGTATTATATCAACGGCATGAATGATTTATATTTTTCTCAAAAGTGCCTTCTTCACAGAGTTGGCTTGTTTGTTAACTGAAATTTTAAATGAGTCTTCAGAGTGAATCACTAAAAGACAGCGTTTAGCCCTGGTAGCTCTCTATCTAGGCTGTTTACCCTAAAACTGTCCAAATGAAATAGGGATGTCTTCTGCAGAATCAAAGAATTCCTTATGTTAGATTTTTTGTTTCAGTGGTTTTAGTCTCACTGATAGTTAAGCTTATCTTTCTTTCAAAACCAGTTTTTCTTAGTTGCAGCCATTTTTTCGTACAGATTAATATTGGTTTTAACATCATTATTTTTTGGAGGAGGTGCACAGAAAGAGAAATTCAGTACAGCACTCCTCATTTACTCACAGCAGCTTAAAAAGTATTATGTACTTCACTTCAGCATTTCATGACTTTGCTTATAAACCCCTGAGGAATTGAAAATGTAACACTTTTAATGGCTAAGCCCCATAAATTACCGCCTTTATTGCATTTTATGACTACAGAGGGCAAGTGAAGAGTATTTTAAATATGACCCTGCTATTTCTTTATGCGGTATTACATTAATTTGTTTTGACTGATGTCCAGCACCTATATTCATGCATGGCAGGATTTTGTTTCTTTTTTTACTTACGTTAAGCTCTGTGTTGAGGTTTAGTTTTATCCACCACTGCACACAGGTAATTCTCATCCCCTCAATCTTCCCCATAGTATCTGAGTCTATGTGTTTCAATGCATTCCTGATTGCGTTGCGTTGTGTCTTTATAGAATGCATATGAGTTTAATTTTCTTCCTATTTCTAATCTGGACATTGATTCTTATACGCTATTGCTGTCTCTTTTTGTATTAATCAGTTTTGAACTCAACAGACAGCTCCTACATCCTACCTTTTTTCTTTCAGGCATATAAGCTAGCGTAACTTCTCAGTAGAGCTTTAGAGCTTCACTCTAGTCTATCACTTTTACATGCACGAATGGTGAGAATTTTACTCTGCTTTTCTACTGCTGCCCTTATCAGTTGTTTGGAAAGGATACGATGGCTGTACAACTTAGACAGCAATGTTTTTAAAATATGGGAATTTTGTAATTACCTTGTTACGTGCTGGTTTGGGCCCTAGTATTAAAAGTAGATTGTTGTTGTTAAATCAGCTTGTTTCCTGATCAGTTTACAAAGCACCTTGATTAATTTCCTGTGGATAAGCTGCAGAAAGGACTGCTGCCAAGTTTATCTCACTGTATGATCTTTGCTTTGCCCAGTGAATGGGGGATCTTGGTCTGGTGACACTCCTAGGCGTAATAGCCATACCTTCAACTGTCGGATGCTTGTAAAACCGCTTGCTGATTCTGAAGAAGGCCATGATAATCAGGAAGCGCATCAGAAATATGAAACTATGCAGTGCTTTGCTGTTTCTCAACCAAATTCCTTCAAGGAGGACGGTGAAGGTACTTACCGCTTTCTATTTTTCTTAGTACTTTCTCTTTCCATGCTATCTCAGATAGTTACGGGACAGCAGTTTTGGTGCAGTCAGTAAAGCAGCCTCTGAATCCTGAAAAATAGAAAAGTTGTACGTTTTCCCTTCTTCATATAACTGTGAAAGTTTACTTTTGTCTTGGATTATGAGTGTATACTGTAGCGTGTACCCAATTTGCTCAGTTTAAGTTGTGAAGAACTCTGTTTACATGAATAGGGTGTGCTGGTTTTATACCTCTGTAGTTGTAAGAATGTCTCTGACTGGGAGGAAGTTTAAATTGGTAATTTTTTGAGTTCTCAGAATGCAAAGTCAGGTGTGGTTCATCATTTCCTTTACCTTATTTTCCTTATTACTTCAGCAGGTACATTTCCTTACGTTGTATTTTAGGCATTCAGATTAGTAAAAATGGTTTATTTTGAAGCTGTTACCTCAGGGACAGCAAGCATTTGGAGCATGTTGAAGAAAAGTGTTGAAGAAATGTGTTCTCTGTGTATGCTTATCCTCCAAGCGGCTGAGCTACTAGAGGTAGCATAAACATGTGCCAATAACTGTGGGCCATGGTGGAGCCTTTGAATAATTTTTTTTTTCTTTAAAAGAAAACAAACACACTCTCTGTGGTGTTTAATATTGTAGGAAATAATGAAGATGTAAAACCACTGAGTTCTATGTATCTTTGCATTGGTATGCAGTGCTATTCTTGGTTGAAAAATAATCAAACAGCATGCTGAAAGTACTTCTGAATTCTTTTTGGAAACAAAACCTTCCTTATCTATACAAATAACTAAAGTAAATTTTTCTTTTTCCTTTAAGATTTGCAGTCTTGCTTGATTTGTGTTGCAAGAAGAGCTCCAATGAAGGAAAGGCCACTTCTTCCTTCATCGGAGAGCTTTACTACTCGCCAGGATCTACAGGGTACTGTGAAAGAGAAGTTGTTTTTTTTTTAATATCTTTGGTTTGTTTGTTTGTTTGTTTCCTTAAAGTAGAAATTGCTGTTATAAATGTTTCATGTAATCTCAGGCAAAATAACTTCACTGGATACTAGTAGCATGCGAGCAGCGATGAAACCTGGCTGGGAAGATTTGGTGAGAAGATGTATTCAGAGGTTCCATTCGCAGCATGAGGGAGAAATATCTTTTGCCAAAAGGCATCACCAGGAAGGTTAGTTTTCATCTTTTTAGCACTTTCCAAGTTTAAACTGTTTGCCATTTGTATCTATTAGTTGTGTTCTCTTTGTTATGTCTACGTGGAACAGTCTTCTGGCAGTCACTTTTTCAAACTGATTTCTCTAACACGCTGGTGGCTCTCTCTAGAGAGGTTTTGTACCTCATTTGTTTTATTTTAACTGTGCCATATTGGAGGTGGCTTTATATCGTGAAATTACTACAGTTATTGTAGAATGCAAGACCTTTCCATGTTGTCTTCCCATTCACTAGACTACTCAGCTTACATGATGAGTTCATTGACCTGCATTCCATTTCACTGCAGTAAATAAATAAATTAATGGACTGCCACATTTCCTGTGAGAAATGCTCACTGTGGATTATCAAAGATGCAGCACTCATACTGTCGGGAGCACTACATTGCTGTATTGTATCTGGCTGATAAGTGTTATAGGATTCACCACAAGCACTTCTACTCAGTCAAGATTATGGAGGTAAACTGTAGGAGAGTAATACATTGTGACAGGCTCCCCATGAGGTTTCTGCGGTAGTCACTGGGTGGGAATTATTTTGTTTTTTTTTTTCATAAATTTCTGTCACTGCTAATTCTAACAACACATCTCTAAACAAAAAATCCCTTTTTAAACCACTGGAAAATACTCTCAAAGCCAGTGGAAAAAAAACTGGAACATCTCCAGTGAAGGGGCATCAGTCTTTGGCTCATGTTTGTAGAACAGGATTTTCAGGTGGCCTGTAACAACTGATTGCCATGGTCATTAAACAACGGGTATGCTGTGTTGGAAACTGAAATGTAATTGGAATCTCAAATTATTCCACTGAATACATACACAAGCACATATATCCCTTTAATCATGCAGTTTTAGTTAAGTATTCTTTAATAAGTTGTGCTTTCATGAAATCTTCACGTTCAAAATTTGTTGGCTCAAAAATACAGTGGTATTTTATATTACAGCTTTTAGAGTGTATACACAAATTTATGCTGTGATTTCAGGCAGAGTTGAATGAGGTAGTGTGCAATTAAAGTTGTAGTAAGTAAGGATTTAGAGAGTAGTTTCAGGTATGGATCCATCTGCAAGGATGTGATTTAGGTGTTTCTGCTGTGGCATCCAGTCATGTCTTACTGCAGTCCTCTTCAAAGGATTCCAGACCAGATTAGCACCTCTTAAACTCACTGCTGAGGTTTGAGTGCCTCCTCTCTCAGTTATGTGCAAACTGATAAAAAATATACGTTTGGGAGTTTTAAGTACGTCGTTTTGCAGGAAAGGCTTAGGACAGTCATATATACTGTGAAGTTCATTGAAATGAGGGGACTCTTCTTGCGGAAGTGAAGAGAGTAAGTGGTAAGAGGAGGAGAAAAAAACTCTGGAATTGTTTTGCTGCAAAGGATCCAGCAGCACAGATGAATAACGGCTAAAATGTTTACTTCCCCTGTCCTGTGGTATAGAAAAGGCATATTTTGGGCCAGAGCATCTTTCCATTTCGCAGAGGAACTCCTTGCTTCTTTTTTTTTTTTTTTCCCTTTTTTTTTTTTTTTTTTTTTTTTTTGACTCGTAGGTTTTTATTATGGTTTGGGAATAGAGGCAAATAAAGTAGCAGTCTCCTACACGTAATTCAGTGTTACAGCGGGAAAAAAAAACCACTCATCGTTAGCTTGATAAACAAGAAGAAAACGCAAGCCTTTTGAATTAACTCTCAGTAAAAAGGGCAAAATATATGGCAAGTTTTTATTGGCCACGGTCAGAAAAATAGCATTTCCTCAAGAGGAATACGGAAACATTCTTGTTTGCTTAAAGAATTAGCTTGGAAAATGATTTAAGTAGAGATTTCACTTGTATCCTGTTGGCATTGAGTATTGGAATTTCCTGATGTGGTATATGCTAAAGTTAAGAGCTTTGGACCTTCTGGTGCCCAAAGGTTAAACTGAAACAATGACATACCTAACAGTGAAATTTTGCTCTGTATTGTTTCACAGTTGTAGGTTTTTGTTTTTCTTTACATTTTTACTCTGAAAACCCCCTCTGGTTGTTTAAATTGTGCTTCCTGTTTTCTCACTGCCTAAATAATACTTTGAAACCTTGCGGAACAATATATAACAGTGGAGGGACAGGGAAGAAAAGCAATCACAATGCATCCTGCAAGTCTGAAAACCTGGTAGCTCTGTAGCAAAGGCTTTTTACGCTTGGAAAACTGTCATTTCATTGTTATAGGAAGAATAATAAAGCATCATCAACAGCAACAGCAACAACAACAAAAAAGCAATGAAATGAAGATCAGATAATAATTACAATTAAAAAAAAAAAAGACAGAAAATGTGTCTGTATGAAAAAATAGGAAATTAAAGGTATTTGTAGTTCTTTACTCCTCCTTTATCCCTAATCAACTATATGAGCATTCTGACTTAGAATTAGTATTTCCATCCTGCCATACCTGCAGTCCTAATGTAATGTAGCCTTTGAACTTTCGAAATGATGAGGCTTGTTTCACTGATGGCAAAGTGCTAACAGTAGAATCCATTAAAATTTGCTTTTTCCTAACACGATTTCCCATTTTAATTAAAGAAATGTCACAGAGGGTTACAGGAGTTAAAGAATTTAATTTGGTGAAGTTCAGATTTACACTGAAACCTTAAGGGCTGTAGAATACTGAAATGCAGTCCAATCTAACAGTGGAGGAGGATGACAGACTCAATCTTAGTTTAGGTAATAGTATTTGCAACTTTTTCACTTAGATATTTTTGTATTATTTCTTTAAAAAGTAGTAATTTATTATTCCAGCTGTTCTTATTTCTAATTGTTCCTATATAAGAGATTTATGTAGTTTTTAAATTAAAGAATTATTGAGAGTAACTGCTATAAGATAATTCAAGAAGGCAATAAGGAGGAGGAGGTAGACACTAATGGAAAAAGATGATCTGGAAACGAAAGGCACTTGCATTAATCATCTTGATGTAGGCGATACAGATGAAGAAACGTATGAGCAACAAAGGGAGTTGGAAACACATTTGATGGAAAGCAATATGGACATCAAGGACTTCTTGACCCACTCCTAAAATAATTTGTATTTCATAATACCTGTCCTATTATTGCTGTCACTCTTCGTAAGTTTTCCTTTGATCGCTCAACAGTACGTCGGCTTCTTTATTTTATATGCATCATCACTTGTATTTATTTTCTAAATTATTCCTCTGTTTTTTTTTCCGAAAAACTACGTGATGTCTGTGGTATCAGTGTTGATGGATTTAGAACATGAGTGACTAAGCTATCTGTCTCATCATTTCTCATTAATTGCTTCTGTTGTTTTGCTTGTTTGCAGTGCTGAGGCAGGGACTAGCATTTAGTCCTGTTTATCGGTTTTCCTTGTCGGATGGCACTATAGTTTCTGCCCAAACGAAGAGCAAACTCATCCGTTCTCAGACTACTAGTGAACCTCAGCTTGTCATCTCCTTGCATATGCTTCACAGGTAATAACTCCCTTGTTTGTTCCACCCACACTTTGCAGGGGGAGAGGGAAAACACAAAGTTGCCAGAGCAAATCGATTGTTTTAGGCTGATGGACGTTCAGCTGACCTATAACTGATAGCATGAAAACGAAATAAGTTTTTGAAACCAGTGCTTGCAGTAGGAGAAGACTATTCCAATATTACAGCAGGAAAAGATTATTTCAGTATTACAAGCCGCATGCTGGGTTTGCACATCAAGATCTTCCATTAAACATTAAAAATTTCTTTAATTTCTCGTTCTTAATTTCAGTATTTTAATTTCCCGTATTTTGCTTAATAGGCACGGGAAACTTTCCAGATGTAATTAAAGTTCTAAAACTTTGGAGGGTTAAATTCCTGTGGTTCAGAATTGGTTGCATAGTGGGTCTGGGTCTTTAAAGAATACATAATGATTTTTAGAACTGTGTTCTAGACAAACTGCATGGTTTAACTCCTTGTCTCTCCCCATTTGTTGTCTTTCCTCTTTTTTGTGAGTGGAGCAGAGGGTTTTACTTCCCAGTTCTGAGAAATGTTGCCACTGCCAATCAAATAAATAGATTATCATGGATCTCAGAAATTCAGCATAAAATCTGAATTGTCGTTTTTGAATTGTCAGAATTTGTTTCAAATTGCAATTGCTGATTTTGGGTGCCATGCTGTTTTTGTGTAACCACAACATCACTTCTTTTTTAAGAAAAAGAAAATAAATGGGATTAAAACTGAAATCATTTTACGGAGGTGGTAGATTTTGAAACTGACCTGACCAAAAGCTGTCTGAAATCTGTTTAACACTTCTCATGCTTTAACAAAATGGGAAGTTTTATCTCTGCTTATCTTGTGCAAGTAAGAATGTTCTTAATGTAATCAAAAATTCAAGGAACGATTGGATGTTGTCAAGGAACGATTGGATGTTGTGTTGAGGGACATGGTTTAGTGGGAGCTATTGGTGATAGGTGAACGGTTGGACTGGATGATCTTGTAGGTCTTTTCCAACCTTGGTGATTATATGATATATATATGAAAAATATATACTAGGAATATCCCATTAGCATTTGGTTTTGGAAGTCCAGAATTAATTCATTTTTTTCTCAGAACGTATTTTTTTTTCCTTCTTCATCTACTTGCCTATGGCTCTTCTATAGCTTTTAGCATTCGGGAATAGGTCTTATTTTTCTGGTTTCAGCTTTAGCACAGAAGTAAAAAGAATTTTGCATCCTCCTGTAGGCTAATTAAAATCTACTGAGGAGAGAAATGAACTCTAAATGCACTCATAAGAGGGTATTTTTTGTGTATATGTGTCTGTTTTCTGTTTCCTCCATGTTACACCCTTCATCTCTAAAATACGAATTTCAGCTTGTATACATGATTTTTTTTCCCCATCCTCTCCTTTTCTGAATGTCTTTGCAGGACCGGATTGCTAACAGACTATTCCCATTCTGTAGTAGCGTCCAGTAGTTGTTTTGGCTCAAATGCTGTTTTGGAGCAGTCTCGAAATACTCTGGCAGTGTAGAAATGTGACTTTTTAAATTTTTTTTTCCAGTGTGAACTTGGTGGGCAAATAGCCCACTCCAGGCTTGTGCTAGGGCTAGCTCATAGATTTTCAAAGCTCCATCAAACAGCTGCCTACAGCTGTCTTGCAAAATGTGTATTTGTTTGGGTCATATGTTTGAGATGAGATTTCTCTGTTATGGAAGTTAGCTCTTGCTGAATTGTAAAGACGTACATTAAAGGGAGAGAGTCTGAAATTATAACCTATCTGCATTTCTAATGACTGTCATTTAAATGAGGTCTGATTTTGTTTTTCCTCTATTCTGCTGATTTGTTAATGAGCAGCAGGAAAACCGTACTGTTAATGTGCAGCCATGTTGGTAGCTGCGCATCACGTTTGACAAAATGTCAATTTGTTTTTAGTTGTAGGTTTGCTGTGTTATTTTAAAGCGAGGTTTGGGGTTTGTTTCTTTTTCTGTAACATAATTGCAAGCTGGCCACTGTCATTTTATCTAATGGGTTGTTTTTTCTTCCCCTCGCCACATAGAGAGCAGAATGTCTGTGGAATGAATCAGGATTTGACTGGACAAGGAATGGGAAAGATATTGAACCCAATTAGCTCCAGCAGCCCTGCCCATCAGGCCATGTGCAGTGGGAACCCAGGTCAGGATATGACCATCAGTAGCAATATGAATTTTGCCATAAATGGCCCAAAGGAACAAATGGGCATGCCAGCAGGCAGATTTGGTGGTTCAGGGGGAATGAACCATGTGTCAAGCATCCAAGCATCCACTCCTCAGGGTAGTAACTATGCACTAAAAATGAATAGCCCCTCTCAAAGCAGCCCCGGCATGAACCCAGGGCAGCCAAACTCTATGCTTTCCCCAAGGCATCGCGTGAGCCCTGGAGTGGCAGGCAGTCCTCGAATCCCACCTAGTCAGTTCTCCCCTGCAGGAAGCTTGCATTCACCCGTGGGAGTTTGCAGCAGCACAGGAAATAGCCATAACTACACCAACAGTTCCCTGAATGCCCTTCAGGCCCTCAGTGAGGGCCATGGAGTTTCTCTAGGATCGTCGTTGGCTTCACCTGACCTAAAAATGGGAAATTTACAAAATTCCCCTGTGAATATGAACCCTCCCCAGTTAAGCAAGATGGGAAGCCTGGACTCTAAAGACTGCTTTGGACTCTATGGGGAGCAATCAGAAGGTACAACTGGACAAACAGAGAGCAGCTGCCATTCAGGAGAACAGAAAGATAATAGTGAGAGCAGCGTGCCACCAGTAGTGAGTGGTGAGAGACCTGATGGACAGAATAAGCTGCATGACGGAAAAAGCCAGACAAAGCTCTTACAGTTGCTGACCACCAAATCAGATCAGATGGAGCCTTCGCCTTTGTCCAGTACCATGGGAGATATCAGCAAGGACTCCACGGGAGGGTTGCCTGGGTCTGGTTCGGCACACGGAACCTCACTCAAGGAGAAGCATAAAATTTTGCACAGACTATTGCAGGACAGTAGTTCTCCTGTAGATTTGGCCAAGCTCACAGCAGAGGCCACAGGAAAAGAACTGAACCAGGAGTCCAGTAGCACAGCTCCTGGTTCAGAGGTGACTGTTAAACAGGAGCCAGTGAGTCCTAAGAAGAATAATAATGCACTACTTCGCTACTTGCTAGATAAAGATGATACTAAAGATATTGGTTTACCAGACATACCCCCAAAACTGGAGCGGTTGGACAGTAAGACAGACCCTTCCGGTAGCACAAAGTTAATGCCTATGAGGACGGAAAAAGAAGAGATAAGCTTTGAGCCTAATGAACAGGTAAGCAAATCTTTGCGTTATGTGTAAATCAAATGTTCCAAATCTGTGTTCCCTCCTTTTAAATTTTTTTCCAAACTTCCTCTGCTGGTAGTTTTTTGACACTTGAGGCTGTTTATAAGTAAACTGTTATCTGTCTTCTAAAATCCAGTGTTTTGAAATCCAATCTTCACTCAGTTTCCCAGTTTGTGTTAGTAGGTTGTGGTCATCGCTCTGTCTAAAAGAGCAGAGTGGTTGTGTGATTGACAGGCTCAGCCTGGGAGGAAGAACTGAAACCTGGGGAACTTTTCCCAGCTGGTAGTCAGACTAAGAGAAGATACTGACAATTGTTGGGTGATGCTTACTAAGTGACAGCTTTTCCCACAGGCTGTTGTAGCTTGGCTAGATGGGCCTGTGACCAAGCCCAGCATAACAAGCTGCACTTCTCCTGTTCAAGGCAGGTGTATGCACAAGGAGAGGAGCTGTTTAAAAAGAGCGATACCACCTTGGTATCACAGGTGCTTGTGCTATGCTTGATCTGCAAATTAAAATTGAGGCAAATAGGCTTCCTTTGGTTCAGTGCCAGTTATTTTTTTTAGCGGTGATGCCGTATCTTTTATATTTAAAGTTTTATTTTCAACCCCAAGTCCTGTAGGTGGTTAGCTGTTCAGCGCATTTCATTTCCCTCAGTACATTTCATTTTGCATCCAAAATTTTTCATGTTCTGTGCAAGATTTTTTGTTGCTGTACCACTCTCGTTAGGGCCTGTACTAAAAAATGTCAATTCGTAGCCTTTGTGCAGAAATTCTCTTCCAAAATCCAGGCATTTCCTAAGGTTGCTTTAATTCTTCTGTTTCAGTTGAATTTGATAGCTACTTGCCATTACGTCAGTTGTGGTTTTTATATCCATCATGTGCTTTAGAGGGAAACTGAGTCAAATTACACTAATTTCTGTGGGGATTAATCCTCAGGCCTGGATATCAGTCGTTCTGAATACAGCTAATATTTTGTTACTGCCTGCAGAAGGAGGGCTCAAATTCTCTTTGAAAATTTATACTTTGCTAAGCTAGAAAAACTTGGATAATTGAGAAATTCACCACTAAACTGGCTAGAGTAAGCTATTGCAAAGATATCTAAATAATTTTATTTCTTAGTTCAGATCCTACACATTGAATTCAATGGTATTATCTCGGATAATACTGGATTGAAAGCATGGATCCTTCAATCCACAGTGTTTGATACTGTACAAGAATTTAGGATTTAATGGTCACCAGAAAAATTACGTCTGTGTAAGTAACTGAGCAGATCAAAATCATGACCTTCAGATGGTTTGCTCTCCAAAAATAAAAAGTTTTAAAGAATTAAAATTTTCTCTTTCACAGTCTCTCTGAAGAAGACGAAAAATAGCTTAGCTGTGAACCCATTCACAAAGGGCAGGTAGCTATCTAAAAGGAAGATAGCAATCTAGTTTAAGCTAGCACTATAAGCTTCTGTTAGGGTTGATGGCAAAAAAAAATAGAAAAATACTTAGGACAGAGCAGTGGGGAGGACAGCATGAAATTTTCCTAATGTGTGTTTAAAGTAGTGAAGGTAAGCTACTGTCTAGCAATGTTTCTGCTGACTAATGGTAGCCTGGACAGCTAGTTTAAATTGAGCTGCCTTGTCTTCGTGACTAAAGATAGGCAGGTTGAGTCTCACCCTAAATGCAAACATGTAACTGTAAGACTAACCTGAAAGAAAGAGGCCTCAGTTTCTTCAAGCATTGCCCACCTCAAGCATTTGAAAATTGGGCTCCCAACATTATGAACTCAATAAAATGAACAGTCTGTTCATTTTTTATTTTTAGGCTTTGTGTTTCTGAGGTCAGGGGTAGGTTGTTTGGGCCTGGAGTACAGACTGTAGATGTATTGCCTTGTCTTAAGGTTTGAAGGTGGAGGTTCTCCCCCAGGAGAGGAGGACCTGGAGGTACGGGAAGGGCCAGGAGCTGGGCCCTGCAGGAGCTGTGATGTGAGGGCTGAAGTGCTGGGGCCTGCTTGGTACTGAGGCAAGGAGAAGCCAAACCCGCAGCAGCCGTGTACAGCTACTGGGTCATGACAGAGGGGCTTTTGTTGTTCATCCTGGTTTTAAATAGTTTTAAACCCTACTTAAAATGCAGAGCAACCTGGAGCTGAATAAACAAGAGAAATCCAGCATGGATAGGAGAGGAAATGGTGGGGAATATAAAATAATGTAAGCATTTATCTAGCTGGAGGCCAGGCCTTTATACAAATAACCACTTTACTCCAATTATAAAATCACTGAAAATATTTAGCATCAAAAACTCTTCAGCTTTGGAAGACGGTCTCCCACAGGAAGTGCTCATTGCCTAAATTTAGATCAAAGCTGGAACTATTTAGTACAAGACTGGAACACAGATTCTTGTGCTAAATTCTTCCATTCTCCTGCGTCCTTTTCCCTGCCCCCCCACCCCCCTTCTTCCTCCCGTACGTAAAAATTAGCTGTGTGCTTGTGTTACCTATTTTGCAGGTTTATTTAAAACTTCTCATCCCCAAGGAATGTTGTATTTTTAAGCAATTAGTCACTTGAGTGTGCAGTTTTTCTGGAAACTACCACGGAGCAGCACTGGGATGGCCTCTGCAAGGGGTGCTCGAGGGCAGAAGAGCCATTACATTTTCTCCTTTTGCTTTTGGTGTGACTTTCTGAGCAGGAAATGCTTTGAAGTGCGCCAGCAACCTAAAAATAGCAGTCTTCTAGGTAGTGTGTTTAAACATACACTTCTGTGGAGACCAGCAACTGACAGGAAACCTTTCTCAAATGGCAGAGCGTATTTCCAGGACCTCTGCACCTTTTTCCCTTCCTTGGTGTGATGAGGGTCATTGAGCTTTGTTAGGCTGATTGCTGTTCCAGTTCAGGCCACTGTGGGAGAGAGGATGAGAGAGAGACCTGCAGGACTGCTGCTGTTGAGTACGCAAGCACTTGTGCACAGGAAAAGCAGTGGGATTATAAGTCTTGCAGCTACGGATTTGTTCCAGAGGTTGTCCCTCAGCAGTGAGCCAGCCCAGAGCACTACTGTAGGGCTGCTATGGTGGGACTTCACCCCTCATTCTCCTGCCCTGTGCTCCCCTACTTCTGCTGTCTCTCAAAAAAAACAGAGCACCCACTGCTGCTGCTCTGGAGCAGCCCGTGATGAAGAATCAACATTTTCTGGCAACTTCCCTCCAAACAAAGTGAAACAAAACACAATGTAATGCCCAGGCTCTCTTTGCCCCTTAGCAGAAGCAATAACTGGATCTCTTTCATCTGCTCCCTCACTGACTTAGGAGACACTTGAGAAACCTGCTTTATCAGACGCTGCTGTTCTTCATCAGCTCTGACAGAGACAGCTTGGAGGCAAACGAGAATGTAGGGAAGCATCACAGAAACATCATGCACTGAATAATGTCATGTATTGCACTGCAAAAGAAACATTTTGTTTTGCTGTTTTGCACTGCAAAACTCTCATAAAACTGGGTGTGGATTATGATGTTCATGTTACAGATAAAGAAGCCAAGATGTAGGAACGTGACGTGGCTTATCCTCTGAGGAAACACTTGGCGTAGTATGGAGTGAAATCGTTTTCTCTACAAGTATTTGCCTCTTGATTAGCCAGCAGACAATATACAGTCTGTCTGTCTGACAGGTACTTTGTAATGCTACTGTCCCCACCAGTGCTGTCCCAGAAATCTTCATAAGCACGTACCTTTTTCTACCAACATTCACATACCGCTCTGGTGTCCCTCACACACCTTGTGAACACTGCTGTCCCCATGCTTTACATGGAAACCAGTAATGGCCTGACACTAAACTATCATCTCCTCTACACACATCCCCGATCTTCCAAAAAACCTGTTTCTTACCAGAATCTATTAGATTAATGGTAGATGTTGGTTTCTTATCAAAATTCTATCAGAACGTTGGATTGGGAATTCCATTTTCTGAATAGCTTTTAGTTAAAGTTCTAGAAGTCTATTTCCAGAAGTTAGTAGTAGACAATCCTTATAATAAAGCAGGGCGTCTAGCCAACAGTATGTTTATGGAAGTTAGCAGAGAGGAAGATACAATATTGATTCCAATTCTGACTTACATTTTCCTCTTTTTAATCCTTTCATTTTTGGCTAGATTGAAGCAAGAATTTGTTGGGTTTTTTTATATTTTTCATGGTCAAATGTTTGCCTGTGCCGAGGAGGTAGCTGGTGAGCTAAACTGTAGCTATACCTTCTTTCTGTAATCCTCAGGTTGTGTCCACACCTAAAGCTATTCTGTGTAAGCAAAAAGTCCGAGGTGCCTTTGTCATATATGGTTGTAAGGGAGTTTGGAATGCGGATTCAGTGCACACAAGTTGTGGGCATTGCCCATGGTAAAAAAGAGCTCTCCAGAGGGTGCAGAGTTCAGGGCATTATCCAGTCTTAATCTGTGGAAAGATTCCCTCAGTGGAAACTAGGCTTTAACATGGCAGTATTTCTAAACCAAACTGCACATTTAGGTGTTACTGTTTTAGTTGTGCTAAAAGAATTCTATTGATATTTGGACTTGCTTTATGTGATGGTGGTAAGTACTTCAAAAACGGGTGCTTTTTCAAATGGAAAAAGAATTTCTAAGCACAAACTAATGTATTCTAGGACCTAGTGTCTCAGATTCATGGAGATGGATTTGTGTTGTTTAGAGATGGTAAAAATGTATGCACATGAACTTTCTTGTGATGCTTTGCACTTTATCGGGATTTTTTTTTTTTCTCTCTTTTTAATTCATGACAAATAATTGCTTTACAGGGAGTTTAGGGTGTGCCTTCTATTTACATAAAGTTCAATCAAGACCATTAACAAAATAAATATAGAGTATCAATAAAAGAAAGATCCCATGAAACTTACCAAGTAAATATTTTAACACTACTTTCTACACATATGGTGCCATTTGAGGGTGGGTCTGGAAAAACTTAGGCTAACATCATAGCTAACACTATCTTGGTATTTTTGCAACAGTTGAGAACCCTCATCTCATCAAAAATTAAAGATAAAATATTTGATATTGATAATGCTAAAGCCCCCTCCTCCCCCCCAAAAAAAGAAAGAAAGAAAGAAAGAAAGAAAAGATAGGCTATGTATTTATGTTGTTAAAACAGATCTGTTGTATTTGGCCTTTCGTTGCCACTTCTTGGGAGGAATTAAAGGCATTGTGGGGAGTGCAGTTTTCTGACACGTTTGTATCGTGTGTTCTTCTCAGTTTGGTAGTTTGTTGTTCTGTGGGATTTGTTAATATCTGATGTTTAAACAAATTGCAGTAGCCAGAATGTTTAAAAAAAAAAGAAAGAAAAAGTCCAGTGCAAATTCAAAGGAAAAAACTCTGCAACATGTAAAAATTTCCCTCACTGTTGTCTAAAGTATGCTTAATAAGGGCCATATGTCTTAATTCCCCCAAAGAGTATTGAATCATCCTTTTATAATTCATGATGCTCTACATCAGCCTTCTCTACCGGCTCTTGCAGTCTTCTTCCATCAGCTTTCCCAGTGCTCAAAATGCTGCTTCTGTAAACATTTCTTGACTGTCTCTTGCTTGGAGTGCCTTTTTGAATCTGCTTATCACCTGTCCTCATAATGATTTAGGTTTCTTCTAATGACATTCAATTCCTCTTGGCTCGACCTTTTCTGTTGCTATGCTGTGTCAACCAAACTGCCTGTACGAGCCTGGGAGGTAGCGAGGCAGCATGGGGATTTGTCAAGAGCAGGCAATGTCAGACCCATCTATTTTCCTTCCGCAACAGGGCAACAGGCTTTTTGGCTGAAGTGAAGCAGTGTATGCTGTGCATCTTGATTTTAGTAAGGCTTTTTGGCACTGTTACACAAGGCATTCTCATAAGCAGATCAGAGATGCATGGTCAAGATGAAACTGCTGTGAGTGGATAGGAAGCTGCTTGGAAATCCTTACACACAAAGTAATTATTTAAGGATTCACTGTCAAAGAAGAGGTACTGCAAGAATTTGAGCAGCAGCTATTCCATATTTCAGTTAACATAAACGACCTGGTGCTAGAATGAAGGACACTTAGTAAGGCTACATGTGATACTTGAATGTCTGGAAATACTTTGGAGGACAGAATTCAATTTTATTTGCAAGTAGAAAAATAATGATGTTGGCAAAACCTTAGGAGAATACTGAGGATGAATAAATGCTATTTATTACAATTAGGCAAGAATAATGGCACAGACAAAAAAAAAAAGAGAGATGGAGAGCAACCAAAGTGCTGGTCTGGACACCGCACTGCAACAGGAATGTGGGTGAGCTGAAGGCAGATCACGGGAGCATCAAGAGTGATGAGGTCTCGAAAATAGGTTATATGTTGCAGAAAATTTGAATATTTGAGTTTGCATGAGTTTAGCCTAAAACCCTAATTGGCACAAAGCAGCTTTCAAATGCAGAAAAAAATTAGAAGAAGGCAGAAGAAGGCAATTTGTTCTCTGGATTCAAAATACGTCAGGAAGGAAGGGCCTAAATTCCAGTGGGGGAAGTTTTGTGTTGACATTGAGGAGAAAAAAAAACTTGAACAGTAAGGATAGTAGAGTCCTGAAAGAAATTCCCTGGGGAAGCTGTGGATTTTGTCACTGCCTTCCTTTAACAAGAGGTTATATCAACTTCTGTAGGCTATGGCATATACTGATTGTCTGCCTTGAGGCTTTCAATTTCTTCCAGCCCCAGTTGCAGATTCTGTGATTTTCTACCACTTTGCCACTAACACCAGCCTCCATATCACCCATGTGCTGCATTTTAACTGAGTAAACCCTTCCCTCTCTGCACTATGTAGTCTGATCTATAGGACTACAAGGTTATGTGGAAGGAGGAAAGTGTAATGCCATGTTTATCTGCAGTAAACGATCCAAAAAAAGTATGGAGAGATGTAACTTAGAGACACTCTAGCTACCTTTGAGTAGAAGAGTTCAGCTGTCCAGGAGCAGCAGGAGTTTACTTCAGCATTAGCACACTACTTCTTAACTAGACCAAGCAGCTCGGTGGGTAGTTGAAGGTATTTCAGCTCAGGTATTTCTTTTCTACTTGCTGACCTCTGCAGCACAAACTCTCTGTGAATAAGCAAACAAGCTCATGAGGTGCTGGGTGGACAAAAACAGGAAGAATGGTATCTTGGTGTGTGTGTGTTTGTGGTGCTATTGCTCTGTTCCCTTTCCATCCAGTCTGCTCAAGCTGTGCCCCTCTTCTGTGCTTGTAGATTCCAATGATTTAGGGGTGATTTTTATTATAAATACTATCATAAAATGTTACCTGTGTAACTTGGAGGTAGCTGAGACTGTACTGCCTATTTGTAGCTATTACCCAATAAAGCTTATAAAAGTCTTTCCAATTTAAAGTAGGATTGGAAAAATTAGAATTGTAATCTGACTTTCAGTGAGCAGTTTTTAATTCTGAGTGTTCATAAAGAGAGAGGACGACAAAAGCAATCCTGGTGAAAAGTGACATTTTGAAGAAATACACGCAGGTCAGTATTTATGTTAGTGCAGGATGAACTTTACGTTTTTTGCCATCTTCATTTCATGTTAGATTTCTATTGAATTGAATGTGATTAGATTTCGTTCTTGCTGTAGAGAAGTTATTTTCACAGATCTGGAAAGCTGTGAGCAAAATAAATTCCTAATCTAGTAACTAGTTGACAGTTGTTAATTTATAGAGCTTCACTGAAATGTCTGTTTCGTGCCAGTTAAGTTCTATAAAGTTACTCACTGTTATGATTTTTAATATAACAAAGAAAATACGCATGGGGAATTGTTTTAGCCATGGAGCAACTTTTCCATCATATGCTTTTAATCAAGTCATAAAGAGACTGGAAATACAACTGTGCTGAAAGCAGTATTTGTTATACCTACATAAATCCCCATCGTCATCACTGTGGGATCTCTTTCCCTGCCAAATTACACGTGCTGCCTGCACAGATCATGGCAAGAAGCCTCCTGGCTCCCATTGGCATGAGGTACGTGTTGTGTGGCTGTGTGCATCCCAGTGCCAGGGTCCTGAAGGGAGTGCCCGTGCTGCCTGCAGTGCCACGCACCCCAAAGCAAGATGGGTGAGCCCCAGGCAGCCCGCACAGTCCTTTTTTGACAACTTGGCGAGCTTCCTTTGGGCTGCTTGGAGGAAACATATGAAGGCCCTGCCCTGTGGCACGAGCAGGGCACCAGGAGCAGGCGAGCAGCAACGTGTGTTGTGTTTTCTCTGCTTGCAGCCAGGCAGCGAGTTGGATAACTTGGAGGAGATCCTGGATGACCTACAGAACAGCCAGCTACCGCAGCTTTTCCCAGAGAGCCGCCCAGGCGCGCCGGCAGGCTCGGTCGACAAGCAAGCCATCATCAATGACCTCATGCAGCTCACCAGTGACAGCAGCCCAGGCACGGCTGTGGCCACCCAGAAACCAGCAATGAGGATTTCACAGAGCAGTGAGTCCGGCTTGCGCATGGGCAGGGAAAGCGTGTGGAGCCCAAAGTGGGGCTGCCGTGCCTGTGGGCCTGCCGTGCCTGTGGGCCTGCGGCAGGGGAGGAACAAGGCAGCTCCTCAGCCTTCCCTGGTGTTGTGCGATGGCGTAGCGCCATCTGCGGTCATCTCATTCTGAAATGCAGTTGGAGATCGCATCTCATTCACACAGTGCACTTAAATCCTTTTTAAAGGAGATTTAAGGTGTGCTTTCAAAATAAACATTTCTGTCGGAAAGCGCTACAGTTACGGTGATGCTGCTGCTGCAGGGCTCTAGGCATCAAGAGTGAGTGTGTTTTGTGCTGATGTCAGTTGCTCTTTCTCAACAGTTCTTTCCATCAACAGGACAAGTGAGGCTTTTTGAAGCATGACAGAATGTTTTTCCACAGAATTAATAGAAAGATGCATGATTAAGAGGAATACCTAAATTTGAAATGAAGTTGTGGCTCCTAATTGAGTCATTTACAGCTGACTGTTTTCCTTAACTTTATCAATTAATCACAATTGAAATGTTGGTATGCCACCATAAAATAGTGGAAAGCAAGCAAGCAAAGCACCGGTTCTATCAGCTATGAATGCTGAAGAAAATATACAGAGTTGCTGTTTCATTTTTTTCCCCTGTTGTCTAGGATGGCAGCATCTGTTCAGCTTAAATGTATACTGGAGGGTTTTTTTTATAAAATGGATTTTAGATAATATCCTTAATTAAATGTAGCCATTCTGATTATATTTTTTTAATA